>JALJVW010003366.1:0-600000 GCA_024865655.1 Emberiza elegans | reverse complement strand
GTGCTGACGGTCCTCCCGGCCGCCAGGCGGCGCAGCGCGCTCTTCCGGCACCTGGCGCGCCAGGCCTCGCTGCTGCACACGAGCCGCTCGCTGACGTCACTGAGCCGCTCGCTCTCCTCCTCCGACTCGCTGCCCGCCTCCCCCACGCACGCGCGGGCGCGCGACCCCGGTAAGAGGAGGGGCCGAGGGAGGGGGGCGGGGCCACAGGGGGCGGGCGGTGCCGGGAAAGGGGCGGGGGCTTGGGAACGGGGCGTGGTCACAGGAACGGGGCCCGCTGCCCGGTGCTCGGTGCCCGGTGCCCGATGCCACAGGGGCTAAATGCCCGGTCCCGGCGGGGCTTGGGAACGGGGCGTGGTCACAGGAACGGGGCCCGCTGCCCGATGCTCGGTGCCCGGTGCCTGATGCCGGTGCTAAATGCCCGGTCCTGGTGCTCAATGCCCGGTGCTCAGTCCCGGTGCTCAATGCCCGGTGCCCGGTCCCGGTGCCCGGTGCTCGATCCCGGTCCTGTTCAATGCCCGGTCCCGGTGCTCGGTGCCCGGTCCCTATACTCAATGCCCGGTGCCCGGCGCCCCGTGCTCGGTGTCCGGTCCCGGTGCCGGTGCCCGGTCCCGTTCCCGCCGCACCCTGACCCCGTTCCGCACAGGGGCCTCCCCGCCCAGCAGCTCTCCGGGCTCCAGCGCTCCGCCGTCGCCGGCGGGGCCGCACCTGCGGCCGAGCTCGCTGCAGGGGCTGTCGCCGAAGCTGCAGCGGCAGTACCGGGCGGCGCGGTGCCGCTCCGCCGGCAGCATCCCGCTCTCGCCGCTCGCCCACACGCCCTCGCCGCCCGCCGCCTCGCCGCCCGCCTTCCCCGCCAAGCTGCACCCCAAGGCCGCCGAGTCCCCGCGCCTCGCCCGCCGCGGGCTCCCCGAGAAGGCGGCGCCGGGGCCGCCCCGCAAGCTGGGCCTGGAGCCGCCCCGCAAGGACTTCCCGGCCGAGCCGCCGCTGCAGAGCTTGGCCGAGTGGGACGGCGAGGGCCCGGCCGAGCCGCCGCCGCCGCCGCCCGCGGCCCCCGCGCGCCGCCTGGGCCGGCAGGAGCTGCCGCTGCTGCTCAGGGGCCCCGCCGGGGCCGGAGCCGCCGCCGCCGCCGCCGCCGGCGGGAGCGGAGGAGCCCGAGCGGGGCGCGCGGGGCCCGCCCAAGGCGCTGAGCCCGGTGCAGGAGCACGAGCGCGGGGCGGCGGCGCCGGTGCCCATCGTGGTGGTGGGGCCCGGTGCGACCCCCGGGGACCCCCGCGGAGCCGCCGGGGGCCCCCCCGGGCGCTGAGCGTGACCCGAGCCCCCACCCCAAGGAGCCCCGGTTGTAAATAGGGGGAGGGGGCACCCCGGGACCCCCCAGGCATGCGGGGGTCGCGCCCCCCCCGGCCCCTCCCCGCGTACGCCAAGGGTTAATACTGTGACACCCCCCCCGTGTGACGTCACCGACCCGGCACCCCCCGACCCCGGTGTGATGTCATCGACCCGGACAATCCCTTCCCCCCCCCCCCGGTCTCCCGTTTGCCCCCGGTTTTGGCTCCCGGTGTTGACGTCAGAGCGGCGGCGATGACGTCACAGCACCCATGTCGCGGGAGGGGCACGGGCGCTGCTCTGATGTCACTGGGGGTAAGGAGGGGTGACGTCATCCCCTCGCGTGTGACGTCAAGGCTGCTACGGGGTCGATGATGTCACGGCTGTGGCACAACCAGCGACATTTGAGTGGTGACATCGCAGCCGTGACGTCACTGAAGCTGTGAGGGCGGCGACGTCACAGCGGCAGCGACACCCGAACGGGCGGGGGGGGGGGGGAGCACGACACACTCCTCCCGATTTCCATCCGGTGGTGACGTCACACCAGGGCCAGCCAAGCCGGTGACATCACCACCCCACCCCGTGACATCATCACAGTCCCCTCCCCCTCCCCCCCCGTTCTCGCTATGCAAACGCCCCCCGGGCCGGGGGGGCCGGGGGGGCCCCGGGGACCAATAAAGGCTGTACAGCACCGAGCCCCGGCCGTGCCTCGGGGGGGACACCGGGAGAGGGGGGGGGACACCGGGGTGAGGGGACACCGGGAGGGGTTTGGGGGTGTCACAGCCCCGGGACCCCCGGGTGGGGATTTGGGGGCGTCTCGGCCCCGGACCCCCCCTTTCCCGAGCCCGGGCACTCACGGGTTAACCTCAGTGTTTTTCCCGCCACGCCCCCGCCACGCCCCCCCCACCCCCCGTGACGTCACGGCCCTACCGGGTCCGTTCGCTGCCGCTGAGCCCGAACGGTCCGGGGGGGAAGCGGGCGGCACCGGGGGGGCCTCGGCGGCTGTTGCGGGGGATTCCGGGGGGTCGGGGCCCTCTCGGCGAATTGGGGGGCAAAAGGGGGGTCCCCGGTGGTCTCGGGAGTGAATTGGGGGGCTCTGGAGGGGGGGTTTGAGGTTCAAAGGGGGTCCGTGGGGGGAACTGGGAGTTCCGGGGGGGGGGGGGTCTCTGTCGGGACCTGGGGGTTCCTGGGGTGAGCCCCGGGGGTCCCTGACCCGTCCCCCCACCCTTGCGCCCCCAGCCCCCCATGGCGCTGCGTTTGGCCGCCCGCCTGTCGGTTCCGGTCCGGAGCGGTGTCCGGTGGGGCGGCACCGGGCCCCCCCGCGCACAGGGTGAGTGGGGGGGGCGAGAGAGGGACGGACACCGAACCCCCCCCAGTGATTGGCAGCGACGGGGTGTGGGGGGGGCACCGAGAGCCCCCGGGGCTGATCCCAACCATGGGGGGGACACCGGGAGCCCCCGGTGCTGCCCCCCCTTTCTCCCGGTGCTGACCCCCTCCCTCCCGGTGCCGCCCCCTCCCCAGTGGCCGCCCCGTTCGACTGGCAGGACGCGCTGGGGCTCGAGGGGCTGCTGAGCGCCGAGGAGCGGCTGCTGCGGGACACCACGCGCAAATACTGCCAGGAGCGGCTGCTGCCCCGCGTGCTGCACGCCAACCGCCACGAGGGTACCCCCAAAACCGCCCCCCGAAACACCCCCAGGCTGCCTGACCCCCTCCCGGTACAGCCTGACCCCCCCGGTACAGCCTGACCAGCCCCGGTACAGCCTGAGAGCCCCCCCGGTACAGCCTGACCACCCCCGGTACAGCCTGAACCCCTCCCGGTACAGCCTGACCACCCCCCCGGTACAGCCTGACACCCCCCCGGTACAGCCTGACCACCCCCCGGTACAGCCTGACCACCCCGGTACAGCCTGACCCCCCGGTACAGCCTGAGCCCTCCCGGTACAGCCTGACCCCCTCCCGGTACAGCCTGAGCCCCCCCGGTACAGCCTGACCCACCCCCGGTACAGCCTGACCCCTCCCGGTACAGCCCGAGAGCCCCCCCGGTACAGCCTGAGAGCCCCCTGGTACAGCCTGACCCCTCCCGGTACAGCCTGACCACCCTCGGTACAGCCTGACTCCCCGGTACAGCCTGACCCTCCCGGTACAGCCTGAGAACCCCCTGGTACAGCCTGACCCCTCCCGGTACAGCCTGAGCCCCCCTCCGGTACAGCCTGAGAGCCCCCTGCACAGCCCGAGAGCCCCCAGACCCCCCAAACGCTTCCAGAAGCCCCGGGCCGGTCCCCACCACGGTACCACAGCTGCCCCCAATGTCCCCAGGTGTCCCCAAGTGTCCCCCCCCCAAACCTGCCCGACCCCCCCCATTCACCCCCGTGCCAAAAATGGGGACTTTGGTGTCCCCAAAATCCCCCCAAACTCCCTCCAACGCCCCCAAATCCTCTCCCCCGTCCCCTCCCGCAGGCCCAGGGTGGGGGCAGGCGTGTGGGGGACCCCCAAATTTGCCCAGGGGGTCCCCCCGGTGCCCCCCCCTGACCCCCATTTTGCCCCCCGCCCCCAGTGTTTGACCGGGAGATCGTGACTGAACTGGGAGAACTGGGGCTGCTGGGCCCCACCATCCAAGGTCAGGGGGACGTGGGGACCCCCATGGGGGATTTGGGGACACTGGGGGGGGGGGGCGTGGGTGGTCAGGGGGTGCTCAGGGGTGGGGATGGCTCTGGGGGGCTTTGGGGGTCAGGGGGGGTTTGGGGGCTCTGTGGGGGGACCTGGGGGGACACAGTTTTGGGGTGACAGTTTTGGGGTGACACTGGGGGTGACATTGGGGGCTCTGGGGGCTCACAGGGGGCAGTTTTGGGGTGACACTGGGGGTGACATTGGGGGCTCACGGGCAGTTTTGGGGGTGACACTGGGGGGTGACATTGGGGGGCTCGCGGGGGCAGTTTTGGGGTGACACTGGGGGGTGACATTGGGGGGCTCACAGGGGCAGTTTTGGGGTGACACTGGGGGGTGACATTGGGGGGCTCACGGGCAGTTTTGGGGTGACACTGGGGGGTGACATTGGGGGGCTTGCGGGGGCAGTTTTGGGGTGACACTGGGGGCTCGGGGGGTGGCGCTGTCCCCAGGGTGGGGCGATGTGTTGGGGCAGGGTCCTTGAGAGGTCCTGGGTGACCCCGGGGGTCCCCAGGTGACCCTTGAGCGGTCCCCGGGTGCCCTGTGTGACACCGGGGGTCCCTGAGTGATCCTGGGGGTCCCTGGGTGCCCATTGTGACCCTTGAGGGGTCCGTGGGTGCCCTGTGTGACCCGGGGGTCCCTGAGTGATCCCGGGGGTCTCTGTGTGCCCTGTGTGACTCTGGGGGTCCCTGGGTGCCCATTGTGACCCTTGAGGGGTCCCTGGGTGCCCGCTATGACCCCAGGGGTCCCCGTGTTCCCTGTGTGACACCGGGGGTCCCTGCATGACCCGGGGTCCCCGTGTGCCCTGTGTGACCCGGAGGTCCCCGGGTGACCCTTGAGGGGTCCCTGGGTGCCCGCTATGACCCCAGGGGTCCCCGTGTGCCCTGTGTGACCCCGGGGGTCCCCGGGTGACCCTTGAGGGGTCCCCGTGTGACCCTTGAGGGGTCCCTGTGTGACCCTTGAGGGGTCCCCGGGTGCCCATTGTGACCCTTGAGGGGTCCCCGTGTGCCCTGTGTGACACCGGGGTCCCTGCAGACGGGGGGGTCCCCTGAGGGGGGGGGTCCCCAGGTGCCCAGGCACCACCTCGGGTCCCGTGTGGGCTGGTGGAGGTCCCGGGAGCTGGAGGTCCCGTGGACAGCAGGGGTCCCCCATGCCCTCGGACACCAGGGTCCAGTCCTGGGGTCCCATGTACCCGCTGTGGGCCCTCGGTGGGCCCGGGACCCCGCCCCCAGCTGGAGCGGTTCCTGCCCTCAGCGTGCAGTCCTCGCTGGTCATGTACCCGCTGAGGCCCTACCCCCGCACGGGGCACGGCGGCCTTTGGGGGGTGGGAGGAGGAGGAGTGGGGGGCACAGGGGGAGCGGTGGGGTTGTTGGGGTGTCCCTGATACCCCCTCCCCAGCTCGAGGGGTGTGGGTTGGAGGGGGCAGAGGGGCGTTTGGGGGCAGCACTGGGGTGGGGAGGGGCAGCACAAGGGGGTGGGTGGGGAATGGGGGCCCCAGCCCCTCCCAGCCTGGGGTGCAGGGTAGGGGGCAAAGGGGCATTTGGGGGTGGGAGGCAGCACCGGGGGGGTTGGAAGAGGAGTGGTGGTCCCCGGGGTGCCCCTGACACCCCCTCCCCAGCTTGGGGGTGCAGGGTAGAGGGGCAAAGGGGAGTTTGGGGTGGTTTGGAGGAGGAGTGGGGGGCACAGGGGGAGTGGTGGGGCAGTTGGGGCGTTCCTGGGGTGCCCCGACGCCCCCTCCCCAGCTTGGGGGTAGCCAGGTAGAGGGGCAAAGGGGCATTTGGGGGGTGGGAGGAGGAGTGGGGGGCACAAGGGCAGTGGTGGGGCGGTTGGGGCATTCCTGGGGTGCCCCTGATGCCCCCTCCCCAGCTTGGGGGTGCAGGGTAGAGGGGCAAAGGGGCATTTGGGGGGTGGGAGGCAGCACTGGGGGGTTGGAAGAGGAGCGGTGGTCCCCGGGGTGCCCCTGACGCCCCCTCCCCAGCTTGGGGGTGCAGGGTAGAGGGGCAAAGGGGAGTTTGGGGTGGTTTGGAGGAGGAGTAGGGGGCACAAGGGGAGCGGTGGTCCCCGGGGTGCCCCTGACGCCCCCTCCCCAGCTCGGGGGGAGCTTGTGGGCTGCTTCGGGCTGACGGAGCCCAACCACGGGAGCGACCCGGGGCGCATGGAGACGCGGGCACGGCACAACCCCAGCGCCGGCACCTACACCCTGCGCGGCTCCAAGACCTGGTGAGCCCCGGAATTGGGGTGAGGGGGACGCGGGGGACCCCCAGAGCTGCCCCGTGACCCTCTGTGACCACGCCAGGATCACCAACTCGCCCATAGCCGACCTGTGCGTGGTGTGGGCGCGCTGCGAGGAGGACGGGCGCGTCCGGGGCTTCCTGGTGGAGCGCGGGACCCCCGGGCTCAGCACGCCCAAAATCGAGGGCAAGTTCTCCCTGCGGGCCTCGACCACCGGGATGATCCTGCTGGATGACGTGGAGGTGCCCGAGGAGAACGTGCTGCCCAACGCCGAGGGGCCGGTGACAGGGCATCACAGTGGGACGGGAGGGTCCCGGGGGACTGGGGCTGGCAGGGAGGTGCCCGACAGGGAGGGTCCCAATGGGACAGGGAGGGTCTCGGTGGGACGGGGAGGGTCCCGGTGGGATGGGGAGGGTCCCGGTGGGATGGGGAGGGTCCCGGTGGGACAGGGAGGGTCCCGATGGGACAGGGAGGGTCCCGGTGGGATGTGGGGGTCCCGGTGACACCCCCTGTCCCCCAGGGCCCCTTCGGCTGCCTGACCCAGGCCCGTTACGGCATCGCCTGGGGCGCGCTGGGCGCCGCCGAGGCCTGTCTGGAGACGGTGCGGCAATACGTGCTGGACAGGTAACGGGGGGCTGGGGGTGCTTTGTGGGGGGGTCCCACCGCCCCCCAACCCCTCCAAAGCTCAGTGCCCCCCTGCCCTGGCCCGCAGGAAGCAGTTTGGGGGCCCGCTGGCCCGGAACCAGCTGGTGCAGAAGAAGCTGGCGGACATGGTGACGGAGATCACGCTGGGGCTGCACGCCTGCCTGCGGCTCGGCCGCCTCAAGGACGAGGGCAGGTGGGTGGCGCTGTCCCCAGGGCGGGCCGGGGGGCTCCTGGAGGGGCTCAGCGTGTCCCCGTGCGCGTCCCCGCAGGGCTGCCCCCGAGATGGTGTCGATGCTGAAGCGCAACTCGTGCGGGAAGGCGCTGGGCATCGCCAGGGACGCGCGGGACATGCTGGGGGGCAACGGCATCTGCGACGAGTTCCACGTGATCCGGCACCTCATGAACCTCGAGGCCGTCAACACCTACGAGGGTACGGCGGGGAGGGGGGCGCGGGGGTCCCCCCGGGCGTTCGGGGGGTCCCGCTGAGGTGTGGGGGTCCCCGCAGGCACCCACGACATCCACGCGCTGATCCTGGGCCGCGCCATCACCGGCATCCAGGCCTTTGCCCCGCCAAGGGGACGTAGAGGGGACGCGGTGGCACCGGTGGGGACCGGGTCTGCTCCTCGTGGGAAGGGATGTGAGGAGATGGTGGAGCTGACGGGATGCAGCGTCACCAAGCGGACCCAGGTGTCCCCAGAAGGGATCCAGTGTCACTGACAGGAGCCGGCGTCACTGACGGGACCTTGTGTCACCAGCCAGGCCTGGTGTCACCAACGGGACTCGGTGTCACCCCAACCAAATCTGGTGGCACTGGCGGGACCCGGTGTCACCAAGCACAGCTTGTGTTGTTGATGGGACCCAATGCCACCAAGCAAACCTGCTGTCACCAACGGGACTCGGTGTCACTGACAGGACTCGGTGTCACTCAGGGGACCCCACTGGTGCTGGGCGCCGTGCCCGGTGCCACCCCGGTGCCTTCGCCATCCCCGTGGCCAATAAACGGTGGGACAGCCCCTCCATGCCAGCCCTGCTCGTCAGCATTAATTAACCTGCCAGGACCCTCGGAGGGGGGGGTTCTAACCCATCACAGCCCCCATCGAGCTTTTGGGTCGGCTTCAGCCCTTTATTTGCTCCAACCACCAACAGCAACAGCAACAGCAAAGCCCTTTGGGGCCAAAATCCCCTTTGGCCCGGCACAGCCGGTGGATTTGGGGGTCCCGCTCGGGTCTGGGGGTGCCCTCAGGCCTCGGGCTGCAGGCAGAGCTCCTGATACGCCGCCTCCACGGTGCAGCAGATGCGGCGCAGCTCCGCCTGCACCTCCTCCACGCTCTCCAGCACCTCGCCGAGCGCCCGCAGCCGCTCCTGGATCAGCCCGTTGTGGAAGCCGTAGCGGTGGAAGAGCCGCTCCTCCAGCTGCTCCGCCAGCTCCGAGACCTGCCCGAGCGGGGGCCGCGGCTCGTCCCGGCGCTGGCACGGCCGCCGTCCCCGGGGCCGGGGGGCAGCTGCGCCCGCCCGCGCTGGCACCGCTCCCGGCCTGGCCCGGCCGCCGCCAGCTGCGCCCCGGTAGCCGCAGCGCCGGTCGCGGTGGTCACCGAGCAGCCGGGTCAGCGCGGGCCGCAGCTGCCGGGCCGGGCCGCCATCTGCGCGGGGGCCTGGGGACCGAGTCCGGCGCGAGGGCAGCGTGGGGACAAGGGGGGCACACCGGGGGGACACCGGGGGGACAGCGGGGGCCGCTCGAAGCGGGGCCGGAGGCAGCTGCGGCCGCCCTCGCTGGGGTCTCGGGGGGCTCCCCCCGGCCGGGCTCCGCAGCTGCCTCCGCGCCCGGGCTCTGCCTCCCCTCGTCCCGCCAAACCGGGCGGAATAACGCGGTCCCCCGCGCCCCGGGGGGAAGGAGGGGACCGCTCCGGGCTCACCTTCAGCAGCAGGCTGTCCCTGACGGCGCTCAGCTCCGTGTGCGCTTCCTCGCGGCCGCTGTTGAGGCGGCCGAGCGCGTCCTGCGCCCGCTGCTGCAGCCCCTCCACGGCGGCGTCCAGCGAGGCGAAGAGCAGCGAGGAGCGGGGCCCCACGGAGCCTCAGGAGGCCAGCGCATGGAGCCCGCGGGGACAGGGACCCCCATGTCAGGGGCATGGATCACACGGGAGCCCCAGGAGGGGGGGGGATCACACAGGGACAGGGAGCCCGAGGGGGACCCCAGGGACCCCATGTCAGGGGCATGGATCACACAGGGACCCCATCGGGCCCGGGGATCACACAAGAACTGGGACTGTGTGAGGGGCATGGATCACACAGGGACCCCCATGTCAGGGGCATGGATCACACAGGGACCCCCATGTCAGGGGCATGGATCACACAGAGACCCCATCAGGGCTGGGATCACACAAGAACTGGGACTGTGTGAGGGGCATGGATCACACAGGGACCCCCATGTCAGGGGCACGGATCACACAGGGACCCCATCAGGGCTGGGATCACACAAGAACTGGGACTGTGTGAGGGGCATGGATCATACAGGGACCCCATCAGGGCTGGGATCACACAAGAACTGGGACTGTGTGAGGGGCATGGATCACACAGAGACCCCATCAGGGCTGGGATCACACAGGGACAGGAACTGTATGAGGGGCATGGACCCCATGAGAACACGGTGAGGGACATTTCTGCCCCATCATGGGAATGGCTCACACAAGGACAGGGACCTCCATCAGGGCTGTGCACCCTGTCAGAGTCACACACCACAGGGACAGGCTGTGCCCTGTCAGTCCCGTTAATTGAGAATTACCCTCTAATTAACGTGGTGACACGTGTGTCTCCCCTCTCCTCACTGCCTGTTGCATCGCCCCGCTCTTTTTTCTCTATTTTCACCCCAAAGGTGAAGGTGAAGGCGGTACCTGTCCGGCTCCACATGGGGCTCGTCGACCATCTCACCCAGCTCCCGGATGGTTGAAGGGCTCTCGCCGGTGGGTCTGGGGAGATGGGGGGTCCTCAGGTCGGGACCCTCAGGCTCCTCCCGCGACATCCCGGCCCCCACTGCAGGAAGGAGAGCCCCCAGGCGAGCTGGGGCTCGGGGTCCCGGGATGGGCTGGGGCCACCCCAGTTCCCCACCTCCACCCACTTCTTCAGTGGGGGGTCAGGGCGCAGGTGAGACCCCAGCCCCTCCCATATTGGGGGTCCCAGACCCCCTGGGTTCGGGGCTCTATGCCCGGCCCGGGGCTCGGCCCGGTGCCGTACCTGGGACCCTCGGCCGCCCCTCACCACACAGGTCTGGGGTCCCTCCCCAGCGGCCCCGTGTGGGCTTGGCAAGAACTGCCGGGATGCCCAATGAGGTGGTGCCTGGGTGAGCCCCCGGTCGGCCACCAGCCCCTCGACCTGGTGGAACTCGGCCAGGTGCGTGGCGTCCAGGCTCTCGTTGCGGAACACGCGGTCGATGGAGAAATATTTCACGGGGCTGAACTTCTCCTGGGAGGGGAGAACAGAGGGGTGAGGGGGCAGGTGGGACCCCCAGACTGCCCCACAACTGCTCGGATTGCCCTCAAATTGTTCTGGGTTCTGATTCCCCTCAAATTGTTCTGGGTTCTGATTTCCCTCAAATTGTTCTGGGATCTGATTTCCCTCAAATTGTTCCAGGCTCTGATTTCTCTCAAGTTGTTCTGAGTTCTGATTTCTCTCAAATTGTTCTGGGCTCTGATCCCCCTCAAATTGTTCTGGGCTCTGATTTCCCCCAAATTGTTCTGGGCTCTGATTTCCCTCAAATTGTTCTGGGCTCTGATTTCCCCCAAATTGTTCTGGGCTCTGATTTCCCTCAAATTGTTCTGGGCTCTGATTTCAATTGGGGACCCCTTTCCCTCAAATTGAGGGGACCCCTCAAATTGTTCTGGGGAGGTCACTCAATTGTCCAGGCTGCCCTCAAATTGGGCTGTCTCTGACCAAATTGTGCAGGGTTGACGCCCCCAAATTGCCCCACGAGCTCCCGGATGTTGTTGATGGCTCTCATTTCCATCAAATTGGTCTGGGGAGACTGGGAGGGATCTCCCTCAAATTGTTCTGGGATCTGGGGCTCCGAAATTGTTCCCCCCACCTCCCTCAAATTGTTCTGAGGTTCTGATTTCCCTCTCACCGCTCCAGCGAGAGCCCCCAGGCGTTCTGGGCCGAGACGTTCCCCCAAATTGTTCTGAGCCCCATTTCCAGCAAATTGTTCTGGGCTCTGAAGACCCCAAATTGTTCCCCACTCCACCCAAATTGTTCAGCCCTTGGGGGGTTCTGAGGGGGGCAAATTATTCTGGGATCTGACAAACCCCTGGGTTCTGATTTCCCTCAAATTGTTTCATGTTCTGATTTCCCTCAAATTGTTCTGGGCTCTCATTTCCTTCAATTGTTCTGGATCTGATTTCCCTCAAATTGTTCTGGGATCTGATTTCCCTCAAATTGTTCTGGGCTCTGATTTCCCTCAAATTGTTCCAGGCTCTGATTTCTCTCAAGTTGTTCTGAGTTCTGATTTCTCTCAAATTGCTCCAGGCTCTCATTTCCCTCAAATTGTTCTGGGCTCTGATTCCCCTCAAATTGTTCTGGGTTCTGATTCCCCTCAAATTGTTCTGGGTTCTGATTTCTCTCAAATTGCTCCAGGTTCTGATTTCTCTCAATTGTTCTGGGTTCTGATTTCCCCCAAATTGTTCTGGGTTCTGATCCCCCTCAAATTGTTCTGGGTTCTGATTTCCCTCAAATTGTTCTGGGCTCTGATTTCCCCCAAATTGTTCTGGGCTCTGATTTCCCTCAAATTGTTCTGGGCTCTGATTTCCCCCAAATTGTTCTGGGCTCTGATTTCCCTCAAATTATTCTGGGATCTGATTTCCCTCAAATTGTTCTGGGTTCTGATCCCCCTCAAATTATTCTGGGATCTGATTTCTCTCAAATTGTTCTGGGTTCTGTTTCATGTTTCCCTGGAATTGTTCTTTTTCACGGGGCTCTGATTTCCTCAAATTCTCCTGGGGGGAGAACAGAGGGGTGAGGGGGCAGGTGGGACCCCCAGACTGCCCCACAACTGCTCAGATTGCCCTCAAATTGTTCTGGGTTCTGATTTCCCCCAAATTGTTCTGGGATCTGATTTCCCTCAAATTGTTCCAGGCTCTGATTTCTCTCAAGTTGTTCTGAGTTCTGATTTCTCTCAAATTGCTCCAGGTTCTGATTTCCCTCAAATTGTTCTGGGTTCTGATTTCTCTCAATTGCTCCAGGTTCTGATTTCTCTCAAATTGCTCCAGGTTCTGATTTCTTTCAAATTGCTCCAGGTTCTGATTTCCCTCAAATTGTTCTGGGTTCTGATTTCCCTCAAATTGTTCTGGGCTCTGATCCCCCTCAAATTGTTCTGGGCTCTGATTTCCCCCAAATTGTTCTGGGCTCTGATTTCCCTCAAATTGTTTCATGTTCTGATTTCCCTCAAATTGTTTCATGTTCTGATTCCCCTCAAATTGTTCTGGGCTCTCATTTCCCTCAAATTGTTCTGGGTTTTGATTTCTCTCAAATTGTTCTGGGCTTCCTCTGAGCACCCCAAATCCAACTAAGACTCCAAATCCCACTAATCCCCCCCAAAAATCCCTCTGTTCTCCCTCATGGCTGTTACCCCCCAGACCCTGCCAAGAGCCCCAAAAGCCCCCAGACCCCCAAACCCCCAGACCCCCCCAAAGCCCCCAGACCCCCCAAAGCCCCCAGACCCTCCCAAACCCCCCAGACCCCCCCAAACCTCTCAGACCCTCCCAAAGCCCCCAGACCCTCCCAAAGCCCCCAGACCCCCCAAACCTCTCGGATCCCCCAAACCCCCCAGACCCCCCAAACCCCCAGACCCCCCCCCCAGACCCTCCCAGACCCCCCAGACCCCAGACCCCCCCAAACCCCCCAAACCCCCAGACCTCCCAAAGCCCCCCAGACCCCCAAAGCCCCCAGACCCCCCAAACCCCCCAGACCCTCCCAAAGCCCCCAGACCCCCCCCAAAGCCCCCAAACCCCCCCAAACCCCCAAACCTCCCAGACCCCAAGCCCCCCCCAAAGCCCCCAGACCCCCCAGAGCCCCCAGACCCTCCCAGAGCCCCCAGACCCCCCCAAAGCCCCCAGACCCCCCAAAGCCCCCCCAGACCCCCCCAAAGCCCCCAGACCCTCCCAAAGCCCCCAGAGCCCCCCCAGCCTCTCAGACCCCCCAAAGCCCCCAGACCCTTCCAAAGCCCCCAGACCCCCAAACCCCCCAGACCTCCCAAACCCCCAGACCCCCCAAAGCCCCCAAACCTCCCCAAACCCCCAGACCCCCAAACCCCCAGACCCCCAAAGCCCCAGACCCCCAAAGCCCCAGACCCCCCAAACCCCCCAGATCTCCCCAAAGCCCCCAGACCCCCCCAGAGCCCCCAGACCTGCCGTGCCAGCCGGAACAGGGCGCGGGCGCTGGCTGACGTGGTGTGGGTCCTCAGCAGGTTCTTCTTCGCCTCCTCCACCTTCCACTCGTACCTGTACCTGAGGGGGGGGCAAGGAGAGCACAAAGGGGGCTCAGGGGCGTGGGGGACACACGTGGGACCCCCCCTGAATCGCCCCAGGGTCGGGGTCTCACCCCTGCGAGCCGTAGCCTCCCTGCGAGTGCACCTTCTTCACCTTGGAGGAGTAGCCAGGGGGCAGCTGGGGGGCTTCGGCGGGGTCTGGGGGGGGGCAAAAAAGGTGAGGAGGGGGTCTGGGGGGGGCAAAAAAGGTGAGGAGGGGGTCTGGGGGGGGCAAAAAAGGTGAGGAGGGGGTCTGGGGGGGGCAAAAAAGGTGAGGAGGGGGTCTGGGGGGGGCAAAAAAGGTGAGGAGGGGGCTTTGAGGGGCGTTTGTGGGGGCTCTGGGTGCTCGTCAGAGGGATTTGGGGGATCAGAGGGGTGTGGGGTGGGCTCGGGGGGCTCTGGGGGCATCCAGAGGGGTCCCGGGGATCAGAGGGGTGTGGGGTGGGCATAGGGGTCTCTAAGGGGGTTCAGCTGGGTCTGGGGGCATTCAGAGGGATTTGGGGGATCAGAGGGCTGTGGGGTGGGCATAGGGGTCTCTGGGGGGGTTCACATGGATTTGGGGGGATTACAGGGCTGTGGGGTGGGCACAGGGGTCTCTGGGGGGGTTCAGCTGGGTCTGGGGGTTTCAGAGGGCTGTGGGGTGGGCTCGGGGGGCTCAGAGGGCGTCCATAGGGGTCCCAGGGATCACTGGGGTGTGGGGTGGGCACAGGGGGCTCTGGGGGCATCCAGAGGGGTCCCGGGGATCAGAGGGGTGTGGAGTGGGCTCGGGGGTCTCTGGGGGGGTTCTCAGCAGGGTCTGGGGGGTTTCAGAGGGATTTAGGGGGATCACTGGGGTATGGGGCGGGCACAGGGGTCTCAGGGGGTGTTCAGAGGGGTCCCGGGGATCAGAGGGGTGTGGGGTGGGCTCAGGGGGCTCTGGGGGGGTTCACAGGGATTTGGGGGATCAGAGGGCTGTGGGGTGGGCACAGGGGGCTCTGGGGGTGTCAGGGGGGTCCCGGGGATCAGAGGGGTGTGGGGTGGGCTCAGGGGGCTCAGGGGGGGTTCTCAGCAGGGTCTGGGAGGTTTCAGAGGGATTTAGGGGGATCACTGGGGTATGGGGTGGGCACAGGGGGCTCTGGGGGGATTCACATGGATTTGGGGGATCAGAGGGCTGTGGGGTGGGCACAGGGGGCTCTGGGGGGTTCAGCTGGGTCTGGGGGTTTCAGAGGGCTGTGGGGTGGGCTCTGGGGGAGGGCGTCCATAGGGGTCCCAGGGATCAGAGGGGTGTGGGGTGGGCACGGGGGGCTCTGGGGGGGTTCACAGGGATTTGGGGGATCAGAGGGGTGTGGGGTGGGCACAGGGGCTTGGGGGGCTCTGGGGGGGTTCTCAGCAGGATCTGAGGGGTTTCAGAGGGATTTAGGGGGATCACTGGGGTGTGGGGTGGGCACAGGGGGCTCTGGGGGGGGTTCACAGGGATTTGGGGGATCGGAGGGCTGTGGGGTGGGCTCGGGGGGCTCAGGGGGCATCCATAGGGGTCCCAGGGATCACTGGGCTGTGGGGCGAGCTCAGGGGGCATCCATAGGGGTCCCAGGGGCGGGGGTCAGCAGCTCCCCGTGCCCCCACCCCTGGCACCCACCCAGCAGGAAGAAGGTGTCGTGCTGGTCGCGCGCCGGGTGCTGCTGCGGCTGGAAGAGCGCGTCGAAGTTCCAGAAGGAGCTCTCCACAAAGTTATCCGTGGGCATCTCCGTGAACCTGGGGAGGGGATGGGGGGGGGTCCGCCCGCGTTAACGCGGCTGTGGGGCGGGCTCCGTGCCCCCCACCCCCGGAGCCCCCCCCTGCCCACTCACCCCATCTCCAGGAAGATCTGGCGCAGCTCCGAGCGCACCTTGAGCAGCGGGTGCAGGTGCCCGCAGGCCGGCGGCAGCCCCAGCGAGGAGAAGTTGTAGGGTTTGAAGGGCAGCCGGCGCCAGGAGCCCCTGCAGGATGGGCTGGGGGGGTCAGGGCAGGGTCCTGGGGGGTCCTGGGGGGGTTTTTTGGGGTTTTGGGGGGCACCTACGTGGCGATCATCTCCGGGGTGAGCTCGGTCTCCGGGCGCGCCACGGCCGTGCTGAAGGCGCTGCCCTTGCGGATCCAGAAGGATTTGAGGGTCCTGGGAGGGGGCACAAGGGGGGCGTTGGGGACCGCCAGGTCCTCACTGGGTCCTTTAATTAATACTAATTTCATTAATGACCAGCTTTGCTTTCTTTATTTAATGTTTCACCAATGTGAGTTTTACGCAAAGTCTTTAATTGATCACTGAAATCTTGATTTTCCTCAATCAACCCTCAGTAAATGAAACCAAAAGGTTCTGAAAATTTATGGCCCATGAAGTTCATCACTGGGTCCTTTAATTAATGCCAATTTCATTAATTATCACCTTCGCTTTCTTTATTTAACGTTTCACCAATGTGAGTTTTACACAGAGCCTTGAACTGATCACTGAAATCTTGATTTTCCTGACTCAACCTTCAGTAAATGAAACCAACATGGTTTGAAAATAGGGCAGAAAGGCCCATCAAGTTCCTCACTGGCTGCTTTTATTAATACTAATTTCATTAACGACCACCTTTACTTTCTTTATTTAATGCTTCCCCAATGAGACTTTTACACAGAGTCTTTAATTGATCACCGAAATCTTGATTTTCCTCAATCAACCCTCAGTAAATGAAACCAAAAAGGTTTGAAAATGGGGCAGAAAGGCCCATCAAGCTCCTCGCTGGCTGCTTTAATTAATACTAATTTCATTAACGACCACCTTTGCTTTCTTTGCTTAACGTTTCACCAATTTGAGTTTTACGCAAAGTCTTTAATTGATCACTGAAATCTTGATTTTCCTCAATCAACCTTCAGTAAATGAAACCAAAAGGTTCTGAAAATTTATGGCCCATGAAGTTCATCACTGGGTCCTTTAATTAATGCCAATTTCATTAATTATCACCTTCGCTTTCTTTATTTAACGTTTCACCAATGTGACTTTTAGACAGAGCCTTGAACTGATTATTGAAATCTTGATTTTCCTGAATCAACCTTCAGTAAATGAAACCAACATGGTTTGAAAATGGGGCAGAAAAGCCCATCAAGTTCCTCACTGGCTGCTTTAATTAATGCTAATTTCATTAGTGGCCACCTTCACTGTCTTTGTTTAACGTTTCACCAATTTTTTACGCAGAGCCTTAAAAATCATTGAAATTTTGATTTTTTTGAATCAACCTTCAGTAAATGAAACCAACATGGTTTGAAAATGGGGCAGAAAAGCCCATCAAGTTCCTCACTGGCTGCTTTAATTAATGCTAATTTCATTAGTGGCCACCTTCACTGTCTTTGTTTAACGTTTCACCAATGTGAGTTTTACGCAGAGCCTTTAATTGATCATTGAAATCTTGATTTTCCTGAATCAACCTTCAGTAAATGAAACCAAAAGGGTCTGAAAATTTATGGCCCACGAAGTTCCTCACTGGGTCCTTTAATTAATGCTATTTTCATTAACGACCACCTTCACTTTCTTTGTTTAACATTTCATTTTTTACATTAAAACTGATCACTGAAATCTTGATTTTCCTGAATTTCATAAAACCAAAAAGGTTTGAAAATGGGGCAGAAAGGCCCATCAAGTTCCTCGCTGGCTTTTTAATTGTTTAATTTCATGTTGGATCGTTTAAAATTTTGAATTTTTTGAGGGTCTTTAATTGATCACTGAAATCTTGATTTTCCTCAATCAGCCTTCAGTAAACGAAACCAAAAGGGTCTGAAAATTTATGGCCCATGAAGTTCCTCACTGGGTCCTTTAATTAATGCTAATTTCATTAATGACCACCTTCGCTTTCTTTATTTAATGTTTCACCAATGTGAGTTTTACACAGAGTCTTTAATTGATCACTGAAATCTTGATTTTCCTGAATCAGCCTTCAGTAAATGAAACCAACATGGTTTGAAAATGGGGCTGAAAGGCCCATCAAGTTCCTCACTGGCTGCTTTAATTAACGCTAATTTCATTAATTATCCCCTTTGCTTTCTTTATTTAATGTTTCACCAATGTGAGTTTTACGCAAAGTCTTTAATTGATCACTGAAATCTTGATTTTCCTGAATCAACCCTCAGTAAATGAAACCAAAAAGGTTTGAAAATTTATGGCCCGTGAAGTTCCTCACTGGCTGCTTTAATTAACGCTAATTTCATTAAAATCCCCTTTATTTTTTTCACCAATTAGTTTTACAGGTTTTAATTGATCACTGAAATCTTGATTTTCCTCAATTTTTCAGTAAATGAAACCAAAAGGGTCCTTAGGCCCATGATTCCTTGATGGCTGCCTTTAATTAATCAATTGATTAATGATCACCTTCACTTTCTTTATTTAATGCTTCCCCAATGAGACTTTTACACAGAGTCTTTAATTGATCACTGAAATCTTGATTTTCCTGAATCAACCTTCAGTAAATGAAACCAAAAGGGTCTGAAAATGGGGCAGAAAGGCCCCAAATTTCTGCTCCATCAACTTCCTCGCTGGCTGCTTTAATTAACATTAATTTCATTTAAAATCACCTTTATTTTTTTTATTACGGGTTTCACACACGCGAGTTTTACGCGGTCTTTGGCTGATCGTTGATCATTGCCTTTAATTGATCATTGATCATAATTAGATCGTTGAAATCTTGATTTTGCTGAATTAACCTTTGGTAAATGAAACCAAAAGGGTCTGAAAATGGGGCAGAAAGGCCCCAAGTTTCTGTCCCATCAAGTTCCTCACTGGCTGCTTTAATTAATGCTAATTTCATTTTAAATCACCTTTATTTTTTTTTACATGGTTTCACGCACGTGAGTTTTACGCGTCTTTGGCTGATCGTTGATCATTGCCTTTAATTGATCATTGATCATAATTAGATCACTGAAATCTTGATTTTGCTGAATTAACCTTCAGTAAATGAAACCAAAAGGGTCTGAAAATGGGGCAGAAAGGCCCCAAATTTCTGTCCCATCAAGTTCCTCACTGGCTGCTTTAATTAACATTAATTTCATTAAAAATCACCTCTAATTTGTTTATCAAACATTTCGCCCACACGAGTTTTACACGGTGTTTAATTGGGCTGTTGGATCGTTAAAATCTTGATTTTGTTGAGGGCAACCTTCAGTAAATGAAACCAAAAGGGTCTGAAAATGGGGCAGAAAGGCCCCAAGTTTCTGTCCCATGAACTTCCTCACTGGCTGCTTTAATTAATATTAATTTCATTAAAAATCACCTTTATTTTTTTATTACGGGTTTCACGCACGCGAGTTTTACGCGGTCTTTGGCTGATCGTTGATCATTGCCTTTAATTGATCATTGATCATAATTAGATCATTGAAATTTTGATTTTGCTGAGTTTACCTGAAAATGGGGCAGAAAGGCCCCAAGTTTCTGTCCCATCAAGGACAGCAAAATCAGCAGATACTGAGGAAAACAAAACCCTGGGAAATTGGGATATTTCCACCAAAAAAAGACAACAAAAAGAGTAAAGAGCAAGGATTAAAATGAAAACTGATCATTGCCTTTAATTGATCATTGATCATTAACGAGCAGAACGTTGAAATTTGGGGGCGATTTTGTTGAATTAACCCTGCCCCACTCACACCCCAGCAGCAGTCTGAAAATGGGGCAGAAAGGCCCCAAGTTTCCTCAAGTTCCTCACTGGCCCCTTTACCTGGCCCAGGTTTCCTGCAAAATCATCTTTACCGAGGGCACCTGGGGGGGCACCGGGTTTTACGGCCCAGCGGGACCCCTGGGGCATTGCCTCCCAAATGTGGGTGGTTCCCAGGGATCCCTGTTTGTCCCACCTTTGTTCATGGAGACCCCCACTCATCCATCTTCAGCGTTCCAGGGACCCCCACCCATCCATCCTCAGCCTTCCAGAGACCCCCACCCATCCATCTTCAGCCCTTTAGAGACCCCCACCCATACATCCCCAGCCTTCCAGAGACCCCCATACTTCTCCAGGACCCCAGGGACCCCCACCCATCCACCCCCAGCCCTTTAGAGACCCTCACCCATCCATCCCCAGCATTCCAGGGACCCCCACCCATCCATCCCCAGCCCTCCAGAGACCCCCACACTGCTCCAGGACCCCAGGGACCCCCACCCATCCACACCCAGCCCTTTAGAGACCCCCACCCATCCATCCCCAGCCTTCCAGGGACCCCCCACCCATCCATCCTCAGCCTTCCAGGGACCCCCACCCATCCATCCTCAGCCTTCCAGGGACCCCCACTCATCCATCCCCCAGCGTTCCAGAGACCCCCACACTGCTCCAGGACCCCAACCCATCCATCTCCAGCCCTTTAGAGACCCCCACCCATCCATCCTCAGCCTTCCAGAGACCCCCACCCATCCATCCCCAGCCCTTCAGGGACCCCCACCCATCCATCCTCAGCCTTCTAGAGACCCCCACCCATCCATCCTCAGCCTTCTAGAGACCCCCACCCATCCATCCCCACCCTTCTAGAGACCCCCACCCATCCATCCTCAGCCTTCCAGGGATCCCCACCCATCCATCCCCCAGCATTCCAGGGACCCCCACACTGCTCCAGGACCCCAGGGACCCCCACCCATCCATCCCCAGCATTCCAGGGACCCCCCCCCACCCATCCCCACCCCTCCAGAGACCCCCATACTTCTCCAGGACCTCAGAGACCCCCACCCATCCATCCCCCAGCCTTCCAGGGACCCCCACACTGCTCCAGGACCCCAGGGACCCCCACCCATCCATTCTAAGCCTTCCAGAGACCCCCACCCATCCATCTTCAGCCCTCCAGAGACCCCCACCCATCCATCCCCAGCATTCCAGGGACCCCCACACTGCTCCAGGACCCCAGAGACCCCCACCCATCCATCCTCAGCCTTCCAGGGACCCCCAGCCATCCATCCTCAGCCCTCTAGAGACCCCCACCCATCCATCCAACCTTCTAGAGACCCCCACCCATCCATCCCCAGCGTTCCAGGGACCCCCACCCTGCTCCAGGACCCCAGGGACCCCAACCCATCCATCTCCAGCCCTTTAGAGACCCCCACCCATCCATCCCAGCCTGCTCCTCCCTTCCAGGGACCCCTGCCCGTCCTCCCCGGGCCACTCCCGTTAACCAGAGACCCCCCCAGACCCCTCCCCAGGCCGCTCCCGCTTCCCGGTGTCCCCCGCCGGTGCCCCCCGGTCACTCACGGCGCGGAGCACGCGGGGCCCGCCGGCCGCTCCCTTATCGAGGCGCACCCACTTGTTGGCCATGGCCTTGCTGAAGCCCAGGGAGCCCCCGGGCAGCTTCTGCGGGCACACACCGCGAACCGTGAGGGGGCGCGGCGGGAGCGCCCCGGTGCCGCCGCCGCCGCCCCCGGTGCCGCCGGTACCGACCATGGCCTCGGCCTGCGGCAGCCCCTCCTCGGGGAGGCTCCGGAACAGCCGCGCCTCGGGGCTGCCGTCCCTCAGCACCTCCTCGCCCTCGGCGCTCAGCTCCCATCGCGTGGCCGTGCGCGCCTCCGCCTCGATCACCTGCACCGGGCACCGCCATCAGCGCGGCCGCCGCCGGTAACCGGGGCTGCCCCGCGGCCCCCCCGCCCGCACCTCGCCCAGCGCCTGGAGGCTTTTCACGGCGCCCACGAGCGTCTGGTGGTCCACGCCGAGCTGGGCGGCGGCCTCGAGGCTGCAGAGCCCGCCCGGGGCCGCGGCCTGGCCCAGCCGCTCCAGCAGCCGCTCCGCCACGCTCGGCGCCATGGCCGGAAGTGATCCCGGGACACCGGAAGTGCCGCACCGGGAGGATGGAGGGTGGTGGCGTCGCCATCTTGGGTGTGGCGCGAGCCCCGTGCCGGGCGTGCTGGGCGCCATGTTGGGTGTGGCGGGGGCACAGGTGGCTGCGGGGGCGCCGTGACGTCACGGAGCTGCACGGTGACGTCATACGGTGCGAAGCGGTTCCACCGCGGACTCCCAGGGGCTGATTCGGCCCAGAGGTTCCTTAGAGCAGCCCCCGGCCTGGGTTTACCTTCCTTGCGTGCACGCCTGCCGTGACATCGCTTAACCATTGACATCATCCCAGCGTCACGGCGCTGTATGAAGGCAGACGCGAGCAGGAGACCGCCCTACGCCGCGTCTCCGTTGCTCCCTGCCCATATTCCCAATTTCCCTTAATTTCCTCCTCCCCCCCACTCCCGGGCCTGTCCCTTTAAGAGCGCGCACCCCCACGTGACCCCCGGAGCGAGGCGGGGGGCGGGGGGGCGTCTCCCACCGAACGCGTGGTCGCTCCTCATTGGCCGCCGCGCTCAGCCAATGGGAAGCGGCCATCTGGGACGCCAACGTTCGGGGCCGCCGTCGCCGCCGGCGGGCGGGCGCTCGGCCAATGGGAGAGGGCCGCGCGCGGGCTCGAGCCAATGGCAGCGCGGCGGAGGCAGGGCGAGGGGCGGCGGGAGTATAAAAACCGGCGGCACCTCCTCCCCCCTCCGCAGTGCCGGGCGGCGCCGGGCCGGGACGGACGGAGCGAGTGTGCCCTGACCTGCCCCCGCCATGAGCCCCCTCAGCGTCCTCACCCCCGTCCTGCTCGGAGCCCTCCTGGCGGCCGCCGGCCCCACCCAGTTCTTCCGCGAGGAGTTCGGGGATGGAGGTGAGGGAGGGGCCGGGGCGGGGGTCGCTGAGGGCGGGGCCTGGGGGGGGCTCCTGAGGTGAAGGGGGTGGGGGGGGCGGTGCCTGAGGGGGCTGGGGGGAGTCTGAGGGGAGGCAGGAGCATGGGAGCACCGTCCGGTGTTTTGTGAGGGGAGGGAATGGAGGGGCCTTCCCGTCTTTTCTGAGGGGAGAGCGGGGGCATTCTCCTGTGATCTGTGAGGGGAGAGAATGGGAGGAGCCCCTGTGGCTTCTGAGGGGAGAAAGGGGGGGGCTGTGGTGTTTTCTGGGGGGGGAAAATTGAGTGACCCCCCCCGCCCCGCTCCGGTGTTCTGTGAAGGGATAATGGAATGATCCTCCTGTGTTCTTTAACGAAAGAATGAGGGGATTTCTCTGTTCGGTGAGGGGAGAATGGGGGGACCCTTTTGTGATCTGTGACGGAAAAAACCGAGGGGATCTTTCTGTGTTCTGTGAGGGGAGAATGTGGGGCCTCCCCCGTGATCTAGGAGAGAATCTTTATCTTTCTGTGTTCCGTGAGAGGAGAATGGAGGAGCTCCGTGTGCTCTCTGAGGTGACAGGGGACGCAGGCGCCGCTCCTCAGGTGTGGGCACAGGGAGGATGAGGGTGCTCAGGGTCAGCCCTGGGCAGGCAGAGCAGGTGCACAAGCAGCAGGAAAAGGATTGTGAGCAGCGCAGCACCCACATGGGACTTTGCTTTCCTCTGCAACCCTAAAACCACCCGGCAAAGAGCCCTGCCCTGAGCTCCTGGCAGGGACAGGAGGGGTTTGGGGTGCAGGGAGCCAGGCCTGCAGGAGCTCAGGCGCTGCCCCTGCCCCCTGACAGACGCCTGGACCCGCCGGTGGGTGGAATCCAAGCACAAACCCGACTACGGGCGCTTCGTCCTCACCGCCGGCAAGTTCTACGGCGACGCCGAGAAGGACAAAGGTGAGCCGGGCTCCCGGCAGGTGGGGGAAGAGCTCCGGGCTGGGGTTTTTCCTCCCATTTCCCCACCACATCCCACGTCCCGCAGGGATCCAGACGAGCCAGGACGCCCGGTTCTACGCCCTGTCCTCGCGCTTCGAGCCCTTCAGCAACCGCGACAAGACGCTGGTGGTGCAGTTCACGGTGAAGCACGAGCAGAACATCGACTGCGGCGGCGGCTACGTCAAGCTCTTCCCGGCCAGCCTGAGCCAGGAGGACATGCACGGCGACTCCGAGTACAACATCATGTTTGGTGGGTGTCCCCCTGATCCCCCAGGCCCCTTAAAGGGGGTTCAGCCCCTCTCTGACCTGCAATGTCCCACCCCAGGCCTTCCCTGACCTCTCTCCATGTCCTCCACAGGCCCCTCAGGGTGGGCTCAGCCCTTCCGTGACCCCCCAATATCGCCCCCAGTCCTCTGAGGGTGGTCTCAGCCCCTTCCCTGACCCCCCTGTGTTCCCCTCCAGCCCCTCAGGGTGGGCTCAGCCCCTCTCTGTCCCCCTCAGGGTGGGCTCAGCCCCTCTCCCCCCCCCCCCTGGGCTCAGCCCCTTCCTGCCCCCCCAGGGTGGGCTCAGCCCCTCTCTGTCCCCCTCAGGGTGGGCTCAGCCCCTCTCTGTCCCCCTCAGGGTGGGCTCAGCCCCTTCCTGATCCCCCTCAGGGTGGGCTCAGCCCCTCCCTGACCCCCTCAGGGTGGTCTCAGCCCCTCCCTGACCCCCTCAGGGTGGGCTCAGCCCCTCCCTGATCCCCCTCAGGGTGGGCTCAGCCCCTCCCTGACCCCCAATGTCCCCCCCAGGCCCCGACATCTGCGGCCCCGGCACCAAGAAGGTTCACGTGATCTTCAACTACAAAGGCAAGAACGTGCTGATCAACAAGGACATCCGCTGCAAGGTGGGTCTGGGGGTGTTTGGGGGTCCTGCTGGCCCCTTTGTGGGGGTGTCCAGCCCTGCTGAGCCCCCTGCCCTGTGCCCCCAGGATGACGAGTTCACCCACCTGTACACGCTGGTGCTGCGGCCCGACAACACCTACGAGGTGAAGATCGACAACGCCCGCGTGGAGTCGGGGAGCCTGGAGGAGGATTGGGATTTCCTGCCCCCCAAAAAGATCAAAGACCCCGAGGCCAAGAAACCCGACGACTGGGATGAGCGGGCCAAGATCGATGACCCCGAGGACACCAAGCCCGAGGTGGGGGAGAGGGGCTTTGGGGGGGGGCTTTGGTGGAGCCCTGATGGGATTTGGGGAGCTCTGAGGGGATTTAAGGAGTAACTTGGGGGTCTCCAGGAGCTTTGTGGGGGTCCTGTAATAAAATCGTGGTAGGATTAAAAGGAGAATGGTGGGACTGGGGAGTGGAGGGGGGTCTGTGACACCAGCTTGGGGAGGCATAGCAGGTTTGTGGGGGGCCATAGCAGGTTTTTGGGGGTCACAGCACCCCCCCTGAGCCCCCCGACCCCCTCTCAGGACTGGGACAAACCCGAGCACATCCCCGACCCCGACGCCAAGAAACCGGAGGATTGGGACGAGGAGATGGACGGGGAGTGGGAGCCCCCCGTGATCCAGAACCCCGAGTACAAGGTGAGGCCTGGGGGATTGGGGGGGGCTGGGGAGATGGCTGAGCCCCCCAAACCCCCCGTGATCCAGGGCCCCGTGGAGGCCGCAGCAGATCGACAACCCCGACTACAAGGGGGTGGGTGCACCCTTGAGATCCCCAAACCCCCTGTGCAGCCCCGACCCCTGCTCTAGGCCTACGACAGCAGATCATCGGGCCTGACCCCGGCAGGTGAGGAGGGGTCCCGGGGGGGTCCTGGGTGGGTCCCGGGGGGCTGCAGCACCCCCTGACCCGGCCGTGCCCGCAGGTGAAGTCTGGAACCATCTTTGACAACTTCCTGATCACGGACGATGAGAAACTGGCGGAGGAGATCGGGAACGAGACCTGGGGGGCCACCAAGGTGAGACGGGGTGGGGACACCTGGGAGGGACACCTGGGGTGGGGAACGAGACCTGGGGGGACACCTGGGGTGGGGAACGAGACCTGGGGGGCCACCAAGGTGAGACAGGGTGGGGGACACCTGGGGTGGGGGACACCTGGGGTGGGGAATGAGACCTGGGGGGACACCAAGGTGAGACAGGGTCAGGGACACCTGAGGGGGAGTGAGACCTGAGGGGACACCGAGGTGAGCAGGGGACACCTGGGTGACCTCCCCACCCCTTCCCTCAGGACGCAGAGAGGAAGATGAAGGAGCAGCAGGACGAGGAGCAGCGGAAGAAGCAGGAGGAGGAGGAGAAGCAGCAGAAGGATGAGGAAGGGGACGATGATGGCGACGGGGACGAGGAGGACGAGGATGAGGAGGAGCCCGAGGCCGAGCCCGAGGAGGCGGAGGCGGCCCCGCGGGACGAGCTGTGAGGGCCCCGCCGCGGGCCCGTTCTGTCTCTGTGAGACCTGGACTCTTTTCTATGGGCGCCGCCGCCCGCGGGGCCCGGGCAAGCCGCGACCGCGCCGGGACCGAACCGGCACGGCCGGGACCCAACGGGCACCGGGCGCCCCGCGGGGCGAGGACTCAGGACCAGCGCCGGGGGTGGGGAGGGTGCGGACGGGGGACGGGGGGGGAGCACCGGCGGTGTCGCACGGGACTGTACGGGGGTGTCGCGATCCGGTTTCTATTAAATTAACGATCGTCCCGGCGCCGCCGCTGTTTATTTCTCGTTATTTCTCCTCCTCATTCCCCCCTGCCCGCGCCATGTTGCGGTCGCCGCCATTTTGTGCCGCCGCGCGCGTGTCACGTGACCGCAGCCGCGCCGCTCCTTTAACCCCTCGCTCGGCTCACGTGGTGTGGGCGGGGCTAACCCTCGCGCGGGGGGGGGGTTTCCCGCCATCACGTGATGCCGGAACGCCCCGCCCCCTCGCGGGCGCCGTTTCGGTTTCACGTGACGAGAAACGGGAGTGGGAGGGGGGGAAGGCGGGAGCGGGGAGCGAGGCGCGCGCGCGGGCGAGGCGCCGTGACGCTCTTCCGGCGCCGCGGCGGAAGCGGCGGGGCCGCCTAAGATGGCGGCGGCGTGAGTTGCATGTTGTGGGGCCGCCGGGAGGAGCCGCCGCCGCCCCGTCCCCGTCCCGCCATGGCGGTGACCGTGACGCTGAAGACGCTGCAGCAGCAAACCTTCAAGATCCGCATGGAGCCGCACGAGACGGTGAGGCCGCGGCGGAGCCCCCGCGGGGCAGAGCGGGCGGGGCCGGGCCGGGGATGGGCCCGGTGCTCGCCCCCCATCGCCCTCACACCGCGGCTGCCCCGGGGCGGCTCCGGAGCCTCCCGGGGTCCGCAGGCACGGGATGGAGCGCGGTGAGGGGGCGCGGGGTGGCCGCGTCCCGCTGAGCCTCCTTTGGGCAGGGGGGCGGCACCGAGGGGGCTCCGGTGCCCCCTCCCCGGTTTGGGGGCGGTGGAGCCGTGGATGTTACCGGGAGGGGCGGCTCCGTGTGCTCCCGTCCCCCCGGGCTGTGGGGAGCTCTCTCCTCCTTTTTGGGGGAACCGAGGGGGTCTCCGTGCCCCCAGCCCCAATTTGGGGAGGGGGATCTGGCAGAGGGGGGTTCCGGTTCACAATTTAGAGATTGTGCAGATTTAGTTAGGAAAATTCTTTGGGATTATTTGGGATTTGTGACCCCCCTGGGAATAATTTGGGGAGATTCTTTGGGGACATCTGGGATTTGTGCCTCACTCTGGGGATCACTTGAGGAGATTCTTTAGGAACATTTGGGATTTGTGCGGATTTACTCAGGAATTATTTGTGGGAATTTATTCGGGACGATTCTTTGGGATCATTTGTGCAGATTTATTAGGGAAGATCCTTTAGGAACGCTTGGGGCTTGTGGAGATTTATTCGGGATGATTCTTTGGGGTCGTTTGTGGAGATTTAACTGGGAAGATTCATTGGGAACATTTGGGATTTGTGGGGATTTATTCAGGAAGATCCTTTAGGAACATTTGGGATTTGTGCCTCCCCCCGGGGATCGCTTTAGGAACATTAGGAGTTTGTGCAGATTTATTCAGGACGATTCTTTGGGATCGTTTGTGCGGATTTAATTGGGATGATCCTCTGGGAACATTTGGGATT
Source organism: Emberiza elegans (assembly GCA_024865655.1). NCBI lineage: Eukaryota > Metazoa > Chordata > Aves > Passeriformes > Fringillidae > Emberiza > Emberiza elegans. The sequence goes on along the minus strand of JALJVW010003366.1, from coordinate 572,931 downwards.
TGTGGGGGGATTCACCCAGGACGATCCTTTAGGAACATTTGGGATTTGTGCCCCCTCCTGCGGTCGTTTGTGCAGATTTATTGGGGAAGGTTTTTTAGGAACGTTTGGGATTTGAGCCTCCCCCTCCTTGGGGTGGTCCCGGGGGGTCTCAGGGTGGTCCTGGGGTGTCCCATGGGGGATTCCTGGGGTCTCAGGATGACCCATGGGGGGTTCCTGGGGTCTCCAGGGGGTTTCAGGATGATCCTGGGTTGTTCTGGGGGGTCTCAGGATGATCCTGGGGTCTCCAGGGGGTCTCAGGATGACCCTGGGGTGTTCTGTGGGGGGTTCCTGGGGTCTCAGGATGATCCTGGGTTGTCTCGGGGTGGTCCTGGGGGGTCTCAGGATGACCCTGGGTTGTCCCATGGGGGGTTCCTGGGGTCTCAGGATGATCCTGGGGTGTCCCGGGGTGGTCCTGGGGGGTCTCAGGATGATCCTGGGTTGTCCCATGGGGGGTTCCTGGGGTCTCAGGATGATCCTGGGTTGTTCTGGGGGGTCTCAGGATGATCCTGGGGTCTCCAGGGGGTCTCAGGATGACCCTGGGGTGTTCTGTGGGGGGTTCCTGGGGTCTCAGGATGATCCTGGGTTGTTCTGGGGGGTCTCAGGATGATCCTGGGGTGTTCTGTGGGGGGTTCCTGGGGTCTCAGGATGATCTTGGGGTGTCCCAGGGTGGTCCTGGGGGGTCTCAGGATGACCCTGGGATGTCCCATGAGGGGTTCCTGGGGTCTCAGGATGATCCTGGGTTGTTCTGGGGGGTCTCAGGATGATCCTGGGGTCTCCAGGGGGTCTCAGGATCATCCTGGGGTGTCCCGGGGTGGTCCTGGGGGGTCTCAGGATGACCCATGGGGGGTTCCCGTGCCTCCCTGACCCCCCACCGGTGCAGGTGCGGGCTCTGAAGGAGAAGATCGAGGCCGAGAAGGGCAGGATGATCCTGGGGCCGGGCAGAAGCTGATCATCCTGGGGTGTCCTGAGCGACGTCCTGGGGGTCTCCGTGGTCCCGGGGTCTCAGGAAGAACCTGGTGGTCATGGTCACCAAGGTGGGCCGGGGGTGGGGGGTGGGCTGGGAGGGAGTTGGGGGTCCCTATCCAAAGTTTTGGGGGTCTGGGAGCCATTTGGGGAACTCTGAGGGGTCCTTAGGAGGGAGTCAGGGGTCCCTGGGTAAAGTTTGGGGGTCCCTGTGTAAAGTTTGAGGGGTTGGGGGTCCCTGTGTAAAGTTTTGGGGGTCTGGGAGCCATTTGGGGAACTCTGGGGGGTCCTTGGGAGGGAGTTGGGGGTCCCTGGGTAAAGTTTGGGGGAACCTGTGGTCAAGTTTGGGGGTTGGGGGTCCCTGGGGGGCTGTTTGGGTGGGTTGGGGGTCCCTGTGTAAAGTTTTGGGGGTCTGGGAGCCATTTGGGGAACTCTGGGGGGTCCTTGGGAGGGAGCTGGGGGTCCCTGTGTAAAGTTTGGGGGGGTCTGGGGTCCCTGAGCCAAAGTTTGGGGGTCCTAGTGTAAAGTTTGGGGGGGATGGGGGGTCCCTGTGTAAAGTTTGGGGGTTCCCTGGGTAAAGTTTGGGGGTTGGGGGTCCCTGTGCAAAGTTTGAGGGGTCTCTGAGCCATTTAGGGCACCCTGAGGAGTCATGAGGGGTCTCTGGGAGGGAGTTGGGGGTCCCTGTGTAAAGTTTGGGGGGTCTGTGTAAAGTTTGGGTGGGTTGGGGGTCCCTGTGTAAAGTTTGGGTGGGTTGGGGGTCCCTGTGTAAAGTTTGGGGGGTCCCTGGGTAAAGTTTGGGGGGTTGGGGGTCCCTGGGTAAAGTTTGAGTGGGTTGGGGGTCCCTGTGTAAAGTTTGGGTGGGTTGGGGGTCTCTGTGTAAAGTTTGGGGGGTCTCTGGGTAAAGTTTGGGGGTCCCTGTGTAAAGTTTGGGGGGTCCCTGTATAAAGTTTGGGGGGGTTGGGGGTCCGTGGGTAAAGTTTTGGGGGTCCCTGTGTAAAGTTTGGGGGGTTGGGGGTCCCTGTATAAAGTTTGGGGGTCCCTGTGTAAAGTTTGGGTGGGTTGGGGGTCCCTGGGTAAAGTTTGGGGGGTCCCTGTGTAAAGTTTGGGGGAACTCTGAGGGGTCCTTGGGAGGGATTTGAGGGTCCCCAGGGAGCCTTGGAGGATCCCAAGGCCCTTGGGGAGGGGGCGTTTGGAGGGGGGGGGTCTCAGGTGGCTCTGGGGGTCCCAGGGATCCCCAGAGTGGGGCTGGGGGTCCCAGGGGTTCCCCACTCTGGGGGTCCCAGGGTGCCCCCAACCCCCCCCCCTCTTTTCCCCCCTCCCAGGCCAAGTCTGCTCTGGGCTCGGCCCCCCCCGAGGCCGGCGCCCCCTCGGAGCCCCCCCCCGCAGCCCCCCCGGGGCCGCCCCCGGCCACCGACGCCGCCCCTCCCCCCCCGGCCACGCCCAGCGAGGAGCCCCCGGCCCAGGACCCCCCCCTGCCCTGACCCTGGCTGAGCCTGCAGCGGGGTGAGGGCTGGGGGGGCCAGGGATGGGTTTGGGGGGGTCTGGGGTGGGTTTGGGGGGTCAGGAATGGGTTTGGGGGGTCAGGAATGGGTTTGGGGGGTCTGGGGTGGGTTTGGGGGTCAGGGAGGATTTGGGGGTTCAGGAATGGGGCTTGGGGGGTCAGGGAATGGGTTGGGGGGTTTGGGGGGTCAGGAATGGTTTGGGGGGTCAGCAATGGGTTTGGGGGTCTGGGATGGATTTTGGGGTCTGGGGGTGGGGGATTTGGGGGGGTCTGGGGAGGGTTTGGGGGTCAGGGAGGGTTGGGGGGTCTGGGGTGGATTTGGGGGTCAGGAATGGATTTGGGGGGGTCAGGAATGGATTTGGGGGTCTGGGGATGGGTTTGGGGGGTCAGGGATGGATTTGGGGGTCTGGGGAGGGTTTGGGGGGTCAGGAATGGGTTTGGGGGTCAGGAATGGATTTGGGGGTCAGGAATGGATTTGGGGGTCAGGGATGGGTTTGGGGGGGGAGCCTCAGGATTTGGGGCTCGGGAGGGGGGCTCACAAGGGTTTTGGGGGGGGGTCAAGAATGGGTTTTGGGGGAGCTCTCAGGGGTTTGGGGGGGGCTTTGGGAGGGTTTGGGGAGCTCTCAGGGGTTTGGGGGGGCTCTCAGGGGTTTGGGGGGAGCTCTCAGGGGTTTTGGGGGAGCTCTCAGGGGTTTTGGGGGGCTCTCAGGGGTTTGGGGGCTCTCGGGGGCTTTGGGGGCTTCCTGATGGTTTCTCCCCTGCCTCGGCAGCTCCGTTCCCCCCTCGGGCAGCTCCGGGCGCTCGGCCGACGCCGCCTCCACCCTCGGTGGGTCCTGGGGGGATTTGGGGATTTGGGGGTCCTCCCATCTCACGGGGGTCTCTGGGTGGGGGTCCTGCAGTGACTGGGAACAGGGGTGGTTTTGGGGTGGGGGTCCCGGGGGTTTCTCCCATCCTTTGGGGGTTTTTCTGGGGGTCTCTCCCATCTCACGGGGGTCTCTTTTGGGGTGGGGGTCCCGGGTCTCTCCCATCTCACAGGGGTTTTTCTGGGGGTCTCTCCCATCTCACGGGGGTCTCTGGGTGGGGGTCCTGCAGTGACTGGGAACAGGGGGTGGTTTTGGGGTGGGGGTCCCTGGTCTTTCCTATCTCACAGGGTCTCTCTGGGGGTCTCTCCCATCTCACGGGGGTCTCTTTTGGGGGTCCCACAGGGTTTCTCTCTCCCAAGGGACTCTGGGACGGGGTGGTTTCTGAGATCGTCCCGGGTCCATCCCATCTCTGGGGGTCTCTCCCAGGTCTCTCCCATCTCACGGGGGTCTCTTTTGGGGGTCCCACAGTGACGGGCTCCCAAGTACGAGACGATGCTCTCCGAGATCGTGTCCATGGGGTCTCTGGGTGGGGGTCCCAGGTCTCTCCCATCTCACGGGGGTCGGGGTCCATGTCTCGGGCTCCCAGCTCACGATGCTCTCGAGATCGTCCATGGCATGAAAGGCTCCTGGAGGCTCAGGGCCAGCTACAACAACCCCCACCGGGCCGTGGAATACCTGCTGACGGTGAGGGGGGGTCCCGGGGGGGGGTCTGGGGGGTCCTGGGTTCACCACTGACCCCCCCCGGCCCCCCCAGGGCATCCCCGGCAGCCCCGAGCCCGAGCGCCCCCCGGTGCAGGAGAGCCGGCCCCCGGAGCAGCCCCCGCCCGAAGGTCAGTGGGCGGGGCACGAGGGGTGGGCGTGGCACGAGGGGTGGGTGTGGCATGAGGGGTGGGGCCTGCGAGGCTCCACCCCCTTGGTGGGTGGGGCAAAGCATTCAGGAATCACCTTAGTGGTTGTTCCTGGGTGAGCTGCGCTCAGTTTGGGGTGTGGCCTGAGGTAAGCCACACCCACTTTTGTGGGGCTGAGCCACACCCATTGGGGGTGTGATTTGTGTGAGCTGCACCTATTTGGGGGTGTGGTCAGTGTAAGCCACACCCACTTGGGTTACAGTCTTTGTAGGCCACACCTATTTGGGGGTGTGGCCTGTAAAGGTGGAGGGAGTTTGTGTGGCCATACCCCCTCCAGGTGTGGGTTTAGGGGTGTGGGTTTAACCACATCCCATTATATGATTGTGGGTTTTTATCCATGTCCCATTATATGTCTGGTTTAACCATGCCCCATTGTGGGTGTGGTTTACTCATGTCACATTATGGGTGTGGCTTTTCCATGCCCCATTGTGGATGTGGCCTCACCACACCCCATTGTGGGTGTGGTTCAGCCAAGCTCCATTGTGGGTGTGTGCTTCATTGTGGGTGTGGTTTAACCACGCCCCATTGTGGGTGTGGTCTCCCCATGTCCTGTTGTGGGTGTGGCCTCACCACGCCCCATTGTGGGAGTGGTTTAGCCATGCCCTATTGTGGGTGTGGTCTCCCCATGTCCTGTTGTGGGTGTGGCCTCTCCACACCCCATTGTGGGTGTGGCTTAGCCAAGGTCCATTGTGGGTGTGGTTTAACCATGCCCCATTGTGGGTGTGGCCTCACCATGCCCCATTATGTGTGTGGGTTGACCCCACCCCGTTTGTGGGCGTGTCCTGACGCGGCCCCGCCCCCAGGCGAGAACCCGCTGGAGTTCCTGCGGGAGCAGCCGCAGTTCCAGAACATGCGCCAGGTGATCCAGCAGAACCCGGCCCTGCTGCCCGCCCTGCTGCAGCAGCTGGGCCAGGAGAACCCCCAGCTGCTCCAGGTACCCCCCGAGCCCCCCAGGGACCCCCAGGGACCCCCCCAGAGCCCCCCAGGGCTGAGCCCGCCCCGTGCCCCCTCCCCAGCAAATCAGCCAGCACCAGGAGCAGTTCATCCAGATGCTGAACGAGCCCCTGGGCGAGCTGGGCGAGCTCGAGGGGGAGGTGGGCGCCATCGGGGACGAGTCCCCCCAGATGAACTACATCCAGGTGACCCCGCAGGAGAAGGAAGCCATAGAGAGGGTGAGGGTTTGGGGTGTGGGGAGGGGGTTTGGGGAGGGGGTTTGGGGCTTTGGGGTGTGGGGAGGGGGTTGGGGGCTTTGGGGTGTGGGGAGGGGGTTTGGGGGATTTGGGCTGTGGGAGGGGTTTGGGGTGTGGGGTTTGGGGGCTTTGGGGTGTGGGGAGGGGGTTTGGGGGCTTTGGGGTGTGGGGTTTGGGGGCTTTGGGGTGTGGGGTTTGGGGTGTGGGGAGGGGGTTTGGGGTGTGGGGAGGGGGTTTGGGGGCTTTGGGGTGTGGGGAGGGGCTTGGGGATTTTGGGGTGTGGGGTTTGGGGTGTGGGGAGGGGTTTAGGGGATTTGGGGTTTGAGGCGTTAGGGGGCTTTGGGGTGGGGGGATTGAGGCAGTTGGGGTGTGGGGAGGGTGTTTGGGGGATTTAGGATTTGTGGGGTTTGGGGGCTTTGGGGTTTCTGGGGGATATGGGGTGTGTGGGGTTTGGGATTTGTGGGGGTTTGGGGGCTTTGGGGTTTCTGGGGCATTTGGGGTGTGTGGGGTTCGGGATTTGTGGGGTTTGGGGGATGTGGGGTGTAGAGGGGGTCTGGGCCCATTCTGTGGGTCTGGGGGCCGTTTTTGGGGTATGGGGGTCATTCTGGGGGTTCCTAGGGCCGTTCTGTGGGGCTCCGGGGGCCGTTTTTGGGTCTCCGGGCCCGTTCTGTGGGTCCCAGGGCCCGTTCTGGGGGTTCAAGGGCTGTTTTGGGGGCACAGGGGCCGTTCTGGGGGCTCCGGCACCGTTCTGGGGGGGTCTGGGCCCGTTCTGTGGGTCCCGGGGCCCATTCTGGGGGTTCCCAGGGCCATTCTGTGGGGCTCCGGGGGCCGTTTTTGAGGTCTCTGGACCCGTTTTTGGGTCTCTGGGCCCGTTTTTGGGGTCTCCGGGCCCGTTTTTGGAGGCTCCGGGTCCGTTTTTGGGGTCTCCGGGCCCGTTTTTGGGGCTCCCCGGCCCACCCGTGCCCCCGTCCGCAGCTGAAGGCGCTGGGCTTTCCCGAGAGCCTGGTGATCCAGGCCTACTTCGCCTGCGAGAAGAACGAGAACCTGGCGGCCAATTTCCTGCTCAGCCAGAACTTCGACGACGACTGAGGGGGGACCCCCGGCCCTCGCCCCGACCCCGGGGGGCTCCTCCTGCCTCGTGGGGGTGGGTGGGGGTCCCCAGGCCGTGGGGGGGGGGAGGGAGGGGTTGGGATGGAATCCAGCCTTTGGTGGGGAGGGGGAGGGGGAACGGGGACCCCAGCCCTGCCCCCACCCCGCGAGCACGGGGAGCCCCTCCCTGCCCTGGGGGAGGGGGGGTCTCAGCACCCCCCACGCTTTGTCCTGGCCGCCCCCCCCACCCCCTCCCCAAAATCCGACCCCCCCCTCCCTGTCAGGCCCCGGGGAAGGGAGGGTGGGTGTGGGGGGGCGCCGCAGAACAACCAAAACTGGCGGCAAAGAGATTAAATGCAGAGTTTTAAACCCGGTTTGGGCCTCCTTGTTCTGTCCGGGCCTGGGGGGGGGCTCACGGGATCCTCCCGGTGGGCACCGGACATCAGCGGGGGTCCCGCCATTGGGGATCCCGGTATCACCCGGGGGGGGTCAGGGTGCCCCATTCTGGGTCTGGGGGGGGTCTGGGGTCAGGGGGGTCCCCGGTGGGTCTGGGGGGTCAGGAGGTGCCCCCGGTGGGTCTGGGGGGGTCAGGAGGTGCCCCCGGTGGGTCTGGGGGGGTCAGGAGGTGCCCCCGGTGGGTCTGGGGGGGTCAGGAGGTGCCCCCGGTGGGTCTGGGGGCGTCAGGAGGTGCCCCCGGTGGGTCTGGGGGGGTCAGGAGGTGCCCCCGGTGGGCCTGGAGCGGCTCTCGTCGCTCTCGGGGGCGCTCCCGGGGAGCGGCCGTGCAGCCGCCGCCGCCTCCGCCGCGGCCAGAGCGCTCCGCGCCGCCTCCTCCCGCTCCTGCCGCCGCCGCCGCTTCTCCTCCCGCCGCCGCTGCTTCTCCAGGTCCTCCAGCAGCTCCTGCGCTCGGGCCGAGCTCCGGGCGGGGGTCCCGGGCCGCGGGAGCGCCCCCAGCCCCGCCTCGGCCAGGAGCCGCTGCCGCCGCGCCGCCTCCGCCCGCGCCCGTTCCCGAGCGGCCTCCCGGTCCCGGCGCCAGGCGGCGACACGGGCGGGCATGGCCGCCAGGCTGCGGGCCACCAGCTCCGCCCTGGGGACACGGGGGGACACTGGGGACACGGCGGGGGGGACACAGGGAACGTACCCCCAAACCCTCCCGGTTCTCCCGGTACCGCCGGGCGATGCTCACCAGGCCGAACGGAACCGGTGCTCCCAGTCCTGCGCATTCCCGTCGCGATGCTCCTCCCAGTTCACCCCGGTCCCATTCCCGGTGCTCCCGGTCCCATTCCCGGTGCTCCCAGTTCACTCCAGTCCCATTCCCAGTGCTCCCAGTTTGTCCCAGTCCTATTCCCGGTGCCCCCAGTCCTGCCCCGGTTCCGTTCCCAGCCCCACCTCTCCTTTCTCCGCCGCGCCTCCTCCCTCTCCCGCTGCTCCAGCACGGCCTCCACCTCCCGGAGCGGCGGGTCCCACTCGCGCTCCTCCTCCTCCGCCTCCCGCAGCTGCTCCGGGCTGGGCCACAGCCGCCACACCGGCACCCCCGAGGCCTCCCCGAGCCGCCCGAACCGACGCGCGGCCGCCCGCAGGTCCTCCGGGTCGGCGGGGGCCGGGCCCGGGCGGCGGCGCAGCGGATCCGCCCGGTAAGGCCGCACCGGGACCGGAACCGGTTCCGGGAGCCGCGACCGGGCCGGGCCCAGCGCCAGCAGCGCCCGCCGCAAGGGCGCCGCCATCTTGAGCGCGCGCCGGAAGTGACGTTAAAGCGACAGAAGGCGCGGGTAGGAGTGGGACGGGGCCTGGACGAGGGGCGGGGTCAGCGCTGTGGGTGGAGCCGGGGGCGCGGTTACCCGGTTGGGGGGCGGGGCTTCAGCGGGGGTCCCGGGGGTCCTGGGGTCCTGGGAGTCCCCGGGGGTCTGGGGTCTTTCAGGGGCCAGGCCCAGCCGCCGACATCTGAGGGGACCCCAGTGGGACCGGGGCCTCCTGGGACCGGCAGCACTGGGGGGTCATCCTGGGGTCCTGGGGGTTTTGGGGCTCCTCCGAGGGGCAGCGGCCGTCCTGAACGGCTCGGGGCGGGCGGGGGCGGGGTGCCAGCGACCCCGGCTCCTCCCCGTGAATGGGGTTTAATTGAAAGCCCCAGCCCCGGCGGAACCCCAGGAGCCGCTGCCGCCCCCGCCGCCTCCGCCCGCGCCCGTTCCCGAGCGGCCTCCCGGTCCCGGCGCCAGGCGGCGACACGGGCGGGCATGGCCGCCAGGCTGCGGGCCACCAGCTCCGCCCTGGGGACACGGGGGGACACTGGGGACACGGCGGGGGGGACACGGGGAACGCACCCACAAACCCTCCCGGTTCTCCCGGTACCGCCGGGCGATGCTCACCAGGCCGAACGGAACCGGTGCTCCCAGTCCTGCGCATTCCCGTTCCGCTGCTCCTCCCAGTTCACCCCGGTCTCATTCCCGGTGCTCCCAGTTCACTCCAGTCCCATTCCCAGTGCTCCCAGTTTGTCCCAGTCCCATTCCCGGTGCCCCCAGTCCTGCCCCGGTTCCGTTCCCAGCCCCACCTCTCCTTTCTCCGCCGCGCCTCCTCCCTCTCCCGCTGCTCCAGCACGGCCTCCACCTCCCGGAGCGGCGGATCCCACTCGCGCTCCTCCGCCTCCGCCTCCCGCAGCTGCTCCGGGCTGGGCCACAGCCGCCACACCGGCACCCCCGAGGCCTCCCCGAGCCGCCCGAACCGACGCGCGGCCGCCCGCAGGTCCTCCGGGTCGGCGGGGGCCGGGCCCGGGCGGCGGCGCAGCGGATCCGCCCGGTAAGGCCGCACCGGGACCGGAACCGGCTCCGGGAGCTGCCACCGGGCCGGGCCCAGCGCCAGCAGCGCCCGCCGCAGGGGCGCCGCCATCTTGAGCGCGCGCCGGAAGTGACGTTAAAGCGACAGAAGGCGCGGGTAGGAGTGGGACGGGGCCTGGACGAGGGGCGGGGTCAACGCTGTGGGTGGAGCCGGGGGCGCGGTTACCGGGTTGGGGGCGGGGCTTCAGCGGGGGTCCCGGGGGTCTCAGGGGGTCCCGGGGGGTCCCGGGAGGTCCCGAGGTCTTTCGGGGCCAGGCCCAGCCCGGGACATCTGAGGGGACCCCAGTGGGACCGGGGGGCCGGTGGGACCGGGCAGCACCGGGGCTCATCCCGGGGGTCCCGGGGAGGTTTGGGGCTCCTCCGGGGGCAGCGGCCGTCCCGGAACGGCTCCGGGGGCGGGCGGGGGGCGCGGTGCCAGCGACCCCCGGCTCCTCCCCGTGAATGGGGGGGGCTGGGCTGGGGCGGAACCCCCGAACCCCCCGAACCTTTTCAGCCGCCGCCAAGCCCGGGGCCGCTGCCAAGCGCCGTTAACCCCTCCGTGCCCGCCCCCCGCGCCGCCCCCACCGCCGGGATCCCCCCCGCCATTACCGCGATCCCCCCCTCATCACCGGGATCCCCCCCCCCCAATCACCGGGATTTCCCGGGGGGGGGGCACGGGGAGGGCCCCGCGGTTACCGGGGGGGTGCGGGCGGCGGGGCCGCTCCTCGCGGGGCCCCCCGGGCCCCCCCCGCCCGCTCCGGCGGGGCCCCGGACGGGGGGGGGGGGGAGCCCTAATGGCTTCCAGGCCTCGGCAGCCGCCGAAAATCCGCGCGGAGCGGAGCCAAAAACCCCCGAAATCGCCCCAAAAGCTTCCCTGGGCCTCCCCGGGGGGGGGTCCGATGGGCTGAGCCCCCCCCCCTCCGTCCGCGGCGCTCGGGGGTCCCGGTTTCCCCCTCCGCCGGTGGAACGGGCCGGGCCAGCGGGGGGGCCCCGTTTTGGGGCGGTTTTGTCCCGTTTTGGGGCGGTTTTGCCCCGTTTTGGGGCTTCTGCCGTTCCCGCGTTTCTCCGGTCCCGCCGCCCCCAGCCCCAATTTCCCCCGGGGTCCGGGGGACACCTGCGTCCCCTCCCCGTGTCCCCGGGGCTGGCAGGTGACAGACACCGCTGCGGTGTCGCGATGTGCCCGAATCCTGTCGCGACATGCCGCGTCCCCCCCCCCCCCACCCCGAGCTCCATCTGCGGTGACAGCGACACATGTGGCACGGGGGGTCCCCGAGCAGCTGGTGGGGACACCGCGGGGACACCGGGGGACACCGGGGCTCGTGTCCCCTCTGCCGCCCCGTCCAGTCCCCGCTGTCCCCTCCCGGTGCCCGGCGGGGCGCGGTTCTGTCCCCCCGTGTCCCCCGAGGGTGGCAGTGCCACCCCTGTGCCGCGGGGAGGGGACAGAGCTGTGCCACCCGCGGGGACACCCCCGGAGCCGCTCCCGGTCCCCTCCGTGTCCCCAAGGTCCCCTCGGGGTGGCGGCGGCGGCTCCGGCAGCGAAGGGGTGACAGCGGCGGTGGCGGCGGTGCCAGCGCTGGCACCGGGTGGTGACAGATGGCGGAGGGACGCGGCCGCAGCCGGAATGACAGATGAGGCTCCGCCGCCAGCGCCGCTGCCATCGCCGCTGTCACTGTCACTGTCACTGTCACTGTCGGTGCCATCGCCGTGTCATTGTCACCCTCGTGGCACTGCCATCGCCGTGTCGCTGCCAGTGTCACCCGCACTGCCATGGCATTGTCACCACCGTGTCGGTGCCACCACCGTGTCGCTGCCATCGCCGTGTTAGTGCCACCACCGTGTCGGTGCCAGTGTCACCCGCACTGCCATGGCATTGTCACCGTGTTGGTGCCACCACCGTGTCGCTGCCATTATCGTGTCAGTGCTAGTGTCAACCACATCCCGATGGCATTGTCACCACCGTGTTGCTGCCATCGCCGTGTCAGTGCCATGGCCGTGTCGCTGTCACCATCGTGGCATTGTCACTGTCACCACCGTGTCGCTGCCATCGCCGTGTCAGTGCCATTGCCCTGTCGCTGTCACCATCGTGGCATTGTCGCTGCCATCGCCGTGTCGCTGCCATCGCCGTGTCAGTGCCAGTGTCACCCGCACTGCCACGGCATTGTCACCGTGTTGGTGCCACCACCGTGTCGCTGCCATCGCCGTGTCAGTGCCATTGCCCTGTCGCTGTCACCATCGTGGCATTGTCGCTGCCACCGCCGTGTCACTGCCATCGCCGTGTCGGTGCCAGTGTCACCCGCACTGCCATGGCATTGTCACCACCGCTGCCACCACCATGGCACTGCCACCACCATGTCACCACCAGCGTCACCCGCACCCCCGCGGCCCTGGCACTGTCACCACCCCACGGCGCTGTCCCTGTCACGACACCGGCGCTGGCACCGGCCCCGCCATTGTCTTGGCACTGCCACTGTCGCCGGCGCTGCCATCGTCCCGCGCGGTGCCACCTGCGGGGTCACAGCGACGGGGGCACGGGGCTGCGGGGGGGGGTGGCGGCCGCTCTGTGTCCCCCCCGTGTCCCCCAATGTCCCCCCCGTGTCCCCCAATGTCCCCCCCGTGTCCGCCGCGGTGTCCCCGCGTGTCCCCCGCGCTCCATCCCGACGTGGGCGTGGCCTGTGCCACAATGGGCGTGTCCCCTCGCAGAACGGGCGGTCCCGTCCCCACAGTGGGCGTGTCCCCCGCAGCCGGGGCGTGTCCCCGAGTGGGCGTGGCCTCCCCACTGTGGGCGTGGCCGGCGCGCGCTTCCCGCGGCAAAAGTGCGGCGGGCGCCAACTTCGGGCAAAACTTTCCCCGCGCGCCGCCGGCACCGGGACCCCCGGGACCCCCCCCGCACCCCTGGCCCCGCGGAGCCCCCGCCATGCCCGGCCGAGGCTGACACCGCCGCCATGTACTCCCCGTACTGCCTCACCCAGGTACGGCCGCACCGGGACCGGACCGGGGGGTGCCCGGTAATAACGGCGGCGGTGCGGGGGGGTGGGAGGGTGGGGGAGTTCCCGGTGCCCTTTGCTGCTGGCCGCCATCGGCTGCTGCCCCCCGAGAATGGGGAATAACGGCTGCGGGTGCGACCCCTCCGCGGGCACCGAGACGGGGCCGGTCCCGGCGCTGCCGTCCCGGAGCGGCCCCGGTCCGGCTGCACGGTGCGGGGGCTCCCGGTTGTGCCGCGCTGCGGAGCGGATCCGAGCCTCGGTGCCGCCGGGGGTCCCCGCGGGGGGGCTCGGAGCGGGACCCCGGGGACGGCGCCGTCGGTGCCACGGGGGGGGGAGGGGGGTCCCGTGCCCGGCACCGCCGGGACGGGCGGGACCCCGGCCCCGGAGCGCGGTTGCGGTCCCGGGACCCTCAGAGCGCGGCCGGGAGGCTCCGGGGGCCGGACGAGGGCGAAACCCCGCGGGGGCACCGGGTCCGGGGGGGCGGCACGGGGGATCACGGTGGGGTCGGGGGGGCCGCGGTCCCGATTTTGGGGAGGGGGGGGGGGGAGGAGCAGCAGCCTCCGCTTCTCGGGGCGGCACAACTCGGGGGCTGCGGCGCGGGGGTCCCCGTTGGGCTCCGCGCCCCCCCCTCCCGTGCTGTCCCGGGACGCCCCCGGTGTCCCCCCCCGCCCCCCCCCGGGGCGGTTTGCGGGGCCGCCCCCGCCGGGCGTTGCTGCTGCCCTCCCCCCCCCTCCCGTTGCCCTTTTCTCCCGCTTTTCGGGGCGGTTTTGGCGGCCGGTTGCGTCTGGGCCGGCGGCCAGCGGCGCTTCTCGCAGCTTCGGCGCCCGCCCCGCACACGCGTGTGCACGCGCCAGGGACACGCCAGCGCACACGCGTGTGCCCCTGCCCGCGCCCGTAACCCCCGCCGCCCCGGGGCCCGCGTTCGGTACCGGCGCGCTGCCCCCCGGGCCGCCCTGCCCGCTCCGGGGCGGGTTTGGGCCGGTGCCACCGGCGGATTCCGGGCCAGCGGCTGCACCGGGAGCGCCCCGAGCGGGGCTGTGGGACGGGCGGGCACGGGGCTGGCCTCGGGGCAGCGGCGGGCGGTGTCGTCCCGGTGTCCCCCGGTGTCCCCCGGTGTCCTGGCAGCGGCTCCGGCCTCCTTGGGGACACCTCAGGCTGTGGCTGGTGGTGTCCCCGTGTCCCTTAGTGCCCCCTCCGTGTCCCCCTGTGTCCCTTTGTGTCCCCCCGTGTCCCTGCCATGTCCCTCAGGGTCCCCCCGTGTCCCGTCCCTGTCCCCGTCCCGGCTGTCACCACCGGGGAGTCCCTCTGTGGAACCCCGCAGCCCTCTGTCCCCCGTGCCCTCTGGGGCCATCCCTTAGTGGCGGCCCGAGCCCCTGTCACCGGCCCTGCCATGTCCCTCAGGGTGGCAGGAGCCCCCCTGGTGTCCCAGGGGTGGGACCCATCCCTGTCCCCGTCCCGGGTCACCACCGGGTGTCCCGCGCACGTGGGAAACGGAGCATCCGTGACCCGGGGCCATCGTGACAGGTGGCACAAGGCCCTGGCGACAGCTGGCAGGACCGGGCACAGGGTGTGACGCGTGGTGATGGCGCACAGGTGTGACACACGTGTGATAGAGCACAGGTGTGACACACGTGTGATAGAGCACAGGTGTGACAAGGACATGCCCCAGGTGTGACACGTGGCAGCCCAGGTGTGACACGGTGACACGGTGTGACAAGGACAGCCCCGCGCACACGTGGCAGCCCCGCCGGTGACACGCGTGTGACACGGGCGCGTGCCAGGCGTGTGCCAGCCCCGGTGCCCCCCGAGCCATCCGTGGCTGATGCAATCGGGGCAGGGGGGAGGCACCAAACCCCCCCCACCCCCACCGGAGCCACAAACGGGGGGGACACGGGGGGGGGACACACGGAGGGGACACGGGGGGGGACGTGTGGCTTTCTGTGTGACCCTCGGGCACGCGTGGCTCCGTGCGTGCCCCCCCTCCCGAACCCCCGTGCCGCGGTGCCGGGCTCAGCCCCCTCCCCATGTCCCTTCCCCGTGTCCCCCCCATGTCCCCTCCCCGTGTCCCCCCCGTGTCCCCTTCCCCGTGTCCCCCTCCCCATGTCCCCTTCCCCGTGTCCCCCCATGTCCCCCTCCCCGTGTCCCCCCCCGTGTCCCCTTCCCCGTGTCCCCCTCCCCGTGTCCCCCTCCCCGTGTCCCTCCCGTGTCCCCCTCCCCCTGTGTCCCCTCCCCGTGTCCCTCCCCGTGTCCCCCTCCCGTCTCCTTCCCGTGTCCCTCCCTGTGTCCCCTTCCCCCTGTCCCTTCCCCATGTCCCCCCCCCCGTGTCCCCTCCCTGTGTCCCCCCTGTGTCCCTCCCCATGTCCCCTTCCCCATCCCCCCGTGTCCCCCTCCCATATCCCCCTCCCCGTGTCCCCCCATGTGTCCCCCCCGTGTCCCCTCCCCGTGTGCCCCCGCTCGCTGGCGGCATCAATAATGGAGGAGCCCTTGGCCGGGCCGGGGGGGCCCTGAATTATTGATGGGCCACAAAAAGCTTTCTTGGACGCCGCAGCACCGCGGGGCCCCCCCGGCCAGGGCTGGCACCGATCCACGGCGGGGGCCGGGCCGCGGGGTCCGCGCCGGGGCGGGAGCGGGGCCGGGGCTGCGGGGAACGCCCGGCACGGCCCGGAACGGCCGCGCTCCCTCCCGCGCTCCCTCCCGCGCTGCCCCCCCGTCCCCGGCCGCGGGGTCCCGGTTTGGAGCGGGACAAGCGCGGGGCGGATGCTCCGGTTCCCCTCGAGCACGCCCGGGATGCTCCACGTGGCTGCGGGCAGGGCCGGGCGGGCGCTTCCCCTGCGCGCCCCGGGCCCCCCCCCCGCCCATACCGAGTGTGCCACGGTGCCCCCGCAGTGCCAGACCCCCCCCCTCGCCAATCCCCGGTGCCAGCGCGCCCCCCGAACCCCCCGGGTCCCCTTCTGGGCCGCCTGGGCCCCTGCCAGGAGCATCCGGCGCCTTCTCCGCGAGGCCACCTGGATGCCAAGGTCCCCCCCCCCCTCCCGGGCACCGGGGCCCTGCCGTGCCCCCCCCGGCCCCGCGCTCGGGGGTCCAGGACGGCCCTGGCTCGCTCCCACCCCCCCGGCCGCCCTCCTCCCCCGCTCCGCACACACGGGAGGGTCTTGGCAGCGGCGCCGGGGGCCGCCGGGGGGATTTTTGGCGGCAATTCCGGCTGTTTCGGGCTGTTTTCTCTCGCGGCGAAGCCGAGGGCCGGGGGGAGCTGGCAGCGGCGCGGGAGGGCGGGCGCTGCCGGGGCCGGGGGGAGAAGGGGGGGAAAGCTCGCTTGGTTTGTGGTGGATTTCTTTTTTTTTCCCCCCCCTTTTTTTTTTTTTTTTTTTTTTTTTTTTTTTTTGTCTTTTTTTTTTTTTGTCTTTTTTTTTTTTTTCCCCTCTTTTCTGTTTTTTCTGGGCTTTTCCCTCCCGCTCCGGCGCCGCCCCCCCCCCGCCGCCGCGCTGGCGCTCTGCCGGGCGCTCGCAGCTGCGGACGCGGCGACGTGGCTTCGCCCGAGACTGCGGCTCAATGCGGGCCCAGCGCGCAGCCAATGGCAGCCCAAGGCACCGCGCACCGCCGCCGGACCCCGCCTCGGCACCGGGCCCCGCGCCCGCCCCGCCGCCCGGCCCACAGTGCCCGCCCGCCCGGGCCTCCGGAACCTTCCGCCGCTGCCGCTGCCGCGCCAGGCCCGGCCGCGGAGGGGTCCCGGAGCTCCGCGGGTGTTGGGGAGGGGTCCCGGGCGTGCGGGCGGGGGCAGCGGGGCCGGGGGCTCTTTGTGTGCGCGTGCCGGGGTTTGGGGGGAGCGCGGAGGCGCTCAGGGCGCTGAGCCCGGACACCTGAGCGACACCTGGGTGGCACCGGGCCCGTCCTGGGGGTCACCGAGGCGTCCCGAGGGGTCGCTCAGGTGTCAGGGAGGGGCCCCAGGTGTCCCCAAGCCCCCCCCTGCACCCAGCGGATGCCGCTGGGCCTGGCCCTGGGCTCCAGGGAGGGGATCCCGAGCCGTGGGGGTCACCACGGTGCCCAGCGCCCCCCCCCACCTCCAGGAAAACCTCCCCGCTGCGGCTTTGGGTTGAAAACCGCGAGGTTTGGGGCTGGGCGGGAGCCGCTGCCCCGGCCCGCTGCCGAAACGCCCAAATTTTGGTTTTCTTTCCTTTGCACAGAGGGATTTAATTACCGGGTGGGGGGGTGCGAAGGGGGAAAAGCGTTGGCTCCGAGTGCCGCGTCCGGGATTTTGGGGGCAGAAACGTCGGGTTTGGGCCGTCCCGCGCTGGGGCCGCCACGGGGCTGGGGCAGGCGGCCAAACCCGGGGCGGGGAGCGGGGAGCGGGACCCCCGGGAACCCCCCCCGCGGGCCCGGGGCCGTCCTCGCCCGACCCTTTTTGCACGAGGGCTTTGCACGAGCACGAGGGGCCGCAGCAGGACCCCCCCCCCCGCCCAAACCTCCACGTTTCCCCCGCGCTCGGAGCTTTTTTGGGGAGAATCCGCGGGGTTTTGGCCAAGCCCCCCCCGGGGGTCTCAGCGCCCCCCCACCCCCCCCCGGGGTCCCCCCGTTGCACGCGCGGGGCGCACTCACCCCCCCCCCCTTCGGGCCACGCCCCCTTCTGTTAAACCACGCCCATGTGGCCACGCCCCCCTCCGTGCTGACCAATGGGGAGGCCGCTCCCCCCGCGCGCTGCGCTCCCATTGGCCGCCGCCGCTCCGGTCCCGGTGCCAAAAAGGGGCCGCGGTGGCTCCGCGCGCTCCGCGCCCGCGGCGGCGGCGGCTCCGGGACCCCCCGACAGCGACACCCCCGAACCCCCCCCAAAAACCGGGACCCCGGAACCCCCTGCCCACACACACACACACACACACCGGCACCGGTACGGAACCCCGCACCGGGACCCCCCCACCGCCGGTAACCGGGACCCCGCGGCGGCTCCGCTGTCCCCGCTCCTCCATCCCGCCGGTACCGGGATCCCCGAGACCTGAGCGTTCCCCAGCACCGTCCGCACCCCCGGGCCCGCCCCCGCCTCCCGGTAGTGCCCGTTAACCCCTTCCCCGCCGCTCGGTGTGCGCCCCCCGTCCCCGCCTGTCGCCCCCCCGGTTCTGCCCCGCCGGGGCCCGACTGGCAGCTGCCGACGGCCGGGATGAGCCACCGCGATGGTACGGACGGGACGGGCACCGGGGGCACGCACCGGGGCTGCGACAGCGGCCGGCAAGGGGCCGGGGAGCGGCGGCACCGGGAGCGGGGAGAAGGGAACGGGACCGGAGGCGGCACCGGGGACTGCTGGGGACGGAGATCGGTGCCTGGGTCGGTGGGAACGGCGCTGGGGATGGGGACCGGGGCGGCCGAGCCCCGATGGGAGCGGGAGCATCACCGGGAGGCGGACGGGGACGAGCGGGGAGGGACGGGGCTGTAGCGGCACCGGGAACGCGGCTGCGGTGGCACCGGGGACCGGGCTGTGCTGGCACCGGGGACGGAGCTGTGGTGGCACCGGGAACGGGGCTGCGGTGGCACCGGGAACGAGGCTGTGCTGGCACCGGGGACCGGGCTGTGGTGGTACCGGAACGGGCTGTGCTGGCACCGTGAACGGGGCTGTGCTGGCACCGGGGACCGGGCTGTGGTGGCACCGGGGACCGGGCTGTGGTGGTACCGGGGATGGAGCTGTGCTGGCACCGGGACCGGGCTGTGGTGGCACCGGGAACGGGGCTGTGCTGGCACCGGGAACGGGGCTGCTGCTGGCACCGGGGACCGGGCTGTGGTGGCACCGGGAATGGGGCTGTGGTGGCACCGGGGATGGGCTGTGCTGGCACCGGGAACGGGGCTGTGGTGGCTCCGGGAACGGGGCTGCGGTGGCACCGGGAACGGGGCTCTGGTGACACCGGGAACGGGGCTACGATGACACCGGGGTGTCATTGTGGTGGTGACACCGGGGACAGGCACGGGACCGGGACGGGCTCAGCCATCCCTGCTCCGGCCACACGGGAGCCCCGCGGGACCGGGAGCCGCCTCTTCCCCGGAGCACCGGAACCCGGAGCATCCCCGCGGGGCCGGGACTGCCGGGGTCGCTCTGGGGCCGCATCCCCCATCTCCGGTGCCAGGCGCGGGTGGTGCCCGGCCCGGCCCAGCCCAGCCCGTGCCCGCTGTGCCCTCCCGTGCAGGATGAGTTCCACCCCTTCATCGAGGCGCTGCTGCCCCACGTCCGGGCCTTCTCGTACACCTGGTTCAACCTCCAGGCCCGCAAGCGCAAGTACTTCAAGAAGCACGAGAAGCGGATGTCCAAGGAGGAGGAGCGCGCCGTCAAGGACGAGCTGCTGGGCGAGAAGCCGGAGGTCAAGCAGAAGTGGGCATCGCGCCTCCTGGCCAAGCTGCGCAAGGACATCCGGCCCGAGTGCCGCGAGGACTTCGTGCTCTCCGTCACCGGCAAGAAGGCGCCGTGCTGCGTGCTCTCCAACCCCGACCAGAAGGGCAAGATCCGCCGCATCGACTGCCTGCGCCAGGCCGACAAGGTGTGGCGGCTGGACCTGGTGATGGTCATCCTGTTCAAGGGCGTCCCGCTGGAGAGCACGGACGGCGAGCGCCTGGCCAAGGCGCCGCAGTGCGCCAGCCCCGGCCTCTGCGTGCAGCCCCACCACATCGGCGTCACCATCAAGGAGCTCGACCTCTACCTGGCCTACTTCGTGCACTCGCCGGGTGAGTGAGGGAGGCGGTGCCCGAATCCCGGCGCCCGGGCACGGCGTGACGTCCCCGCGGCCACCCGGAGCCCCCGCCTGGGGTGTCCCTGCCCGGCCTCGCTCGCACAAAGCGGCGCCGAGTGCCAGCGCACGCGCCCGGTGCTGCCTGCCAAGCCTGCGTGCCAGGGTGGGCACCGGTGCTGGCACCGGGGTTGGCACCAGGATGGGTGCTGGGATTGGCACCAGCATTGTCACCAGGATGGGCACGGGGTTGGCACCAGGATGGGCACCGGGATGGGCACCGGGATTGGCACCGGGATTGGCACGGGGTTGGCACCAGGATTGGCACCGGGATTGGCACGGGGTTGGCACCGGGACTGGCACCAGGATGGGCACCGAGATGGGCACGGGGTTGGCATCAGGATGGGCACCGGGATTGGCACGGGGTTGGCACCAGGATGGGCACCGGGATGGGCGCCGGGATTGGCACCAGCATTGGCACCGGGATTGGCACGGGGTTGTCACCGGGATGGGCACGGGGTTGGCACCGGGATGGGCACCAGGGCGTGGCACCAGGACTGCCAGGCAGCATTGTCACGCCCGGATCTCAGTGTCACACACACGGTGCTGGGGGGGGGTCACACGAGCGTGCCAGCCCGGCTGAGGTGGGGGGCGCACACGAGGGGGAGACCCCAGCCCCGGCGCTCGCCCTCCCCATCCCTGCGGCTGCAGTTTTGGGGCTGGATCCGGGGGGTTTGGGGAATTTGGGGGCTGGATCTGGGGGTTTGAGGAATTTTGGGGCTGGATCCAGGGGATTCGGGCACTTTTGGGGCCAGATCCAGGGGGTTTGGGGAATTTTAGGGCCGAATCTGGGGAATTGGGGCACTTTTGGGGCTGGATCCAGGGGGTTTGGGGAATTTTAGGGCCGAATCTGGGGAATTGGGGCACTTTTGGGGCCGGATCCGGGGGGTTCGGGGAATTTTCGGGCCGGATCCAGGGGGTTCGGGCAGTTTTGGGGCTGGATCCTGGGGGTTTGAGGAATTTTGGGCCCAGATCCGGGGGGTTCGGGCACTTTTGGGGCTGGATCCTGGGGGTTCGGGCACTTTTGGGCCCAGATCCGGGGGGTTCGGGCACTTTTGGGCCCAGATCCGGGGTTTGAGGAATTTTGGAGCTGGATCCAGGGGTTCGGGCACTTTGGGGCCCAGACCCGGGGTTTAGGCACTTTGGGGCCAGATCCGGGGTTCGGGCACTTTTGGGCCCAGATCCGGGGGGTTTGAGGAATTTTGGGCCCAGATCCGGGGGGTTTGAGGAATTTTGGGGCTGGATCCGGGGGGTTCGGGCACTTTTGGGCCCAGATCCGGGGGGTTCAGGCACTTTTGGGCCCAGATCCGGGGGGTTCGGGCACTTTTGGGCCCAGATCCGGGGGGTTTGGGTCGCTCCGCTGCTCCCGGGCGCCGAGGGCGACGCAGCTCTGGGGGTGCCCGTGCCGCCCCCCTCCCCAAATCCCCCTCCACGCCTCCACACCAGACCCCGCACACACCCACCGAGAGGGGGGGTGGTCCCAGGCCCCCCCTTTGCCCCCCCCCATCCCCCCCCCCCAGCCCAGCTGCCGGGGGCTCCAATCCCCCCCCCCCAAACGCGGCTCCCACCCGGCGCCGCCAAAATGGCCCCGGTTGGCACCGTGCCCCCGGTGCGCGGCACGAGGCCCCGCCGGCAGCCCCGGCCCCCCCCCGCCGGCCCCCCATGCGGGCCCCCCCGCCCCCTCCCCACACCCGGGGCCCTTTGGCTGCCGCGGCCCGGCCCGGGGGGCTCAGTATAACCCCTTGCGCGTAAGATGGCGGCGCTTGTTGGCACCCGAACCGCGCTGCGGCACCGCGGCCCCGGGGCACCGGGACCCCCGCGCTGTGGGGACCCCCCCCCCTCCTTACCGGGGCACCGGGACCCCCGTGCCAAGGTGTGTCACCCCCTCCCCACCCCGGGGACCCCACCCCCCCCCCGGGGACACCTGGGGACACATCGGGGTCCCCTCCCCGCGGTGTGGGGGACACGGGGACAGGTGAGGAGGGGGCTGCAAAGGCGGGGGGACAGGGGACAGGTGAGGAGGGGGCTGCAAAGGGGGGGGGACAGGTGAGGAGGGGGCTGTAAAGGGGGGGCACAGGGACAGGGGGGGGAGGGGGCACAGGCAGCAGGGGGGCGTGGGGGGGTCCAGGTGGGACACCCTGGGGACAGGTGAGGGGGAGGGGGCTGCAAAGGGGGGGACAGGTGAGGGGGGGTCCAGGGGGCTGCAAAGGGGAGGGAACCCCCCAAACGGGGACAGGTGAGGGGGGGCTGCCCCTTCAGGGGGAGGGGGGGAGGGGGGGGACAGGGGCTGAGGGGGGGGGTGGAGATGGGGGGGGGGGGCGGGGGGGACACCCCGGGACAGGTGAGGAGGGGCTGCAAAGGGGGGACAGGTGAGGGAGGGGCTGCAGGCAGCTCACCCCCGTGGGGTCTTTGGGGGGCGGGGGTCCAGGGTGCGGGGTGCAGGGGGGCCCAGGGGGGGTGCCCCCCCCCCCCCAGCTCAATGGGCGTGTGGGGGACGCTGGTGCGGTGGGGGGGACATTTCCTGGGGGAGGGGCCCGGCCCCACCAGCCCCTGAACCCAAAACAGGCCGGGGCCCCGTGAGGGGGCCCCCCCCCCCCATCACCTGCTCAGGGGTACCGGGGGGGGCGGGGGTGCCACCACGCCGCGCCACCCCGAACGACCCCCGGTCGGAACAACGGCGCCTTGAGCACCGGCGGCACCGGGGCCGCCCCTCCCTCCCCCCCCCCCCTGTGAGGATTTGGGGGGGGGGCGCCCTGTGTGGCCGTGGCTGACCCCCCCCCCCACCCCGGTTCTGTCCCCCCTCCCCAGATTCGGGACAATCGGACAGCGCCAACCCGCAGGGGGACGCGGACATCAAACCACTGCCCAACGGTGCGTGAGGGCCGCGTCCCCACGGTGTCCCCGTGGTGTCCCCGGTGTCCCCAAGGTGTCCCCACGGTGTCCCTGCCGTGTCCCCAAGGTGTCCCCGGTGTCCCTGTGGTGTCCCCACCGTGTCTTCACTGCCACCGCGGTGTCCCCAAGGTGTCCCTGCCGTGTCCCCGGTGTCCCCACGGTGTCCCCCTGGTGTCCCCCCTGGTGTCCCCGGTGTCCCCAATGTGTCCCCGGTGTCCCTGCGGTGTCCCCCTGGTGTCCCCGGTGTCCCTGCGGGGTCCCCGTGGTGTCCCCGGTGTCCCCACCGCCCCCCACCCCACCCTCCCCCCCGGGATCCCAAGGGGGGTCCCCCGCCCCGTTCCCAATGGCCGTGGTGTCCCTGTGGTGTCCCACCGTGTTGCCACCGCGTCCCCCAAGGTCCCCCTGGTCAATGGACAATCGGTCCCTGCGGTGTCCCCAACCCACTGCCACCGGGGTCCCCGTGTCCCCCAAGGGACCCTCAAACCACTGCGTGTCCCCACGGTGTCCCCAAGGTGTCCCCGGTGTCCCTGTGGTGTCCCCACCGTGTCTTCACTGTCCCCAAGGTGTCCCCGGTGTCCCTGTGGTGTCCCCAATGTGCCCCCGGTGTCCCTGCGGTGTCCCCGTGGTGTCCCCACCGTGTCTTCACTGCCACCGCAGTGTCCCCGGTGTCCCCAAGGTGTCCCTGGTGTCCCTGCCGTGTCCCTGTGGTGTCCCCCCCACCGTGTCTTCACTGTCACCCCGGTGTCCCCTCAGTGTCCCCCTGCAGTGTCCTCAGTTCCTGTCCTCAGTTCCAGTGTCCCCCTGTCCCCCCAGTCCTCCCACCCCCAAATCCCCCCCCAGTTCTGTCACCCCCAAATCCCCCCCACCAGTGTCCCCTCTATGTCCCCAATGTCCCCCCCCAGTCCTGTCACCCCCAGTCCTGTCCCTCACCCCCCTGTGTCCCCCATGTCCCCAAGTCCCCCCAGTCCTGTCCCCCAGGCCACCTGTCCTTCCAGTCCCCAATGTCCCCCAGTCCCCTCCAGTCCTGTGGAACGTGTGCCCCCTGGACTGGTGAGGTGTCCCCACGGTGTCCCCCAGGCCACCTGACCTTCCAGGATTGCTTTGTCACCTCGGGGGTGTGGAACGTGACGGAGCTGGTGAGGGTGTCCCAGAGTAAGTGGGGACAGCGCCAGGATGGGGGGGGGACACCGGGGGGACACTGGGGGGACACGGCTGGGGGGACACTGGGGACATCGGGGAGGGGACAATGGGGGACACTGGGGGGGGACACTGGGGGCATCTGGGCAATGGGGGCACTGGGCTGGGGGACATGGAGGGACACTGGGGACAGGGCTGGGGGGGACACTGGGGGACACAGCAATGGGGGACACTGGGGGGGACATCGGGGACATCACCAGGGAGGGACAATGGGGGGACACTGGGGGGCACTGGGCTGGGGGACACCAAGGGGGGGGACACTGGGGACAACCGGGGACAGGGGGACACGGCTGGGGGGACACTGGGGACATCGGGGAGGGGACAATGGGGGGACACTGGGGAACACTGGGGGGACAGGGCTGGGGGGACACTGGGGACACCAGGGAGGGGACAATGGGGGGGACACTGGAGGGGTCCGGGCTGGGGGGACACCGAGGGACATGGGTGGACACCATGGGGACACTGGGGGACACCGGGGGACAAGACTGGGGGGACACCGGGGGGGGACACGGGGAGGGGACAGAAGGGGGGTGTGTCCCCTGCGTTCGTGGGTGTGTCCCCCACGTGTCCCCCCCCTCCGTGTCCCCCCAGCCCCCGTGGCCACGGCGTCCGGCCCCAACTTCTCCCTGGCTGACCTGGAGAGCCCGGGGGGCTACTACAACATCAGCCCCGTGGCGCTGGGCCGCCGGCCCCTGGGACCCCCCCCCGCCAGGTACGGCACCCCCCGACCCCCCTCAGGCCCCTCTTTGGGGGTGCTCCCCCCTCCATCCCCCCCTTTTTGGGGTGTTCCCACCCCCCCCCGCCCCACCATTGCTCCCTGGGTCCTGTTTGGGAGCGGGGTGGGACCCCCGGACACCTCAAAGGGTGACACCCCTGACCCCGGAAGTGACCCCTGACCCCGGAAGTGACCCCCTGCCCTCCCTCAGCGGCCCCAAGCGCCCCAAGGCGCTGGACGAGGCGGACCTGGAGGCTCCCGGTGATGACGTTTTCTACCCCGGCCCGGGGCGGTCCCCGGCCCCCGGCAGCAGCCAGGGCCCCTGGGGGGGGGACGTGGACACCGGTGGGTGACGGTGACACACCGGGGTGGGGGGGGGGCATGGGGACATTGAGGGGGGGACACCGGGAGGGGGTGGGGGGTGGTAATGGGGAGGGTCTGAGGGCACCGGGGGAACACCGGGGGGTCGGACAGGGGGCACGGGGAGGGGGTAACGGGGAGGCTCCGGGGGTAACGGGGTCGGACAGGGGACACGGGGAGGGGGACAGCAGGGTGGGGAGGGGTTAACGGGGAGGCCGGGGGTACCGGGGAGGCTCGGGGGGGGTACCGGAGGCTCTGGGGAGGGGGTTCCGGGATGCGGCCCGACCCCGACCCCCCCTCCCCACCTTTGGGTCGCCCCCTCCCCAGGCCCGGCGGCGCTGAAGAAGTCGGGCAAGCTGGATTTCTGCAGCGCGCTGTCGGGGCACGGCGCCGCGCCCCGCATGGCCTTCGGCCACCACCCGCTGCCCGTGCTGGCCGGCGTCCGCCCCGGTGAGAGCCCAGACACCCCCGGTGGCACCGGGAACCAACCCCCGGAACGGGGCGGGGCTGCGGGGAGGGAGGGAGGGCGGGGGCCGGGGCGCTCCGGTACCGGGAGGCCGGGCCGGGCCGGGCCGGGCAGGGCAGGGCAGGGGAGGGGTCCCGCGGCCGCTGGCGCTGAGGGTCCCTGCAGGCAGCCCGCGGGCCTCGGCCTCGGCGCTGCACTTCCCGTCGGGGTCCCTCCTGCCCCAGTCGAGCCCCTACTTCGCCCACCCCACCATCCGCTACCACCACGGGCAGGACTCGCTCAAGGACTTCGTGCAGTTCGTCTGCGCCGACGGCGCCGCCCAGGGCCCCCAGGTGCGGCGGGGACGGGCCCGGGGGGCGCGGGGGGCGCGGGGACGCCGCGGGGACACCGGGATCGCCCCGTCCTGGAGGGGCGGGGCCGCGCCCCGGATGCAAATGAGGCCGAGGAGGCGGGGAGCGTATGCAAATATATAGTAGGGGCGGTGCTGGTATGCAAATACCCCCCAGGGGCGGTGCCTGTATGCAAAAACAACACAACAGGCGTGGTCTGCAAATACACCACAGGGGGCGGTGCCTGTGTGCAGATACACCACAGGGGGCGGTGCTTGTATGCAAATACACCACAGGGGGCGGTGCCTGTATGCAGATACACCACAGGGGCGCGGTCTGTATGGAGATACACCACAATGGGCATGGTCTGTGCAAATACACCACAAGGGGCGGGGCCTATATGCAAATACATCTCAGGGGGCGGGGCCTGTATGCAAATTCACCTCAGGGGGCAGGATCTGTATGCAAAAGAGCCCAGGTGGCCACGCTGGCTGCTTTGGGGGTGACGGGGACCCCCAAACTCCGCCCTGGGGACCCCAAACTCGGGGACCCCCCCCCCCATCTCACCTGGAGCCACCCCCACCTGTGGGAACCCCCACCTGTGGGAGCCCACCTGGGCGCCCCCCGTGCCAGCCCCCCTCCCCCTCCCTCCCGCCGGTGCCGCTGCCCTGCCCGGTGGTCCCAGGGGTCCATCCCGGTTGTCCCGGTGGTCCCGGGGTCCTCCCGGTTGTCCCGGCGGTCCCGGTGGTCCCGGGGGTCCCGGGGGTCCGTCACCGTGTTCTCGTTGCAGCCGTGCGGGGCGCAGGGCCGGGCCGGGGGGGCTGCGGGGGCCCCCCTGCCCCGACCCCTGCCCCTGCCCCCGCCGGAGCCCAAAGCCCCCAGCGGCCCCCCCGGCGGAGCCCCCCCCGCACCCCGTAAGTGCCCCCGGGACCCCCCCCCCGGGACCCCCACCGGGACCCCCCGGCACCTCCCCCCGCCCCCCCACGGCTCCCCCCGCGCCCGCAGCCGGGCCCCGGCCGTGGTGGGGGGGGGGGGCAGGGGGGGCAGGTGGGGGTCAGGCAGGTGAGGGGGGCCCAGGTGCGGCTGCAGGTGCCCAGGTGGGGGTGTCCCAGGTGCAGGCACATCCAGGTGCAGGGGTGCACATCCAGGTGCAGGGGTGCCCAGGTGTGGGTGCAGGTGCCCAGGTGTGGGTGCAGGTGCCCAGGTGTGGGTGCAGGTGCCCAGGTGTGGGTACAGTGCCCAGGTGTGAAGTGCAGGTGCCCAGGTGTGGGTACAGTGCCCAGGTGTGGGTGCAGGTGCCCAGGTGTGGGTGCAGGTGCCCAGGTGTGGGTGCAGTGCCCAGGTGTGAGTGCAGGTGCCCAGGTGTGGGTACAGTGCCCAGGTGTGGGTGCAGTGCCCAGGTGCAGGGCAGGTGCCCAGGAGCCACAGTGCCCAGGGGCCCGGCTGGGTACCCAGCTGTTGGTCCAGGGTGCCCCAGGTGTGGGCGCAGCCTGGGGTCCAGGTGCCCAGGTGACTGGGGTGACACAGGTGACCCAGGTGATGGGGTGCCCAGGTGTGGGTGCAGTGCCCAGGGTGTGGGTGACCCAGGTGCCCAGGTGTGACCCAGTGCCCAGGTGTGGGTACAGTGCCCAGGTGCAGGTGCCAGTGGCACCTGAGGACCCAGGTGCTGGTGCCAGGTGACACAGTGGGTGCCCCAGCACCAGCTGCCAGCAGGTGACAGGTGACAGGTGCCAGCAGGTGACCCCCTGTGCCAGGTAACAGGTGACCCAGGTGATGGGGTGATCCAGGTTACAGTGACCTGGGTGACGCGGTGACCTGGGTGCCAGGTGCCAGGGAGACCCAGGTAACAGGTAACACAGTGACCCTGGTGCCAGGGTGACCCCGGTGCCAGGTGGCACAGTGACCCCGGTGATACAGTGCTCCAGGTGACAGGTGCCAGGTGGCACAGTGCCCCAGGTGCCGGCAGGTGCCAGCAGTAGGTGACAGGGTGACCCAGGTGCCAGCAGGTGGCACAGTGCCCCAGGTGCCAGGTGACACAGTGACCCAGGTGACACAGTGCCCCAGGTGCCAGCAGTAGGTGACAGGGTGACCCAGGTGCCAGGTGACACAGTGACCCAGGTGTCAGTGACCCAGGTGACACAGTGCCCCAGGTGCCAGCAGGTGCCAGGTGCCAGCAGCAGCAGGTGACAGGTGACACAGTGCCCCAGGTGCCAGCAGGTGCCAGCAGCAGCAGGTGAGAGGTGCCCCAGGTGACACAGTGCCCCAGGTGACAGTGTGACAGGTGACACAGTGCCCCAGGTGCCCCAGGTGCCAGCAGCAGCAGGTGACAGTGACGGTGACAGTGCCAGTGCCAGTGCCCGCCCGGCCCGGCTGCCCGTGCATCCTCACCTGCGCCATCGCCATCGCTCCCCGGTCACCGGCCCCGGTGCTCATTCCCCGCCTCCCCCCCGGTCATTCCCGCGGCTCCTTCGCCATTTCCGCTCCTTTTGACCCCATTTCCGGGGGGGGGGGAGGGGAGGGGCGGGGGGTGGGAGGGGCCACACCTGAGGCTCCTCCCTGCCCCCCCCTCGAGGGGGGGGGGTCCCGCACAGGTGAGTACCTGCAGGTGTGAGGGGGGGGGGCTGCGAGCGGGTCGGGGCACACCTGGGGGGGTGTGGGCGGTACCTGGGAGGGGTGGGCGGTACCTGGGGGATGGGCGGTACCCGCACCTGCCCGGAGGGGGCGGGGCCGGGCTGAGCCCCCTCTCCCCGCAGCATTCGCAGCGTCAGGCGCCGCCGCTGCCCCCCGCCTTGTCGGCCTCGGACCCCGCGACGGCAACTTTCTGAGCCTGCCCCAGCAGCAGGTACGGCACACCTGGGGCACACCTGGGAGCCCCACCCGGCAGACCCAGCCCCTCCCCTGCACGCCTGGGAACCCCCGGGACACCCAACCCCCCCCCTGCACACCTGAGGGCCCCTCCCATAGCTCTGGGTCACGCCCTTTGACCCCTGACCCCCCCCTTGGCCACCTGACCCCGCCCATCACGCCCGGCTGACCCCTCCCGGCCACGCCCCCGCGGTAGCGCCATTGCGGGGACAAAAGGGGCGTGGCCAGGCCGGCCCGGCGCAGCCGCCATTGGCCCCCCCTGCCCCGTGGCACGACGCCCGATTGGCTGCCTGCCCTGCGCCCGCGGCCGCTGATTGGCTGGCGCGGGCGCGCGGGGCGCGGAGCCAATGGAGAGCGGAGCCAGGGCCGGCAGCCAATAGGAGCGCTCGGCGCGCCGGGCGCAGCGGGGCCTCATTGGCTGGCACGGCCAGGCGGGAGGGGGCGGGGCCGGCGCTGATTGGCTGGCACCGGCGGGGCCTTGGCAGGCTGCGGGCGCTGCGGCGGCACCGCGCGATCCCATTGGCTGCGCGCGGTGGTGCGGCGGCGGCTCGGCCAATGGCGGGGCGGGGCTCGCGGGGAGGGGGCGTGGCCAGGCGGGGGGGGCTGCCCCCACCATGTGCCCACCTTGGGGACCCCCTGAGGGGAGGCCACGCCCCCTTTTGGGTGGTCCTGGGGGGCGGGGGCGACCCCAACCCCACTGAGGGGGTCCGGGGGGTTCCATCCCCCCCTCTCTGGAGACCCCAACCCAATTCTGGGGGTCCTGGGGGGGGGTCCCAGGTGTTTCATCCCCCCCACCCTGGAGACCCCAACCCAATTCTGGGGGGTCCTGGGGGGGTCAGGAAGGGTTTGTGCCCCCCCAAGCGACCCCCGATTCCACAGGGGCGGGCTCATCTCTTTATAGGGGGGTCCGGGACCCCCAAACTTGGGGGATTTGGGGGTCACGACCTCCCCCCCCCCTGCAGCCTTAGGGGGGGTTGGGTGTCCTGGGGGGGTCTGTGTTTGTGACCCCCCCCCCCCTTTCTGACCCCCATCTCCCCCTCCCCCCCCCCCAGTCCTGGTTCCTCTGACGCCGCCCCCGGACGAGGAGAAACCGCCCGGAAAAAGAAGAAAAACGGGAAAAAACAAAAACAAAAAAAAAAAAAAAGCGAAAGAAAAAAACAATCCACAAAAAAAAAAAAAAAAAAAAAACCCACAAAAACCCCCAAAAATTCCACAAAAAAAAAAAAAATCCACCCAACAAAAGAAAAAAAAAAAAAAAAGCCGCACCCCCTCCCAATTCCCCACCCCCTGAAAAAAAAAAAAAACAACAAAACCAAACCCGGCCCCCCCCCAACCCCCTCCCCGCCGCCGTCCGCACCCCGGGTCCCCCCCCAAACCCCCCATGACGTGGATGAGGGTTCGGCCTCTCTGATGTGTCCCCCCCAAAACCCCAACCCCTCAACCCCCCCCCCTCCCCCCAGCACACAGGGTCACCTCGGAGGAATTTGGGGGGGGGGGGGGGGCAGCCCTGCCCCCTCTAAACACGCCCCCCAAAACAACAAAAACAACAACAAAAAAATTTAAAAACAAAAAAAAATCAAAAACAAAAAACGCCCCCCCCAGCGCGCGCCCCGTGCCCCCCCAGCACCAGCACCGCCCCCCCCCCCCCCCGCGCGCCCCCCTCGCTGCAGGCCAGCGAGAGGGGAGGGCTGGGGAGGGGGGCAACACCCCTGACCCCCCTCCAAACCTTCGGGGTCTCCCCACCCCCAAATTAAAACCCAACCCCCCTTTTATCCCCCCCGCGCTCATTTTTTTAATTAAGTGCAATTACCCCCCCCCCCCGGGGTCAAACTCCCGCGTTTTGGGGTCAAACCCCCCAGTTTGGGGTCAAACCCCATTTTGGGATCCCCCCCCCCCTGTTTGGGTCAAACCCCCAGTTTTGGGGCTCCCCCTCATTTTGGGGTCAAACCCCCATTTTGGGGATCCTGCCCCATTTTGGGGTCAAACCCCTCCCATTTTGGGGATCCCGCCCCATTTTGGGGATCCCCCCCTGATTTTGGGGGTCAAACCCCCATTTTGGGATCCCTCCTCCCCCCAAGGGAAACCCCCCCCCCATTTTGGGGTCAAACCTCCCCGTTGTGGGTCCCTCCTCCCCCCCCATTCCCATTTATGGGGTCAAACCCCCCCCCGAATTTTGGGGTCAAACCCCCCCCCATTCCCATTTTTGGGGTCAAACCCCCCCTCCCGCTCTCCAAGTGCATTTTTGGGGGGAAATCCCCGTTTTTCCCAATTTTCCCGATTTTTTCTTGTGTTTTTTTTTTTTTATCGTTTTTGGCTCATTTCGCTCCGAGCTCGCGTTCCGGGGGGTTCCTGGGGGGTGGATTTGGGGGCATTTCGCTCATTTTTGGGGTTTTCTGCACCTTCGGCCGGGTGTGGGGGGGGGCTGGGACGGGACCTCCCCCCCCCATTTCCCTCCCCCCCCCCCCACCCGGGGTGATTTTGGATTTTTTGGGGGGGGGGGGGGTTGGGCGTTGTTTCAGCCCCTTCTCCCCCCCCCCCCCCCCCCCCCCCGGATTTTGGGGTCAAACGGACCAAAATCGCCTTTGCCTTAGGCCCCCCCGCGTGCCTTCCCCCCCCCCCCAAAATGGGGACAAATCACCCAGGCCCCCTTTTGGCCGCCCCTCCCCACTTTGTGACCCCCCCCCCCCCTCCGGATTTTTGACACCCCCCCCAAACCACCCCTTTCTCTCCCCAAATTTTGGGCTCCCCCATTTCAGGGGCCCCCCTCTCCACCAGCAATGGGGGCCCCCAACATTTGGGGACCCCCCCACCAGCAATGGGCCCCTCCCCCTCCCTTCCCTTCCCCTCCCCCCCCTCGGGCAATGCGACCCCTCCCCCATCTCCGGGCACCCCCATTTTGGGCCCCCCCCAAAATCCGCCCCTGTTGGGGGGGGGAGGGAGGAGGGGAGGGGGCGATTTTTTTTGGGGGGGGTCGCGCCCGCACCAGCGTTGCACAATTTGGGGACCCCCCCCCCACCACACCCCCCCCTGCACGTGGTAGTGACGTCATTTCCCAGGGGGCGGGGCGGCCCCTCCCCTCCCCCCACGCTCACTGCCCCCCCCCCCCCCAATCGCGGGATGAGGAAAATAAAAATAAAAAAAAAAAAAAAAAAAAAAAACGCGGAAAAAATTCCAAAAAAAAAAAAAAAATTTGGGGGCGGAAAGGAGAAAAAAAAAAAAAAATGGAAATAAAAAATGTCGATACCCGCTGGCAGCGCCTGGCACGGCCGGGGGGCACGGGGGTTTGGGGGTTTTTGGGGGATTTTGGGGGGGATTTGGGGGTCTGGGGGGCATTTGGGGGTGGTTTAGGGGTCTGGGGGATTTGGGGGGATTTGAGGGAGTTTTAGGGGGTCCGGGGGATTTTGGGGGTCTGGGGGAGGTTTGGGGGTCTGGGGGATTTTGGGGGTGGTTTAGGGGTCTGGGGGATTTTTGGGGAGTTTTAGGGGTCTGGGGAGGTTTTGGGGTCTGGGGGGATTTTGGGGGTTTTGGGGTCTGGGGGGTATTTTGGGGGGGATTTGGGGGTGGTTTAGGGGGTCTGGGGGATTTGGGGGTCCTGGGGGGGATTTTGGGGAGTTTTAGGGGGTCCGGGGGGGGATTTGGGGTCTGGGGGCGATTTTTGGGGTCCGGGGGGGATTTTGGGGGGGGATTTTGGGGTCCGGGGGCGATTTTTGGGGTCCGGGGGGGATTTTTTGGGGTCCCTCAGGGGGGGGGGGGGCGGGGCCGTGTCCGTGTCCCTCAGTCCCGTGGCTCGAGCGGATTTGGGGAATTTGGGGAATTTTTGGGGAATTATTTGGGGGATTTCCAGATGATTCCCATTTCCCAGTGCTCCCAGTTGCCCGCCTCGCCCCCTCCCAGTAGGCCGGCCCCCCCCTCTCCCAGTGCTCCCAGTGTTCCCAGTTCCCTCCCAGTTCCCTCTCCCAGTGCTCCCAGTTCCCTCCCAGTTCCCTCCCAGTTTCCCCCCCTCTCCCAGTGTCCATCTGTCTCTCCCCCCGCTCTCCCAGTGCTCCCAGTTCCTTCCCAGTTTCCCCCCCCACCTCTCCCAGTGCTCCCAGTGTCCATCTGTCCCTCTCCCAGTGCTCCCAGTTCCCTCCCCCGCTTTCCCAGTGTCCATCTGTCCCTGTCCCAGTGCTCCCAGTCCCTTCCCCCCGCTCTCCCAGTGCTCCCAGTTCCCTCCCAGTTCCCCCCCACCTCCCCAGTGCTCCCAGTCCCCCCCCCAGTGTCCATCTGTCCCTGTCCCAGTGCTCCCAGTCCCTTCCCCCCGCTCTCCCAGTGCTCCCAGTTCCCTCCCAGTTCCCCTCCCCCTCCCAGTGTCCCCAGGACCCGTCAGGTGACAGCGGGGCCGGGGGGGGGGGAGGGGGAGGCGACCCCGCTTCCCCTTTTGGGGCCATAAAGGGACACGGGGGGGACAGCGAGGGGACAGCGAGGGGACAGCGCCGGTGCGGACGGTGAGCGACCCCCGGGACCCCCCCCGGACACGTGAGACCCCCGGGGGAGGGGGAGGGGACACTGCTGACCCCCCCCCACCCCCCACCGGGCACGTGGAGGGGACGGGGACAGCGCCAGAGCCGGGGGTGACAATGGGGGGAGGAGGTGACAATGGGGGGGGGGTGACAATGGGGGGGGGAATTGTGACACCCCCAGACCCTCCCGTGACCCCCCACAGGTGGCACTGGGGGGGTTGTGACACTCCCTGACCCCCGGTGCCACCCTCGTGTCCCCCGTGTCCCCCTCGTGTCCTCCCTGTGTCCCTCCGGGTGGCTCTGGGGGGGGGGGTTGTGCCACCCCCGTGTCCCCTCCAGTGCCACCCCCGTGTCCCCCCCAGTGCCACCCCCGTGTCCCCTCCAGTGCCACCCCCGTGTCCTCCTGGTGACACCCCCGGTGGCACTGGGGGGGTTGTGACACCCCCTGACCCCTGGTGTCCCTCAGTGCCACCCCCGGTGACCCCCCCCCCCCCCCCCCTGTGTCCCCGCAGATGCTGTCACCACCGTGGCTCTCTGTGTCCCTGTCCCTGTCCCTGCTGTCCCTGTCCCTGCTGTCCCTGTCCCTGTCCCTGTCCCTGTCCCTGGTGGCACTGGGGGGGCTGTGACACCCCCTGACCCCCGGTGACCCCCCCGTGTCCCCGCAGATGCTGTCACATCCGTGGCTCTCCCTGTCCCTGTTGTCCCCGTCCCTGTCCCTGTCCCTCTCCCTCTCCCTGTCGCTGTCGCTGGTGGCACTGGGGGGGCTGTGTGTGACATCCCTGACCCCCCCGTGTCCCCCCGTGTCCCCGTAGATGCTGTCACCGCTGTGGCTCTGTGTCCCTCTCCCTGTCCCTGTCCCCATCCCTGTCCCTGCTGCTGTCCCTGTCCCTGTCCCTGCTGTCCCTGTCGCTGTCGCTGGTGGCACTGGGGGGGCTGTGTGTGACACCCCTGACCCCCCCGTGTCCCCCTGTGTCCCCGTAGATGCTGTCACCTCCGTGGCTCTCCGTGTCCCTGTCCCTGTCCCTGCTGTCCCCGTCCCTGTCCCTGGTGGCACTGGGGGGGCTGTGACACCCCCTGACCCCCGGTGACCCCTCCGTGTCCCCCTGTGTCCCCGTAGATGCTGTCACCGCTGTGGCTCTCCCTGTCCCTGTTGTCCCTGTCCCTGTCCCTGTCCCTGTTGTCCCTGTCCCTGTCCCCGTCCCTGTTGTCCCTGTCCCCATCCCATTGTCCCCATTGTCCCCATTCCCTGTTGTCCCCATTGTCCCCATTGCTGGTGGCACTGGGGGCCCATGTGTTCACCCCTGACCCCCAGTGTTCCCATGGTGTCCCCAAGAGATGCTGTCACCGCCGTCCCCATTGTCCCCATTGTGTCCCCATTGTCCCCATTGTGTCCCCAGTGTTCCCATGCTGTTCCCATTGTGTTCCCAGTGTTCCCATGGTGTCCCATGTCCTTCCTGGCCCTGGGGGACTGGGGTGCCCCCGTGGTGTCCCTGTCACCCCCCCATTGTCCCTGTGGTGTTCCCATTGTCCCCAGTGTCCCCATTGTGTCCCCAGTGTCCCCATGGTGTTCCCATTGTGTTGGCCCTGGGGACAACTTGTCCCCAGTGTCCCCATTGACCCGCCCCAGGTACCCCGGGGTCCCCGTGGTGTCCCCGTGGTGTCCCCATTGTGTTCCCAATGTCCCCATGGTGTCCCCGGGGTCCCCGTGGTGTCCCTATTGTCCCCAAGGTGTCCCCGTGGTGTCCCCATTGTCCCCATGGTGTACCCAGTGTCCCCATGGTGTCCCCATTGTACCCAGTGTTCCCATTGTGTCCCCAGTGTCCCCATGGTGTTCCCATTGTGTTCCCATTGTCCCCATGGTGTCCCCGTGGTGTTTCCATTGTGTCCCCAATGTCCCCATTGTGTCCCCAGTGTCCCCATGGTGTCCCCATTGTCCCCATGGTGTACCCAGTGTCCCCATGGTGTCCCCATTGTACCCAGTGTTCCCATGGTGTCCCCATTATCCCCATGGTGTCCCCATTGTCCCCATGGTGTCCCTGTGGTGTCCCCATTGTCCCCAGGGTGTCCCCATTGTCCCCGTGGTGTCCCCGTGGTGTCCCCATTGTCCCCATTGTACCCAGTGTTCCCATGGTGTCCCTATTGTCCCCATGGTGTCCCCAGTGTCCCCATGGTGTCCCTATTGTCCCCATTGTCCCCATGGTGTCCCCATTGTCCCCATGGTGTCCCTGTGGTGTCCCCATTGTCCCCATGGTGTCCCCATGTGGTGTCCCCATTGTCCCCGTGGTGTCCCTATTGTCCCCATTGTCCCCATTGTGTTCCCATTGTCCCCATGGTGTCCCCGTGGTGCCCCCATTGTACCTGTGGTGTCCCCAGTGTCCCCATGGTGTCCCCATTGTCCCCATGGTGTCCCCATGGTGTCCCCATGGTGTCCCCATTGTGTCCCCATTGTTCCCATGGTGTCCCCGTGGTGTCCCCATTGTCCCCATTGTGTTCCCATTGTACCTGTGGTGTCCCCATTGTGTCCCCATTGTCCCCATTGTCCCCATTGTACCCGTGGTGTCCCCAATGTCCCCACGGTGTCCCCATTGTCCCTGTGGTGTCCCCAATGTCCCCATTGTCCCTGTGGTGTCCCCAATGTCCCCAATGTCCCCATTGTGTCCCCATTGTGTCCCCATGGTGTCCCCAATGTCCCCACGATGTCCCCACTGTCCCCAGGACACCTTCGAGCGCGTGTTCGTGTCCCCGGGGCTCCGCGGTGTCCCCATGGTGTCCCCATTGTCCCCATTGTCCCCACTGTCCCCAGGACACCCTGAATGTCCCTGGTGTCCCCAAGGTCCCCAAGTGTCCCCTGTGTCCCTGATGGCCCCAACCACCCCCAGGGTCTCGAGGGTCCCCAATGTCACCTGAGTGCCCCACAGCCCCACTCCCTCCATCCCTGGGGATGTCCCCAATGTCCCCAGGGGTCCCCGAGGGTCCCCAGGAGTCCCTGAGTGTCCCCAAGGGTCTCTGAATGTCCCCACATGTCCCTGGTCCCAATGGTCCCTGAGTGTCCCCAATGTCCCTGCATCCCCCTGGGTTCCCCGAATGTCCCCAAGGGTCCCTGAGTGTCCCCAAAGGTCCCCGAGGGTCCCCAGGGGTCCCTGAATGTCCCCGAGGGTCCCCAAAGGTCCCCAAGGGCCTCCAAGTGTCCCCAAGTGTCTCCGAGGGTCCCCAAGGGTTCCCCGAATGTCCCCAAAGGTCCCCGGGGGTCCCCAAAGGTCCCTGAGTGTCCCCAAGGGTCCCCGAGTGTCCCTAGGGGTCCCTGAGTGTCCCCAAGGGTCCCTGAGTGTCCCTGGGTGTACCCAAGGGTCCCCAAGGGTCCCTGAGTGTCCCAAGGGTCCCCAAAGGTCCCCAAGGGTCTCCGAGGGTCCCCAAGGGTTCTCTGAGTGCCCCCGAGGGCCCCCCTCCCTCCATCCCTGGGGATGTCCCCAGGTGTCCCCAGTGTGTCCCCAAGCCTCCACCGGGTGTCTCCAGCCCTGCTTGGCATGTCCCTGCATGTCCCCACATGTCCTTGCATGTCCCTGCATGTCCCCAAGTGTCCCCAAGTGTCCCCAAGTGCCCTCAGTCCCGCAGACGCCTTCCCCAGCCCGACCACACCCTGTGTCTTGTGCCAGGGCGTCACCAGGCTGTGCCCACACTGTCCCCAGGTGTCATCAGATGTCCCCAAGTGTCCCCAGGTGTCCCCCAAGTGTCCCCCAAGTGTCCCTTTGTCCCCCCAGGCACTTTCCCCACCCGTACTACAGCCTGCGCCCACCTGCCGGGCTGTCCCAGCACTGTCCCCACAATGTCCCCACACTGTCCCCATGCCCTAGAGACCCTTCCCCTGCCCCATGCCAATGCCAGGCTGTCCCCAGGTGCCCCCAAGTGTCCCCAAGTGTCCCCAAGTGTCCCCTTTGTCCCCAGGCACTTTCCCCACCCGTACTACAGCCTGCGCCTGCACCTGCTGGGCTGTCCCTGCACTGTCACTGTGTCCCCAGGCTGTCCCTGCACTGTCCCCATGATGTCCCCACACTGTCCCTGTGTCCCCAAGTGTCCCCAGGTGTCCCCAAGTGTCCCCTTTGTCCCCAGGCACTTCCCCCACCCGTACTACAGCCTGCGCCTGCACCGGCCGGGCTGTCCCTGCACTGTCACTGTGTCCCCAGGCTGTCCTTGCATTGTCCCCATGATGTCCCCACACTGTCCCTGCACTGTCCCCATGATGTCCCCACACTGTCCCTGTGTCCCCAAGTGTCCCCAAGTGTCCCTTTGTCCCCAGGCACTTCCCCCACCAGGTGCGGCAGCCTGCGCCTGCACCCTGCCCTGGCTCCAACCCCACCCTGCAGGTGCTGGTGCTGGGGACCCGAGTTCTGCACTGTCGCCGCGACGATTTCGGTTCCACAACCTGCAGGTCCATGCGGTGCCAGGTGAGACAGGTGTGACATGGTTACAGTGCCTACCTGTGCGGGCACGACCACAACCTGCAGGTGAGACATGGACAGGTGTGACAGGGACAGGGGGCATCACGATCATAACCTGCAGGTGAGACATGGACAGGTGAGACAGGTGTGACATGGTTACAGTGCCTACCTGTGCGGGCACGACCACAACCTACAGGTGAGACATGGACAGGTGAGACAGGTGTGACACAGTTACAGTGCCTACCTGTGCGGGCACGACCATAACCTGCAGGTGAGACATGGACAGGTGAGACAGGGACAGGTGAGACAGGTGTGACATGGTTACAGTGCCTACCTGTGCGGGCATGATCATAATCTACAGGTGAGACATGGACAGGTGTGACAGGGACAGGTGAGGGATGGGCACCGCGCCAGCGCCTACCTGTGCGGGCACGATCATAACCTACAGGTGAGACATGGACAGGTGAGACTGGGGTATGGACAGGTGAGGGATGGGCACCGCGCCAGTGCCTACCTGTGCGGGCACGATCATAACCTACAGGTGAGACATGGACAGGTGAGACTGGGGTATGGACAGGTGAGGGATGGGCACCGCGCCAGTGCCTACCTGTGCGGGCACGACCACAACCTGCAGGTGAGACATGGACAGGTGAGACAGGGACAGGTGAGACAGGGACAGGTGAGACAGGTGTGACACGGTTACAGTGCCTACCTGTGCGGGCACGATCATAATCTACAGGTGAGACATGGACAGGTGTGACAGGGACAGGGGGCATCACGATCATAACCTGCAGGTGAGACATGGACAGGTGAGACTGGGGTATGGACAGGTGAGGGATGGGCACAACCTGCAGGTGAGACATGGACAGGTGAGACAGGTGTGACATGGTTACAGTGCCCTGCCTGTGCGGGCACGGATCATAACCTACCTGTCTTGGGACACCTGGGACACCATAAACCTACAGGTGTGACAGATATGGGCACAGGTGAGACTGGGGTATGGACAGGTGAGGGATGGGCACTGCGCCAGCGCCTACCTGTGCGGGCACGATCATAACCTGCAGGTGAGACATGGACAGGTGAGACAGGTGTGACACGGTTACAGTGCCTACCTGTGCGGGCATGATCATAATCTACAGGTGAGACATGGACAGGTGAGACAGGTGTGACACAGTTACAGTGCCTACCTGTGCGGGCATGATCATAATCTACAGGTGAGACACGGACAGGTGTGACAGGGACAGGGACAGGTGAGGGATGGGCACCGCGCCAGCGCCTACCTGTGCGGGCACGACCACAACCTGCAGGTGAGACACGGACAGGTACAGACACCTGGCACAGGTACAGGGGTACAGACAGGTGTGACAGGGACAGGGGGCACCGCGCCAGCGCCTACCTGTGCGGGCATGACCACAACCTGCAGGTGAGACATGGACAGGTGAGACAGGTGTGACACGGTTACAGTGCCTACCTGTGCGGGCACGATCATAACCTGCAGGTGAGGGACAGGTACAGACACCTGGGACAGGTACAGGGGTACAGACAGGTGTGACAGGGACAGGTGAGACTGGGGTATGGACAGGTGAGGGATGGGCACCGCTCCAGCGCCTACCTGTGCGGGCACGACCACAACCTGCAGGTGAGACATGGACAGGTGTGACAGGGACAGGGGGCATCACGATCATAACCTGCAGGTGAGACATGGACAGGTGAGACAGGTGTGACATGGTTACAGCGCCTACCTGTGCGGGCACGATCATAATCTACAGGTGAGACATGGACAGGTGAGACAGGTGTGACACGGTTACAGCGCCTACCTGTGTGGGCACGACCACAACCTGCAGGTGAGACATGGACAGGTGAGACAGGTGTGACACGGTTACAGTGCCTACCTGTGCGGGCACGATCATAACCTACAGGTGAGGGACAGGTACAGACACCTGGCACAGGTACAGGGGTACAGACAGGTGTGACAGGGACAGGGGGCACCGCGCCAGTGCCTACCTGTGCAGGCACGACCACAATCTACAGGTGAGACATGGACAGGTGTGACAGGGACAGGTGGGGGAGGCATGGGCACAGCCCTCAGATGAGGCATGGCCAGGCTGTGGGGCATCTCCAGGTGTGTCCCAGGTGTCCCCAGGTGTATCCCAGGTGTCCCCAATGTCCCCAGGTGTATCCCAGGTGTCCCCAGGTGTGTCCCCAGGTGTATCCCAGGTGTCCCCGATGTCCCCAGGTGTGTCCCCAATGTCCCCAGCCGTGTCCCCAGGTGTGTCCCCTCCCTGACCCCACCTGTCCCCGCAGTACCTGGAGGAGGGCGGTGTCTCGTACGTCCTGAGCGGCGCCGGGAACTTCATGGAGGAGTCGCGGCCGCACGAGCGCTCGGTGCCGCCCGGGGCGCTCCGGTTCTTCTACGGGAGCCCCGAGAGCCCCGGCGGCTTCGCCCACGTGCGCCTGGAGCCGCGCGGGGCCACCGTGACCTTCCTGGAGAGCACCGGGCGCGTCCTGCACCGCGTGACGCTGCCGCCGCGCCTGTGACCGGACACCGGGCACCGGGACACCGGGAAACCGGGATAGCGGGATAGCAGGAATGGAGGGGACACCGGGGACATGGGGACACGGGGACATGGGGACAGAGGGACACCGGAACACCGGGATAGCGGGATAGCGGGATAGCGGGAAACCGGGATAGCGGGACACCGGGATAGGGGGGACACCGGGGACATGGGGACACCGCGCCTGTGACCGGACACCGGGCACCGGGCACCGGGACACCGGGATAGCGGGAAACCGGGATAGCGGGAAACCGGGAAACCGGGATAGCGGGAAACCGGGATAGCGGGACACCGGGATAGCGGGAAACCGGGATAGCGGGATAGCGGGGATGGAGGGGACACGGGGACATGGGGACACCGGGCGCGTCCTGCACCGCGTGACGCTGCCGCCGCGCCTGTGACCGGCACCGGGCACCGGGACACCGGGACACTGGAACACCGGGATAGCGGGAAACCGGGATAGCGGGAACACCGGGAAACCGGGATAGCGGGAATGGAGGGGACACGGGGACAGGGGGACAGAGGGACGGGACAGAGGGACACCGGGCGCGTCCTGCACCGCGTGACGCTGCCGCCGCGCCTGTGACCAGGCACCGGGAAACCGGGACACCGGGATAGCGGGAAATCGGGAAACCGGGATAGCGGGAAACCGGAACACCGGGAAACCGGGACACCGGGATAGCGGGGATGGAGGGGACATACGGACACGGGGACATGAGGAACACCGGGCGCGTCCTGCACCGCGTGACGCTGCCGCCACGCCGCCCCTGACCGGGACACCGGGGACACCAGGACAGGGGGGACAGCGGGGACACTGGGAATGCTGGGGACACCGGGGACGGAGGGACACCGGCACGGAGGGACAGAGGGGACCCTGACCCCTGACCCCGTGGGACGCTGCGCCCCCCGCCCCCAATAAAGGCTTTGACCGGACCCGAACCCGCCGCGATTCGCCCCAAAACCCGCGCGGGACGGGGGGGCGGAGCCTGGCAGCGCCGGTCACGCCCCGCCCCCTCCCGCGCCGCTGATTGGCTGCGCCGCGCGTCCGTCTGGTGGGCGGGACAGCGCGCGCGCCGCTGGGCTCCCCGCTGGTGATTGGCTGGGGCGCTGCGTCTTTTAACCAATGAACGGGGCGGCCTCGGATCACGTGTGGCTGTTCCACCGCTGATTGGCTGAGGGCGGACGGGCGGCACTTCCGGGAAGGCGGCGGGAGCGCGGCCGGAGGGACCGGGGAACCGGGAGAGACCGGGAGGGGCCCGAGGGGTCCCGGCGGGGCCGAGCCGCCCCCGGCACGTCCCGCAGCGCCTCGGGGCCGTTCCCAGGCGGCTCCCGGGGCCGATCCCGGTGTCGTTCCCGTTCCCGAGGCCGTTCCCGGTTCTGGGCCCCGGTGCGGCCGCCATGGGCCGCCGCAAGTCGAAGCGGAAGCCGCCGCCCAAGAAGAAGATGACGGGGACGCTGGAGACGCAGTTCACGTGTCCCTTCTGCAACCACGAGAAGTCCTGCGACGTCAAGATGTGAGCGGGGGACACCGGGGGGACACCGGGAACCGGGGGGAAAACCGGGGACGGGGCACGGGGGTGGGAGGCAGCGCGGAAACGACGACGGAGGAACCCGGGGGGGGAAGCGGAGAGGAGGGACACGGACGGGGTACACGTGGCACCGGGGAGTGCCGGTACTACCGGGGGGGGGAACGGGAGCACCGGGGGGGTTCGGGACGGAGCCCGGAGGGGTCACGACCCCCTCCCGGTGCCCCGCAGGGACCGCGCCCGGAACACCGGGGTGATCTCGTGCACCGTGTGCCTGGAGGAGTTCCAGACCCCCATCACCTGTATCCTTACCGGGAGCCCCCCGTGACCCCCCCGGGACCCCCACCGGGACCCCCAAATCCGTGACGGAGCCTTAACGGCGCCCCCAGACCTGTCGGAGCCCGTGGACGTTTACAGCGACTGGATCGACGCCTGCGAGGCGGCCAACCAGTGACACCGGGAGCGGGGGGACGCGGCCCTGCCGCCGGTGCCAGCCCCGGTCCCGGTGTGGCGGGGACATTTCCCCCCCCCCAGCCCCCGTGACTCGTCCCCGTCCCCTCGGGGACAGCGGGCCGGGGGTGGCGCCCGGTTTGGGGCGAGCAGCGCGGCAATAAACGGTGCGGGATGGTGGCCCCGGTGTCCCCTCGGTGGCCCCGGTGTCTCCGGTGTCCCCTCGGTGTCCCCCCCGTGTCCCCGGTGTCCCCGGTGTCCCCTCACTCTCTCTCAGCGCTGTCACCTCTGCGTGTGGCTTTTATTGTGCCTCGGTGGCTTCACACGTGGCGGGGGCCGAGCCCCCCGGGGCCGGTACCGGGGCTTGTACCGGAACTGATACCGGGACCGTTACCGGGGCGGATCCCGGGACTGAACCCCCACCCCTGGGACTGAACCTTCCGGGCCGATACCGGGACCAAACTCCCCGGGACCGATCTCGGAGCCATTCCCGGGGCCGATACCGGGGCTGAACTCGGGACTGAACCCGGGGCTGATACCGGGACCGTTACCGGGGCTGATCCTGGAGCTGATACCGGGACTGGTACCGGGGCTGATCCTAGGGCTGATACCGGGACCAAACTCCCCCAGGACCGAACTCCCCGGGGCCGATCCCGGGGCAGATACCGGAGCTGAACCCTCCCGGGGCCGTTCCCGGGGCCGATTCCCCCCGGGGCCATCCCCAGCACGGTCCCCACCCGGTGCCCGTC
This sequence comes from Emberiza elegans, assembly GCA_024865655.1. Classification (NCBI taxonomy): domain Eukaryota; kingdom Metazoa; phylum Chordata; class Aves; order Passeriformes; family Fringillidae; genus Emberiza; species Emberiza elegans. The sequence goes on along the minus strand of JALJVW010003366.1, from coordinate 530,796 downwards.
CCGTGCTCGTCCCCTTGGGTCCAGTCGGTTCTGGATCCGCTCCCGAGATCCCTCCTGGTCCCGGTTTCCTGGTTCCCCCGGTGTCGGTTCCCCCCGGTTCCGGCCCCGGTGCGGGGCTCGGCGGGGCGCGGTGCTGCCGGTGCCGGCCCCGGTGTCGGTTCCCCGTTTCCCCCAGCCCCGGTGCCGGTCCCGGCGGGGCTCGGCGGGCGCGGTGCTGCCGGTGTCAGCGGTGTCGGTGCAAGCGGCGGCGCTCCCGCGCTACTGGGAGTTGTAGAGGCCGTCGCAGCCGTCGAGGCCGAGCAGCTCGGGCCCGCCGCAGTACTTGGGGTCGTAGACCTGGCGCGGCAGCCCGTACACCGTCATGCCCGTCTGCGAGGCGCCCTTGTTGCTGCCCATCTGCAGCCCGATGGTCATGGTGTCGCAGTGCTCCATGCCCAGCGCCGGCTCGAAGATCTGCCGCTTGGTGCCCGGCGCCGTCATGCCCGCCTGGCACCGGGAGCGGGTCAGGGGGGCAGCGGGAATGGGGCGGGAACGGGAGTGGGGCAGGGGGAGGGAATGGGACAGGAGGAACAGGAATGGGGCGGGGGAAGGGAATGGGGCAGGGGGGGGGATTGGGGGGGACGGAATGGGGCAGGGGAGACGGGAATGGGGCAGGGGGAGCAGGGAATGGGAATGGGGAGGGGGAATAACGGAATGGGGCGGGGGGGAACGGGAATGGGGCGGGGGGAACGGGAACGGGAATGGGGGAACGGGAATGGGAATGGGGGGGAGAACGGGAATGGGAATGGGGGAGCGGGGGGGGGAGAATGGGAATGGGGCAGGGGAGAACGGGAATGGGGAACGGGAATGGGGGGTTGGGGAGAATGGGAATGGGGAACGGGAATGGGGCGGGGAGAATGGGAATGGGAATGGGGCAGGGGGGTAACGGGAATGGGGCAAGGGGAGCAGGAATGGGGCAGGGGGAACGGGAATGGGGCGGGGGCAGAGGGAATGGGGCAGGGGGGAACGGGAATGGGAATGGGGCAGGGGGAGTAACGGGAATGGGGCGGGGGGAACGGGAATGGGGCGGGGGGAGCGGGAATGGGGCAGGGGGGAACGGAATGGGGGGGGGAATGGGAATGGGGAACGGGAATGGGGCGGGGCAGCGGGAATGGGGCAAGGGGGGGGAATGGGAATGGGGGGGGGAGTAACGGAATGGGGGGAATGGGGAATGGGGGAATGGGGCAGGGGGGCAGCGGGAATGGGGCAGGGGGGCAGCGGGAATGGGGCAGGGGGTAACGGGAACAGGAATGGGCCATGGGGGGCGCCGGGGTAGGGCGAGGGGTGCGGGGGTGATTGGGGGTCCCGCGGTGCTGCCCGGGGTGTTTGTCCCCTCATTGTCCCCTCTCCGTGTCCCCCTCTTTGTCCCCTGTTTCTCCTCTCTGTCCCCTTCCATCCCCTCCTTTTCCCCTCACTGTCCCCTTTCTGTCCCTCTCTGTCCCCTCACTGATCCCTCTTTGTCCCCCCTCTCTGTCCCCTCACTGATCCCTCTTTGTCCCCCCTCTCTGTCCCGTCTCCCCGTGTCCCCTCTCTGTCCCCTTTGTCCCCTCCGGGCCGTTTGTCCCCCAAATCCGGGGCATCGATGTCCCCTGGTGCCATCCCAGCCTGTGTCCCCGTGTCCCCCCATGGGTGGCAGTGTCCCCATGGTGTCCCCATGTCCACACGGTGGCAGTGTCCCCATGGTGTCCTCATGTCCCCGTGTTCCTCATGGGGTGGCAGTGTCCCCACGCTGGCAGTGTCCCCATGGTGTCCTCATGTCCCTGTGTCCCCCCATGGTGGCAGTGTCCCCATGGTGTCCCCATGTCCCCGTGTCCCCCCATGGTGGCAGTGTCCCCATGTTCCCTGTGTCCCCGTGTCCCCCCATGGTGGCAGTGTCCCCATGTTCCCTGTGTCCCCGTGTCCCCCCATGGTGGCAGTGTCCCCATGGTGTCCCCGTGTCCCCCCATGGTGGCAGTGTCCCCATGGTGTCCCCATGTCCCCGTGTCCCCTCATGCTGGCAGTGTCCCCATGGTGTCCCCATGTCCCCGTGTCCCCCCATGGTGGCAGTGTGCCCATGGTGTCCCCATGTCCCTGTGTCCCCATGGTGGCAGTGTCCCCATGGTGTCCCCGTGTCCCCATGTCCCCCCATGGTGGCAGTGTCCCCATGTCCCCGTGTCCCCCCATGGTGGCAGTGTCCCCGTGTCCCCACCTGGCTGGCGCCCTTGTTGGTGCCCATCTGGAGGCTGATGGTGGCCTGGTCCAGGGGCTGGTCCGTGCCCAGTTTGGGGTCGTACAGGTGCCGCCGTGTCCCGTACGCCGTCATGCCCTGCTGGCTGGCGAACTTGTTGGTGCCCATCTGTGGGGACAGACAGCGCCGCGGTGTCACCGGCCGTGCCCCAGTGTGCCCCCCGGTGTCCCCCGGTGTCCCCGGTGTCACCTGCAGCCCGATGATGTTCCTGCCCTCGCGCAGCTTCTCGGGCTGGAAGCGCCGCTGCTGCTTCTCGGCGTATTTCACCCCCAGCCCCACGTTGTTCCCCTTTGTCTTGGCCTGCCGGGCACACGGGGGGGTTGGGGGGCGCTTGTGGGTACCCCCGGACCCCAAATACCCTCCCCGGATCCCAAATACCTGCCCCAAACCCCAAATACCTGCCCCAAACCCCAAATTCCCTCCCCAGACCCCAAATACCCTTCCCGGATCCCAAATTCCCTCCCCAGACCCCAAATACACTTCTCACATCCCAAATTCCTGCCCCAGACCCCAGATACCCTCCCTGGATCCCAAATACCTGCCCAGACCCCAAATACCTGCCCCAGACCCCAAATACCCTCCCCGGATCCCAAATTCCCTCCCCAGACCCCAAATACCCTCCCCGGATCCCAAATTCCTGCCCCAGACCCCAAATACCTGCCCCAGATCTCAAATACCCCCCCCGGACCCCAAATACCCTCCCTGGATCCCAAATTCCTGCCCCAAACCCCAAATACCTACCCCAAACCCCAAATACCTGCCCCAAACCCCAAATACCTGCCCCAAACCCTAAATACCCTCCCAAAACCCCAAATTCCTGCCCCAAACCCCAAATTCCTGCCCTAAACCCCAAATACCTGCCCCAAACCCCAAATACCTGCCCCAAACCCCAAATACCCTTCCCCAGACCCCAAATACCCTTCCCAGACCCCAAAAATCCTCTCCAAACCCCAAATTACCTGCCCCAAATCCCAAATAGAGACCCCAAATCCCTTCCCCAGACCCCAAATCCCCTCCCCAGACCCCAAATCCCCTCCTCAAACCCCAAATACCTTCCCTGGATCCCAAATCCCCTCCCCAGACCCCAAATCCCCTCCTCAAACCCCAAATCCCCTCCCCAGACCCCAAATCCCCTTCCCAGACCCCAAATCCCCTCCCCAGACCCCAAATCCCCTCCCCAGACCCCAAACCCCCTCCCCAGACCCCAAATCCCCCTCTGATCCCCTGCCTCCCCAGGACCCCCAGGGGCCACAAGGACCCTCTGGAGGCCCCAGGCCCCCAGGACCCCCCCAGGACCCCCCCAGGACCCCCTTGAGCCCCCCCAGGACCCCCCCAGAACCCCCCAGGGCTCTCACCTGGCTGGCGAGGGCGATGAGCGTGGACTGCACCTGGGTGTGGTTGGTGTTCTCGAAGAGGTCGTTGGCCTCGAAGATGTCGTGGGGCTTCACCCCGTAGCGCGTGATGGCCCGCAGGAAGTTCCCGATGTTCTCCAGCTGCTCTCGGGGGGGATTTGGGGGTCGGGTTTGGGGTCAGAACCCCCAGACCCCCGGGTTTGGGGTCAGATCCCCGGGTTTGGGGTCAGGAACCCGCCCAGACCTGCCTCAAATTTTGGGGAACCTGCCCCAAATCCCAGGTTTGGGGTCAGAACCCCCCCCCCCCCAGACCCACAACTTTGGGGTCAGAACCCCCCCAGATCCTCAAATTTGGGGTCAGGACCCCCCCCTCCAGACCCCCGGTTTTAGGGTCAGGACCCCAACCCAGACCTGCCCCAAATTTTGGGGAACCTGCCCCAAATCACAGGTTTGGGGTCAGGACCCCTCCCAGACCCCAGACCCCTGGCTTTGGGGTCAGGACCCCGACCCAGACCTGCCCCAAATTTTGGGGAACCTGCCCCAAATCACAGGTTTGGGGTCAGGACCCCCCCCACCCCAGACCCCCGGTTTTGGGGTCAGGACCCCGTCCCAGACCTGCCCCAAATTTTAGGGACCCTTCCCCAACCCCCAATTTCGGGGTTTGCCCTCACCTTGTGCCAGTTCTGGACGGGTTCGTTCACCTTGGGCACCGAGCCCGGCTGCAGCTTGTTAATGAGTCTGGGGGGGGACAGGTGAGACAGAACAGGTGAGGTCAGGACAGGTGGGGTGACCCCGGGATGGCCCCAAAATCCACCTTGGGATGACCCCAGAGCACAGGTGAGGTCACACAGGTGAGGTCACCCCAGGTGAGGTCACACAGGTGAGGTCACACAGGTGAGGTCACACAGGTGGGGTCACCCCAGGTGAGGATGGCCCCAAAATCCAGGACTGGGGTGTGGGGGGGGGATGGGCACAGCAGCGCTGGGGACAGGGCTGGGGTCAAAGGTCAGGGGTCAGGGGTCAGCCCAGGTGAGGGGTGGGTTAAAATTCCCGGAGGATCTTCCCAGGCTGGGCTGGGGGGGGGACAGGGCTGGGGACAGAGCCAAGGTCCCGGCGGGGTCCCAGGGGGTCCTGGGGGGTCCCGGGGGTGTCTCAGGGGTGTCCCAGGGCCCGTCTCAGGGGGTTCCAGAGGGTCCCAGGGGGTTCCTGGGGGTCCCCCAAAGGGGTCTCAGGGTGGTCCCGGGGGTGTCTCAGGAGTTCCCAGAGGGTCCCGAGGGTCTCAGGGGGGTCCCGGGGATCCCAGGGTGGTCCCGGGGGTCTCAGGGATCCCAAAGGGGTCTCAGGGTTTCCCAGGGGGTCCCGGAGGTCTCAGGGTTCCCGATGGTCTCGGGGGTGTCTCAGGGGTTCCCGGGGGTCCCGAGGGTCTCAGGGTGGTCCCGGGGGTCCCAGGGGGGTCCCGGGGGGGTCCCCGGGCCGTACTCGCAGAGGATGACGCCGTCCTTGAGCCCGTCCATGAAGTTGTCCCCGATCCGGCGCCCCGTGGTGCTCTCGATCCACGCGCGGAGCTCCCGCTCGTGCTGGGGGTCGTACTTCTGTGCCAGCTGGGGGGCACGGGGACAGTCAGGGGACAGGGGACAGGGGGCAGGGGACAGTCAGGGGACAGGGGGCACGGGGACAGGGTCAGGGGGCACACAGTCAGGGGTCAGGGGGACAGGGACACACGGGGACAGGGTCAGGGGCACGGGGACAGGGTCAGGGGGACAGGGGGGACAGGGGCAGGGGACACGGGGACAGTCAGGGGGACAGGGGCATAGGGGGACGTGGGGACAGTGCCAGGGGACAGGGAGACACTGCCAGGGGACAGGGGGACACTGACAGGGGGACATGGGGATGTGGGGACAGTGCCCGGGGACAGCGCCAGGGGGACGGGGGGGACACGGGGGACAGTGTGAGAGGGACAGAGAGGATTTGGGGACACCGGAGAAAATCTCAGGAAGCCACGGAGGATTTGGGGACACCGCGGGGACCCTGGCCGCAGGGGGACACATCCCCCCCATAGAGGGGACCGTGGGGACACCACAAAGGGCGGGGGTGACACTTCGGGGACACCACAAAGGGCGGGGGTGACACTTCGGGGACACCACAAAGGGCGGGGGTGACACTTCGGGGACACCCTCAGGGCAGACGCGGCCGGGGGATCCCCGCTGGCCCCGTTCCCGTTCCCCGTTCCCGGTTTCCCGGTTTCCCGTTCATCCCCGTTCCCGGTTCATCCCCGTTTCCCGTCCATCCCCGTTCATCCCCGTTCCCGGAGGAGGCCGGGGGTGCCCGGACCCCCCCCCCGCCCCGCCCCGGCCCCCCCGGCGCGGCGCAGACCGGGCCCGCCGAACCTTTGCCCATATATAGCCCCGGCCCGGGGCCGCCGCCGCCCGCCCGCCGCGCTCCGCCGCCTTATAAGGGCTCACGGCGGGGCCGGGGGGCGCCGGGCCCCCCCCGGGCCGCCGAGCCCCCCCCGTTAACCCTTCCCGGGCCGGGCCCCCCCCCCCGCCGTGTCCCGGCTCCGGCGCCTCGCGCCCGCGGCGGGGCCGCCCGAACCGCCCCCGTTAACCCTTCACGGGACGGGCACCGGCGGGGGGCTCGGGGGGTGGGGGGGTCCCGGGGTCCGCCCGCTCCGTTCCGGTGTCGCCCCCTCCCCTCCGCAGCCCCGCCGGGGGGTCCCGGTGTCGCCCCCCACCCCAACCCCCGCACTCCGGTTCGGTGTCCGTCACGTCCCGCCGGGACCGGGAGCTCCGGGGGCCCCCCCCCCACAAAGCCCCGATCCCCGTTAACCCTTAACGGCCCGGTGCCCGCTGGGACTCCCCGCTGCTCACGGGGGCATCCCCGGTGTCGCCCCCTCCCCTCCGTGAGACCCCCACCGGGGACCCGGTGTCCGTCACCTCCCGCTCACCGGAGGCACCGGGGGCAGCGGAGCTCCCAACGCCGCCGCCCCCGGGAGGCGGCGCCCGGTGCGACCCCCGCCGGTACCGGTGCCGGTGCCGGTGCCCGGTGCCGGTGCCCGTCCCTTCCCTCCCGGGGCAGCACCAGGGACAGCGCCGGGTCCCGCCCCCGCTCCCGCCGGGTCCTTCCGCGACCCCCGCCCGCCCCCGGTGCTGCCGCGCCCCCGGGGGAGGGGGGGACACCTGCCCGGACCCCCGGTTCGGTCCGGTCCGGTCCGGTCCGGTCCGGTTCCGTTCGGTCCGCTCGGTGCCGCTCACCTTGTTCTTCACCTCGGCCGAGAGCCCGTAGGCCGGGCCGCGGTTGAAGTGCGCGTTGGACATCGCGGGGGTCGCGGGGGTCGCGGTGGCTCCGGGGGGGTCGCGGCGGGCGGGTGGCGCCGGTTCGGGGCTGTCCCGGCGGGTTCGGGGCTGTCCCGGCTGGGGTCGGTGCCCTGGGCTCGGCTCGGTGCCCTCGCTCGGTTCCTCCCGGTCCCGTCCCGGCGCCGCCGCCGCCACTTTTAAAAGTGGGCGGTGGGCGCGGAGCCCCCCCCGGGCCGGCCCCGCCGCGGCCAATCCGCGCCCTCCGCAGCGCTGACGTCACGGCGGGGCGGGTGATGGCGTCATTTTTTCCACATTTACCGGGGGGGATCCCGGAGGGGGGGGGAGGATCCCGGGGGGACAGGGGAATCCCGGACCGCCCCCCCCTGCCCCAAATCCGCCCTTCCGTTCCCCCCCGCTCATCTCGGGGACCCCCCAGGAGGGGGGACCCCCCCTCAGGACACCGGGGACCCCCCCCCCCCGCGGTTCCGGGGAACCCCCCCGGGGCACCGGGGGTCTCCTCCTCGCGCTCTCGGGACCCCCCCGGTCCCGCGGGACCCCCCCAGGACAGCGCGGCTCGAACCGTCCCCCCCCCCTCCGCCGGTGCCGTCACCGGATCGGACTCCGCCGCCCCCCCGGGGGGGGGACACGACTCGTCACGGGTGGGGAATGTCCCCGTCCCCTGCCCCTCCCCCCGCCCCGGCCGTCCCCGCCCCCTCCCCGGGGATTCGGGACCCCCCCCCGGGGCTGGGGGGACACCGGGGACCCCCCCCCGCCCCCCCCGGGATTTGGGGAACCCCTCCCCCACCCCGGGACTGCCGGTGCCGCTCTGACGTCACCGTTCACCCCCCCGTGACGTCACCGCCGATCCCCGTCCCTGCGCTCATCCCGGGGTCCCGCTCTGACGTCACGGGGAACCCCTCCGAGCCCCGCCCCTCGCTGCCTGCCAATCACCGCGCCCGCCGAGAAAAGCCGCGCGGCGATTGGCTGCGCCCGGCAGGCCCCGCCCACTGACCAGGCCAAGATGGCGGCGCCCAGCGGCGCGACCCGGCGTGGGGACAGCGGGGCCCGGCCGTGAGGGGACAGCGGCGACAGCGGCGACAGCGGCGACACCGCGACAGCGGCGCCATGAGGCTGGGCTGGCTCCGCGCCCTGCCCCGCCGGCTCTGGGGCGGCCCCGCAGCGCCGGAGGTGCGGGGGACACCGGGAGGGAGGGGACGGGGGGGACACGGGGGGAACGGGGGACGGGGGGGGAAATGGCGGAGAGGAGAGGGGACAGAGGGGACAGAGGGGACAGAGGGAGGAGGTGGGGGTTGTGGGGGAACGGGCGGTTCGGTGGGCACCGCAGGGGCCGGGGGGTACGGGGGGAACACGGGGGGACAGTGAGCACCGGAGGGGCCGGGGGCGGGGGGGGTCACCGGGACAGGAGGGGACACGGGGGGGGACACGGGGACAGCCGTGCGGTGACGCCTTTTCCCCCTCCCCAGCTCTGTCGCAGCCTGTGCCAGCGCCCCGCGCGCGTGCCCGCCGAGGGCGGCGACAACACCGAGGGGACCCCAAAACCTCGGAGACCCCCGAGCCGCGACCCCGCGGAGGGCGACGCTTCGGGGGGCGACACCTCGGGGGGCGACACTTCAAGGGGTGACACTTCAAGGGGCGACACCTCGGGGGGAGCCGCCCCCGAGCCCCCCCTGCGCCGCCTCCGCTCCCGCCGCTCGCAGCACGAGCACGCCCGCGGAGACCCCGGTGGCACCGGCGGCCGCTCGGACCCCGGGGCCGCGTTCGAGGCGGCGCTGCGGGAGCTGTCCCGGGCCCCGCCGGGCCGCGGGGGCCGCCTGGCGCTGGTGGAGGCGGCGCTGGCGGCGCTGCCCGCGCTGGGCGCCGAGCGCAGCCTGGGCGCCTACAACGCCCTGCTCCGGCTGCTGCCCCGCGGCGCCTGGGTGCCCCGCGGGCCCGTGCAGCGGCTGCTGTTCCCGTTCCCCCGGCAGCAGGAGTGCGGGCTGCGCCTGCTCGAGCAGATGGAGCAGTACGGTGAGTCACCCCAATGTCCCCAATGTGTCCCCAGGCTGTCCCCAATGTCCCTAACCTGTCCCCAATGTCCCCAGGTGTGATGCCAGATGCAGAGATGCGGTTCCTGCTGCTGTCACCCCAATATCCCCAATGTGTCCCCAATGTCCCTGCTGTCCCCAGGCTGTCCCCAATGTCCCTAACCTGTCCCTAACCTGTCCCCAATGTCCCCAGGTGTGATGCCAGATGCAGAGATGCGGTTCCTGCTGCTGTCATCCCAATATCCCCAAGCTGTCCCCAATGTCCCTGCTGTCCCCAGGCTGTCCCCAACCTGTCCCCAATGTCCCCAGGTGTGATGCCGGACGCAGAGACGCGGTTCCTGCTGCTGTCACCCCAATATCCCCAATGTGTCCCCAGGCTGTCCCTGCTGTCCCTAACCTGTCCCCGTGTCCCCAGGTGTGATGCCGGACGCAGAGATGCGGTTCCTGCTGCTGTCTCCCCAATGTCCCTGTTGTCCCCAGGCTGTCCCCAATGTCCCTAACCTGTCCCTAACCTGTCCCCAGTGTCCCTGCTGTCCCTAACCTGTCCCTAACCTGTCCCTAACCTGTCCCCGTGTCCCCAGGTGTGATGCCGGACGCAGAGACGCGGTTCCTGCTGCTGTCACCCCAATGTCCCTGCTGTCCCCAGGCTGTCCCCAATGTCCCTAACCTGTCCCTAACCTGTCCCCAATGTCCCCAGGTGTGATGCCCAATGCAGAGATGCGGTTCCTGCTGCTGTCTCCCCAATATCCCCAATGTGTCCCCAATGTCCCCAATGTCCCTGCTGTCCCCAGGCTGTCCCCAATGTCCCTAACCTGTCCCCAATGTCCCCAGGTGTGATGCCGGACGCAGAGACACGGTTCCTGCTGCTGTCACCCCAATATCCCCAATGTGTCCCCAATGTCCCTGCTGTCCCCAGGCTGTCCCCAACCTGTCCCCAATGTCCCCAGGTGTGATGCCCAATGCAGAGACGCAGTTCCTGCTGCTGTCCCCCCAAGTCCCCAGTGTGTCCCCAATGTCCCTGCTGTCCCCAGGCTGTCCCCAATGTCCCTAACCTGTCCCTAACCTGTCCCCCCCAGGTGTCCCTCAGACTGTCCCCCAATATCCCCAATGTGTCCCCAATGTCCCTGCTGTCCCCAGGCTGTCCCCAATGTCCCTAACCTGTCCCTAACCTGTCCCCGTGTCCCCAGGTGTGATGCCGGACGCAGAGACGCGGTTCCTGCTGCTGTCTCCCCAATGTCCCCAATGTCCCTGCTGTCCCTAACCTGTCCCTAACCTGTCCCCAATGTCCCCAGGTGTGATGCCAGATGCAGAGACGCGGTTCCTGCTGCTGTCCCCCCAATGTCCCTGCTGTCCCCAGGCTGTCCCCAGGCTGTCCCCAATGTCCCTAACCTGACCCCAATGTCCCCAGGTGTGATGCCAGATGCAGAGATGCGGTTCCTGCTGCTGTCACCCCAATATCCCCAATGTGTCCCCAATGTCCCTGCTGTCCCCAGGCTGTCCCCAATGTCCCTAACCTGTCCCTAACCTGTCCCCGTGTCCCCAGGTGTGATGCCAGATGCAGAGACACGGTTCCTGCTGCTGTCACCCCAATATCCCCAATGTGTCCCCAATGTCCCTGCTGTCCCCAATGTCCCTAACCTGTCCCTAACCTGTCCCCGTGTCCCCAGGTGTGATGCCGGACGCAGAGACGCGGTTCCTGCTGCTGTCCCCCCAATGTCCCTGTTGTCCCCAGGCTGTCCCCAATGTCCCTAACCTGTCCCTAACCTGTCCCCAGGTGTGATGCCAGATGCAGAGACGCGGTTCCTGCTGCTGTCACCCCAATATCCCCCATCCCCAGGCTGTCCCTGTCCCCTAATGTCCCTAACCTGTCCCTAACCTGTCCCCTGTGTCCCCAGGTGATGCAGGGACAGAGCCCTGGGTTCCTGCTGCTGGGGTGTTAGGGACATGGGGGCTTTATGGAGGGGCTGCAGCGCACACAGGAGACACCCGCAGCCCCCGGCCCTGGGGCTGCAGGCTGCATGGCCTGGCCTGCGACCCCGGGGCCGTCATCACTGTCATACAGGTGACAGGGACATGTGGGGACATGGGGGGACACAGGGGACACAGGAGACACTGACCCTGGGGGTGTCATCACTGTCATACAGGTGACAGGGACATGTGGGGACATGGGGACATGGGGGGGACACAGGGGACACAGGAGACACTGACCCTGGGGCTGCAGCGCATGGCCTGCGACCCCGGGGCCGTCATCACTGTCATACAGGTGACAGGGACATGTGGGGACACAGGGGGACACAGGGGACACTGATCCTGGGGGTGTCATCACTGTCATACAGGTGACAGGGACACAAGGGACAAAGGGGACATGGAGGGACACAGGGGACACGGGGGGACATCAAACCTGGGGCTGCAGCACATGGCCTGCGACCCCGGGGCTGTCATCACTGTCATACAGGGGACATGGGGGGACACTGACCCTGGGGGTGTCATCACTGTCATACAGGTGACAGGGACACAGGGGGACACAGGGACACTGACCCTGGGGCTGCAGCGTCATCAGTGTCATACAGGTGACAGGGACACGGGGGGACACAGGGGACACTGACACTGGGGGTGTCATCACTGTCATACAGGTGACAGGGACGCAAGGGGGACACGGGGGGACACAGGGGACACTGATCCTGGGGGTGTCATCACTGTCATCCAGGTGACAGGGACACAGGGGACATGGGGACACTGACACTGGGGCTGCAGCGCATGGCCTGCGACCCTGGGGCTGTCATCACTGTCATCTAGGTGACAGGGACATGTGGGGACATGGGGACATGGGGGGGACACAGGGGACACTGTCTCCCACACGGGGGCCGTCACTGTCCCCTTACAGGTGACAGGGACATGTGGGGACACAGGGGACACTGACTCTGGGGCTGCAGGTGACAGGGCCATGGGGACACAGTCATCACTGTCATACAGGTGACACTGACATGGGGGACACAGGGGGACACTGGACACCCCAGGGGCTGTCACTGTCCCAGGGACAGGTGACACTGGGCCACGGTGACCTGGGGCCACCATCACTGTCATACAGGTGACAGGGACACAAGGGACAAAGGGGACATGGAGGGACACAGGGGGACACTGACACTGGGGCTGCAGCGCATGGCCTGGGGGTGTCATCACTGTCATCCAGGTGACAGGGACACGGGGGGACACAGGGGACATGGGGGGGCCACCAGGACACTGTCCCTGGGCTGTCACTGTCCCGGTGACCCGGGCCACCGTCACTGTCCCATACAGGTGTCACTGTCCCACAGGGAAGGGGGTCCCAGCAGGTGTCACTGTCCCTGGGGCTGCCCAGCAGGTGACCCTGTCACCGTCGGCTGTCACTGTCCCACCAGGTGTCCCTGGGTCCCGGCAGGTGTCACTGTCCCATCAGGTGTCACTGTCCCATGCAGGTGTCACTGTCCCATACAGGTGTCACTGTCCCTGGGTGTCACTGTCCCATGACCAGCGTCCCAGGTGTCACTGTCCCAGGTTGTCACTGTCCCATGTCCCCAATGTCCTGTCCCATGTCCTGTCCCCTGTCCCCAATGTCACTGTCCCATGCAGGTGACCCACTGTCCCAGCAGGTGTCACTGTCCCAGCAGGTGTCACTGTCCCATACAGGTGTCACTGTCCCCAGGTGTCCCACAGGTGTCACCCCGGCAGGTGTCCCATACAGGTGTCACTGTCCCAGGCAGGTGTCACTGTCCCATGCAGGTGTCACTGTCCCAGGTGTCACTGTCCCAGCAGGTGTCACTGTCATGTCCCCAGGTGTCACTGTCCCTGGAGGTGTCACTGTCCCCATTCAGGTGTCACTGTCCCATGGAGGTGTCACTGTCCCCATCCCTGTCCCAGGTGTCACTGTCCCATACAGGTGTCACTGTCCCGCAGGTGTCCCAGCAGGTGTCACTGTCCCAGGCAGGTGTCACTGTCAGAGTCCCATGTCCACTGTGTCACTGTCCCATGCAGGTGTCACTGTCCCAGGTGTCACAGGTGTCACTGTCCCATACAGTCCCCCCCCCCAGGTGTCACTGTCCCATACAGGTGTCACTGTCCCAGGTGTCACTGTCCCATGCAGGTGTCACTGTCCCGGCAGGTGTCCAGGACACTGTCCCAGCAGGTGTCACTGTCCCATACAGGTGTCACTGTCCCAGGTGTCACTGTCCCAGCAGGTGTCACTGTCCCACAGCAGGTGTCACTGTCCCATCAGGTCACTGTCCATGCAGGTGTCACTGTCCCATGCAGGTGTCACTGTCCCATACAGGTGTCACTGTCCCAGGTGTCCTGTCACAGGTGTCACTGTCCCATACAGGTGTCACTGTCCCATGCAGGTGTCACTGTCCCATGCAGGTGTCACTGTCCCAGGCAGGTGTCACTGTCCCATACAGGTGTCACTGTCCCATACAGGTGTCACTGTCCCATACAGGTGTCACTGTCCCATGCAGGTGTCACTGTCCCATGCAGGTGTCACTGTCCCATACAGGTGTCACTGTCCCATGCAGGTGTCACTGTCCCATACAGGTGTCAGGTGTCACTGTCCCATGCAGGTGTCACTGTCCCATACAGGTGTCACTGTCCCATGCAGGTGTCACTGTCCCACTGGCAGGTGTCACTGTCCCATGCAGGTGTCACTGTCCCATGCAGTGTCACTGTCACTGTCCCATACAGGTGTCACTGTCCCATACAGGTGTCACTGTCCCATACAGGTGTCACTGTCCCAGCAGGTGTCACTGTCCCAGCAGGTGTCACTGTCCCATGCAGGTGTCACTGTCCCATACAGGTGTCACTGTCCCATACAGGTGTCACTGTCCCATGCAGGTGTCACTGTCCCATACAGGTGTCACTGTCCCGGCAGGTGTCACTGTCCCGGCAGGTGTCACTGTCCCATGCAGGTGTCACTGTCCCATACAGGTGTCACTGTCCCATACAGGTGTCACTGTCCCATGCAGGTGTCACTGTCCCATACAGGTGTCACTGTCCCATACAGGTGTCACTGTCCCAGCAGTGTCACTGTCCTGTCCCGTCCCATACAGGTGTCACTGTCCCATACAGGTGTCACTGTCCCATACAGGTGTCACTGTCCCAGGTGTCACTGTCCCATGGGTGTCACTGTCCCATGCAGGTGTCACTGTCCCATACAGGTGTCACTGTCCCATACAGGTGTCACTGTCCCATGCAGGTGTCACTGTCCCATACAGGTGTCACTGTCCCATACAGGTGTCAGGGTGTCACTGTCCCATACAGGTGTCACTGTCCCATACAGGTGTCACTGTCCCGGCAGGTGTCACTGTCCCGGCAGGTGTCACTGTCCCATACAGGTGTCACTGTCCCAGCAGGTGTCACTGTCCCATGCAGGTGTCACTGTCCCAGCAGGTGTCACTGTCCCATGCAGGTGTCACTGTCCCATACAGGTGTCACTGTCCCATACAGGTGTCACTGTCCCATGCAGGTGTCACTGTCCCATACAGGTGTCACTGTCCCATGCAGGTGTCACTGTCCCGGCAGGTGTCACTGTCCCAGCAGGTGTCACTGTCCCATACAGGTGTCACTGTCCCATGCAGGTGTCACTGTCCCATACAGGTGTCACTGTCCCATACAGGTGTCACTGTCCCATACAGGTGTCACTGTCCCACAGGTGTCACTGTCCCATACAGGTGTCACTGTCCCATGCAGGTGTCACTGTCCCATACAGGTGTCACTGTCCCGGCAGGTGTCACTGTCCCATACCACTGTCCCAGGTGTCACTGTCCCATACAGGTGTCACTGTCCCATGCAGGTGTCACTGTCCCCCAGCAGGTGTCACTGTCCCAGCAGGTGTCACTGTCCCATGCAGGTCACTGTCCCAGCACACTGTCCCATGCAGGTCACTGTCCCATTCAGGTGTCACTGTCCCATGCAGGTGTCACTGTCCCATACAGGTGTCACTGTCCCAGCAGGTGTCACTGTCCCATACAGGTGTCACTGTCCCGGCAGGTGTCACTGTCCCATGCAGGTGTCACTGTCCCAGCAGGTGTCACTGTCCCATACAGGTGTCACTGTCCCAGCAGGTGTCACTGTCCCATGCAGGTGTCACTGTCCCATGCAGGTGTCACTGTCCCATACAGGTGTCACTGTCCCATCAGGTGTCACTGTCCCATGCAGGTGTCACTGTCCCATTCAGGTGTCACTGTCCCATTCAGGTGTCACTGTCCCATACAGGTGTCACTGTCCCATGCAGGTGTCACTGTCCCGGCAGGTGTCACTGTCCCATACAGGTGTCACTGTCCCATACAGGTGTCACTGTCCCATACAGGTGTCACTGTCCCATACAGGTGTCACTGTCCCATGCAGGTGTCACTGTCCCAGGTGGGTGTCACTGTCCCGCAGGTGTCACTGTCCCATGCCACTGTCCCATGCAGGTGTCACTGTCCCATACAGGTGTCACTGTCCCAGCAGGTGTCACTGTCCCAGCAGGTGTCACTGTCCCATGCAGGTGTCACTGTCCCATACAGGTGTCACTGTCCCATGCAGGTGTCACTGTCCCATACAGGTGTCACTGTCCCATACAGGTGTCACTGTCCCAGGTGTCAGGTGTCCCAGCAGGTGTCACTGTCCCATACAGGTGTCACTGTCCCATACAGGTGTCACTGTCCCATACAGGTGTCACTGTCCCATGCAGGTGTCACTGTCCCAGCAGGTGTCACTGTCCCATACAGGTGTCACTGTCCCAGCAGGTGTCACTGTCCCAGCAGGTGTCACTGTCCCATACAGGTGTCACTGTCCCATGCAGGTGTCACTGTCCCATACAGGTGTCACTGTCCCATACAGGTGTCACTGTCCCAGCAGGTGTCACTGTCCCATACAGGTGTCACTGTCCCAGCAGGTGTCACTGTCCCGGCAGGTGTCACTGTCCCATACAGGTGTCACTGTCCCATACAGGTGTCACTGTCCCATGCAGGTGTCACTGTCCCAACAGGTGTCACTGTCCCATTCAGGTGTCACTGTCCCATACAGGTGTCACTGTCCCATGCAGGTGTCACTGTCCCAGCAGGTGTCACTGTCCCATGCAGGTGTCACTGTCCCATACAGGTGTCACTGTCCCACAGGTGTCACAGGTGTCACTGTCCCAGCAGGTGTCACTGTCCCATGCAGGTGTCACTGTCCCCACAGGTGTCACTGTCCCATACAGGTGTCACTGTCCCATACAGGTGTCACTGTCCCATGCAGGTGTCACTGTCCCATGCAGCAGGTGTCAGGTGTCACTGTCCCATCACCAGGTGTCACTGTCCCATACAGGTGTCACTGTCCCATGCAGGGTGTCACTGTCCCATGCAGGTGTCACTGTCCCATGCAGGTGTCACTGTCCCAGCAGGTGTCACTGTCCCATGTCACAGGTGTCACTGTCCCATACAGGTGTCACTGTCCCATACAGGTGTCACTGTCCCAGGTAAGCAGGTGTCACTTCAGGGTGTCACTGTCCCGCAGGTGTCACTGTCCCATGCAGGTGTCACTGTCCCATGTTGTCCCGGTGTCACTGTCCCAGCAGGTGTCACTGTCCCATCCCGTCCCACACAGCAGGTGTCACTGTCCCGGCAGGTGTCACTGTCCCATTCAGGTGTCACTGTCCCATACCAGTGTCACTGTCCCATACAGGTGTCACTGTCCCAGCAGGTGTCACTGTCCCATGCAGGTGTCACTGTCCCATACAGGTGTCACTGTCCCATAGGTTTGTGTCACTGTCCCATACAGGTGTCACTGTCCCATGCACTGTCACTGTCCCAGCAGGTGTCACTGTCCCATACAGGTGTCACTGTCCCATGCAGGTGTCACTGTCCCAGCAGGTGTCACTGTCCCATGGCAGCACAGGTGTCACTGTCCCATGCAGGTGTCACTGTCCCCATACAGGTGTCACTGTCCCATACAGGTGTCACTGTCCCACAGGTGTCACTGTCCCATGCAGGTGTCACTGTCCCATGCAGGTGTCACTGTCCCACAGGTGTCACTGTCCCATACAGGTGTCACTGTCCCATGGGGTGTCACAGGTGTCACTGTCCCATGCAGGTGTCACTGTCCCAGCAGGTGTCACTGTCCCATGCAGGGTGTCACTGTCCCATACAGGTGTCACTGTCCCAGCAGGTGTCACTGTCCCATACAGGTGTCACTGTCCCATGCAGGTGTCACTGTCCCACAGGTGTCACTGTCCCAGGTGTCACTGTCCCAGCAGGTGTCACTGTCCCGCAGGTGTCACTGTCCCATACAGGTGTCACTGTCCCATACCCATGTCACTGTCCCAGGTGTCATGTCCCAGGTGTCACTGTCCCATACAGGTGTCACTGTCCCATACAGGTGTCACTGTCCCATACAGGTGTCACTGTCCCATGTCACAGGTGTCACTGTCCCAGCAGGTGTCACTGTCCCATGCAGGTGTCACTGTCCCATGCAGGTGTCACTGTCCCGGCAGGTGTCACTGTCCCATACAGGTGTCACTGTCCCAGCAGGTGTCACTGTCCCATACAGGTGTCACTGTCCCATACAGGTGTCACTGTCCCGCAGGTGTCACTGTCCCATGCAGGTGTCACTGTCCCATACAGGTGTCACTGTCCCTGGTCCCACTGTCCCATGCAGGTGTCACTGTCCCATACAGGTGTCACTGTCCCATACAGGTGTCACTGTCCCATGCAGGTGTCACTGTCCCATGCAGGTGTCACTGTCCCATACAGGTGTCACTGTCCCAGCAGGTGTCACTGTCCCATACAGGTGTCACTGTCCCGGCAGGTGTCACTGTCCCATCCCACTGTCCCGCAGGTGTCACTGTCCCATGCAGGTGTCACTGTCCCATACAGGTGTCACTGTCCCGGGTAGGTGTCACTGTCCCGGCAGGTGTCACTGTCCCATACAGGTGTCACTGTCCCATACAGGTGTCACTGTCCCAGCAGGTGTCACTGTCCCATGCAGGTGTCACTGTCCCATGCAGGTGTCACTGTCCCATACAGGTGTCACTGTCCCGGCAGGTGTCACTGTCCCGGCAGGTGTCACTGTCCCAGCAGGTGTCACTGTCCCATACAGGTGTCACTGTCCCATACAGGTGTCACTGTCCCATACAGGTGTCACTGTCCCATACAGGTGTCACTGTCCCATACAGGTGTCACTGTCCCAGCAGGTGTCACTGTCCCATGCAGGTGTCACTGTCCCATACAGGTGTCACTGTCCCGGGCAGGTGTCACTGTCCCATACAGGTGTCACTGTCCCAGCAGGTGTCACTGTCCCGGCAGGTGTCACTGTCCCATACAGGTGTCACTGTCCCATACAGGTGTCACTGTCCCATACAGGTGTCACTGTCCCGGCAGGTGTCACTGTCCCATACAGGTGTCACTGTCCCGGCAGGTGTCACTGTCCCATGGACAGGTGTCACACTGTCCCATACAGGTGTCACTGTCCCATGCAGGTGTCACTGTCCCATGGCAGGTGTCACTGTCCCATGCAGGTGTCACTGTCCCATGGTGGTGTCACTGTCCCATACAGGTGTCACTGTCCCACATGGTGTCACTGTCCCATCAGGTGTCACTGTCCCATGCAGGTGTCACTGTCCCAGGTGTCAGGTGTCACTGTCCCATACAGGTGTCACTGTCCCAGGTGTCACTGTCCCAGGTGTCACTGTCCCATACGAGGTGTCACTGTCCCATGCAGGTGTCACTGTCCCATACAGGTGTCACTGTCCCAGCAGGTGTCACTGTCCCATACAGGTGTCACTGTCCCATACAGGTGTCACTGTCCCGGGCAGGTGTCACTGTCCCAGGTGTCACTGTCCCATACAGGTGTCACTGTCCCAGCAGGTGTCACTGTCCCGGCAGGTGTCACTGTCCCATACAGGTGTCACTGTCCCATGCAGGTGTCACTGTCCCAGCAGGTGTCACTGTCCCATGCAGGTGTCACTGTCCCGGCAGGTGTCACTGTCCCAGGTGTCACTGTCCCATACAGGTGTCACTGTCCCGGCAGGTGTCACTGTCCCATACAGGTGTCACTGTCCCAGCAGGTGTCACTGTCCCGGCAGGTGTCACTGTCCCA
Organism: Emberiza elegans; assembly: GCA_024865655.1. NCBI lineage: Eukaryota > Metazoa > Chordata > Aves > Passeriformes > Fringillidae > Emberiza > Emberiza elegans. The sequence goes on along the minus strand of JALJVW010003366.1, from coordinate 511,754 downwards.
TGCAGGTGTCACTGTCCCGGCAGGTGTCACTGTCCCATGCAGGTGTCACTGTCCCAGCAGGTGTGTGTCCCATACAGGTGTCACTGTCCCATACAGGTGTCACTGTCCCATGCAGGTGTCACTGTCCCCATACAGGTGTCACTGTCCCAGCAGGTGTCACTGTCCCAGCAGGTGTCACTGTCCCAGCAGGTGTCACTGTCCCATACAGGTGTCACTGTCCCATGCAGGTGTCACTGTCCCGGCAGGTGTCACTGTCCCATACAGGTGTCACTGTCCCATGCAGGTGTCACTGTCCCATACAGGTGTCACTGTCCCACTGTCCCATACAGGTGTCACTGTCCCATACAGGTGTCACTGTCCCATACAGGTGTCACTGTCCCTGCAGGTGTCACTGTCCCAGCAGGTGTCACTGTCCCATACAGTCCCCCATGCAGGTGTCACTGTCCCATACAGGTGTCACTGTCCCAGCAGGTGTCACTGTCCCATACAGGTGTCACTGTCCCGGCAGGTGTCACTGTCCCATACAGGTGTCACTGTCCCATACAGGTGTCACTGTCCCATACAGGTGTCACTGTCCCAGCAGGTGTCACTGTCCCATGGCAGGTGTCACTGTCCCGGCAGGTGTCACTGTCCCATGCAGGTGTCACTGTCCCAGCAGGTGTCACTGTCCCAGGTGTCACTGTCCCATAGGTGTCACTGTCCCAGCAGGTGTCACTGTCCCATACAGGTGTCACTGTCCCATTCAGGTGTCACTGTCCCATACAGGTGTCACTGTCCCATGTCACAGGTGTCACTGTCCCATACAGGTGTCACTGTCCCATAGGTGTCACTGTCCCGCAGGTGTCACTGTCCCAGCAGGGTGTCACTGTCCCATACAGGTGTCACTGTCCCATACAGGTGTCACTGTCCCATACAGGTGTCACTGTCCCATACAGGTGTCACTGTCCCATGCAGGTGTCAGGTGTCCCAGCAGGTGTCACTGTCCCATTCAGGTGTCACTGTCCCCGGCAGGTGTCACTGTCCCATGCAGGTGTCACTGTCCCATACAGGTGTCACTGTCACTGTCCCGCAGGTGTCACTGTCCCATACAGGTGTCACTGTCCCATACCAGGTGTCACTGTCCCAGGTGTCACTGTCCCATGCAGGTGTCACTGTCCCAGCAGGTGTCACTGTCCCACACTGTCCCAGCAGGTGTCACTGTCCCATGCAGGTGTCACTGTCCCATACAGGTGTCACTGTCCCGGCAGGTGTCACTGTCCCATACAGGTGTCACTGTCCCATGCAGGTGTCACTGTCCCATACAGGTGTCACTGTCCCATGCAGGTGTCACTGTCCCAGCAGGTGTCACTGTCCCATGCAGGTGTCACTGTCCCATACAGGTGTCACTGTCCCATACAGGTGTCACTGTCCCATGCAGGTGTCACTGTCCCATGCAGGTGTCACTGTCCCATACAGGTGTCACTGTCCCATACAGGTGTCACTGTCCCATACAGGTGTCACTGTCCCATGCAGGTGTCACTGTCCCAGGCAGGTGTCACTGTCCCATGCAGGTGTCACTGTCCCATGCAGGTGTCACTGTCCCATACAGGTGTCACTGTCCCATGCAGGTGTCACTGTCCCGCAGGTGTCACTGTCCCATACAGGTGTCACTGTCCCATACAGGTGTCACTGTCCCCGCAGGTGTCACTGTCCCAGCAGGTGTCACTGTCCCGGCAGGTGTCACTGTCCCATACAGGTGTCACTGTCCCATACAGGTGTCACTGTCCCACTGTCACTGTCCCATACAGGTGTCACTGTCCCATGCAGGTGTCACTGTCCCATACAGGTGTCACTGTCCCATGCAGGTGTCACTGTCCCATACAGGTGTCACTGTCCCATACAGGTGTCACTGTCCCATACAGGTGTCACTGTCCCGGCAGGTGTCACTGTCCCGGCAGGTGTCACTGTCCCATGCAGGTGTCACTGTCCCATACAGGTGTCACTGTCCCAGCAGGTGTCACTGTCCCATCCAGGTGTCACTGTCCCGGCAGGTGTCACTGTCCCATACAGGTGTCACTGTCCCATGCAGGTGTCACTGTCCCATACAGGTGTCACTGTCCCATACAGGTGTCACTGTCCCATACAGGTGTCACTGTCCCATACAGGTGTCACTGTCCCAGCAGGTGTCACTGTCCCATACAGGTGTCACTGTCCCATGGTCAGGTGTCACTGTCCCATGCAGGTGTCACTGTCCCATGCAGGTGTCACTGTCCCTGTCCCATGCAGGTGTCACTGTCCCATGCAGGTGTCACTGTCCCATACAGGTGTCACTGTCCCACAGGTGTCCCTGTCCACTGTCCCATGCAGGTGTCACTGTCCCATACAGGTGTCACTGTCCCATGCAGGTGTCACTGTCCCATGCAGGTGTCACTGTCCCATGGGTGTCACTGTCCCATGTGTCACTGTCCCACAGGTGTCACTGTCCCATGCAGGTGTCACTGTCCCATACAGGTGTCACTGTCCCATGCAGGTGTCACTGTCCCATGCAGGTGTCACTGTCCCAGGTGGTGTCACTGTCCCATACAGGTGTCACTGTCCCATTCAGGTGTCCCTGTCCCATGGGTGTCACTGTCCCATACAGGTGTCACTGTCCCATACAGGTGTCACTGTCCCACAGGTCACTGTCCCAGCAGGTGTCACTGTCCCATGCAGGTGTCACTGTCCCATACAGGTGTCACTGTCCCATCAGGTGTCACTGTCCCATACAGGTGTCACTGTCCCAGCAGGTGTCACTGTCCCATACAGGTGTCACTGTCCCATACAGGTGTCACTGTCCCATACAGGTGTCACTGTCCCATACAGGTGTCACTGTCCCGCAGGTGTCCCGGCAGGTGTCACTGTCCCATACAGGTGTCACTGTCCCATACAGGTGTCACTGTCCCATGCAGGTGTCACTGTCCCACAGGTGTCACTGTCCCACAGGTGTCACTGTCCCATACAGGTGTCACTGTCCCATGCAGGTCACTGTCCCACAGGTGTCACTGTCCCAGGGTGTCACTGTCCCGGCAGGTGTCACTGTCCCATGGCAGGTGTCACTGTCCCATACAGGTGTCACTGTCCCATTCAGGTGTCACTGTCCCATACAGGTGTCACTGTCCCATGCAGGTGTCACTGTCCCATGCAGGTGTCACTGTCCCGGCAGGTGTCACTGTCCCGGCAGGTCACTGTCCCATACAGGTGTCACTGTCCCATGCAGGTGTCACTGTCCCATGCAGGTGTCACTGTCCCAGCAGGTGTCACTGTCCCTGTCCCATGCAGGTGTCACTGTCCCAGCAGGTGTCACTGTCCCATGCAGGTGTCACTGTCCCATGCAGGTGTCACTGTCCCATGGGTGTCACTGTCCCACAGGTGTCACTGTCCCATACAGGTGTCACTGTCCCGGCAGGTGTCACTGTCCCATGCAGGTGTCACTGTCCCATACAGGTGTCACTGTCCCAGCAGGTGTCACTGTCCCGGGCAGGTGTCACTGTCCCATACAGGTGTCACTGTCCCATACAGGTGTCACTGTCCCAGCAGGTGTCACTCCCATACAGGTCCCATACAGTCACTGTCCCATACAGGTCACAGCAGGTCACTGTCCCATACAGGTGTCACTGTCCCAGCAGGTGTCACTGTCCCATACAGGTGTCACTGTCCCATTCAGGTGTCACTGTCCCAGCAGGTGTCACTGTCCCATGCAGGTGTCACTGTCCCATACAGGTGTCACTGTCCCAGCAGGTGTCACTGTCCCATACAGGTGTCACTGTCCCGGCAGGTGTCACTGTCCCATGCAGGTGTCACTGTCCCATGCAGGTGTCACTGTCCCATGTCCCGGCAGGTGTCACTGTCCCATACAGGTGTCAGGTGTCACTGTCCCAGCAGGTGTCACTGTCCCATAGGTGTCACTGTCCCGCAGGTGTCACTGTCCCAGGTGCAGGTGTCACTGTCCCATACAGGTGTCACTGTCCCATGCAGGTGTCCCATGTCACTGTCCCACAGGTGTCCCACTGTCACTGTCCCACAGGTGTCACTGTCCTGTCCCATGCAGGTGTCACTGTCCCATGCAGGTGTCACTGTCCCATTCAGGTGTCACTGTCCCATACAGGTGTCACTGTCCCATGCAGGTGTCACTGTCCCATACAGGTGTCACTGTCCCATGCAGGTGTCACTGTCCCAGCAGGTGTCACTGTCCCATACAGGTGTCACTGGTGTCACTGTCCCATGCAGGTGTCACTGTCCCAGCAGGTGTCACTGTCCCAGCAGGTGTCACTGTCCCATACAGGTGTCACTGGCAGGTGTCACTGTCCCAGCAGGTGTCACTGTCCCATACAGGTGTCACTGTCCCAGCAGGTGTCACTGTGTCAGGTCCCACTGTCCCATGCAGGTGTCACTGTCCCATACAGGTGTCACTGTCCCATGCAGGTGTCACTGTCCCATACAGGTGTCACTGTCCCATGCAGGTGTCACTGTCCCAGCAGGTGTCACTGTCCCATGCAGGTGTCACTGTCCCATGCAGGTGTCACTGTCCCGCAGGTGTCAGGTGTCACTGTCCCGGCAGGTGTCACTGTCCCATACAGGTGTCACTGTCCCATACAGGTGTCACTGTCCCATGGCAGGTGTCACTGTCCCATACAGGTGTCACTGTCCCATGCAGGTGTCACTGTCCCATACCAGGTGTCACTGTCCCATGTCACTGTCCCAGGTGTCACTGTCCCATACAGGTGTCACTGTCCAGGTGACAGGGACATACAGGTGTCACTGGGACATGTCACTGTCCCCCAGGTGTCACTGTCCCATGGGGTGTCACTGTCCCGGCAGGGGACACAGGGGTCACTGTCCCAGGGTGTCACTGTCCCATACAGGTGTCACTGTCCCGGCATCACTGTCATACAGGTGTCACCACACAGGTGTCACTGTCCCACAGGTGTCACTGTCCCACAGGTGTCACTGTCCCATACAGGTGTCACTGTCCCATACAGGTGTCACTGTCCCATGTCATCACTGTCATACAGGTCACTGTCCCATGCAGGGGTCACTGTCCCTGGGGGTGTCACTGTCCTGTCCCATCCAGGTGGTGTCACTGTCCCACACGTCACACAGGGGACTGTCCCAGGTGACAGGTGTCACTGTCCCAGGGACACAGGTGTCAGTCCCAGGTGACAGGTGACACAGGGACATGTCCCTGACACTGGGGCTGCAGGTGTCCTGTCCCCTGGGGCTGTCATCACTGTCATCTAGGTGACAGGGACATGGTGTCACTGTCCCGGCAGGTGTCACTGTCCCCCAGCAGGTGTCACTGTCCCAGCAGGTGTCACTGTCCCAGGGTGGTCATCACTGTCCCAGGTGACAGGGACATGGGGGACACAGGGGACACGGAGGGACACAGGGGACCCACTGCCCTGGGGTCACTGTCCCATGGGGTCACCATCACTGTCATACAGGTGACAGGGTCACTGGGACAAAGGGACATGGAGGTGTCACAGGGGGGGACTGACACTGGGGCTGCAGCGCATCCTGGGGGTGTCATCACTGTCATGGTGACAGGTGTCACTGTCCAGGGGACATGGGGGTCAGGTGTGGGGCACTGTCCCATGGTGTCACTTCATCAGGTGTCAGGTGACAGGGGGTCATGGGGACATGGGGGGACACGGGGACACTGCCCCTGGGGCTGCACACTGTCCCCGGCAGGTGTCACTGTCATCCAGGGTGTCACTGTCCCAGCCCTGTCACTGTCCCAGCAGGTGTCACTGTGTCCTGGAGGTGTCCTGTCCCATGCAGGTGTCACTGTCCCCATACAGGTGTCACTGTCCCATGCAGGTGTTTGGGTCCCGGGTCTGGGGTCACTGTCCCTGTCCCAATGTCAGGTGTCACTGTCCCATGCAGGTGTCACTGTCCCCAGTGTCACTGTCACTGTCCCAGGTGTCCCATAGGTGTCACTGTCCCCCAGGTGTCACTGTCCCCCCACAGGTGTCACTGTCCCGGCCAGGTGGTGTGGATGTCACTGTCCCAATGTCCCCACTGTCCCCATGGGTGTCACAGTCCCATACCCCAATGTCACTGTCCCATGTCAGGTCCCCCAGGTGTCACTGTCCCAGTCCCCCAATGTGTCACTGTCCCATAATGACCCCCCCCCCATGTCCCCCCCCCCAATGTCCCCCATGTCCCCAGGCTGTCAGAGCCCGGACCAGCGGGAGCTGCTGGCCCAGCACGGCCCCGCCCGCCCGGTGTTCGTGGAGGGGCCGTTCCCGCTCTGGCTCCGCGGGACCCTCCTCAAATACTTCGTGCTGCGGGGGACCCCTGCCCCCCTCAGTCCAGTCAGGGTCCTGGGGGTCCTGAGGGGTTCCTCATGGGGGGATCCTGGGTCATGTCCTGGTGGGTTTGGGGGGGGCCAGGACAGGTGGGCCAAGACCCCCAAAACCCAGCACACCTGGAGTGCCCCCATAACCTGCATGGGATTGTGACCCCCCCCAGCCCCTGAGCCCCCACAGCCCCTCCCAGACCCCCCTTTTTGCCCCCTCATTTCCCCTCCCACCCTCATTTCCCCCACAGGACCCCCCCATTTCCCCTCCCACCCCCCATTTTCCGCCCCCAGGACCCCCCCCAGCCCTTCCCCAGCCCATCCCACCCCCCATTCCCCATTTCCCCCGGCCCCCCCCCCCCCCCCCCCCCAGGACCCCCAGGACCCCCTCAGACCCCCCCCCAGCCCCTCCCATTCCCCCCATTTCCCCCCCCCATTTCCCCCCACCCCCCCCCCCCCCCCACCCCCATTTCCCCCCCCCCCCCCATTTCCCCCCCCAGGTGTCCCACCCCCATTTCCCCCCAGGTGTCCACTTCCCCCATTTCACCCCCATTTCCCCCAGCCCCCCCCCCCATTTCCCCCCCATTTCCCCCCCAGCCCCTCCCTCCCCATTCCCCCAGGTGTCACCCCTCCCCCATTTTTGCCCCCCAGGACCCCCCCCCCGACCCCGAGCGCAGTTTTTATTTCCCGCTGCACCTGGAGCTGGAGCTGGAGCGCGGCCCCTGGGACAGCGACGCCTTCGCCGCCGTGCACCGAGGTGAGCTTGGGGTTTGGGTTTCCCGGGGGGGGCTCGGGGGTCTCCCCTCGCCCCCCCTGACCCCTGTGCGCCCCCCCCCAGCCGAGGAGGGCCCGGTGCTGGCGCTGTGCATGGCGGGGGGGGCCCCGCGCCCCGCCCTGGCCCGCTGGATCGCGGCGCTGCAGGAGCAGAACCCGGCCCTGGCCTCCATCCCCGTCATCTTCCGCCTCGCCCCGGGGGGGGACCCCGGCGCCGAGCCCCCCCCGAGACCCCGGCTGGGCCAGGGGAGCCCCCCCGGAGCGGGGCTGGAGCCCCCCGAGGGAACGGGGCCGGGGAGAGAGAGCCCCGAGAGCGGCGGGGAATAAACGGGGGCTGCCATGGACAGGGGGTGTCGTGATTTGGGGGGGCTGGGGAGGGGTCTCGGGGGGGTTTTGAGGGGTTTAGAGGGTCTGGGGTGCTGGGGATGGGGTCTCAGGGGGATTTTGGGGGCTGGGGAGGGGGGGGAGGGGGGTTTAGGGGGTCCAGGGGTGCTGAGGAGGGGTCGTGTGGGGGTTTTGGGGGGTTTAGGGGGTCTGGGGATGCTGGGGAGGGGTCTCAGGAGGGTTTTGGGGGCATTTTGGGTCTGGGGGGAGGGCAGGGGTCTCAGGGGTGTTTTGGGGGTCTGGGGATGCTGGGGAGGGGTCTCAGGGGGTTTTGGGGGTTTGAGGGGTCTGGGGAGGGGTCTGGGGAGGGGGTTGGGGGGATTTTGGGGGCTGGGGTGCTGGGAGGAGTCTTTTGGGGGCTGGGGGTCTGGGGGGCTCTCAGGGGGTTTCAGGGGATTTTGGGGGTCTGGGGGCGCTGGGGAGGGGTCTCAGGGGGGTGTTTTGGGGGTCTGGGGGTGCTGGGGAGGGGTCTCAGGGGCGTTTAGGGGGGGATTTGGGGGTCTGGGGTGCTGGGGAGGAGTCTCGGGGGGTTTTGGGGGTCTGGGGGTGCTGGGGAGGGGTCTCGGGGGGGTTTTGGGGGGTTTTGGGGGTGCTCAGAGGTCGCTTCCCCATCCCAGTGTTGTGCCCCCCAAAACCCAGCGGGTTCTGGGTGAGCTTGGGGGGCTCTTGGGGGGTCCCCGGTGAGTTGAGGGGTCTCCAGTGAGTCCTGGGGGTCCCTTGGGGGGGTCCCCGGTGAGTCTGGGGGGTCCCCGTGGAGTTTGGGGGGACCCTTTTGGGGGGTCCCCAATGAATTTGGGGGAGTCCTTTAGGGGGTCCCCAGTGGGTTTGGGGTTCCCCGTTGAGTTTGGGGGGTCCCTAGGGGGGTCCCCAGTGGGTTCGGGGGGTCCCCGGTGAGTTTGGGGGGTCCCTTAGGGGGTCCCCAGTGAGTTTGGGGGGTCCCCGGTGAGTTTGGGGGGTCCCCGGTGCCCGCTGCGGTGCCTCACGGGCGCCACCACCACCCCTCGCGCCCGGGGGTCCCGGGCAGGGCTCAGATCCCCCGGGACCCCTCTGGGGTCTCCCCTTTAGGGGTCTCCCTTCTCCCCTTTGGGGTCGCCCCCTCCCCAAAATCCAGGCCGGGAGTTGGGGGGGGTGGGGGAAACAGAGCGCGTTTGGCGCATGCGCACCGAGCGCCGCGACGCCGCCGCCGTGACATCACCACAGCGCGCCGCCGCCGCCGTGACGTCATCGCAGCGCGCCACGGCATGAGCGGGGCCGAGCGCGGCCCCGGCGGGCCCGGGGGGGGTCCCGGGGCGGGCCCCGAGCCCGGCGGGGGCCGCAAAGCGCGGGGCCGGCCCCGCCTGACGGACACGGACCGCGCGCGGCGGCGCCTGGAGTCGCGCAAGAAGTACGACGTGCGGCGCGTGTACCTGGGCGAGGCGCACGGGCCCTGGGTGGAGCTGCGGCGCCGCAGCGGATGGAGCGACGCCAAGCTGGCGGCCTACCTGCTGGGGCTGGAGCGGGGCCAGCGCGCCGGGCGGCGCGGGTGAGCGGGGCCGGCCGGGGGAACCGGGGAGCCGGGTGGGGGGCGCTCGGGGGGTGCGGAGCGGGCCCGGGGGTCCCGGAGGGGGTGGGGGGGGAGCGGGGGTCGCTGTCGGGGTCCCCCCAAGCGGGGCCGGGGGCGCGGAACGGGCCCGGGGCTCGGCGGGAGCGGGCGGGAGCTGTCCGCGGTGCTGGAGCGGCGTTACCGGCCTGGCTTCTGCTCCTCGTCCTTTTTTTCCTCGTCCTCTTCCTCACCCTTCTCTTCCTCAGCCTTCTTCCTCAGCCTCCTCTTCCTCCTTCTTCTCTTCCTCAGCCTCCTCTTCCTCACCCTTTTCTTCCTCACCTTTTTCTTCCTCGTTCTTTTTCCTCCTTCTCCTTCTCTTCCTCATTCTCCTCTTCCTCTTTCTTCTCTTTCTCAGCCTCCTCTTCCTCAGTCTGTACTTCCTCCTCCTCCTCCTTCTCCTCTTTATCGTTCTCCTCTTCCTCGCTCTCTCTTCCTGACTCTCCTTTTCCTCATCCTCCTCTTCCTCACTTTCCTCTTCCTCGTCTCATTCTGTCTCTCCCGTCCCCCTTCCTCTCGCGTGCTCCTGGGAGATGAAGAATGGGATGAGGAGGAGGAGGAGGGCTGGGGGATGATGAAGGATGAGGATGAGGAAGGAAGCGAGGGGCTGGATAAGGAGGAGGAAGGGAGTGGAAAGGGAAGGGTTGGCCTGGGGAGGAGGAGGAAGGCTGGGGAGGAAGGCTGGGGGCCCTTCCCCTTCTCCCATCGCCCTCTGTCCACAGCAAACCCTGGGAGCAGCTCCCGAAGAAACCCAAACGCAAAAAACGTGAGTGGGGGGTCCTGGGGGGCTGGGGCTGCTCTGGGGCGCCTGTACCCCAATTTAGGGGTTCCGTGCCCCCCGTTTCGGGGTCCCCCGCCCCTCAGGGCGCCGGCGGAACGTGAACTGCCTGCGGCACGCCGTGCTCTGGTACGAGGACCACGGGCAGCGCTGCCCCTACGAGCCGCGCCTGGCGGAGCTGGAGCCGGCGCTGGGGCTGCTCACCACGGCCGTGTGGCAGTGCGAGCGCGGGCACCGCTACTTCCAGGACCTGCACCCGCCCCTGAGGGCCCCGAGCGGCTCCGAGGGCGAGGACGGTGGGCACTGAAGGGGGTCTGGGGGGTTCGGGGTGCGTGGGGTTTGGGGTTTGGGGTTTGGGGTCTGGGGAGTGTGGGGTTTGGGACCGTGGGTTTGGGGTCTGGGGTTTTTGGGGTTTGGGGCTTTGGGGGGGACGGGGGCACTGAAGGGGGTCTGGGGGGTCTGGGGATGTGGAGTTTGGGGTTTGGGGAGTGGGGTTTGGGGAGTGTGGGGTTTGGGGAGTGTGGGATTTGGGGTTTGGGGTCTGGGGTCTGGGGAGTGTGGGGTTTGGGGTTTTGGGGGTTTGGGGTTTGGGGACTGTGGGGTTTGGGGAGTGTGGGGTTTGGGGTTTGGGGTTTGGGGAGTGTGGGGTTTGGGGAGTGTTGGATTTGGGGTCTGGGGTTTGGGGAGTGTGGGGTTTGGGGTCTGGGGTCTGGGGTTTGCTCCCCACGGCTGTGGGGCACTGTGAGGGTGGGCACCGCTGCTGCCAGGACCTGCACCCGCCCCTGAGGGCCCCGAGAGGCTCTGAGGGCGAGGACGGTGGGCACTGAGGGGTCCTGGGGGTCTGGGGCGTGTGGGGTTTGGGGTTTTGGGGTTTGGGGAGTTTGGGGTTTGGGGAGTGTGGGGTTTGGGGGGTTTGGGGTCTGGGATTTGAGGTTTGGGGTGTGGGGTCTGGGGTTTGGGGTTTGGGGTTTGGGGTTTGGGGTCTTTGGGGTTGGTCTGGGGGTTTGCAGTTTGGGGGTTTTGGGATCTGGGGTTTTGGGGGTTTGGGGTTTGGGCAGTGTGGGGTTTGGGGTCTGGGGGCCCCGGTTTGGGGAGTGTGGGGTTTGGGGTCTGGGGTTTGGGGGTTTGGGGTTTGGGGTCTGGGGGTCTGGTCTGGGGTTTGCAGTTTGGGGAGTGTGGGGTTTGGGGTTTGGGGTCTGGGGGCTTCGGGTCTGGGGAGTGTGGGGTGTGGGGTTTGGGGGTTTGGGGTTTGGGGAGTGTGGGGTTTGGGGTGCGTGGGGTGTGGGGTTTGGGGTCTGGGGTTTGGGGTCTGGGGAGCGTGGGGTGTGGGGTTTGGGGTTTGGGGTCTGGGGTTTGGGGGTTTGGGGTTTGGGGGCATGGGGTGTGGGGTTTGGGCTCTGGGAGGTTTGGGGTTCTTTAGGGCCAACCCGAGTTCTCTTTAGGACATTTTGCCTCTGGAGCAGATTTTTGGGCGCTCTGTGCCATTTTTGGGGTTTCCGGGTGGATTTCTCACCCGGGGGGGGGGCGAGGGACAGACCCCCCCTCCTGACTCTCCTCTTCTTTCCCCTCCACAGCCCCCGGCTCTTCCTCCTCCTCCTCCTCCTCCTCCTCCTCCTGCAGCTCCGCCTCTGAGGCCGCTCCAGCCCCGGGCGGGGGGGGTCACTGCTCCCCCCCCCTGCCACTGCCCCCCCCAGGGTCCTGACCCCCCGAGGCTCTGGAGGCCGTGCTGTGCCTGCCCCTCCCCCTGCCCGTGTCCCTGCCCAGGGGGGGCTCGGGACCCCCGCCCCTGCCCCCCGCCCCCACCCCCACGCTGCTGCTGCTGGGCTGCGAGGGGCTGGGGGGGCTGGGGGGGCTCCAGCTCGGCCCGGGGGGGCTCCAGGTGCTGCTCCAGGGAGGGGGGGGCAGCGCCTTCCCCACCCCCACCCCCGAGGAGCCACAGCCGGGCAAGAGAGGTGAGGGGGGGGGGTCGGGAATGGGGGTGGAGGAGGGGCTGGGGGTTTGGGGTAGATTTTGGGAGATTGGGGAAGGTTTGGGGTCGGGAATGGGGAAATTTGGGTGAGATTTGGGGTCAGGAATTTGGGGGTTTGAGTCGGGAATGGGGGATTTGGGGGAGGTTTAGGGTCAGGAATTGGGGGCTCAGGGGGGCTGGGGGTGGGTTTGGGAGGAATTGGGGCTGGGGGTTTGGAGATCAGGAATTGGGGCTGGGGGAGTTTGGGAGGAATGGGGCTGGGGGGTGGGTTTGGGGTCAGGGTGGGGCTGGGGTTTTGGGGTCAGGGGCTGGGGGTGGGTTTGGGGGTCAGGAATTGGGGCTGGGGGTGGGTTTGGGGGTCAGGAATTGGGGCTGGGGGGGGGTTTGGGGGTCAGGAATTGGGGCTGGGGTGGGTTTGGGGGTCAGGAATTGGGGCTGGGGGTGGGTTTGGGGGTCAGGGTGGGGCTGGGGGTGGGGGGGGGTCAGGGGTGGGTTTGGGGGCTCAGGAATGGGGCTGGGGGTGGGTTTGGGGTTCAGGGGCTGGGGCTGGGGGTTTGGGGTCAGGAATTGGGGCTGGGGGTGGGTTTGGGGGTCAGGGGTGGGGCTGGGGGTTTTGGGGTCAGGAATTGGGGCTGGGGGTGGGTTTGGGGGTCAGGAAAGGAATGGGGCTGGGGGTTGGGGGTGGGTTTGGGGTCAGGAAATGGGGCTGGGGGTGGGTTTGGGGTCAGGAATTGGGGCTGGGGGGGCTCAGGGTGGGGCTGGGGGTTTTGGGGGTCAGGAATTGGGGCTGGGGTGGGTTTGGGGCTCAGGAATTGGGGCTGGGGGTTTGGGGTCAGGGGCTGGGAGGGTTTTGGGGTCAGGAATGGGGCTGGGGGTCAGGGGGGCTGGGGGTTTGGGGGTTCAGGGGGCTGGGGGTTTGGGGTTCAGGGGGCTGGGGGTTTTGGGGTCAGGAATTGGGTCTGGGGGTTTGGGGGTCAGGGTTGGGGCTGGGGGTGGGTTTGGGGTCAGGAATTTGGGGCTGGGGGGGGTTTGGGGGTCAGGAATTGGGGCTGGGGGGGTTTGGGGGTCAGGAATTGGGGCTGGGGGGGGTTTGGGGGCAGGAATTGGGGCTGGGGGGGGGTTTGGGGGTCAGGAATTGGGGCTGGGGGTTTGGGGGGCTGGGGGTTTGAGGGTCAGGAATGGGGGGGGTGGGTTTGGGAGGGTCCTGGGGGGGGGTCTCACCAGCCCCACCCCTGGCAGAGGAGGATGAGGAGGAGCCGCTGCCGAGGCTGAAGCAGGAGGAGCCGCCCCCCTGCCCGCCTCCGGAGCCCCCCCGGGACCCCTCCCCAGCCGAGGAGCCCGAGGGGTCGGCAGCGATCATCTACGAGATCCCCAGGGAGCCTGAGAGGTGGGGGGGCTTCGGGGGGCATTTGGGGGTCCCTGGGGGGCTTTAGGGGTTCCTTGGGGGGTTTTTGGGGGGGGGTCCCTGGGGGTTTAGGGGTTAAGGGGTCCCTGGGGGCTTTGGGGGTCCTGAGGGGTTTAGGGGCCTTGGGGGCCTGGGGGGGGGGTCCCTGGGGGGGTTTGGGGGTCCCAGGGGATCCCTGGGGGGGTTTAGGGGGGTTAAGGGGGTCCCTGGGGGGGGCTTTGGGGGTCCTGAGGGATTTAGGGGGTCCTGGGGGGGGCCCTGGGGGGGTTTTGGGGGTCCGGGACTGTTTTATTTGGGGGGATTTGGGGGGTTTATTTGGGGAGGGGTCGTTCTGGGCTCAGGTGAGCTGCTCTGCCACCTGTCCCCCACCTTTTTTTTTTTTGGGGGGGGGGCTCACAGCAGGCCCTGCAGGCCCCGGCGGAGCCGAAGGGGCCGAGCCCCCCCCCCGGAGCCCCCCGAGGACCCCCCCGGGCCCCTGAGCTGCCCCCACCCCAGCTGTGGGCAGGAGTTCAGGACCCTCAGCAGTGTCCAGGTACCTGGAGGGGGGGGGGACGGACACACACCCCCTCTCATCTGTCCTGGACCCCCCCTCACCTGTCCCGGACCCCCCCAGAGCCACCTGCGCCAGGTGCACCGCCGGCCCCGTGCCCAGGTGTGCCCCCAGCCCGGCTGCGGGAGGAGCTTCCACCTGGCCAAGCACCTGCGGCGCCACATGAGCGTGCACTCAGGTGAGACCCCCCCACCCCCAGGTGAGACCCCCGAACCCCCAGGTGAGACCCCCAAACCCCCCAGGTGAGACCCCCGAACCCCCCAGGTGAGACCCTGAACCCCCAGGTGTGCTGTGCCCCAAACCCCCAGGTGTGCTGTGCCCCCAAACCCCCCAGGTGTGCTGTGCCCCAAGCCCCCCAGTGAGACCCCCAGACACCCCAGGTGAGACCCCCAGACCCCCCAGGTGAGACCCCCAAATCCCCCAGGTGAGCCCCGAACCCCCCAGGTGAGACCCCCGAACCCCCAGGTGTGCTGTGTTCCCCCCCCCAGGTGTGCTGTCCCCGCCCCCAGGTGTAACCCCTGAACCCCCAGGTGAGACCCCCGAACCCCCCAGGTGTGCTGTGCCCCCCGAACCCCCCAGGTGAGACCCCCCCCCCCCCAGGTGTGCTGTGCCCCCGAACCCCCAGGTGAGCCCCCCCAGGTGGCACATGGGAGTTCACCTGTGCCACCTGTGCCAAGGCCTTCTGCCCCGGGCCACCTGGAGGGCACCTGGGCGCACCTGGGACCCCCCCGGGGCACCTGGAATCACCTGGAGTCACCTGGGACCCTCCTGGAGTCACCTGGGACCCTCCTGGAGTCACCTGGGCACACCTGGGACCCCCCCTGGGGCACCTGGAATCACCTGGGACCCCCCCGGGGCACCTGGAATCACCTGGGACCCTCCTGGAGTCACCTGGGCGTACCTGGGACCCCCCCCCGGGGCACCTGGGACCCTCCTGGAGTCACCTGGAGTCACCTGGGACCCCCCCGGGGCACCTGGACTCACCTGGGACCCCCCCGGAGTCACCTGGGACCCTTCTGGAGTCACCTGGACTCACCTGGGACCCCCCCGGAATCACCTGGGACCCTCCTGGAATCACCTGGGCGCACCTGGGACCCCTCCGGGGCACCTGGGACCCTCCTGGAGTTACCTGGAGTCACCTGGGACCCCCCGGAGTCACCTGGGACCCTCCTGGAGTCACCTGGGACCCTCCTGGAGTCACCTGGAGTCACCTGGGACCCCCCCTGGAATCACCTGGACTCACCTTGAGCTCACCTGGGCCCCCCTGAGGCTCATCTGGACTCACCTGGGCCCCCCCGAATCACCTGGGGGCCCCCTGGACTTACCTGGACCCCCCCCCCCCTCCGGCATCACCTGAGGCCCCTCCCGGACTCACCTGTGCCCCCCCCCAGATTCACCTGGGTCCCCCCTGGACTCACCTGTGCTGCTCCGGTTCTCCCCCCTCACCTTGTATTTATTTATTTATTTATTTATTTATTTATTTATTTCCTTACTGTCACCTGTCCGCCCCCGGGGACCTGGGGGTTTGGGGGCTGAGGAGGGTCTGTGCATCCCCCCCCCAAAATCCCCCATTAAAATCGGGAATTTTTGTGATGGTTCCGTTTTGTGGGGGGGGGTCCCGGAGGGTTTGGGGGGGGTCTGGGGGGGTCCCGGGGGATTTGGGGGGAGGGGGGGGGTCCCTCGGCGTCGCCCCCTCCCCATTTCGGGGGGCGCCGCCCCTCGGGGCAGCCGCGCTCGCGCTCGGCGCTGTCCCCGGTGCTGAAGCGGCGGCGGCGCCCGCGGCCTTCATCGCCCTCCTCCTCCTCCTCCTCCCCGTCCTTCCTCCTCCTCCTCTTCCTCCTTCCTCCATCCCCCCCTCCCCTCCACCCTTCCTCCTTCCTCCTCCTCCTCCTCCATTCCCTCTTTCTTCCTCCTCTCCATCCCTCCCCGTCCTTCCTCCTCCTCCTCCTCCTCCTCCTCCCGTGGGCGGGGCCTGGGGGGTCTCGGGGGGCTTCTTGTCCTTGGTGGGGGGGGAGGGGGGCGGTTCTTTTTTTGGGGGGGGCTGGGCTGATCCACCTTTTTGGGAAGGGGGGGGGACGGTCGGACCCACCTTTGGCGGGGGGGGGGTCGGGCTGACCCACCTCTATTTTGGGGGGGGGACGGTCGGACCCACCTTTGGAGAAGGGGGGGACGCGGACGGAACCATCTCGGTAGGAGGGGGGGGTAGTGGTGGTGGTGGGGGGGCGGTTTTTGGGGGGCCCCGCCCCGCGCCCGCCCAAGGACGTTTAAAGGACCGAGCCGGGGCCGCCGCTCGCAGCGCCCGGAGCCGCCGCGACCCCCGGAGCCCCCCCGGCCTCCCCCCGGGCCCCCCGAGCCCTCGGGGCCGTGCGGGGCCCCCCCCCCCGCCCGGTGACACGATGGTGACGGTAGGAACGGGGGCGGGGGGGATTGTGACTGCCCCCCATCTCCCATCCCCACCCCCCCCATCCCATCCCATCCCCCCCCGTGCTGCCCCCACCCCCAATTCCCACCCCCAGCCCCCCCCCTCCCCGCGAGGTGTCACACGCTCGGTTGGGGACACGGCGTCACTCGCGGGTGGCACCTGCGGGGACACGCACGGGGGGCAAGGGAGGGGCGCGGACCCCTCCCCAAACCGCGGCCGGGGGGGGGGGCACAAACCCGCGCGCGTGTCGCCGTCCCCGCGTGTCGCCGTCCCCACGCCCCCCGGGCCGCGGCTGGTGGCCCCGGGTGTCCCCATCGCCCGGTGACAAAGGGCCATTGTCACATTGTCACCCACCCCGCGCTATTGGGGCGGGGGGGAAGGGGCGGGGGCGCTGCCACACAATGGGGGATTGTCCCCCCCACCATGGCCCCACCCGGGTGTCACTGTCCCCCCGAGCCGTGTCCCCGCCTCTTCCCGCTGTCCCCTCCCCGTCCCCGCGATCCCGCTGGCGCTGTCCCCGCAGCGCTGTCCCCGTGTCCCAGCGCTGTCCCCAGCATCCCGCTGGCGCTGTCCCCCGGCCATGCCAGCCCTGTCCCTGTCCCCTGGCCATGCCTGCACTGTCACTGTCCCCTGACACCCCCTGTCCCCTGGCCCTGCCCTCACTGTCCCTGTCCCGTGTCCCCCGGCCATACCAGCCCTGTCCCTGTCCCCTGGCCATGCCCGCCCTGTCCCTGTCCCATGGCCCTGCCCGCCCTGTCACTGTCCCTGTCCCATGGCCATGCCCACCCTGTCCCTGTCCCCTGGCCATGCCCTCACTGTCCCTGTCCCTGTCCCATGGCCATGCCTTCACTGTCCCTGTCCCTGTCCCCTGGCTGTCACTGTCCCCTGACACCCGCTGTCCCTTCACTGTCCCTGTCCCCTGGCTGTCCCTGTGCCCCTGTGACGCCCCTGTCCCCCCGCAGATCCTGAGCACGGTGGAGGCGCAGGCCCCGTCCCTGTCCCCTGGCCATGCCCTCACTGTCCCTGTCCCTGTCCCCCGGCTGTCATTGACCCCCCTGTCCCCCCATGCCCTCCCCCTGTCCCCTGCCCCCGGCTGTCACCCTGTCCCCCTGTCCCCTGTCCCCCGCAGATCCTGTCCCTGTCCCGCAGGCCCTGACACCCCCTGTCCCTGTCCCTGTCCCCCGTCCCCCCTCACCCCTGTCCCCGCCATGCCCCTCAGATCCCTGTCACCTGTCCCCGGAGGCATTGTCCCCTGACCCCCTGTCCCTGTCCCCCCATGCCCTGTCCCTGTCCCCTGGCCATGCCAGCCCTGTCCCCCTGGCTGTCACTGTCCCCTGACACCCCTGTCCCCTCGCTGTCCCCTCGCTGTCCCCCCGCAGATCCTGAGCACGGTGGAGGCGCAGGCCCTGTCCCTGTCCCCTGGCCATGCCAGCCCTGTCCCTGTCCCCTGGCTGTCACTGTCCCCTGACACCCCCTGTCCCCCGGCCATGCCCTCACTGTCCCTGTCCCCTGTCCCCCGGCTGTCACTGTCCCCTGACACCCCCTGTCCCCTCGCTGTCCCCTCGCTGTCCCCCCGCAGATCCTGAGCACGGTGGAGGCGCAGGCTCCCAGCGCCGCGGGGCCCTCGGGCTGCGGCCCCGTGCCCGTGCCCGTGGTGGCCGTGCCGGGCCCGGGGGTGGCGGCGGCGCTGCCCAACGGGGCCCCCCCCGGTCCCCCCCCCGTGGCCGACGACAGCAAGACGAACCTGATCGTGAATTACCTGCCGCAGTCCATGAGCCAGGAGGAGCTCAGGAGCCTCTTCGGCTCCCTCGGCGACATCGAGTCCTGCAAGCTCGTCAGGGACAAGGTCACCGGTACCGCCGGGGGCACGGGGACACGGGGACAGGGCAGGGGGACACGGGACACGGGGCAGGGCACGGGGACAGGGCACGGGACACGGGGACAGGGGACAGGGACAGGGCACGGGGACAGGGCACGGGGACACGGGACACGGCAGGGCACGGGGACAGGGGACAGGGCAGGGCATGGGGACAGGACATGGGACACAGGGCAGGGCATGGGAACAGGGGACAGGGACAGGGCACGGGGACAGGGCACGGGGACACGGGACACAGGGCAGGGCATGGGGACAGGGCACGGGACACAGGGCAGGGCATGGGGACAGGGCACGGGACACAGGGACAGGGGACAGGGACAGGGGGGGGACATGGGACACAGGGGGGATAGGGACAGGACACAGGACAGGGCACGGGGGCACGGGGACAGGGGACAGGGACAGGGCAGGGGGACACAGGACACAGGGCAGGGCATGGGGACAGGGACAGTGTACGGGACACGGGCCAGGGACAGGGGACAGGGACAGGACACAGGAACATGGGACACGGGCAGGGACAGGGCAGGGGGACACAGGGACAGGGGACACAGAGGGGTACAGGGCATGGGGACAAGGCATGGGAACATGGGACATGGGGCAGGGACAGGGCAGGGGACATGGGGACAGGGCATGGGGACACGGGGCACGGACAGGGCATGGGGACACGGGGCAGGGACAGGGACAGGGCATGGGGACACAGGGATGTGAGGTGTGGGAGATGGGACACGGTGACAATGGGCAGTGGGACATGGGCAGTGGGACAAGGGACACAGGACATGGGGAAACAGGGCACGGTGACATGGGAAGGGAGAGGGGACACGGGGACCTGTGGGGACAGACAGTGACCATGGGAGCAGGGACAATTTGGTGCCCCTTCCTCTGCCCCGTGACCCTGTCCCTGTCCCCCCACACCGTCCCTGTCCCCCCAGGTTTGGCCCTGAGTGCCATGTCCATGGGGACACAGGGGACACAGGGGGACAGCCGTGGCTCTGGGGACAGGGCTGGGGGTGGCTCTGGGCGCACAGGGGACAGTGCCACCCTGGTGACGGTGACACGGTGTCCCAGGGCAAAGCCTGGGCTACGGCTTCGTCAACTACGTGGAGGCCGGCGACGCCGACCGGGCCATCGGGGCCCTCAACGGGCTCAAGCTGCAGACCAAGACCATCAAGGTGACACGGGGGGCACCTGGGGGGCTTTTTGGGGAGGGGGGGCACATGTGGGGCACCCCTGGGTCCCATTGTGGTGGAGGTGCCACCCGTGGGTCCCATTGTGGTGGAGGTGCCACCCCTGGGTCCCTCTGCGGTGGGTGCACGGCCCGGGCGGGCGCTGCCCGTGCCCCCCCGGGGGTCCCCAGGGCTCACCTGTGCCCACAGGTGTCCTACGCCCGGCCCAGCTCGGCGTCCATCCGCGATGCCAACCTGTACGTGAGCGGGCTGCCCAAGGCCATGGGGCAGAAGGAGATGGAGCAGCTCTTCTCGCAGTACGGCCGCATCATCACCTCACGCATCCTCGTGGACCAGGTCACAGGTGGGACACCTGGGAGGGGGGGGCAGCGCTGGGATGGGGGTCCTGGGGGGGTTTTGGGGGGTCCTGGGGGGGTTCTGTGGGGTTCTGGGGAGTTCTGAGTGGCTCCTGTAGGGTTTTGGGGGGTCCTGGGGGGTTGGGGGGTCCTGGGGGGTTTTGGGGGGGGTTCTGTGGGGTTCTGGGGAGTTCTGAGTGGGTCCTGTAGGGTTTTGGGGGGTCCTGGGGGGTTTTGGGAGGGTTCTGGAGAGGTGGGGTTCCCCTTGTGGGGGTTACCCAGGGATCCCTTTAGGGTCTGTGGGTGGGCAAGGTAGGAAGGGGATTTTGGGGGGTTCTGGTGGGTTCTGGGGGGTTTTGGGGTGTTCTGGTGGGTTTTGTGGGGTTCTGTGGGGTTTTGGAGGGTTCTAGGGGATTTTGGGGGATTCTGGGTGGTTTTGGGGGTTCTGGAGTGATTTGGAGGAGTTCTGGATGATTTCTGTGGGGTTCTGGGGGGTTCTGGGGTGTTCTGGTGGGTTCTGTGGGGTTTTGGGGGTTCTGGGGTGTTCTGGTGGGTTCTGGGGTGTTTTGGGGGGGGTTCTGTGGGGTTCTGAGGGATTCTGGTTGGTTCTGTGGGGTTTTGGGGGTTTTGGGGGTTCTGGGGGGTTCTGAGGGATTCTGGTGGGTTCTGTGGGGTTTTGGGGGTTCTGGGGTGTTCTGGTGGGTTCTGTGGGGTTTTGGGGGTTCTGAGGGATTCTGGGGGGTTCTGTGGGGTCCTGGGGGGGGCCGTCCCCGATCCCCCCGCGTCACCTGCGCAGGTGTGTCCCGGGGCGTGGGCTTCATCCGCTTCGACAAGCGCGTGGAGGCCGAGGAGGCCGTGCGGGGCCTGCACGGGCAGAAGCCGCTCGGGGCGGCCGAGCCCATCACGGTCAAGTTCGCCAACAGCCCCGGGCAGAAATCGGGGGGGGCGCTGCTGAGCCTGTGCCCCGGGGCCCGGCGCTACGGGGCCCTGCACCCCCCCCCGCAGCGCTTCCGGTGAGCAAAGGGACCCCCGGGATGGGGGGACACCGGGATGGGGGGATAACCCGGGAATGGGGGGATAACCCGGGATGGGGGATACCCCGGGGTTGGGGGGGACACCCCGGGATGGGGGGGATAACCCGGGAATTGGGGGGGACACACCGGGATGGGGGGATAACCCGGGATGGGGGGGATAACCCGGGGTGGGGGGATAACCCGGGAATGGGGGATACCCCGGGAATGGGGGGGGGATAACCCGGGAATTGAGGGGACACACCGGGAATGGGGGGGGAACCCGGGGTGGGGGATAACCCGGGGGGGGTCCTGGGACTGGGGGATAACCCGGGAATGGGGGGTCCTGGGACTGGGGGATAACCCGGGGTGGGGGGGATACCCCGGGATGGGGGGATAACCCGGGAATGGGGGTCCTGGGACTGGGGGGATAACCCGGGATGGGGGATAACCCGGGGGAATAACCCGGGGGGGGACACCCCGGGAATGGGGGGATAACCCGGAAATTGGGGGGAATAACCCGGGAATGGGGGGGGGGGACACCCTGGGAATTGGGGGGAATAACCCGGGAATTGGGGGGAATACCTTGGGAATGGGGGGGACACCTTGGGAATGGGGGTCCTGGGAATTGGGGGGGACATCCCTGGGAATTGGGGGGGACACACCCGGGGATGGGGGGGGCTGAGGGGTGGGAAAGGGGGATATCCCTGGGAATGGGGGGTCCTGGGGGGGTCACATGGGTGGGAACAGAAACCCCTCAATGACCCTGGGAGTGCCCACATGGGGGTCTCTGGGGGGCGGGACCCCCCTGTCACCAGGGCCACCCCTGCTGTCCCCTCTAACACCCCCCCCTCACCCCCCAGCCTGGACAATTTGCTGAACGTGGCCTACGGGGTGAAGAGGTAACACAGCACCCCCCAAACCCCCCCAAACCCCCCAAACCCCACCCCGGGGACCCTCCCCGGCCCTGGAGGGCCCCCCGGGACCCCCGCACTGACCCCGGGCCAGCCCGCTGTCGCTGCTGCCCAGGTTCTCCCCGCTGGCCATCGAGGCGGTGCCGGCGCTGGCCGGGGTGGGCCTGGGCACCCCCGGGCCGGGCTGGTGCATCTTCGTCTACAACCTGGCGCCCGAGGCGGACGAGAGCGTCCTGTGGCAGCTCTTCGGGCCCTTCGGCGCCGTCACCAACGTCAAGGTGATCCGCGACTTTGCCACCAACAAGTGCAAGGGCTTCGGCTTCGTCACCATGACCAACTACGAGGAGGCGGCCATGGCCATCGCCAGCCTCAACGGCTACCGCCTGGGCGAGCGCGTGCTGCAGGTGTCCTTCAAGACCACCAAGCAGCACAAGGCCTGAGGTTGGTGTGCTCCACCACCCACCATGGGATGTGGGGGTCTCCTGTGGGGGTGTGGGATCCCCCCTGGTGGAATTGGGGTGCTCCAGGTGTCCTTCAAGACCACCAAGCAGCACAAGGCCTGAGGTTGGTGTGCTCCACCACCCCACCATGGGATGTGGGGGTCTCCTGTGGGGGTGTGGGATCTCCCCTGGTGGAATTGGGGTGCTCCAGGTGAGCACCGTGGTGGAATTGGGGTGCTCCAGGTGTCCTTCAAGACCACCAAGCAGCACAAGGCCTGAGGTTGGTGTCCCTGAGGGATGTGGGGGTCTCCTGTGGGGGTGTGGGATCTCCCCTGGTGGAATTGGGGTGAAATTGGGGTGCCCCAGGTGAGTGCCGTGGTGGAATTGGGGTGCTCCAGGTGTCCTTCAGGACCAGCAAGCAGCACAAGGCCTGAGGTTGGTGTGCTCCACCACCCCACCATGGGGTGTGGGGGTCTCCTGTGGGGGTGTGGGATCTCCCCTGGTGGAATTGGGGTGAAATTGGGGTGCCCCAGGTGAGCGCCGTGGTGGAATTGGGGTGCTCCAGGTGTCCTTCAGGACCAGCAAGCAGCACAAGGCCTGAGGTTGGTGTGCTCCATCACCCCTGGGGGATGTGGGGGTCTCCTGTGGGGATCCCCCTTGTGAGCGCCGCGGTGGAATTGGGATGGAGGGTGTCCTTGGGACCACCCCTCTGCACAAGGCCTGAACCATGGGGGTCTCCTGTGGGGTGTGGGATCTCCCCTGGTGGAGCTTGGGGTGAAATTGGGGACCTTCAGGGACACCATGGAGACCATGGAGAAACCCAACCATGGAGAAACCCAACTGGAGACCTTGGGGACCTTCAGGGACCTTGAAGGACCTTTAGGAACCCCCATGAGCACCATGGAGACCATGGAGAAACTCAGCTGGAGACCTTGGGGACCTTCAGGGACCTTGAGGGTCCCCCGTGAGCACCATGGAGACCATGGAGAAACCCAACTGGAGACCTTGGGGACCTTCAGGGACCTTCAGAGACCCCCATGGGCACCATGCAAGAACTCAGCTGGAGACCTTGGGGACCTTCAGGGACCCCATGGACACCATGGAGACCATGGAGAAACCCACCTTCAGGGACCTTCAGAGACCCCCATGGGCACCATGCAAGAACTCAGCTGGAGACCTTGGGGACCTTCAGGGACCTTCAGGGATACCATGGACACCATGGAGACCATGGAGAAACCCAACTGGAGACCTTGGGGACCTTGAGGGACCCCCATGGACACCATGGAGACCATGGAGAAACCCAGCTGGAGACCCTGAGGACCATGGGGACCTTGAGGGATCTTCAGGGACCCCCATGAGCACCATGGAGGAACTCAGCTGGAGACCTCGAGGACCCCCATGAGCACCAAACACATCCTGGAGACCTGAGGGTTCCCCTATGAGCACCATGGAGACCATGGAGAAACCCAACTGGAGACCTTGGGAACCTTCAGGGACCCCCAGGGACCCCCATGAGCACCATGGAGACCATGGAAAAACCGAACTGGAGACCCTGGGGACCTTCATGGGACCCCCATGAGTACCATGGAGACCACGGAGAAACCCAACTCAGGTCCTGGGCACCCCCTCCATGGACACCAAGGACATCCTGGGTCTCCAGGAGATGGAGAAACGCACCTGGAGACCTTGGAGACTGTGGGGACCCCCTCCATGAGCGCCACAGACACCACGGAGACCCCCGAGAGCCCCTCCATGGCCACTGAGGACAGCGTGGGGACACCTGACGCACAGCCCGGACACCTGGACACCCTCACCTGTCCCCGACGGGCGCCCTGAGGCCTCCTGCAGGTGCTGCAGGGCACTGGGAGGGGCCCTGGAGACCCCCCCAGGACACTGTGGACACACCTGGGACCCCCCCCCCCGGGTACCCCAACCCCACCACTCCGGCGGTGGCCGGACCACCTGGAGCGGTGCCCCCCCCTCACCTGATCCAGGTGTGTCCAGGTGGGGGCTGTGCCCCCCCTTCCCTCCACTCCAGGACTCCAGCAAGGGGGAAGGTGGGAGGGGGGGGGCTCTTCTCGCTCTCTCCTTCTTTCCATGTTTTTCCTTCATTTTCTGGGGGAGGGGGAGGAATTTCTGGGGAGGAAGAGCAAAACTAAGGATTAGTCAGGTGTTTAAGCAGACCTGTTCCCCGTTACCAGGTAAGGAGGAGCGTGACTGGCGCAGGGAGCGGCGACTCCTCGGGAGCCGCCGGCCCAAATCCATCTATTTTTATAGCAGAATATTAAAAAATATCCCCCCCAAATCCCCAAAATCGCCTTTCCAGAGGGGGTGAGAACCTGCTTTGTGCTCCCCGAGTTCCTTGGAAGCAGCTTGTGAACCCCAAGAGTGATCAAGGCAAGTTTTGGGGGGTCAGTGGCGCTGAAATGCCAGGGATTGCTCTGGTACCCCCAAAACTGGGAGGGAGGGGGTGTGTCTTGTCACACTTCCCCTCCTCCCTTCCCAAATTCTCCAAAATGGGCGATTTTTGCCCCAAATCACTCCACTTGCTGGAGTTTGGAGCCTCCTGTCCAAAAAAAAAAAAAAGGAACCCCACCTGAAAAGCCCCGAACCCTGAGTTCCCCCACACTCCTTATCATCGTTATTATTCTTAATTATTCTTAATTATTCTTCTTATTAATTATTATTGATGTTATTATTATTGTTGTTGTTATTATTATTGCGATTCTTATTTATTTTCCCTTCGCCGTCGGGATGATTTCTCACTTTTCAGTGGTTTAGTTCCCATTTATTTCCTATTCTTCCCTGGTTTTTCCCTGATCCTGGCACTCCCCGGGACCCTCTTTTTTCTCCCCCAGACCCTTCCCCAAACCCACCCCGGCTCCTGGTTTTTTTTGTGTCGTGCCTGTGTGAAGCTTCTTGTAGTTTTAATTATTATTAATATAAATATTTAGGAGCGACCTCCGTGTCCAGATCCGCCATCACACACCCCAAACTCTGACCCCCCCATCCCCTCTTCCAGGGATCCAGCCCCGGAATTTGGGGAGGGGGGGCCAGGGGACCCCCAATTCAGTAGCAATAAGGGGTCCCCACCTCAGCCCCGGCCCATTTTTGGGGGGCCCAACGCGGGGACAAAAGGTGCCCAGGGACCCCCTTGTGGCACTGCGGGACCCCTCGGAGGGGACCGGGACCCCCCCGCCCCCACCCCTGGACTCGACTCTTTGTATTTTTCATGGAAAAAAAATCAATAAAAAAATTTAAAAGGCAGAATTTGTACGTGGTTTTGGCAGGGAGGGACTGGACCGCTGAGAGACTGTCGGCCATTTCCCCTCACGTTTCTTGCCTTTTTCCCCCACGTTTCCCTGTATTTTCCCTCACGTTTCTCTCAATTTTCCCTCACGTTTCCCACTCTTTCCCCCTCATGTTTGCCACCATTTTTCCCTCACATTTCCTGCTCTTTTTCCCTCACGTTTCCCTCAATTTTCCCTCACATTTCCCAGTCTTTTCCCCTCACGTTTGCCACCATTTTCCCCTCACGCTTCCCGCCCTTTTCCCCTCACATTTCCTGCCCTTTTCCCCTCACATTTCCTGCCATTTTCCCCTCAGGTTTCCCTCAATTTTCCCTCACGTTTCCCACTCTTTCCGCCTCATGTTTGCCACCATTTCCCCTCACATTTCCTGCTCTTTCCCCCTCATGTTTCCCTCAATTTTCCCTCACATTTCCCAGTCTTTTCCCCTCATGTTTGCCACCATTTCCCCTCACATTTCCTGCTCTTTTCCCCTCACGTTTCCCTCACATTTCCCAGTCTTTCCCCCTCATGCTTGCCACCATTTTCCCCTCACGTTTCCCACTCTTTTCCCCTCACGCTTCCTGCCCTTTTCCCCTCACCTTCCTGCCCTTTTCCCCTCACGCTTCCCTCCATTTTCCCCTCAGGTTTCCCTCAATTTTCCCTCACATTTCCCACTCTTTTCCCCTCACGTTTCCCTCAATTTTCCCTCACATTTCCCAGTCTTTTCCCCTCACGTTTCCCTCAATTTTCCCTCACATTTCCCAGTCTTTTCCCCTCATGTTTGCCACCATTTTCCCCTCAGGTTTCCCGCCCTTTTCTCTCCTTACATTTCCCACCTTTTCCCATCACACAGACAACAGAAAAAAAAAAAAAAAAAAAAAAGCTTTTCCCTCTCCATTTCAGCATCTTTTCTCCTCAAAAGTTCCATTTTCCCAGGGTCACTGGAAGGATGGACTGGAGACAGACTGTGAGTGCTGGGATGTGGCCGAGGGCTCCGGGACGCGCTGTGGGGCGGTTTGGGGGTTGCTGGACACGGTTCAGAGGCGCTGCGAGGGTTCTGAGGGTGTTCATTGCATTGTAGGGGATGCTGCCGTGGGTTTGAGGGCTCTAAATGGGGAGGCTAAAGGGCGATTAAACACTTTTGGGGCGTCTTAGATCTGCGAACACCGCCACGCTGCCGTAAAGCGCCGCCGCCGCCTCAGCGAGCTCGCCGCACTGCCGTAAAGTGCCGTTACAATGCCGTTAATCGCCGCAGCAGCTCCGAGCCCGCCACACTGCCGTAAAGCGCCGCCGCCACCCCGTTGTGTTCGCCACACTGCCGTAAAGCGGCGGCGCCGCGCTGGCCACACTGCCGTAAAGCGGCGGGGCAGGGGGGGACCCATTTTAAAGGGTTAAATTGGGGAGGAATCCCCGTTTCCCCTCAATTTTAATGTTTAAATTCTCACAAACCTCTTTATGGCCATTTCAGGAGTTGCACCGAGGGGGACTTCCCCCGTTTTAGGGGGGAAAGGCGTCAAAAAAGCCCCAAAATGGAATTTCTTGAGGGAAAAACAGCACGGGGTGAGGGGAGCGGTTTGGGGGGGTGAAATTGGGGGGGGGAATTCCGTTTTCCCGGAATCGGAGGGACAGAGGACAGACGGACACAGGGACAGATGGACAGAGGGACAGGGGGGACAGACGGACAGGGGGGACAGACGGACACGGGGGGGACAGGGACAGACGGACACGGGGGGCACCGGGGACGCGCGGGGCCGGTACCGGGGGTGGGTGGGGGGGTGGGGGGGAGGAGCCGCCCCCGCCGCGTTTCCGCCGCTGTCACCGGGGCCGCTCCCGCCGGGGACAAAGGCGGGACCATGGCGGGGAGCGCCGCGGCACCGGGAGGCGGCCAGGTACGGGAACGGCACCGGCACCGGGAACGGAGCGGAACGGGAACGGAGCGGGAACGGGAACGGGAATGGTACCGGGAACGGGACCGGGAACGGAGCGGGAACGGGAACGGGAATGGTACCGGGAACGGGAACGGCACCGGCACCGGGAGGAGCCGCCCCCGCCGCGTTTCCGCCGCTGTCACCGGGCGCTCCCGCCGGCACCGGGGCCGCTCCCGCCGGAGACAAAGGCGGGAGGATGCCGGGCAGCGCCGCCGCACCGGGAGGCGGCCAGGTACGGTACCGGCACCGGGCACGGCACCGGGCGGTCCCTTCCTCCCGTCCCTGCCGCAGCCAGAGCCCCCCGGTGCCGGTGCTGCCCCGGTACCGTGGAACGGCCGGGACCGGAACCGCGGCCGTGCCCGGAATGCGGAACTCGGGTCTGGGGGTGCCGGGCCCGGGGGTGCAGTCGGTGCCGGTGCCGGTGCCGGTGTCATGGGGAGGATCCCGGTGCCGGTGCCGGTGCCACGGGATGCGGTGCCGCCGTTTCCTTGGCAACCCGTACCGGGAGGAGCCGAGATGGGAGCGGGGCTGCCCCGAGCCCACCGGGACCCCCGGGCGGTACCGAGCGTGGCGGGCTCAGCCCGGAGCCCCGGGGATACCGGGGGATACCGGGTTTTACCGGGGATTACGGAGGGTTACCGGGATTACTGGGGGTTACCGGGTTTTGCCGAGTTTTACGGGGTTGCCCGGGCAGGTACCGGGTTTTACCGGGATTACCGGGTTTTACCGGGTTTTACCGGGATTACCGGGTTTTACCGGGTTTTACCGGGGATTACGGAGGGTTACCGGGATTACTGGGGGTTACCGGGTTTTGCCGAGTTTTACCGGGGGTTACCCGGTGGTACCGGCGGGTACCGGGTTTTATCGGGATTACCGGGGATTACCGGAGGGTACCGGGGTTACCGGGGGTTACCGGGGGTTACCGGGGATTACCGGGTTTTACCGGGGATTACGGAGGGTTACCGGGATTACTGGGGGTTACCGGGTTTTGCCGAGTTTTACCGGGGGTTACCCGGTGGTACCGGAGGGTACCGGGTTTTATCGGGGATTACCGGGGATTACCGGAAGGTACCAGGGTTACCGGGGGTTACCGGGGGTTACCGGGGGTTACCGGGGATTACCGGGTTTTACCGAGGATTACGGAGGGTTACCGGGGGTTACCCGGTGGTACCGGCGGGTACCGGGTTTTACCGGGTTTTATTGGGGATTACCGGAGGGTACCGGGATTACCGGAGGTTACCGGGGGTTACCGGGGGTCCCCCCTCACCCTCCTCTCTCCCGCAGCTGCCGCCGCCCCCCGGGGGCCGCCCCGCGCGGGCCCCGCGCCCCGAGCCCCGGCACCCGACATGAGCCGGAACGGGAACCGGAACCGGAGCGGCGCGGCCGGGCCCGAGCCGCAGGTCAGGGGCACCGGGGGCACCGGGGGCGGGCGGGGGTCCCGGGCCGTGCCGTGCCAGGCTCCGTGCCGTGCCAGAGCCGTGCCAATCCGTGCGGTTTGATGCCGCGCCCTGTGCCCCACCGGGTGATGCTGTGCCGTGCCCATCCGTGCCCATCCGTGCCCATCCGTGCCCACCCGTGCCCATCCGTGCCGTGCTGTGGGAGGCTCCAGTGCCGCGCTGTGCCACTCGTTCGCCAGGCTGTGCCATTCCGTGCCGTTCCGTGCCATGCCGGGCCATTTGTGCCATTCCGTGCCGTTCCATTCCGTGCCGTTCCCTGCCATTTGATGCCTTTCCATTCCGTGCCATGCCGGGCCATTTGTGCCTTTCCGTGCCATTCCGTGCCGGGCCATTTGTGCCTTTCCGTTCCGTTCCGTTCCGTTCCGTTCGGCGCCCCCTGACGCCCCCGCGCCCCCCGCAGCCCCCCCGGGCCATGGCGGGCCCCGAGCTCCGCCGCGGCCGCCGCCGCCTCTCCGGGACCCCCCCGGTGCCCCCCGAGCCCCCGCGCCCCTCCTCGCTGCCCCTGCCCGGGGCCCCGGGCCGCGCCCCCAGGTACCGGACACCGGGGGGGGGACATGGGGGGGACACCGGGGGGGGCTTGGGGGAGCTCCGGCCATGCTGGGAGGGGTCCCTTGGCTGGGGAGGGGGACAGACAGGGGGACAGACAGACACGGGACAGACAGGGGGACAGACAGACACGGGGACAGACACACATGGGGACACACAGGGGGACAGACAGGGGGACAGACACACATAGGGACAGACATGGGGACAGACGTGGGGACAGACGTGGGGACAGACAGACAGGGGGACAGACAGACATGGGGACAGACAGACATGGGGACAGACGTGGGGATGGACGTGGGGACAGACAGACAGGGGGACAGACAGACATGGGGACAGGCAGACATGGGGACAGACATGGGGACAGACAGACACGGGGACAGACATGGGGACACACAGACACAGGGACAGACAGACACGGGGACAGACAGACACGGGGACAGACGTGGGGACAGACAGACATGGGGACGCACAGACAGGGGAACAGACAGACATGGGGACAGACGTGGGGACACACATAGGGACAGACAGACACGGGGACAGGACACGGGGACAGACAGACAGGGGGACACACAGACAGGGGGACAGACAGACATGGGGACAGACAGACAGGGGAACAGGACATGGGGACAGACAGGGGGACAGACACACATGGGGACAGAAATGGGGACAGACAGACAGGGGGACAGGACATGGGGACATATAGGGACAGACAGACATGGGGACAGACAGACATGGGGACAGGACATGGGGACAGACAGACACGGGGACAGACAGACATGGGGACAGGACATGGGGACAGACATGGGGACACACAGACACGGGGACAGACAAACATGGGGACAGACACATATAGGGACAGACAGACACGGGGACACACAGACACGGGGACACACAGACAGGGGGACAGACAGACAGGGGGACAGACAGACATGGGGACAGACAGACACGGGGACAGACACACATAGGGACAGACAGACACGGGGACAGACACACATGGGGACAGACACGGGGACAGGGGCAGGACGTGGCCCGGGTGCCCCCCGAGCGTCCCCACAGCCCCAGTGCGGCGCTGTCATGGAAACGGGGCCACGCCCCCAAACCGGGGGTCTGGGTAGGGGGGACCCCACCCCAGCCCCCCGGACCCCCCCGGACCCCGAGCCCCCCCCAATCCGCGGTGGGGGCTGGGCTGGGCTGGGTCTGGGGGCTCCCTGCGCCCCCCAAAGCCAGTTTGGGAACGAGGGGGGTCCCCTAGGCTGGGGGGAATCCCTTAAATTGGGGGGAATGCCTTAATGGGGGAAATCCATTTATTAGGGGAATCCCTTAATTAGGCAGGGAAATCTGTTAATTGGGGGAATCCTTTAACTGGGGAAATCCTTAATTTGGGGGGAATGCCTTAATTGTGGGGGAGGAATCCCTTAATTGGGGGTGGGGATCTCTCTTAATTGGGGAATCCATTTATGGGGGGGATCTCTTTAATTGGGGAAATCCTTAATAGGGGGCACCGCAGGTCGGGGATGCCCCGGGGGGGGGGGGAGATCCCCGTGAGGGGGTCCCCTGGGGTCCCCCCGCCGTGGGGATGGAACCTTAATTCTGTGCGGGGGATCCCGGGGGGGGGAAGGGGGATCCCCGTGCTGGGAACACCGGGGGGATCCCCGGTTACCGGGGGATCTCTGTGCTGGGAACAGCAGGAGGGATCCCCGGTTACCGGGGGGATCCCCGTGCTGGGAACCCGGGGGGATCCCCCCGCCCGGGGGGGGGGATCCCGTGCTGGGGACACCCGGGAGGGATCCCCGATCCGGGAGATCTGTGCTGGGAACACCGGGAGGGAGATCCCCGGTTACCGGGGGCAGGGGGGATCCTCGTGCTGGGAACACCGGGAGGGATCCCCGGTTACCGGGGGGGCGGCGCCGTGCCTCTGCGTGGGGGGGTCCGCGGGGTCCCGGGGCGGAGCCGTTCCGGGCGCGGGGGAGGTCCCGGGGCGGGGGGAGGCGCCGAGCCGGGCGCGGGGGCGGCACCGGCGGCGGCGGCACCGGAGGCACCGGGAGGTTCCTCCCCGGCTCTTCCCAACCGGTTGCGCGGGGCCATGCGGAGCCCGGCACCGGGAGGAGCCGCTGCCGGTACCGGGGATCGCTGAGGAGGGACCCCGGAACCGGCACCGGCGGGGGGGGGTGCTCCGGGACCCGCTCCGGTACCGTCACCGTTACCGGCAGCGCGGGTGGCTGCGGTGCCGGTACCGGCGGCACTCCCGGTGCCGGCGATGATGGAGCCGGTGCCGGGCTCCGGGAAGAGCCTGTCGCTGTCGCTGCCGCTGCCGGTGCCCCGGGAGGGCCCGGGCCCCCTGCGCCCCCCGCAGCACCTCTGGCGCCAGCCCCGCACCCCGATCCGCATCCGCCACCGCGGCTTCTCCGACACCGACCGGCACCGGCCCCGGCCCATGGAGCGGGCGGATGCCGTGGACACCGGGGACCGGCCCGGGCTGCGCAGCGCCCGCATGTCCTGGCCCTCCTCGCTCCACGGCACCCCCGGCACCGGCAAGCGGTAGGTGACGGCGGCGACACCCCCGGGCCCCCGCGGCGCCATCCCGGTACCGGTACCGGTACCGGCGGTGGGAGCTCAGCCGGTGCCATCCCGGTACCGGGGCTGAGAGCTCCCCTAGCGCCATCCCGGTACCGGGAGCCTCATCCCCATCCCGGTACCGGCGGTGGGAGCTCAGCCGGTGACATCCCGGTACCGGTACCGGGAGCCCCATCCCCATCCTGATACCGGCACCGGGGCTGAGAGCTCCCCTAGCGCCATCCCGGTACCGGTACCGGAGGTGGAGCTCACCCGGTGCCATCCCGGTACCGGTACCGGAGGTGGGAGCTCACCCAGGGCCATCCCGGTACCGGTACTGGGAGCCTCATCCCCATCCCGGTACCGGTACCGGAGGAGGGAACTCCCCCAGGGCCATCCCGGTACCGGTACCGGAGGTGGGAGCTCACCCAGGGCCATCCCGGTACCGGTACCGGGCCTCATCCCCATCCCGGTACCGGTACCGGCGGTGGGAGCTCACCCGGTGCCATCCCGGTACCGGTACCGGGAGCCCCTCAGCGTCCCCTTGGGACAGGGATTGGAGGCGGGACCCCTCCCCCGGAATCCTCCCGGTACCGGGATCAGAGATGGGAGCACCCCCAAACCCCATCCCCGTACCGATACCGGTACCGGGAGCGCCGATCCTCATCCCAGGACCGGTACCGGGAATCCCCATTCTCATTCCGGTACCGGTACCGGGAGCCCCCATCTCACCCCAGTCCCGGAGAGGCGCTCGGGGGTACCGGGGACCCCCGTCCCCGCCTCCTCCCGGTGGGACCCCCGGGATCCCGGTACCGGCCCCGGGCACTGCGGGGATCCCGGAGATTTTTGGGGGGGGGGTTCCGCCCCCGGGTCCATCTGGCCCCGCTCCCGTTCCCGTTCCCGTTCCCGTTCCGTTCCCGTTCCCGTTTGGGGAAGTTTTTAGTTTTTTTTCGGGAAAACAACTTGGGGAGGCTCCGCGTCCTTCCGCCGCTCCGGCCTCATTAGCGCCGTTAATTTATGCACAGGAGGCTCGGCAGATGGCCGGGGCTGGGGGGGGGGGTGATGATTTCCTTCCTCCTCCTCCTCATCCTCATTCCCCGAGGCTGCCGAGCAGCTGCAGGGGGCGGTGGGGGCGGCAGGGCCGGGATCCCCCCGGTGAGAGCCCCCAAATCCCCCCAAATTCTGGGATTTGGGGTGCGGGACCCCCGCCCGCTCCCCAGGGCCGGGATCCCCCCGGTGAGAGCCCCCAAATCCCCCAAATTCTGGGATTTGGGATCGGGACCCCCGCCCACTCCCCAGGGCCGGGATCCCCCCGGTGAGAGCCCCCAAATCCCCCCAAATTCTGGGGTTGGGGTGCGGGACCCCCGCCCGCTCCCCAGGACAGGGATCCCCCCGGTGAGAGCCCCCAAATCCCCCCAAATTCTGGGGTTGGGGATCGGGACCCCCGCCCGCTCCCCAGAACAGGGATCCCCCCGGTGAGAGCCCCCAAATCCCCCCAAATTCTGGGATTTGGGATCAGGACCCTCCCCCCTGTCCGACAGGGCCCCGGGAGCGGCCCCCCTCCCCCAAATTTCCCGTCCCAGGACGGAACTCCCCAGGGCCAGGATCCCCAGGCGGAGATTCCCAAATCCCCCATCGGCCCGGGATTTGCCGCAGCCGTGCCAGGATCCGGCCGGGATCCCCCGGTGAGGATCCCCCAAATGCCCCCGGCTCTGGGATTGGGGTTTTCCCCCCTCCCCCAGGGCCTTTTCCCCCCAGTGAGCCTTTTCCCGGATCCCCCAAATTCTGGGATTTGGGATCTTTCCCGGCCGCCCCAGGGCCTTTTCCCCCGTGAGCCCCAAATCCCCCAAATTCTGGGGGCTCCTGGAGCCTTTTCCCAGTTCCCCAGAGCCTTTTCCCAAATTCTGGGATTTGGGATCCTGACCCTTTTCCGCTCCCCCCAGGGGATCCCCGGTGAGCCCCCAAATCCCCAAATTCTGTTTGGGGTCAGGTTCCCTCCCCAGGGCTGGATCCCCCCGGTGAGAGCCCCAAATCCCCCCAAATTCTGGGATTTGGGGTGCCCCATCTCCCCAGGACAGGGATCCCCTCCTGAGAGCCCCCAAATCCCCCAAATTCTGGGGTTTTTCCCGGGACCCCTGGAGGCTTTTCCCAGTGAGCTCCCCAAATCCCCCAAATTCTGGGATTCCCGGAGGACCCGCCCGCCCCCAGGGCCATCCCCTGGAGAGCCCCAAATCCCCCTTCTGGAATTTGGGGTGTTCCCCCGCTCCCCAGGACAGGATCCCCCGTGAGAGCCCCCAATCCCCCAAATTCTCTTTTCGGGTGCAGGACCCCCGCCCGCTCCCCGGGGCCGGATCCCCCGTGAGAGCCCCAAATCCCCAAATTCTGGGATTTGGGGTCCCACCATCCCCGCCCCGGGCCCGCCGGGACGCTCCCCAATTGCCCGTCCTCCCCTGCCCGGTGTCTTCCCCGGCGGGATCGGCGCCGCCGCCGTGCCAGGATCGCTCCGGCATTTGGGGCCACCGGCTCCAGGAGCCTTTCCCAGGGATCCGCTCCCTCCCCAAGGCGGATGAGTCCCCAAGCCCGCCCCAAGATTCCTGAATCACGGCCCAGGTTCCCAGGGAAACTATTCCCAGCCTCTGGAGGCTGTTCCCAGCTCCCGGAGGCTTTCCCCATCTCCTGGAAGCTTTCCCCAGCTCCTGGAAGCTGTTCCCAGCCTCTGGAAGCTTTTCCCGGTCCCGGCACGGTCCCGGTGTCCCGCGCCTCCTCCTCCTCCTCCTCCTCCTCCTCCTCCTCCTCCTCCTCCTCCCTCGCTCTCCATCCGGTGTCTCCCCGCATCCCCGTCCCTCCCTCCATCCCCATCCTCATCTTCATCCCCATCTTCATCCCCATCCCCATCCTCATCCTCATCCTCATCCTCATCCTCATCCTCATCCTCATCCTCATCCTCATCCCTCCTCCACTTCATCCTCATCCCCATCCCCATCCTCATCCTCATCTTCATCCTCATCCCCATCCCCATCTTCATCCCCATCTTCATCCTCATCCTCATCTTCATCCCCATCCCCATCCTCATCCTCATCCCCATCCCTCCTCCTCCTCCCCAGTCCCCCATCCCTGCCCCATTCCTTCCTCCTCCTCCTCACCTTCCTCCCTCCCATCTCCCTCCTCCTCCTCCCTCATCCCCATCCCATCCCATCCTCATCCTCATCCCCCCCATCCCCATCCCCCATCCCCATCTTTTGGGGCATCCTCATCCTCATCCCTGGGGATCTTCATCCCCATCCTCACCCCATCCCAAAGCCCATCCTCATCCCCATCCCCATCCTCATCATCCTCTGGGGTCCCTTCATCCCCATCCTCATCCCCCCTCTCTTCCCTTCATCCTCATCCTCATCCCCATCCTCATCCTCATCTTCAAAAATTCTCATCCTTTTCCTCATTTCATCCCCATTTTCCCCCCTTCCTTTTCCTTCCCCATCCCCCCCCCTTTTTTCCTTTCCCCCTTTTTCCTCCCCTCCCCCCTCCCATCTTCCTCCTTTTCCTCCTTTTTCCTTTCCCCCCCCCCAATCCCCCCCCAATTTTGGGGCCCCCTTTTTTTCTTTTTCCTTTTTTTCTCCTTTCCCCATTTTTTCTTTTTTCCTTTTTCCCTCCTTTTTTCTTCCCCCCTTTCCCCCATTTTCCCCCCAATTCCCCCCCTTTTATTTCCCCATTTTTCCTTTTTTTTTTTTTTTCCATTTTCCTTTTTCTCCTTTTTCCCCCCCATTTTTCCCCCATTTTTTCCTTTTTTCCTTTTTTCCTTTTTTCCTTTTTTCCCCTTTTTCCCCACTTTTTTCCCTTTTTTCCTTTTTTCCCTTTTTTCCCCCCCCCCCTTTCTCCTTTTTTCCTTCCCCCTTTTTTTTTCCCATTTTTTTTTCTTTTTTTCCTCCTTTTTCCCCCCATTTTTCCTTTTTTTTCTTTTTTTTCCCCTTTTTCCCCATTTTTTTCCTTTTTTTCCTTTTTTTCCCCCTCCTTTTTTTCCCCCATTTTTCCTTTTTTTTTCTCCTTTTTTCCTTTTTTTTTTTTCCTTTTTTTTCTCTTTTTTTCCTTTTTTTCCCCATTTTTTTCCCATTTTTTCCCTTTTTCTCCCGGAGCCGGTTGCTAAATTTGCCGTGTGAGTCACCCCCAGCCCCACCCCCACGCAGCCCCCCCGGCTCCCCCCGGGGGCGGGACGGGACCCCCGCAATGGGGCCGGGGACCCCCCCAGGGCCGGGGTCCCCCCAGGTTTGGGGTCACCCCCCAGGTTTGGGGAAGCCCCCCCAGATTGAGTGACCCCCACCCAGAGCCGGGGACTGAACTGGGGGGGTCTGGGGGCTCCAGGATTGAACTGGGGGGTCTGGGGTCTCCAGGATTGAACTGGGGGGGTCTGGGGTCTCCAGGATTGGACTTGGGGGTCCAGGACTGAACTGGGGGGGTCTGGGGGCTCCAGGATCGAAATGGGGGGGGTCTGGGGGGTCTCCAGGATTGAATTTGGGGGTCCAGGATTGAACTGGGGGGTCTCCAGGGTCGATCTGGGGGTCTGTGGGGTCTCCAGCATTGAACTGAGGGGTCTGGGGTCTCCAGGGTTGAACTGGGGGGTCCAGGACTGAACTGGGGGGGTCTGGGGGGTCCAGGATTGAACTGGGGGTCCAGGACTGAACTGGGGGGGGTCTGGGTGGTCTGTGGGGTCTCCAGCATTGAAGTGGGGGGGTCTGTGGGGTCTCCAGGATTTAATTTGGGAGTCCAGGACTGAACTGGGGGGGGTTTGGGGAGGGGTCTCCAGGATTTAATTTGGGGAGTCCAGGACTGAACTGGGGGGGGTTTGGGGAGGGTCTCCAGGATTTAATTTGGGGTTCAGCACTGAACTGGGGGGTTTTGGGGAGGGGTCTCCAGCATTGAACTGGGGGGTCTGGGGTCTCCAGCATTGAACTGGGGGTTCAGCACTGAACTGGGTGGGGGGTGTTTGGGGAGGGGTCTCCAGGATTGAATTGGGGGGTTCAGCACTGAACTGGGGGGTGCTTTGGGGAGGGGTCTCCAGCATTGAACTGGGGGGTCTGTGGGGTCTCCAGGATTTAACTGGGGGGTTCAGCACTGAACTGGGGGGGGGTGTTTGGGGAGGGGTCTCCAGGATTTAATTTGGGGGTCCAGGACTGAACTGGGAGGGTTGGGGAGGGGTCTCCAGCATTGAACTGGGGGGGTCTGGGGGGGTCTCCAGGATTGAATTGGGGGTGCAGGACTGAACTGGGGGGGGCTGTTGGGGAGGGGTCTCCAGGATTGAATTTGGGGTCCTGGACTGAACTCCAGGATTTAATTTGGGGGTTCAGGACTGAACTGGGGGGTTTGGGGAGGGGTCTCCAGGATGGGGGGGGGTTGGGGGACTCCACTGGGGGGAACTGGGGGGTGCAGCACTGAACTGGGGGGTTTGGGGGGGGTCTCCAGGATTTAACTTGGGGTTCAGGACTGAACTGGGGGGGGGTCTGGGTGGTCTGTGGGGTCTCCAGGATGGGGGGTTTGGGGGTCTGGGGGTCTCCAGGGTTTAACTTGGGGGTCCAGGACTGAACTGGGGGTTTGGGGAGGGGTCTCCAGGATTGAACTGGGGGTTCAGGACTGAACTGGGGGGTCTTTGGGTCTGGGGGTCTCAGTATTTAACTGGGGGGTTTGGGGGGGTCTCCAGGACTTAATTTGGGGGTTCAGGACTGAACTGGGGGGTTTGGGAGGGTCTCCAGGGTCGAACTTGAACTGGGGGGTCTGGGGTCTCCAGGACTGAACTGGGGGTTTGGGGAGGGGTCTCCAGGATTGAACTGGGGGTTCAGGGCTGAACTGGGGGGGGGAGGGTTTGGGGAGGGGTCTGGGGGTCCAGGACTGAACTGGGAGGGTTGGGTCCCCCTCCCCATTGTCCCCCGGGGGTTCAGGGCTGAACTGGGAGGGGGCCTGGATGGTCTGGGGGAGCCCCCGAGCCCCGGCGCGGGGGGCCGGGGCTGCAGGCAGGGCCGCCCCAGGATTGAATTGGGGGTTCAGCACTGAACCTGGGGCGAGGGCGACGGGAGGGTCTGCAGGGTCCCGGGGCTCCCTTGGGCAGGTCCCGCTCTGACCCCAGGACCCCCCCCGCCCCCGGACCCCCCAGAGACCCCAAAATCACCCAGAGCCCCCATGGCCCCCCCCAGAGCCCCGCGCAGCCTGTCCCGGGGCTCCTCGCTGGGCAGCGACGCGTGAGTGACCCCGGACCCCCAAAATCACCCCAGAGGCCCCTGGGCCCCCACCCCAGAGACCCCCAAAATCACCCAGCGCCCCCCCAGTCCCCGGGACCCCTCCGAGCCCCAGAGCCCCCAGCAGCCCGCGCAGCCTGTCCCGGGGCTCCTCGCTGGGCAGCGACGCGTGAGTGACCCCCGGGACCCCCCGAGACCCCCAAAATCACCCCGGGACCCCCAAAACCACCCAGAGCCCCCAGAGCCCCCCGGACCACCCAGAGCCCCGCGCAGCCTGTCCCGGGGCTCCTCGCTGGGCAGCGACGCGTGAGTGCCCCCGGGACCCCCAAAATCACCCCCAGAGACCCCCAAAATCACCCAGAGCCCCCCCAGCCCCGCGCCTGTCCCAGGGCTCCTCGCTCGGCAGCGACGTGAGTGACCCCAGGACCCCCAGGACCCCCCCCCCAGAGACCCCCAAAATCACCCCCAGAGCCCCCAGAGCCCCCAGAGTGCTCCGGCTGGGCAGCCTGTCCCAGGACCCAGGACCCCCCAGAGACCCCCAAAATCACCCGGGACCCCCCCCCGGGTCCCGGGAGAGCCCCCCCAGAAAATCACCCCCAGGGACCCCTCGCTGATCAGCCAGAACCCCCAGGACCCCCGGGACCCCCAAAATCACCCCGGGACCCCCGGGACCACCCAGAGCCCCCCCGGGTCCCTCAGAGCCCCCCGGGACCCCCAGAGCCCCGCGCAGCCTGTCCCGGGGCTCCTCGCTCGGCAGCGACGCGTGAGTGACCCCCGGGACCCCCCGAGACCCCCGGGACCCCCCCAGAGACCCCCGGGACCCCACGGGACCCCCAAAATCACCCCGGGACCCCCGGGACCACCCAGAGCCCCCCAGAACCTCGCGGGACCCCCCGAGATCACCCCGAGCCCAGGGACCTCCCCCAGGACCCCTGGGACCCCCGAGACCCCTCCCCAATATCCCCCCCCATCATCTCCTAGAGACCCCTCCCCAATATCCCCCCATTTCCTGGAGACCCCTCCCCAATATCCCCCCCCATCTCCTGGAGACCCCTCCCCAATATCCCCCCCATCTCCTAGAGACCCCTCCCCAATATCCCCCATCTCCTAGAGACCCCTCCCCAATATCCCCCCCATTTCCTCGAGACCCCTCCCAATATCCCCCCATCTCCTAGAGACCCCTCCCCAATATCCCCCATTTCCTGGAGACCCCTCCCCAATATCCCCCCCCCATTCCTAGAGACCCCTCCCAATATCCCCCCCATTTCCTGGAGACCCTTCCCCAATATCCCCCCCATCATCCCTGGAGACCCTCCCCAATATCCCCCCCATCATGTCCTGGAGACCCCTCCCAATATCCCCCCATCATGTCCTGGAGACCCCTCCCCAATATCCCCCCCCCATCTCCTGGAGACCCTCCCCAATATCCCCCCATCTCCTCAGAGACCCTCCCCAATATCCCCCCATCTCCTGGAGACCCTCCCCAATATCCCCCATTTCCTGGGGGACCCCCTCCCCAATCTTTCCTGGAGACCCCTCCCCAATATCCCCCCATCATCTCCCTAGAGACCCCTCCCCAATATCCCCCGATTTCCTGGGACCCCTCCCCAATATCCCCCCCATTTCCTGGAGACCCCTCCCCAATATCCCCCCCTTTCCCATCCCCAGCCCCTCCCCGAAATCCCCTCAGGGACCCCCGAAATTCCCCCAAGACCCCCCCGATGTCTCCTCAGAGCCCCCCCAGGACCCCCCCCCCCATGGCTCTGTGTCCCAGACCCTCTGCCTGACCCCCCCACCCCAAATTTCCCTTCCAGCCACGGCGAGGATTTGATCGTCACCCCCTTCGCTCAGGTAGGGTGGGGGCCCGGGGGGTCCTGGGGGGTCCTCGGGGGGTCTTGGGGGTCCTGAGGTGGTCTCAGGGGGTTCAGGGGGGTCCTGAGGGGGTCTCAGGGGTTCTGGGGGCTTCTGGAGGGTCACAGGGGGGTCTCGGGGGGTCCTGAGTGGTCCTGAGGGGTTCTGGGGGGGTCCTGGGGGTCCTGGGGGGGTCTTGGGGGTCCTGGGGGAGTCTCAGGGGTCCCGGGGGTCTCAGGGGTCCTGGGGAGGTCACAGGGGGGTCTCAGGTGGTCCTGAGTGGTCCTGAGGAGTTCTGGGGGGTCCTGGGAGGGTCCTGGGGGGGTCTCAGGAGGTTCAGGGGGTCCTGAGGGGTATCAGGGGTTTTGGGGGTTCTGGGGGGTCCTGGGGGTCTTGGGGGGGGGGTCTCAGGGGTCCT
Source organism: Emberiza elegans (assembly GCA_024865655.1). Lineage (NCBI taxonomy): Eukaryota > Metazoa > Chordata > Aves > Passeriformes > Fringillidae > Emberiza > Emberiza elegans. The sequence goes on along the minus strand of JALJVW010003366.1, from coordinate 471,557 downwards.
GAGGGGTCCTGTGGGGTCCTGGGGGGTCTCAGGAGGTCCTGGGGGGTCTGGGGGGTCCTGGGGTGGTCTCAGGGGTTAAGGGGGTCCTGGGGGTCCCGGGGGTCTTGGGGGGTCCTGAGGAGTTCTGGGGGTCCTGGGGGGTCCTGGGGGTCTCCAGGGGTCCTGGGGGGGTCTCAGGGGTTCTGGAGAGTTCTGGGGGGGTCTCAGGTGGGTCTGGGAGGTCTTGGGGGTCCTGGGGGGTCTCAGGAGGTCCTGGGGGTCCTGGGGGTCTCAGGGGTCCTGGGGGGTCTCAGGGGTTCTGGAGGGTTCTGGGGGGGGTCTCAGGTGGGTCTGGGGGTCTCTCAGGGTGCCCTGAGGAGTTCTGGGGGTCTCAGGGGTCCTGGGGGGTCTCAGGGGTCTCAGGTGGTCCAGGGGGGGCAGTCCCCTCCTCCATGCCCCCCGTGCCCCCCAGGTCCTGGCCAGTCCCGCAGGGTCCCACAGCAATCTCTCCCCCGCTGACCAAAGCCCCATCACCCCCACCCCTGGGGTCCCCCCATCCCCCCCCCCTCCCCCCTGTCGCCTCCCCAGGGGCCTCCCACCCATCCCCTCGATCTGGGAGGGGTCCCGGCCTGTCCTGACCCCCTCTGCCCCCTCCCCAGGCTGGGGCCCCTGCAGGGTCCCTCTTCATCCCCCATCCTGTCCCAGGTGAGGGGGGTCTCCCTCATCCTCATCCCCCTCCCTTCATCCCCCCCCCCCCATCCCCATCCCCATCTGTGGGGACACCCTGTCCTCATCCCCACATCCTCATCCTCATCTGTCCCCCAGGGGTCCACCCCATCCCCTGGGGTCCCTGTGTCCTCCCATCCCCCATCCCCCCCCATGTCCCCCAGGGTCCCCCTCATCCCCATCCCCATCCCCATCTTCATCCCCATCCCCATCCTGGGCTCATCCTCATCCTCTCCTCCTCATCCCTCATCCCCATCCCCAGTCATCCCCAGTGTCCCCATCCTCCCTCATCCCCATCCCCCAGTGTCCCTGTCCCTGTCCATCCCCATCCCATCCTCATCCCATCCTCATCCCTCCCCTCTGTCCCCAGTGTCCTGTCCCTGTCCCTGTCCCCAGTGTCCCTGTCCCCTCATCCCTGTCCCAGTGTCCCCAGTGTCCCTCTGTCCCCAGAGGCCCATCCTCATCCTCATCCCTGTCCCCATCCCTGTGACCCCATGTCCCAGTGTCCCCAATCCCCATCCCCAGTGTCCCCCAGTGTCCTCAGTGTCCCCCTCTGTCCCATCAGTGTCCTGTCCCAGTGTCCCTGTCACTGTCCCTGAATCCCCATCCCCAATTGTCCTCATCCCCGCTGTCCCCAGTGTCCCTGTCCTGTCCCTGTGTCCCCAGTGTCCCCAGTGTGTGTCCCATTCCTGTCACTGTCCCCAGTGTCCCCCCTGTCCCCAGAGGCCACATCCCAGGAGCTGGCCCCCAGTCCCTGTCCCTATTTCCCTTTTCCCAGTGTTTGTCCTTTTTTCACTTTCCCCAGTGTCCCCAGTTTCCCCCTTTTTGTCCCCAGAGGCCACCTCATTTTTCCACCCTGTCCCCCCTTTTTTGTCCCATTTTCCTTTTTTTCCCATTTTCCCCCTTTTTCCCTTTTCCCCTTTTTTTTCCTTTTTTCCCTTTTTCTCTTTTCCCCCCCATTTTTCCCTTTTTTCCTTTTTCCTTTTTGTCCCCCTTTTTTCCCAGCTTTTTTTTCTCCCTTTTTCCCTTTTTTCTCCCTTTCCCCTTTTCCCCCATTTCCCTTTTTTTTCTGTCCCTTTTTCCCCCTTTTTCCCCCATTTTTTCCACTTTTCCCTTTTTTTCCCTTTTTCCCCCTTTTTTATCCCTTTTTCCCCATTTTCCCCTTTTTCCCTTTCCCCATTTCCCCATTTTTTCCTTTTTTTTTTCTTTTTCCCTTTTCCCCATTTTTTCCCATTTTCCCTTTTCTCCCCAGGCCGGTTGCTAAATTTGCCGTGTGAGTCACCCCCAGCCCCACCCCACGCAGCCCCCGGCTCCCCTGCGGGACGGGACCCCCGCAATGGGGCCGGGGACCCCCCCAGGGCCGGGGTCACCCCAGGTTTGGGGAGCCCCCAGGTTTGGGGGGACCCCCAGATTGAGGGCCCCCACCCAGGGGCCGGGGACTGAACTGGGGGTCTGGGACACTCCAGGGGATCGAACTGGGGGTCTGGGGTCTCCAGGGGATTGGACTGGGGGGTCTGGGGGTCTCAGGATTGGACGGGGGGTCCAGGACTGAACTGGGGGGGGACTGGGGGCTCCAGGATCGAAATGGGGGGGACTGGGGGTCTCCAGGATTGAATTTGGGGGTCCAGGATTGAACTGGGGGTCTCAGGGTCGATCTGGGGGTCTGTGGGGTCTCAGCATTGAACTGGGGGACATTGGGGTCTCAGGGGTTGAACTGGGGGGGGTCAGGACTGAACTGGGGGTCTGGGGGTCCAGGATTGAACTGGGGGGGACAGGACTGAACTGGGGGTCTGGGTGGTCTGTGGGGTCTCCAGCATTGAAGTGGGGGGACTGTGGGGTCTCCAGGATTTAATTTGGGGAGTCCAGGACTGAACTGGGGGGTTTGGGGAGGGGTCTCCAGGATTTAATTTGGGGTCAGGACTGAACTGGGGGGGTTTGGGAGGGGTCTCAGGATTTAATTTGGGGTTCAGCACTGAACTGGGGGGTTTGGGAGGGTCTCCAGCATTGAACTGGGGGGTCTGGGGTCTCCAGCATTGAACTGGGGGTTCAGCACTGAACTGGGTGGGGGGTGTTTGGGGGTGGTCTCAGGATTGAATTGGGGGTTCAGCACTGAACTGGGGGTGTTTGGGAGGGTCTCCAGCATTGAACTGGGGGTCTGGGGGTCTCCAGGATTGAACTGGGGGTTCAGCACTGAACTGGGGGGGGGTGTTTGGGAGGGGTCTCCAGGATTTAATTGGGGGTCCAGGACTGAACTGGGAGGGTTGGGGAGGGGTCTCCAGCATTGAACTGGGGGTCTGGGGGGTCTCCAGGGTCCCCCTGGGGGTTGCAGGACTGAACTGGGGGGCTTTTGGGAGGGGTCTCCAGCATTGAACTTGGGTGTCCCAGTGGGGTCTCCAGGGATTTAATTTGGGGGTTCAGGACTGAACTGGGGGGGTGTTTGGGGGGGGGTCCCCAGGATGGGGGGTTTGGGGGGACTGAACTGGGGGGAACTGGGGTTGCAGCACTGAACTGGGGTGTCCTGGGAGGGTCTCCAGGATTGGGACTGGGGTTCAGGACTGAACTGGGGGGGTCCCTGGGGGTCTGGGGGTCTCCAGGATGGGGGGGGGGGGGCTGGGTCTCCCCCACTCGAACTTGGGGGTTGACAGGACTGAACTGGGGGGTTTGGGAGGGTCTCCAGCATTGAACTGGGGGTCCCCCCCCTGAACTGGGGGGCCCCCCAGTCTCCCCAGCATTGAACTGGGGGGGTTGGGAGGGGTCTCAGGATTGAATTGGGGGTTCCCCACTGAACTGGGGGGTTTGGGGAGGGGTCCCCTGGGGTTGAAACTGGGGGGTCTGGGGTCTCCAGGACTGAACTGGGGGGTTTGGGGAGGGGTCTCCCCCATTGAACTGGGGGTTCAGGAGGCTGAACTGGGGGTTGGGGAGGGGGTCTTGGGGTTGGGTTTAATTTGGGGATCCCCCCGGGACTGAACTGGGAGGGTTGGGAGGGGTCTCCAGCCCCTGGGGTGGGGGGTTCAGGGCTGAACTGGGAGGGGGGCGGCTGGATGGTCCCCTGGGTCTCAGGCCCGCTCCGAGAGCTGGGGGAAGGGGCCCGGGGAGGGGTCTCCCACGGCATTGAATTGGGGGTTCCTGCACTGAACTGGGGAGGGTTTGGGGGGTCTGCAGGGTGGGAGGGCCTGGCCCCCGGGTCCGGGGGGGTCTGGGGTTCAGGGGCCCGTGAGGACCCCCGACCCCTAAAATTTGGGGGTCCAGGGACCCCCCTGGGCCCCCCAAAATGGCCCCATGGACCTGGGGTCCCTGGCCCCCCAGGCCCCCCCGGGCCCCAGAGGGGTCCCTAGAGCCCCCAGAGCCCGCAGTGGGGGGGGCCCTGGGCTCCCTCACCCCCGCAGCCTGGGGTCCTGCAGGACCCCCCCCCCCCAGAGGAGGGCCCAAATGGGGGTCAACGCGGGACCCCTGGGGGGTCCCCCAGAGCCCCCCAGAGCCCCCCGGGACCACCCAGCGCCCGTGGGGTCCTGGGAGCTCCTCTCTGGGCAGGGGTCCCACCCCCAAACCCCTGGGGGGGGGGTGGGACCCCCAAAATCACCCAGGGGCCCCCCAGAGCCCCCAAGGGCAGCCTGTCCCTGGGGGTCCCGCTCGGGTCGACGCCCCTGTGACCCCGGACCCCTGAGGGTCCCAGGACCCCCTGAGACCCCAAATCACCCAGGGGTCCCCAGGAGCCCGGGGTCCCCCTGTCCCGGGGCTCCTCTGCCCTGGGGGTCGGGGCCTGTGGGACCCCTGGGACCCCCCAGAGACCCCTCTAGGGGACCCCCAAAACCCCCCCCCCGGTCCCCCCAGAGCCCCCCAGGGTTCCCCCCAGCCCCTGTCCACCTGTCCTCCTGGGGGGCAGCAGGGTCCCAGGCCCTTCCTGGACCCCAGGGACCCCCAAAATCCCCCCAGAGACCCCCAGAACCCCCTGGGACCCCCCCCCCCAGGACCCCCCGGGACCCCCAGGGACCCCCAGGGCCCCCCGGACCCCCCAGAGCCCCCCCTGGGACCCCCTGAGACCCCAGGACCCCCCAGAGACCCCTGAGGGCCCCTCGGACCCCAAAACCCCCCCAGGACCCCAGGGACCACCCAGAGTGAACCCCCAGGACCCCCCCCCCCCCTGGGACCTCCCCCAGGACCCCTGGGACCCCCAGACCCCCCCCAATATCCCCCCATCCCTCCTAGAGACCCCCCCAATATCCCCCATTTCCCCAGACCCCCCCAGCCCCCCCAGATGTCCTGGAGCCCCCTCCCAATCTCCCCCATCTCCTAGAGACCCCCCCAATACCCCCCATCCCCCTGAGACCCCCCCCAATATCCCCCCCATTTCCTCCCCCCCCAGGAATACCCCCCCATCTCCCCCAGAGACCCCCCCCAATATCCCCCCATTTCCCCAGACCCCCCCCCAATATCCCCCCAGGCCCCCCAGGAGACCCCCCCCATGAGCCCCCATTTCCCCAGGACCCTTCCCCCAATATCCCCCCATCATCTCCCCCCAGACCCCCCCCAATATCCCCATCATGTCCTGGAGACCCCCCCCAATATCCCCCCATCATGTCCTGGAGACCCCCAGCCCAATATCCCCCCCCATCTCCTGGAGACCCCCATCCCCAATATCCCCCCCCCCCTCCTAGAGACCCCCCCAATATCCCCCCATCTCCTGGAGACCCCCATCCCCCCCCCCCCCATTTCCTGGAGACCCCTCCCCAATATACCCCCCCCCATCCCCCCATCATCTCCTAGAGACCCCTCCCCAATATCCCCCCATTTCCTGGAGACCCCCCCAATATCCCCCATTTCCTGGAGACCCCCCCAATACCCCCCCTTTCCCATCCCCCAGCCCTCCCCGAAAACCCCCTCAGGGACCCCTGAAATTCCCCAAGACCCCCCCTGATGTCTCCTCAGAGCCCCCAGGACCCCCCCCCATGCTCTGTGTCCCAGACCCTCTGCCTGACCCCCCCTCCCCAAATTTCCCTTCCAGCCACGGCGAGGATTTGATCGTCACCCCTTCGCTCAGGTAGGGTGGGGGCCCAAAGGTCCTGGGGGTCCTCAGGGGGTCTTGGGGGTCCTGAGGGTGGTCTCCCCCAGGGTCCTGAGGGGTCTCAGGGTTCTGGGGGCTTCTGGGGGGGGGTCTCAGGGGGTCCCCCAGTGGTCCTGAGGGGTTCTGGGGGTCCTGGGGGGTCTTGGGGTCCTGGGGAGTCTCAGGGGTCCCGGGGGTCTCAGGGGTCTTGGGGGGTCCAGGGGGTCTCGGGTCTGGGGGTCCTGAGGGGGGGGTCCTGGGGTCTCAGGGGGTCCCAGAGGTTCAGGGGGGGGGTCCTTCTGGGGGTTCTGGGGGTCCTGGGGGTCTCAGGGGTCTCAGGGGTCCTGGGGGCCCTGTCCTGAGGAGTTCTGGGGGGTCCTGGGGGGTCTCAGGGGTTCAGGGGGTCCTGAGGGGTCCCGGGGGTCAGGGGGTTTGGGGGTTTCTGGGGGGGTCCTGGGGGGGGGGTCCTGGGGGGGCTTCAGGGGGAGAGTTCTGGGGGTCTCAGGGGGTCTCAGGTCTTGGTCTGGAGGAGTTCTGGGGGGTCTCAGGGGGGTCCCGGGGGTTCCTGGGGGGTCTCAGGAGGTCCTGGGGGGGGGTCTCAGGAGGTCCTGGGGGGTTCTTCTGGGGTCCCAGGGGGGGTCTCAGGGGTCCCCCCTCCATGCCCCCCTGCCCCCCCCCCCAGGTCCTGGCCAGTCTCCGCAGCGTCCGCAGCAATCTCTCCCTGCTGACCAAAGCCCCCGCCCCGCCGGGCTGCGCGTGCGTGACCCCTGACCCCTGACCCCTGACCCTGGCACCCCCTCCCACCCATCCGAATCTGGGGAGGGGTCCCGGCCAGCCCTGACCCCCCCCCCCCCCCCAGGCTGTCGCCCCTCGGCTCGCAGCCCCCCCAGCCCCCCCCCGGCACGGCCTCGATCTCAGGTGAGGGGGGGGAGGGGGCTGGGGGGGAAACTGAGGCACGGGCGGGCAGCCCCTCCCCCCTGTCCCCTCCCCATGGGGGTGGGGGGGGGGGGGCCCTGAAACCCTGCAGGGCCCCACAATTCTGGGGGTCCCCACATTCCCCCACCTTGGGGTCCACCCCATTGCTGGGGGTCTCCGCTGGCCCGGGGGTCCCTCAGTGCCACCCCCAGGGTCCCCCCTGTCCCCAGCGTCACCGCGGTGCCACCCCCAGGATGGTCCCTGTGCCCGGGACACCCTGCAGGAGCTGCGCTGGTGGCGCTGTCACTGTGTCCCCAGTGTCCCCTCTGTCCCCTGTCACTGTCCCTGTCCCAGTGTCCCTGTCCCTGTCACTGTCCCTGTGTCCCTGTCCCAGTGTCCCCAGTGTCCCCTCTGTCCCCAGTGTCCTTGTCACTGTCCCTGTGTCCCCAGTGTCCCTGTCCCTGTGTCCCTGTCCCAGTGTCCCCAGTGTCCCCTCTGTCCCCAGAGGCCACATCCCAGAAGCTGGCCCTGTCCCTGTCCCTGTGACACTGTCCCAGTGTCCCTGTCCCAGTGTCCCCAGTGTCCCCAGTGTCCCCTCTGTCCCCAGTGTCCCTGTCCCAGTGTCCCTGTCACTGTCACTGTCCCTGTGTCCCCATTGTCCCCCTCTGTCCCCAGTGTCCCTGTCACTGTCCCTGTGTCCCCAGTGTCCCCAGTGTCCCTGTGGTACTGTCACTGTGTCCCCTGTGTCCCCTCTGTCCCCAGAGGCCACATCCCAGCAGCTGGCCCTGTCCCTGTCCCTATGTCCCTGTCCCAGTGTCCCTGTCATTGTCACTGTCCCCAGTGTCCCCAGTGTCCCCCTCTGTCCCCAGAGGCCACGACACCCTGCAGGAGCTGTGCTGGTGGCGCTGGCCCTGTGTCCCCTGTGTCCCCTCTGTCCCCAGTGTCCCTGGCACTGTCCCTGTCCCCAGTGTCCCCAGTGTCCCTGTCCCAGTGTCCCCTGTGTCCCTGTCCCTGTGTCACTGTCCCCAGTGTCCCCATTGTCCCCTCTGTCCCCAGAGGCCACAGCGCAGCAGCTGGCCCCTGTCCCTGTGTCCCTGTCCCAGTGTTCCTGTCCCAGTGTCCCCAGTGTCCCCAGTGTCCCCAGTGTCCCCCTCTGTCCCCAGAGGCCACGGCGCAGCAGCTGGCCCGGGACACCCTGCAGGAGCTGTCCCAGTGTCCCTGTCCCTGTCCCTGTCCCCAGTGTCCCCAGTGTCCCCAATGTCCCCATTGTCCCCAGTGTCCCCAGTGTCCCCAGTGTCCCCAGTGTCCCCAATGTCCCCATTGTCCCCAGTGTCCCCAGTGTCCCCAGTGTCCCCAGTGTCCCCAGTGTCCCCAGTGTCCCCATCCCTGTCCCCAGAGGCCATGGCGCAGCAGCTGGCCCTGTCCCTGTCCCAGTGTCCCTGTCCCTGTCCCTGTCCCTGTCCCAGTGTCCCCAGTGGACCTCAGTCCCCAGATGGCCAGCCAGCAGCTGGCCCGGGACACTGGGCAGGAGCTGTCCTGGTGTCCCTGTCCACTGTCCTGTCCCAGTGTCCCAGTGTCCCCAGTGTCCCCAGTGGGACACTGTCCCAGTGTCCCCAGGGTCACTCTGTCCCCAGGGGACACTGGGGACACTGGGGGACATTTGGCCCTGGGGACACTGGGGACACTGCAGGACACTGGGGATACTGTCCCTGGGGACACTGTCCCTGTCCATTGGGGACACCAGGGACATCAGGGACACGGGGCTGTCAGCAAGATGGCGTCCAACAAGATGGGGACATTGTGGACATTGGGGGGACATTGGGGACACCAGGGACACCAGGGGACATGGGGGGACATGGGGACGGCAGGGTCACGGGGACACCGGGGAGAGACACAGGGACAGTGGGGACAGTGGGGACAATGGGGACATTGGGGATACTGGGGATACTGGGGACACTGAGGACCTTGGGGACATTGGGGACACTGGGGACACTGGGGACACTGGGGGGACATTGGGGACACTGGGGATACTGGGGACACTGGGGACACTGGGGACATTGGGGACACTGGGGATACTGGAGATACTGGGAACACCAGGGGACATGGGGGGACATGGGGACGGCAGGGTCACAGGGACACCGGGGAGAGACACAGGGACAGTGGGGACAGTGGGGACAATGGGGACAGCAGCGGCAGTGCTGGCATCGGGCCCTGGTGGCATCGCTGGCAGTGGCTCCAGTAGGGTGACAGCAGTGGCTGTGTAGGGGTGGCATTGGTGGCAGTGGTGGCCTTGGTGGCCTTGGTGGCCCTGGTGGCCTTGGTGGCTGTGCCGGGGTGTTGGTGGCCCTGGTGACATTGGTGGCCTTGGTGGCCTTGGTGGCTGTGCCGGGGTGCTGGTGGCACTGGTGACATTGGTGGCCCTGGTGGCACCGGTCACACTGGTGGCAGTGGCTCCCCCACCCCCTGGCCCTGTCACTGTCCCCGTGTCCCCCCCGGGTGGCCCCCCCCTTTTGGGGTCCCCACCCCAACGGGCCCTGAGCGGGGTACCCGGCCCTTTTTGGGGGGGTCCGGGCCCATTTTGGGGGGTCCCTGACCCTTTTGGGGGGGTCTGGGGGGGTCCCCACATTTTGGGGTGTCCCCTGGGGGTCCCTGACCGTTTTTGGGTGGGTCTGGGGGGGGTCCCTGGCCCTTTTTGGGGGTGTCCCCACATTTTGGGGTGTCCCCTGGGGGTCCGGGCCGCTTTTGGGGGGTCCCCGACCCTTTTTGGGGGCTCCAACCCCTCGGGGGTGTCCCTGAGCCCGGGTGGGGGCATCCCCCCCCCCGTGTCCCCCCCGTGTCCCCTCCGTGACCGTGACCGCGGGGAGGGGGCGGGGCGTGGGCGGGGCGTGGGCGTGGCCAGGCCTCGCGCAGGCGTCCGGGCGCCCTCCCCGCGCCCCCCCCCCCGCCCGGCGCTCCGCGGCCTCCGCAGCCCCGAGCGGAGCCCCCGGGACCCCCCAGGACCCCCCGGGACCCCCCCGGGACCCCCCAGGACCCCCCAAAACCCTCGGGGAGCCCCCGGGACCCCCCCCCAGCATCCTCCGCATCCTCCGCATCCCCTCCCCCACCGCGCGCATCCCCTCCCGGACCCCCCCGGGACCCCCCAAACCCTCGGGACCCCCAAACCCTCCGGACCCCCCCCCAAAAAATCCTCTGGGCCCCCCCCAGACCCTCCCCAGGCTTCCCCCTCCCCCCCCCCCATCCCCGCGTCCTTTTGCCCCTCCCCCCATTCCCCCCCATGAGCCCCCAGTGACCCCCCGGACCCCCCACCATCCCGGGGGCTCAGGGACCTCAGGGGGGCCTGGGAGGAGGAGGGGAGGGAGGAGGAGGAGGAGGAGGAGGAGGAGGAGGGTTTGGGGCCTTCCCTCCCATCTGGGTCTGGGGGCGATGTGAGCCCCCCCCAGGCCCGGTCCCGCGGGGGGGGGCCCCCCCCCCCAGACCCCCCCGAACCCCCCCGAACCCCCCCGGGCCCCCCCCCGGGCCCTGAGCGCCGTTCGGGCCTGTCCGGGCCCCCGCCCCACCCCCCCCCGGTGAATCGGGGGGTGCCGAGGGTTGAGGAGGGGTCGGGGGGGGGGCGGGTCCCGCGCCCCCTCCCCAAATTCGCGGCCCCCAAAATGCCCCTGGTGGATTTTTTCTGCGAGAGCTGCGCCAGGCCCTGGCTGGTGGGGTGGTGGGACCAGGTAAGGGGGGGCGGGCGGGCGGGGGCGCTTCGAACCCCCGACCCCCCCCAATGGCACCGGGGACCCCCCCGCCCCCCACTCCCTGCATGCGCCCCCTCCCCAAAATGCGCTCCCCCCCCCCCCATTTGGGGTCGCGTTGTGATTTGTGGGGGCTTCTCCCCCTTAATTTGGGGTCCTGTTGTGATTTGGGGGGGGGCGCACCTCCCTATCTGGGGGTCTTGTTTGTGGTTGGGGGGGCCCTGAGGGGTCGCCCCCCCTCAATTTGGGGTCCTGTTGTGATTTGGGGGCGTCCTGGGGGGGCTTTTCCCCCATTTGGGGTCGCGTTGTGATTTGGGGGGGGTCCTGGGGGGGCTTTTCCCCCTCAATTTGGGGTCCTGTTGTGATTTGGGGGGTCTGGGGCTTTTCCCCCCATTTGGGGGCTTTGTGATTTGGGGGGTCCCCCTCAATTTGGGGTCGCGTTGTGATTTGGGGGGGGTCCTGGGGGGGCTTTTCCCCCTCAATTTGGGGTTCCGGGGGTGGGGGGGTGCAGGGCCCGGCGCTCCGGCACGTGCGGGATTTGGGGAGGGGTCTCTGCGAGGGGGCGGGGCTCAGCGTTGTCCCCGCCCCTTGCCCGGCACAGGAGGGGTTAAACGCCCCCCCCGTGGGGCGGTTGCCGTGGAGCCGGCGGTTGCCATGGAGACGGGACGGCGGCTCCTGATTGGCTGCGGGGAAAGGGGGGGGTGGAGGATGCGGGGCAGGCTCCTCCCACCCCCAAATTGGGGAGGGGGCAAATGGGGGGAAGGAAATGCAGGGGGGGGAGGACGACCAGTGCCCCCCCCAGTGCCCCCCAGTGCCACCAGCACCGTGGGGACCTGGGAGAGGGTCTGGGGGTCTCGGGGGGGGGGGGGATTTGTGTGTGTGTGGGGGAGGGTCCCGGGGGTCCCAGGTGATCCCTGGGGATCCCTGGGGATCCCTCTCTGGGGGTCTCTTGGGGGTCCCAGAGGGTCCCAGGGGTCCTTGGGGGTCCGTGTGGGTCCCTGGGGATCCCTGGGGGTCTCTGGGGGGTCTCTGGAGGTCCCTGGGGGTCCCAGGGGTCTCTGGGGGTCCTTGGGGGTCCCTGGGGGGTCTCTGGGGGTCCCTGGGGATCCCTGGGGGTCCCAGGGGTCTCTGGGGGTCCCCGGGGGTCCCTGGGGGTCTCCCCGGGGGTCCCTGACGCCCCCCGTCCCCCCCAGTTCAAGCGGATGCTGAACCGGGAGCTGTCGCACCTGTCCGGGATGAGCCGCTCTGGGAACCAGGTGTCCGAGTACATCGCCAGCACCTTCCTGGGTGGGTGAGACCCCCTGAGACCCCCTGGGACCCCCCTGGGACCCCCTGAGACCCCCTGAGACCCCCCTGGGACCCCCCTGGGACCCCCAGGACACTGAGAGACCCCCAGGCCCCAGGTGTCCGAGTACATCGCCAGCACCTTCCTGGGTGGGTGAGACCCCCGTGAGACCCTGGGACCCCCAGGACCCCTGAGACCCCCGAGGGACCCCTGAGACCCCCGTGAGACCCCCAGAGACCCCCAAAAGCTCCCCAAAGCCATCCAGAGCCCCCAGAGCCCCCCATGTCCCCCCGCCCCAGACAAGCAGCCCGAGGTGGAGCCCCACAGGACCCCCAAAGCCCCCCAGGACCCCCATGAGCCCCCCAGGACCCCCAGGACCCCCATGAGCCCCCATGTCCCCCCAGACCCCCCCAGACCCCCCCAGGACCCCCCCAGAGTCCCCATGACCCCCATAGGACCCCCAGGACCCCCATGAGCCCCCCCCCAGACCCCCCCAGGACCCCCCATGTCCCCCCATGACCCCCATAAAACCCCCATGAGCCCCAGAGGCCCCCCCAGCCCCAGGACCCCCATGAAACCCCAAAGGGACCCCCAGGACCCCCCAGACCCCAGAGCCCCCAGGACCCCCCCAGGACCCCCATGTCCCCCAGGACCCCCATGACCCCCCCAGGGACCCCAGAGCCCCCCAGACCCCCCCCCAGGACCCCCAGAGCCCCCAAAGGGACCCCCATTTCCCCCCCCAGACAAGCAGCCCGAGACCCCCATGTCCCCCCAGGACCCCCCAGAGCCCCATTCCCCCAGACCCCCCCAGGACCCCCATGAGCCCCATAGGGTCCCCCAAAGCCCCCCATGAGCCCCCATGTCCCCCCCCCAGACAAGCAGCCCGAGGTGGAGCCCCCCAGCCCCTGTGGAGCCCCAGGACCCCCAGATCCCCCATGTCCCCCAGAGGGACCCCAAAAGCCCCCAGGACCCCCATGGACCCCCAGACCCCCAGGGACCCCCAGAGCTCCTCAGCCCCCCGGACCCCCATGAGCCCCATAGGGCACAAGCAGGACCCCAGAGCCCCAAAAGCCCCCTGCGTCCCCCAGGACCCCAGGACCCCCCATGGCCCCTGCCCTTTCAGCCGAGGGTGGAGAGGAGCCCCTGGGCCCCCGGCCCGGGGCTGGGGCGCTTCGGGGGGGCTGGGGGACCCCAAAACCCCGGGGGTTTGGGGGTCTCAGGGACCGACACGGAGGAGCAGCTGGGCAAGGTGGGGCTGGGGGGATCTCAACCTTTGGGCTCTTTGGGGGTCTCCCCAGGGTTTTGGGGGGTCTGGGGGGGTTTGGGGGAGGGTCTCAGGGGTCTGGGGGTTTGGGGGGATCTGGGGGGTTTGGGGGGTTTGGGGCTGGGGTCTGGGGGGTCACAAGGGGTGGTTTGGGGGTCTCCCCAATTTTTGGGGGGTCACTGGGTGGTTTGGGGGTCTCAGGGGTTTGGTCTGGGGGTCTCAGGGCAGTCTGGGGGTTTGGGGCTCTTTAGGGGTCTGGGGGGTCTGGGGGGGGCTCTCTCGGGGGGTTGGGGGGTCTTGGGGCAGTTTGGGGGTCTCAGGGCTGGTTTGGGGGTCTCAGGGCAGTTTGGGGGTCTCGGGGCTGTTTGGGGGGGTCTCAGGATGATTTGGGGGTTTGGGGCAGTTTGGGGGTCTCAGGGCGGTTTGGGGGTCACAGGGCAGTTTGGGGGGGTCTCAGGGCAGTTTGCGGGGGTCTTGGGGCAGTTTGGGGTCTCTGGGCAGTTTGGGGGGTCTCGGGGCAGTTTGGGGGTCTCGGGGTGGTTCAGGGGGGGTCTGTGGGGAGCAGAGGGGGTCCCCACCAATCCCACCCCCCCCCGTGCCCCCCCAGGAGCTGGACAGCCTCAACCAGTGGGGGCTGAACATTTTCCGCGTGTCCGAGTTCTCCAACAACCGCTCGCTGAGCTGCATCATGTTCACCATCTTCCAGGTGACCCCCGAAACAGCCCCGGGACCCCCAAAAACAGCCCCGGGACCCCCAAAAACAGCCCCGGGACCCCCAAAAACAGCCCCAGGACCCCCAAAAATACCCCCTGGGACCCCAGAAACGCCTCCTGGGACCCCAAAAATACCCCCTGGGATCCCAAAAACAGTCCCAGGACCCCCGAAAACAGCCCCGGGACCCCCAAAAACAGCCCCGGGACCCCCAGAAACAGCCCAGGACCCCAAAAACGCCCCCGGGACCCCCCAAAACAGCCCCGGGACCCCCGAAAACAGCCCCAGGATCCCAAAAACAGCCCCGGGATCCCCGAAAACACCCCCGGGACCCCGAAAACAGCCCCGGGGACCCCAAAAACAGCCCCGGGACCCCCGAAAACAGCCCCGGGACCCCCGAAAACAGCCCTGGGATCCCAAAAACAGCCCCGGGACCCCAAAAACAGCCCCGGGACCCCCGAAAACACCCCTGGGACCCCCAAAAACAGCCCTGGGACCCCAAAAACAGCCCCGGGACCCCTGAAACAGCCCCGGGACCCCAAAAACAGCCCCTGGGACCCCAAAAACAGCCCCGGGACCCCCAAAAACAGCCCCGGGACCCCCGAAAACACCCCGGGACCCCCAAAACAGCCCCGGGACCCCCAAAACAGCCCCGGGACCCCCGAAAACAGCCCCGGGACCCCATAAACAGCCCCGGGACCCCCGAAAACAGCCCCGGGACCCCCTAAAACAGCCCCGGGACCCCAAAAACAGCCCCGGGACCCCAAAAACAGCCCCGGAACCCCCAAAAACAGCCCCTGGACCCCCAAAACACCCCCTGGGACCCCAAAAATACCCCCGGGATCCCAAAAACAGCCCTGGGACCCCAAAAACACCCCCTGGGACCCCAAAAATACCCCCTGGGATCCCAAAAATACCCCGGGACCCCAAAAATACCCCCGGGACCCCAAAAATACCCCGGGATCCCAAAAATACCCCCTGGGATCCCCAAAAATACCCCGGGACCCCAAAAATACCCCTGGGATCCCAAAAATACCCCCCGGGATCCCAAAAAACACCCCTGGGATCCCAAAAATACCCCCAGGATCCCAAAATTGCCCCCCGACCCCAAAAATGCCCCCAGACCCCCTGAGCCACCTCCCTGCTGCTGAGGAGGAGTTTTGGGTGTGTTCCGGGTGTGGCCTGGGTGTGTTCTGGGTGTGTTCCAGGTGTATTTTGGGAGGGTTTTGGGTCTATTTAGAGTGTGACCTGGGTGTGTTTCAGGTGTATTTTGGGTGTGTTTCGGGTGTATTTTGGGTGTGTTTTGGATGTGTTCCAGGTGTATTTTGGGTGTGTTTTGGGTGTAGTTTTGGGTGTATTTCAGGTGTATTTTGGGTGTGACCTGGGTGTGTTTTGGGTCTATTTTTGGTGTATTTCAGGTGTGTTTTGGGTGCATTTCAGGTGTATTCCGGGTGTGTTTGGGTGTGTTTTGTGGCTCTTTAGAGTGTGACCTGGGTGTGTTCCAGGTGTATTTTGGGTGTGTTTTGGGTGTGTTTTGGGTCTGTTCCAGGTGTATTTTGGGCCTATTTTGGGTGTGTTTTGGGTGTATTTTGGGTGTGTTTTGGGTCTATTTAGGGTGTGACCTGGGTGTGTTTTGGGTGTGTTCTGGGTCTATTTAGAGTGTGTTTTTTGTAGTTTTGGTGTATTTCGGGTGTGTTTTGGCTGTGTTTTGGGTGTATTTAGGGCGTGTTTTGGGTGTATTTATGGTGTGTCCTGGGTGTGTTTTGGGTCTATTTTAGGTCTATTTTGGGTGTGTTTTGGGGGTCTATTTAGAGTGTGACCTGGGTGTGTTCCAGGTGTATTTTGGGTGTGTTTCGGGTGTATTTTGGGTCTATTTTAGGTCTATTTTGGGTGTGTTTTGGGTCTATTTAGGGCGTGACTTGGGTGTGTTCCGGGTGTATTTTGGGTGTGTTTAGGGTGTGACCTGGGTGTGTTCCGTGTGTGTTTTGGGTGTGTTTTGGGTGTATTTTGCTGTGTTTCAAGTGTACCTTTGTGTTCTGTGTTTTTGGGTGTATTTAGGGGTGTATTCTGGGTCTTTTTAGGTATATTTCGGGTGTATTTTGGCTGTATTTGGGTATTTTGGGGAATTTAGGGTGTGACCTTGTCCTGTGATTTTTGTATTTTGGGTGCATTTCTGGGTGTGTGTTTTTGGGTGTGTTTTGGTGTATTTTAGGTACATTTGGGTGTTTTCACATTTGGGTATTTTTATTTGGGTACCAGGAATGTGACCTTGTCCGGACCTTTGCCATCCCCGAGCGGGCACTCCTGGGCTGTGTTTGGGTGTATTTGGGTACATTTTGGGTATATTTGGTTCCCACCCATTTCCGGGTTGCCATCCTGGATTTGGGTCCCAGGGTACATGACCCCAGGAGGCGTGACCTCGTCCGGACCTTTGCCATCCTGGAGCGGGCGCTCCTGGGCTGTGTTTGGGTACATTTTGGGTACATTTTGGTACATTTTGGGTATATTTGGGTCCCAGGAGCGTGACCTCGTCCGGACCTTTGCCATCCTGGAGCAGGCGCTCCTGGGCTGTGTTTGGGTACATTTTGGGTACATTTTGGTACATTTTGGGTATATTTGGGTCCCAGGAGCGTGACCTCGTCCGGACCTTTGCCATCCCGGAGCGGGCGCTCCTGGGCTGTTTTTGGGTACATTTTGGGTACATTTTGGTACATTTTGGGTATATTTGGGTCCCAGGAGCGTGACCTCGTCCGGACCTTTGCCATGCCCGAGCGGGCGCTCCTGGGCTGTGTTTGGGTACATTTTGGGTACATTTTGGGTACATTTTGGGTATATTTGGGTCCCAGGAGCGTGACCTCGTCCGGACCTTTGCCAGCCCCGAGCGGGCGCTCCTGGGCTGTGTTTGGGTACATTTTGGGTGTATTTGGGTACATTTTGGTACATTTTGGGTATATTTGGGTACATTCCATCCCAGGAGCGTGACCTTGTCCAGACCTTTGCCATCCCGGAGCGGGCGCTCCTGGGCTGTGTTTGGGTACATTTTGGGTACATTTGGGTACATTTTGGGTATATTTGGGTACATTTTGGGTACATTCCCATCCCAGGAGCGTGACCTCGTCCGGACCTTTGCCATCCCCGAGCGGGCGCTCCTGGGCTATGCCCAGGCCCTGGAGGTACACTTTGGTACATTTGGGTATATTTGGGTCCCAGGACCGCCCGGTCGTGCTGCAGTCCACCTTTGCCATCCCAGAGGGCCACCCTGGCCTATGCCGGGACCCCAGACCCCACCTCGGGGACCATAAATGGGGGGGGGAGGGAGGATCCAAAAATGGGTGGTGGGTGCCATAAATGAGGGGGAGGTCCCTTATTTGGGTGGTGGGACCTCTTCAGGAGTGGTGGGACCAGTTCTGGGAGTGATTTTGGGGTGAGGGGACCCATAACTGGGTGGGAGGTCCCTTATTTGGGTGGTGGGATCCCATAGGTGGGTGGGGATCCCATAAGTGGGGATCCATAAGTGGGTGGGTGGTCCCATAAATGGAAGGGGTCACCTAAGTGGATGGGGAGGGTCCCATAAATGGGTGGGGGATCCCATAAATGGGTGGGAAGTCCCATAATTGGGTGGTGGGACCCATAAATGGGTGGTGGGACCCATAAATGGGTGGTGGGATCCATGAATGGGTGGTGGGATCCATAAATGGGTGGGAGGTCCCTTAATTGGGTGGTGGGACCCATAAATGGGTGGGAGGGACCCATAAATGGGTGGGAGGTCCCTTAAATGGGTGGTGGGATCCATAAATGGGTGGTGGGACCCATAAATGGGTGGGAGGTCCCTTAATTGGGTGGTGGGTCCTATAAATGGGTGGTGGGATCCATAAATGGGTGGGAGGTCCCTTAATTGGGTGGGGGTCCCATAAATGGGTGGTGGGATCCATAAATGGGTGGGGGGATCCATAAATGGGTGGGGGGATCCATAAATGGATGGGAAGTCCCATAATTGGGTGGTGGGACCCATAAATGGGTGGGAGGTCCCTTAATTGGGTGGGGGGTCCCTCTGGGTTTTGGGGAGGCTCTGAAGGGGGGACGAGGGTCCCACTGGAATTTGGGGAGGGGGCGTCTGAGGGGGACGAGGGTCCCACTGGAATTTGGGGGGTGGTCCGAGGGTCTAAATCCCCATCCCAGGGATCCACTGACCTGGGGTCTTGGCCGTCCCTTAATTGGGTGGGGGGTCCACGATAACCCCGGGTGGTGGGATCCATAAATGGGTGCCAGGGACCCATGTCCCGGGGGGGGGTCCCTCCCCGTGACCCGGGGGTCCCTCTAACCAGGGGGAGGGACCCATAAATGGGTGGTGGGATCCCATCAATGGGTGGTGGGATCCTGCAGGGTAGGACTGCGACATCTTCCCTGTCCCGGGGTGGGGGGCGCTCCTATAGATGGTCATGACATGGTGGGACCCAAAAATGGGTGGTGGGTCCCAAAAATGGGTGATGGGATCCCCATGCACCAATGGTCATTGACATGGTCCACCCAAAATCCTGGGTGGGGGTCCCCAAATTCCTGCCCAAAAAACCCTGGGCACCCCCAGGATCCATAAATGGGTGGTCAGATCCAAAAAAAATAACCCGTGGTGGGACCCATCCTAAATGGGTGGGGTACCAGATGGTCATAAACATGGTCAGCACCCAAAATCCTGATCCCCCAAATTCCTGCCCAAAAACACCCATAAATGGGCGCCAGATGGGACATGGTCCCCCAAAATGGGTGGTGGGATCCACCCCAAATTCCTGCTAAAACCCCCAAATCCCTGCCCAAAACCACCCCAGGGTGGGATGGTCATCGACATGGTCAGGGGGTCCCCTCTGGGTTGAGCACCCCTGCTGCACCAGATGGGGACATGGTCCCACCCAAATTTGCAATAAAATACCCCAAATTCCTGTCCCCCCAAAATCCCTGCCCAAAACCACACCCAGGACCTGGAGATGGTCATTGGCATGGTCCCTCTAAAATACCCCAAATCCCTGCCCAAAAAACACCCCTGAGCACCCCCAGCTGCCGCCAGATGGTCATCGACATGGTCAGCACCCAAAAACCTGCTAAAACACCCCAAATTCCTGCCCAAAAAACACCCCTGAGCACCCCCAGCTGCACCAGATGGTCATCGACATGGTCAGCACCCAAAATCCTGCTAAAATGCCCCAAAATTCTGCCCTAAAAACACCCCAGAACTTCCTAAACAGCCCCAGGCATTGCGCCAGATGGTCATCGACATGGTCAGCACCCAAAACCTGGCTAATACACCCCAAATTCCTGCTAAAATACCCCAAATTCCTGCCCAAAAAACACCCCTGAGCACCCCCAGCTGCACCAGATGGTCATCGACATGGTCAGCACCCAAAACCGCAATAAAATACCCCAAATTCCTGCCCAAAAACACCCCTGAGCACCCCCAAGCTGCACCAGATGGTCATCGACATGGTCAGCACCCAAAACTGCAATAAAATACCCCAAATTCCTGCCCAAAAAACACCCCTGAGCACCCCCAGCTGCGCCAGATGGTCATCGACATGGTCAGCACCCAAAACTGCAATAAAATACCCCGAATTCCTGCCCAAAAAACACCCCTGAGTACCCCCAGCTGCACCAGATGGTCATCAACATGGTCAGCACCCAAAAACCTGCTAAAATAACCCGAATTCCTGCCCAAAAAACACCCTTGAGCACGCCCAGCTGCGCCAGATGGTCATCAACATGGTCAGCACCCAAAACCGCAATAAAATACCCCAAATTCCTGCTAAAACACCCCAAATCCCTGCCCAAAACCACCCCAGGCGCTGTGCCAGATGGTCATCGACATGGTCAGCACCCAAAACTGCAATAAAATACCCCAAATTCCTGCCCAAAAAAACACCCTAGCACCCCCAAAGATGGTCATCGACATGGTCAGCACCCAAAACTGCAATAAAATACCCCAAATTCCTGCCCAAAAAACACCCCTGAGCACCCCCAGCTGTGCCAGATGGTCATCGACATGGTCAGCACCCAAAACTGCAATAAAATACCCCAAATTCCTGCCCAAAAAACACCCCTGAGCACCCCCAGCTGTGCCAGATGGTCATCGACATGGTCAGCACCCAAAACCGCAATAAAATACCCCAAATTCCTGCTAAAACACCCAAAATCCCTGCCCAAAACCACCCCAGGCGCTGCGCCAGATGGTCATCGACATGGTCAGCACCCAAAAACCTGCTAAAATACCCCAAATTCCTGCCCAAAAAACACCCCTGAGTACCCCCAGCTGCACCAGATGGTCATCAACATGGTCAGCACCCAAAAACCTGCTAAAATAACCCGAATTCCTGCCCAAAAAACACCCTTGAGCACGCCCAGCTGCGCCAGATGGTCATCGACATGGTCAGCACCCAAAACCGCAATAAAATACCCCAAATTCCTGCTAAAACACCCCAAATCCCTGCCCAAAACCACCCCAGGCGCTGTGCCAGATGGTCATCGACATGGTCAGCACCCAAAACTGCAATAAAATACCCCAAATTCCTGCCCAAAAAACACCCCTGAGCACCCCCAGCTGTGCCAGATGGTCATCCATGGTCAGCACCCCTGCAAAAAATACCCCAAATTCCTGCCCAAAAACACCCCAAACCCCCCTGTGCCAGATGGTCATCGACATGGTCCCCCAAAACCCCAAAAAATACCCCAAATTCCTGCTAAAACACCCAAAATCCCTGCCCAAAACCCCCAAACCCCAGATGGTCATCCATGGTCAGCACCCAAAACCTGCTAAAATACCCCAAATTCCCCCCAAAAACACCCCTGAGTACCCCCTCTGCAAGATGGTCATCGACATGGTCAGCACCCAAAACCCCCCTAAAATACCCCCAAATTCCCCCAAAAACCCCCCAGAACTTCCTAAACAGCCCCAAACGCCCAAATGGTCATCGAAAGCACCCCTGAAACAAAGCCTCAAATTAACCCCCAAATCCTGCTTAAATACCCCAAATCCCTGACAAAATAACCCCCAAATCCTGCTAAAGTACCCCAAATCCCTGACAAAAAATACCCCAGAGCCCCCTGAGCACCCCCAGCCCTGCCCTGGGTGGTCCCTAGCCCTGACTTGCCCCCCAAAACCCCCCAAACCCTCCTCAAACCCCCCAAAACCCCCCAAAACCCCCCCAAAACCTCCCCCAAACCCCCCAAACCCTCCCAAACCTCCCCCAAATCTCCCCAAAGCCCCCCCAAACCCCTCAAAACCCCCCAAAATCTCCCCAAACCTCCCAAACCCCCTCCAAACCCCCAAAGGTGCCCAAACCCCCACATGTCCAAACCCCTGAACCTCCCCAAAACCCCTCAAACCCTCAAGACCATGGTGGAAACCCCCAAACCTCCCCAACCCCCAAAACCCCCAAAACCTCCCCAAACCCCCCCAAACCCCAGGTGCCCCCCAGGTGGGGGCCCCAAACATGTCCAAGCACATGGGCCTCCTGGGGGTCCCAAGACCATGGGGACCAAGAAGGTGCCGAGCCGAGGTGGCCTGCTGGACAACACACCGCTGTCCCCAGGTGGGGCGGGGCCACCAAAAACCAGCCTGGGGCCCAGGTGACAGCCCTGTCCCCGAGGTGCCCAGGTGGCCCTGGCTGTCCCCAGGGTGACCCTGTCTGTCCCCAAGGTGGCTCTGTCTGTGCCCAAGTGGCCCAGGTGACGCGGCTGTCCCCGAGGTGACCCTGTCTGTCCCCAAGGTGGCCCTGGCTGCCCCCAGGTGTCCTTGTCTGTCCCTGAGGTGGCCCAGGTGACGTCCCTGCCCCCAGGTGCTGCGGAACATGGTGCCAGCCCTGTCCCCAGGTGTCCCTGTCTGTCTGTCCCCAGGTGTCCCTGTCTGTCCCCGAGGTGACCCTGTCTGTCCCCAGGTGTCCCTGTCTGTCTGTCCCCAAGGTGTCCCTGCCTGCCCCCAGGTGTCCCTGTCTGTCCCCGAGGTGTCCCAGGTGTCCCAGGTGACGTCCCTGTCCCCAGGTGCTGCGGAACATGGTGCCAGCCCTGTCCCCAGGTGTCCCAGGTGGCCATAGCCAGCCCCAGGTGTCCCAGGTGTCCCAGGTGACGTCCCTGTCCCCAGGTGCTGCGGAACATGGTGCCAGCCCCGTCCCCAGGTGTCCCTGTCTGTCTGTCCCCGAGGTGTCCCTGTCTGTCCCCAGGTGTCCCTGGCTGTGCCCAAGGTGTCCCAGGTGTCCCAGGTGACGTCCCTGTCCCCAGGTGCTGCGGAACATGGTGCCAGCCCTGTCCCCAGGTGTCCCTGTCTGTCCCCAGGTGTCCCTGTCTGTCCCCAGGTGTCCCTGGCTGTCCCCGAGGTGTCCCTGTCTGTCCCCAGGTGTCCCTGTCTGTCCCCGAGGTGGCCCAGGTGTCCCAGGTGACGTCCCTGTCCCCAGGTGCTGCGGAACATGGTGCCAGCCCCGTCCCCAGGTGTCCCTGTCTGTCCCTGAGGTGGCCCAGGTGTCCCAGGTGGCCCTGCAGCCCCAGCCCCAGGTGTCCCAGGTGACGTCCCCTGTCCCCAGGTGCCCCATTTGCAGGTCGGGTTCATCATGGTGGTGCTGCTGCCGGAGGCCTGGGCCGAGCCCACACCCAGACATGTCCCAGGGGTCCCTGTCCCTCTGTCCCAGTGGTCCCTCTGTCCCAGGATCATGGAGGTCCCCATTCTTCACTGCCCCAATGTCTCCCCCCAGGTCGGGTTCAGGCTCGGCATGGAGATCAGGAGGCCTGGGCCGAGCAAGTTCACCCGCACATGTCCCAGTCCTGTCCCAAATCCCAGGTGAGACCCACCCCCTGGGGACCCACCTGGGGTGTCCCCACCCCCTGGGTCCCCAACGACTCCCCAGGTCGGGTTCACACCTGGGCAGCCGCTGTGGGACCTGGGCCGAGCCTGGGGACACCTGGGATGTCCCAGGGACCCAGTGCTGTCCCTCTGTCCCAGGTCACCCCTCAGTGTCCCCAATGTCCCTCAGTGTCCCAGGTGTCCCCTCACTGTCCCTGATGTCCCCGATGCCGACAGGTCGGGGTCCAGAAATCACAGGCCTGGCCGAGCAGGTCCCCCGCAATGTCCCCATGCTGTCCCCAGTGATGCTGTCCCCCCCCAATGTCCCCTCACTGTCCCTGATGTCCCCCGTCCCCATTTGCAGGTCGGGTTCATCGATTTCGTGGTGCAGCCGCTGTGGGAGGCCTGGGCCGAGCTCGTTCACCCGGACATGTCCCAGTGCTGTCCCTCTGTCCCAGTGCTGTCCCTCTGTCCCAGTGTCCCCAGTGCTGTCCCTCTGTCCCAGTGTCACCCCTCAGTGTCCCCAATGTCCCCTCAGTGTCCCCAGTGTCCCCTCACTGTCCCCAACGTCTCTCCCCAGGTCGGGTTCATCGATTTCGTGGTGCAGCCGCTGTGGGAGGCCTGGGCCGAGCTCGTTCACCCAGACATGTCCCAGTGCTGTCCCTCTGTCCCAGTGCTGTCCCTCTGTCCCAATGTCCCCTCAGTGTCCCCAATGTCCCCTCACTGTCCCTGTGTCCCCATTTCTAGGTCGGGTTCATCGATTTCGTGGTGCAGCCGCTCCCCAATGTCCCCCCGGACATCCCAGTGTCCCCAGTGCTGTCCCTCTGTCCCAATGCTGTCCCCAGTGTCCCCTCAGTGTCCCCAGTGTCCCCTCCCCCAGGTCCCCTCACTGTCCCTGTGTTCATCGGGTTCATCGATTTCGTGGTGCAGCCGCTGTGGGAGGCCTGGGCCGAGCTCGTTCACCCACACATGTCCCAGTGCTGTCCCTCTGTCCCAGTGCTGTCCCTCTGTCCCAGTGTCACCCCTCAGTGTCCCCAGTGTCCCCTCAGTGTCCCTGATGTCCCCAATGTCTCTCCCCAGGTCGGGTTCATCGATTTCGTGGTGCAGCCGCTGTGGGAGGCCTGGGCCGAGCTCGTTCACCCGGACGCTCGGGAGATGCTGCGGGCGCTGCACGAGAACCGCGAGTGGTTCCGGCTCCGGGCCCCGCTCAGCCCCGAGCCCCCCCCGGAGCCCCCCCCGGGACCCCCCGGCACCGGCACCGGCCCCGGCCCCCCCCCGGTTCCGCTTCGAGCCCCCCCCGGACGGGGAGGGGGAGGGGGAGGGGGAGGGGCAGGACCCCCCCCCGGGGAGCCCCCCCGAGGAGGGGGAGGGGCGGGGGGAGCCCCCCCCGTGAGGGGGGAGGGGCGGGGCCCGGCTCGGTCCCGTGATTGCACCGGGGGGGGGGGGAGTTTAGTTGGGTTATTTCTATTTATTGTTATTATTTTTAATTTTATTCGGGTTATTTTTATTTGAATTATTTCTATTGGTTTTATTTATAATTTTATTGAGTATTTTCATTTGATCATTTTTATTTGGATTATTTTTATTTTATTTTTATTTGGATCATTTTTATTGATTATTTCCATTTGGATCATTTTTATTTGGATTATTTTTATTGATTATTTTATTTATCATTTTTATTGATTATTTTTATTTGGATTATTTTTACTTGGATTATTTTAATTGATTATTTTTATTTATAATTTTTATTGATTATTTCCATTTGGATCATTTTTATTTGGATTATTTTTATTGATTATTTTTATTTATCATTTTTATTGATTATTTTTACTTGGATTATTTTTACTTGTATTATTTTTATTGATTATTTCTATTTATAATTTTTATTGATTATTATTATTCATTATTTTAATTGATTACTTTTATTGCTTATTTTAATTGGAATGATTTTTATTTTTTTTTTTTTTAATGGGGATTATTTTTATTTGGGTTACTTTTTATTTCTATTATTTTTATGCATTATTGTTATTTTGATTATTTTTATTTTGATTATTTTCATTTTGATTATTTTCATTTATTATTTTCATTTGGTTTTTTACCGGGATTGTTTTTTATTTATTATTTTTATTTGGGATTATTTTGATTTATTATTATAATTGGTTATTTTTATTATGGATTCTTTTCCATTTGGATTATTTCCCGTCTGGATTATTTTTCTTGGATTTTTTCCCATTCAGGTTGTTTTTGTTGAGATTTTTTAAATTGGGATTATTTTATGAGATTTATTTCACTTGGAGTTTTATTTTACCCATTTGGGTTATTTGCATTTGGTGTTTTCTATTGGGAATTTTTTCCTTTTGGGTTATTTTTATTTGGGATTTTTAAAATTCAGATAATTTATTTTTATGAGATTTCTTTTCACCGGAATTGATTTAATCAAAATTATTTTAATCAGATTTTTTTTAATCTGAATTTTTTTAAAATTATTTTTTAAGAATTCTTTATTGGAATTCTTTTTATTGGGATTCTTTTACTGGAATGGTTTTAGCGGGATAATTTCAATGGAATGTTTTTCATTGGAATTATTTTGATTATTTTTTTAATCAGAATTAATTTAATGGGATTATTTAATCGGAATTATTTCCACTGGAATGATTTTACTGGAATGATTTTGGTGGAATTATTTAATCAGAATGATTTAATCAGAATAATTTATCAGAATGATTTAATCAGAATTATTTTTTAGTAGAGTTATTTTTTACTGGAGGGATTTTATTTGGATTTCTTTATCAGAGTTATTTTTACTGGAATTATTTTTATCAGAATTATTTTTTATCGGAATCATGATTTTATCAGGATTCTTTTTATCTGAATTATGATTTTACTGGGATTCTTTTTATCTGAATCGTGATTTTATTGAATTATTTTTATCGGGATTATTTTATCCTGAATTAATTTATCTGAATTATGATTTTATTTGCATTATTTTTATCGGGATTATTTTATTTGGATTATTTTATCAGAGTTATATCATTATTTTATGAGGATTATTTTATTGGTATTTTATTTTTATTTGGATTCTTTCCTTTGGATTACTTCATCCGAATTATTTTTATCAGAATTATTTTATTGGATTATTTTGTTCGCATTCTTTTATTTGCATTATTTCCATTTCGGGGTTCATTTGTGGGGGGCAGGGGAGGGGAATTTTTATTCTCTATTTTTTAAAAAATCGGAAAAGACAAAAAAAGGAGGAAAATTCCCCCCCGGAAGAGAGCGGGGAACGGGACCCCAAAAAGGGGAGACCCCAAAAATGGGGAAACCCAAAAAGGGGGAACCCCAAAAATGGGAGACCCCAAAAAGGGAGGACCCCAAAAAGGGGGGAGACCCCAAAAAGGGGGAGACCCAAAAAAGGGAGAGACCCCAAAAAGAAGGAGACCCCAAAAAGGGGAGACCCCAAAAAGGGGAGACCCCAAAAAGGGGGAGACCCCAAAAAGGGGGAGACCCCAAAAAGGGGGAGACCCCAAAAAGGGGGGACCCCAAAAAGGGGGGACCCCAAAAAGGGGGAGACCCCAAAAAGGGGAGACCCCAAAAAGGGGAGACCCCAAAAAAGGGGGAGACCCCAAAAAGGGAAACCCAAAAAGGGGAGACCCCAAAAAGGGGGAACCCCAAAAAGGGGGAGACCCCAAAAAGGGGGGACCCCAAAAAGGGGGAGACCCCAAAAAGGGGGGACCCCAAAAAGGGAGGAGACCCCAAAAGCCATTGATGGGGGGAGGGGCAGAGCCCCAAATTCGGGGTTTTCCCCCCAAACTTTCCCCGCTTTGCACAGGGACCCCCCCCCCCCCCCCCGCGGCGCAGCAATACCGGGGGGACCCCACCCCAATTCCGGGGGGACCCTCCCCAATTCCGGGGGGACCCCACCCCAATACCGGGGGGACCCTCCCCAATTCCGGGGACCCCTCCCCAATTCCGGGGGACCCCACCCCAATTCCGGGGGACCCTCCCCAATACCGGGGACCCCTCCCCAATTCCGGGGGACCCCTCCCCAATACCGGGGGACCCCACCCCAATTCCGGGGACCCTCCCCAATACCGGGGGGACCCTCCCCAATTCCGGGGGGACCCCTCCCCAATTCCGGGGGGACCCCCCCAATTCCGGGGGGACCCCACCCCAATTCCGGGGGACCCTCCCCAATACCGGGGGGACCCCACCCCAATTCCGGGGGACCCCTCCCCAATTCCGGGGGACCCTCCCCAATTCCGGGGACCCCTCCCCAATTCCGGGGACTTCCCTCCCCAATTCCGGGGACCCCTCCCCAATTCCGGGGGGCTCGGGGGGCCTGACCCCAAAATTCCGGGTTTTTTTTTTGGGGTCCCCATTTCCCCATTTCTGGTCCTGCTGTAGCACTGGGGGGGGGATTGGGGGTTCGACCCCTCCCCCCCAAACCGAATTTGGGGGGGGGTCGCGCGCGGGGTGGGGGAGGGGTCGTGCAGAGCTTTTATTTTTGTACCGGCGGCGGCGGCGCTGAAAATCCCGGGAATTGTGGGGAGGGGGGACCCCGAAACCCCCCCCCAAAAAACCCCAAAACCCTCGCGGGTCGGGGGTCCACCCCCCCCCCCATCCATCCCCCCTCCCCCACCTCGTCAGCCCCTTCTCCCGCCAGCGGCTCCAATAAAGAGGAGAAGGGAACGAGCGCAGGGCTCGGGTCCGGGGGATCCGGGGGGGGATTTTTGGGGGATTTTGGGGGGTCCCTGCTGGGGGATCCCGTGATTTTTGGGGGGTCCCTGCTGTGGGAGGATCCCATGGGAACCATGGGTCGGAACGGGGTTTGGGGGTCCCGGGCGGGGGGGGGCCCTGAGGGGGGGGGAGAGGGCTGTCCACGGCGGCGCCATGCCCGGAACCATCGGGACGGTACGGAACGGCCCCTGGGGCGGGGCCTTTACCGGCAGAGAGGAACGGACCGGGCGGAACCATCGCGGCCGGAGCGCGGGGGGGTGGGAGAGGGCGAGTCCACGGCGGCGGAGTCCCTGGGGTGTTCTGGGGCTCCTGAGGACGGTCCCGGGAGGGTCCCTGGGTGCGGGGATGTCCCCAGGTGATGTTTTTACCCCCAGAGCAGGGTCCCCAGGTGCTGTGGGGGTCCCCAGGGTGGGGTCTCTCAGGGATGTTTTTGGGGGGGTTCCTCAGGTGCTGGTTTAGGGGCTAGGTTTTGGGGCCGGGTCCTGAGGGGGTTATTTTTGGGGTCCCTCAGGTGATTTTTAGGGGTCCTGGTGCTGTTTTTTGGGGTCCCTCAGGTGATTTTTGGGGTCCCTCAGGTGCGGTTGGATGTCCCCAGGTGATGTTTTAGGGTCCCCGGGTTATTTTCAGGGTCCCCCAGGTGCTGTGGGCTGCACCCCAGGGTAGTTTTGGGGTCTCTCAGGTGATTTTTGGGGTCTCTCAGGTGATTTTTGGGGTTTCTCAGGTTATTTTTCAGGTCCCCAGGTTACTTTTTCTGTCCCCAGGTTTTTGCCCCCAGGTGCTGTTTGGGGTCTCTCAGGTTACTTTTGGGGTCTCTCAGGTGATTTTCAGGATCTCAGGTGCTGTTTTTGGGGTCTCTCAGGTGATTTTTGGGGTCCCCAGGTGCTGGTTTTGGGGTCTCTCAGGTGATTTTTAGGATCCCAGGTGCTGTTTTAGGGTCTCTCAGGTTACTTTTGGGGTCTCTCGGGTGATTTTTGGGGTCCCCAGGTGCTGTTTCTCCCCCCAGGTGCTGTGGGCTGTGCCCCCCTGCCTGCCCGGGCCCCCTGCTGGGGGCTGCTGCTGATGACGCTGGGCCAGGCCCCCCCCCTGCTGGGGGCTGCAAAAAATGTACACGTGCTGATGACGCTGGGCTGGCAGGTACCCCAAAAACCTACAAATGTACCCCAAAACCTACAAATGTACCCCAAAAACCTATAAATGTACCCCAAAAACCTACAAATGTACCCCAAAAACCTATAAATGTACCCCAAAAACCTACAAATGTGCCCCAAAAACCTAGAAATGTACCCCAGAAACCTACAAATGTACCCCAAAAACCTATAAATGTACCCCAAAAACCTACAAATGTACCCCTAAATATCCCTGGGAACCCCAAACATGCACAAATGTACCCCAAAAACCTACAAATGTACCCCAAAAACCTACCTGGGAACCCCAAAAATGTACAAATGTACCCCAAAAATGTACAAATGTACCCCAAAATATCCCTGGGAACCCCAAACATGCACAAACGTACCCCAAAACCTACAAAGGGGGGGAACCTACAAATGTACCCCAAAACGGCCCCTGGGGGGGCAACCCCAAAGAGCCCCAAAATGGGGTCCTGGGGGTCCTGGGGGTTTAAATGCCCCCCAAAACCTAGGCCCTGGGGGTCCTGGGGGGTTTAGGGCCCCCAAAAGGCCCTGGGGGTCCTGGGGGTTTTAGCCCCAAAACCCCCCCCCTAAAATGTACCCCAAAACCTACAAATGTACTGCACAAACCCCAAATAAAATCCGGGGAACCTACCTGGGAACCCCAAAACGTGCCCTGGGACTGGGGATCCCCAAACATGCACAAATGGATTTGGGATTTTTGGAACCCCCCCAAAACCTATTTTGGGAAATGTAACCCCCTAGGGATTTCTGGGAAATGCCCCCCAAAAACATTGGGATCCCCCAAAAATTTTTGGGAGCCCCAAAACCTTGGGAACCCCAAACCTAGGGATTTTTGGGATCCTCCAAGAATTTGGGAACCCCCAGGGATTTTGGGATCCCCAGGGAAATGTTTGTGGGATCCCCCCAAAATATTTGGGAACCCCAAAAGGATTTTGGGAACCCCAAAATGGCCCTGGGGGGTTTTGGATCCTCATGGGGGTTTGGGATCCTCCAAAGATTTGGGATCCCCCAGGGATTTTTGGGATCCCCCCCAAGGGATTTGGGATCCCCCAGGGATTTTTGGGATCCCCCAGGGATTTTGGGAACCCCCAGGGATCTTGGGATCCCCAAGGGATTTGGGATCCCCCAGGGACTTTTAGGATCCTCAGGGATTTGGGATCCTCCAAGAATTTGGGATCCCCAAGGGATTTTGGATCCCCCCCAAGGGATTTGGGAACCCCCAGGGATTTTTGGGATCGTCCAGGGATTTTTGGGATCCTCCAAAGATTTGGGAACCCCCAGGGATTTTGGGATCCCCCAGGGATTTTTGGGATCCCCCCCAAGGGATTTGGGAACCCCCAGGGATTTTGGGAACCCCCAGGGGATTTTGGGATCCTCATGGATTTGGGATCCTCCAAAGATTTGGGATCCCCCAGGGATTTTTGGGATCCCCCCCAAGGGATTTGGGATCCCCCAGGGATTTTTGGGATCCCCCAGGGATTTTGGGAACCCCCAGGGATCTTGGGATCCCCAAGGGATTTGGGATCCCCACCCTCATGGATTTGGGATCCCCAAGGGGAACCCCAGGGATTTTGGGATTCCCCAAGGATATTTTGGGAACCCCCCAAGGGATTTGGGAACCCCCAGGGATTTTTGGGATCCCCCCAAGGGATTTGGGATCTCCCAGGGATTTTGGGAACCCCCAGGGATTTTTGAGATCCCCCAAAGGGATTTGGGATCCCCCCCAAGGATTTTGGGATCACCCCATGGATTTGGGAACCCCCAGGGATTTTGGGATCCCCCCCAAGGGATTTGGGAACCCCCAGGGATTTTGGGATCCCCCCATGGATTTGGGATCCCCCAGGGATTTTGGGACCCCCCGGGATTTTTGGGGACCCCCCAGCCCCCCGGGCAGCCCCCTGGGATTTTTGGGGACGCCTCTGGGATTTTGGGATCCCCCAGGGATTTTTAGGATCTTCCAGGGATTTTGGGGCCCCCCCGGTGTTTCTGGGGACCCCCCCGGGGTTTTTGGGGCCCCCCCGGTGTTTCGGGGCCCCCCCGGCAGCCCCCAGACCCCTCGGTTCTGTGAAACCCCTCCCGTTTATTATCGAGGCTCCGGCCGGAGCAGCCCCGGCCCCGCCCGGCCCCGCTTTGGGGCCAAACCCGCGGATTTTGGTGCATTCCGGGGGGCTCCCGTCCCGGGGGTGGGGGTCCTGGGGCTCACTGCCCCCCCCACCCCCCCCCCGCCCCATCCAGCGGTACAAAACGACCCCTCCCCCCCTTCCCCCCCCCCCAAAACAAACAAAAAAACCCCCAAAAAACCCCAAAACCCCAAAAAAACCCCAAAAAAACCCCAAAATCCCCGAACCCCGGTGTGGGGCGGGGCGGGGCGGGGGCGGGGACCCCCGGGGCGGGGGGGGGTCCCCGGTTTGGTTCTGTGCGCGCCGGGCCCGGGCCGGGGGCTCTCAGCTGCCGTAGTGCATCGTGTTGGTGGTGATGGACATGGGGGAGGCCATGGACAGCGGCGGCCCCCCCATGGTGAACTGGCTGTTCAGGGGGGGGTAGTGCCCGCTGGAGCCCGCGGCGCTCTGCCCGCCCGACGAGCCTGGGGGCACAGGGGTCAGGGGTCACAGCGGGGTCAGGGGGCACAGGGGGTCATTGGGGTCAGGGGGGCGGGGGTCAGGGGGGGTCAGGGGGGTCAGGGGGGCACAGGGGCCAGGGGGGTCAGGGGTCAGGGGGGTCAGGGGGCCAGGGTGGTCAGGGGGGGCAGAGGGGTCAGGGGCACAGGGGGTCAGGGGTCAGGGGGGTCAGGGAGGGTCAGGGGCATAGGGGGTCAGGGGTCAGGGGGGGGGGGCACAGGGGGGGCCAGGGTCAGGGAGGGCACAGGGGTCAGGGGGGGTCAGGGGGCACAGGGGGTCTGGGGGCACAGGGGGGTCAGGGGACACAGGGGGTCAGAGGGCACAGGGGGGCAGGGGGTCAAGGGGGGTCAGGGGTCAGAGGGGATACAGGGGGGGCAGGGGGGCACAGGGGTCAGAGGGGGCCAGGGGGTCAGGGGGCACAGGGGGGTCAGGGGCACATGGGGGGTCAGGGGACACAGGGGGTCAGGGGGCACAGGGGGGGGGGGCAGGGGGTCAGGGGTCAGGGGGGTCAGGGGGCACAGCAGGGTCAGGGGGCACAGGGGGGGTCAGGGGGGATCAGGGGGGTCAGGGGGCACAGGGGGTCAGGGGGGGTCAGGGGGGGCAGGGAGGGTCAGGGGCACAGGGGGGGCAGGGGGGTCAGGGGTCAGGGAGGGTCAGGGGGGGCAGGGGGCACAGGGGGCAGAGGGCACAGGGGGCAGGGGGGGTCAGGGGCATGGGGGGCACAGGGGGGGTCAGGGGGGGGGGGGGGGGCAGGGGGGCACACAGGGGGTCAGGGGGTCAGGGGCACAGGGGTTAGGGGTCAGGGGGGTCAGGGGGCACAGGGGGTCAGGGGATCAGAGAGGGGGTCAGGGGGGGTCAGAGGGCACAGGGGGTCAGGGGGCACAGGGGGCATGGGAGGGGTCAGGGGGTCAGGGGGGTCAGGGGGCACAGGGGGTCAGGGGGCACAGGGGGGTCGGGGGGGTCAGGGGGCACAGGGGGGGTCAGGGAGGGTCAGGGGGCACAGGGGGTCAGGGGGGTTTATTTGGGGAGGGGGCTCGGGGGTACCTTGCACGATGCCCGTGCTCATGATGGAGCCCATCCTGGAGTGGGTGTGGTTGACGATGCCGGTGTTGGCTGCGGGGTGGGGGGGCACAGTGAGGCTGGGGGGGGGGTGTGAGACCCCACCCTCATTGTGAGACCCCCACCCTGGTCCCCGAGACCCCAACCCCCACCCTGACCCCCCCCCCATTGTGAGACCCCCAACCCCCACCCTGACACCCCCCTCACCCCTCACCCCCTCACCCAGCGGGATCAGGTTGTTGTGCCCCACGTTGGACCCCCACCCTGACCCTGATCAGGTCCCCCATCCCTCATGGTGAGGCTCAGGGACCCCCTCATGGGGAGACCCCCAGGACCCCCCCCAGAGCCCCCAGGACCCCTCAGACCCCCCAGGACCCCCTCAGACCCCCCCAGGACCTCCCAGAGCCACCAGCCGTGGCCATCCCTGCGTGGGGAGGGGGTCAGGGTCCCCTGAAATGGGGGTGACCCACCCCCCCCCCCAGGACCCCCTCAGGACCCCCCTAGACCACCCCAGACCCCCCAGGACCCCCCCAGACCCCTCAGACCCCCCAGACCCCCCAGGACCCCTCAAGACCCCCCCCACCCCCTCAGGACCCCCCAGGATCCTCCAGACCCCCAGGACCCCCTCAGAACCCCCCCAGGACCCCCTCAGACCCCCCAGACACCATCAGACCCCCCAGAATCCCCCAGGACCCCCCAGAACCCTCAGGACCCCCCAGACCCCCCAGGACCCCCAGAATCCCTCAGGACCCCCCAGAATTCCTCAGGACCCCCAGACCCCTCCAGAGCCCCCAGGACCCCCAGGGTCCCTCAGGACCCCTCCAGGACGCCCCCAGACCCCCCAGGACCCCCCAAGACCCCCCCAGACCCCCCCAGGACCCCTCAGACCCCCCAAGACCCCCCAGGACCCCTCCACGACCCCCAGGACCCCCCAGACCCCCCCAGGACCCCCCAGACCCCTCAGGACCCCCCAGGACACCCCCAGGACCCCCCAGACCCCCCCAGGACCCCCCCGGACCCACCGGCCACGGCCATGCCCGTGCTCATGTTGTAGGTGCTGCCCGTGCTCCACATGTTCTCCGACGGGGACGTGTAGTGGGAGCCGGGGGGGGGCGAGGGGGTCGTGCCCGTGTACCTGGGCAGGGGGAGGGGGCGTCAGGGCTCGGGGGGGGTCCCGGGGGTGCCCCCCCGGCCCCGCAGCTCTCCCCCCCCCCGGCCCTACCTGAAGAAGGGATTTTTCAGGTCCAGCAGGTTGGAGGATTTGGAGCCCGTCTGGTCCACCTGGGCCACGATGCTGATGTCGTAGCTCTGTCTGGGGAGGGGGCACGGCCCGTGAGACCCCCCCCAATACACCTGGGGAGCGGCTGGGACCCCCCAATACACCTGGAGAGGGGCTGGGACCCCCAAATACACCTGGAGAGCGGCTGGGACCCCCAAATACACCTGGAGAGGGGCTGGGACCCCCCCAAATACACCCAGAGAGGGGCTGGGATCCCCAAATACACCTGGAGAGGGGCTGGGACCCCCCAGTACACCTGGAGAGGGGCTGGGACCCCCACCAATACACCTGGAGAGGGGCTGGGACCCCCCCCAAATACACCTGGAGAGGGGCTGGGATCCCCCAAATACACCTGGAGAGGGGCTGGGACCCTCCCCAAATACACCCAGAGAGGGGCTGGGACCCCCAAATACACCTGGGGAGGGGCTGGGACCCCCAAATACACCCGGAGAGGGGCTGGGACCCCCCCAGTACACCTGGAGAGGGGCTGGGACCCCCAAATACACCCGGAGAGGGGCTGGGACCCCCAAATACACCCGGAGAGGGGCTGGGACCCCAAATACACCTGGAGAGGGGCTGGGACCCCCAAATACACCTGGAGAGGGGCTGGGACCCCCAAATACACCTGGAGAGGGGCTGGGACCCCCCAAATACACCTGGAGAGGGGCTGGGACCCCCAAATACACCTGGAGAGGGGCTGGGACCCCCAAATACACCTGGAGAGGGGCTGGGACCCCCCCAATACACCTGGAGAGGGGCTGGGACCCCCAAATACACCTGGAGAGGGGCTGGGACCCCCAAATACACCCAGAGAGGGCTGGGACCCCAAATACACCTGGAGAGGGGCTGGGACCCCCAAATACACCTGGAGAGGGGCTGGGACCCCCCCCAATACACCTGGAGAGGGCTGGGACCCCCAAATACACCTGGAGAGGGGCTGGGACCCCCCCAAATACACCTGGAGAGGGGCTGGGACCCCCAAATACACCTGGAGAGGGGCTGGGACCCCCAAATACACCTGGAGAGGGCTGGGACCCCAAATACACCTGGAGAGGGGCTGGGACCCCCAAATACACCCGGAGAGGGGCTGGGACCCCCAAATACACCTGGAGAGGGGCTGGGACCCCCAAATACACCCGGAGAGGGGCTGGGACCCCAAATACACCTGGAGAGGGGCTGGGACCCCCCCAAATACACCTGGAGAGGGGCTGGGACCCCCAAATACACCTGGAGAGGGGCTGGGACCCCCAAATACACCTGGAGAGGGGCTGGGACCCCCCAAATACACCTGGAGAGGGGCTGGGACCCCCAATACACCTGGAGAGGGGCTGGGACCCCCCAAATACACCTGGAGAGGGGCTGGGACCCCCCAAATATACCCAGAGAGGGGCTGGGACCCCCAAATACACCTGGAGAGGGGCTGGGACCCCCCAATACACCCGGAGAGGGGCTGGGACCCCCCCCAATACACCTGGAGAGGGGCTGGGACCCCCAAATACACCTGGAGAGGGGCTGGGACCCCCAAATACACCTGGAGAGGGGCTGGGACCCCCAAATACACCTGGAGAGGGGCTGGGACCCCCAAATACACCTGGAGAGGGGCTGGGACCCCCAAATACACCTGGAGAGGGGCTGGGACCCCCCCAAATACACCTGGAGAGGGGCTGGGACCCCCAAATACACCTGGAGAGGGGTTGGGACCCCCAAATACACCTGGAGAGGGGCTGGGACCCCAAATACACCTGGAGAGGGGCTGGGACCCCCAAATACACCCGGAGAGGGGCTGGGACCCCCAAATACACCTGGAGAGGGGCTGGGACCCCCCAAATACACCTGGAGAGGGGCTGGGACCCCCAAATACACCTGGAGAGGGGCTGGGACCCCCAAATACACCTGGAGAGGGGCTGGGACCCCCAAATACACCTGGAGAGGGGCTGGGACCCCCCCAAATACACCCGGAGAGGGGCTGGGACCCCCCCCAATACACCTGGAGAGGGGCTGGGACCCCCAAATACACCCAGAGAGGGGCTGGGACCCCCAAATAGCAGCAGCCCGGTCGGGGCTGGGACCCCCAGTACACCTGGAGAGGGGCTGGGACCCCAAACACACCCAGAGAGGGCTGGGACCCCCAAATACACCCCAAAGGGGGGCCAGGACCCCCCAGTACACCTGGAGAGGGGCTGGGACCCCCAAATTGGGGCACAGAGACCCCAAAGCCCAGCCCAAACCAGGACATGGGGGGGGGACAGAGACCCCCCCAAAGTGCTCCCCCCTGGGGGTCCCAGCAGCAGCCCTGGGTCCTCCCTGTCCCCCCAGTTATAAAAACGGCTCCGAAACTGGGCCAGGAGAGCCCAAACTGGGCCAGGAGAGCCCAAACTGGGCCAGGAGAGCCCAAACTGGGCCAGGAGAGCCCAAACTGGGCCAGGCCCCCCCAGCTCCCAGCCCAGTTGCAGAGGGAGCAGCGGATCCAGCCCAGCCCAAACCAGGACATGGCTGGGGGGGAAGGGGCCTGGGGACCCCCCCAAACCTCCCCAAACCCACCCAGTGCTCCCCAATCCCCGCAGAAGCCCCCCCCAGCCTGCCCCACATCACCCCAGATCCTCCCCAACCCCCCAAATCCCCCAGA
The DNA here is from genome assembly GCA_024865655.1 of Emberiza elegans. NCBI lineage: Eukaryota > Metazoa > Chordata > Aves > Passeriformes > Fringillidae > Emberiza > Emberiza elegans. The sequence goes on along the minus strand of JALJVW010003366.1, from coordinate 435,617 downwards.
ACTGCCCCAGACCCCCCCCAAACTGCCCCAAATCCCCCCAGAACTGCCCCCAAAGCGGCCCCCCAAAGCCCCCAATCCCCCAGAACCCCCTGCCCAAATCCCCTGGCAATGCAGGCAGAACTGCCCCAAATCCCCCCAGAACTGCCCCAAATCCCCCAGAACTGCCCCAAATCCCCCAGAACTGCCCCAAATCCCCTCAATGCCCCCCTAGAGACCCCCCAGAGCCCCCAAACCCCCCAGCCCCCTGCCCACCTCTTGTTGGCGACAAGCAGGCAGGTCCCTGAGAGCGTGTCACCCCCTCAATGCCCCCAGAACTGCCCCAGAACTGCCCCCAAATCCCCCCCAGAACTGCTCCAAATGCCCCAGAACTGCCCCAAATCCCCAGAACTGCCCCCCCAAATCCCTCCCATGCCCCCCAGAACACCCCAAATGGCCCAGAACAGGCAGGTCCCTGAGAACTGTCCCCAAATGCCCCCCAAACTGCCCCCCAGAACTGCCCCAAATCCCCCCAGAACTGCCCCAAATCCCCTCAATGCCCCCCAGAGCCCCCAAATCCCCCTCAAGCCCCTGCCCACCTCTTGTTGGCGACGAGCAGGCAGGTCCCTGAGAGCGTGTCGCCGGCCTTGGCGAAGAGCGGCGACTGGAACAGGCAGCGCACCTGGTACCAGTGGGTCAGCGGCTCCGTGGGCGCCGTGGAGAGCCACACCGTCATTCTGGGGGGGGGCAGGGGGGTCAGGGGCGTCGGGCAGGGCCCCCCCCACCCCCGGGACCCCTCCCCAAATCACCCACATGGAGCCGATGAAGGCCACGTCGAACCAGAAGGCCAGGCCGTGCACCAGCCCCGAGTGCAGCATGTGGAACTTGAAGGGGATTTCTATCCTGGAGGGGCAGGGGGGGTTACTGGGGGGGCGGCAGGAGACCCCCAGACCCCCCCCCCCAAATCCCCCCCAGGTGCCCCCCCAACCTGTGCAAGTCGCCCTCCTTGGCTTCCAAGAAGTTCACGGTGTATTTGACGGATTTGGCCATCAGGATCCGGATGTCGAAGGTGTCCTGGGCAAGGGGGGGGGGCAGGGGGGTTTGGGAGCCTCCTGGGCCGCCCAGAGCCCCAGAGACCCCCAGAGCCCCCCAGAATGGGCCAGAGACCCCCAGAACGGAGCAGAGCCCCCAGAGCCCCCCAGAATGGGCCAGAGCCCCCAGAGCCCCCAGAACGGCCCAGAGACCCCCAGAGCTCCCCAGAATGGAGCAGAGACCCCCAGAGCCCCCCAGAACGGAGCAGAGACCCCCAGAATGGGCCAGAGACCCCCAGAGCCCCCCAGAACGGCCAGAGCCCCCAGAACGGAGCAGAGACCCCCAGAGACCCCCAGAATGGCCCAGAGCCCCCCAGAACAGGCCAGAGACACCCAGAATGGAGCAGAGACCCCCAGAATGGGCCAGAGACCCCCAGAGCCACCCCAGAACCCCCCCAGAATGGGCCAGAGCCCCCCCCAGAGCCCCCCAGAACGGGCCAGAGCCCCCCAGAGCCCCCCAGGGCCGCTGCACTCACCACCACGGGCTGCCTGAAGTACTCGTCCACGGCGGCGCCGCGCAGAGCGGAGAGATCGACCCCGTGGAACGAGGGCTGGTACCTGCGGAGAGCCAAACTGGGAATACTGGGAGTACTGGGAATGGGGAATGGGAATGGGAACTGGGAGTGATCGACACCATGGAATGAGGGCTGGTACCTGGGGAGAGCCAAACTGGGAATACTGGGAATGCTGGGAGTACTGGGAATGGGGATGGGAATGGGGACTGGGAGTGATCGACACCGTGGAACGAGGGCTGGTACCTGGGGAGAGCCAAACTGGGAATACTGGGAGTACTGGGAATGGGGATGGGGAATGGGAACTGGGAATGCCAAACTGGGAATGGGAATCCCAAACTGGGAATGGGAATAGGGACTGGTCAACGCTGTGGAACGAGGGCTGGTACCTGGGGAGAGCCAAACTGGGAATACTGGGAATGCTGGGAATACTGGGAATGGGAACTGGGAGTGGGAATGGGGACTGGGAATGGGGAGTGATCAACGCCATGGAACGAGGGCTGGTACCTGGGAATGGGGGATGCCAAACTGGGAATAACTGGGAATGGGAACTGGGAACTGGGAATGGGAACTGGTCAACGCCGTGGAACGAGGGCTGGTACATGGGAATGGGGAGAGCCAAACTGGGAACTGGGAATGGGAACTGGGAATGGGGAGTGATCAATGCTGTGGAACAAGGGCTGGTACCTGGGGAGAGACCAATCCCAAACTGGGAATGGGAACTGGGAACACGGACGGGGACTGAGAACACGGGGACTGGGAATGGGGACTGGGAATGGGGACTGGGACTGGGACTGGGATCGGGGACTGGGACTGGGACCGGGGACTGGGAATGAGGGCTGGGAATGGCAAGAGAGAATGGGACTGGGAGCAGGGACTGGGAACAGGGACTGGGACTGGGAATGGGGACTGGGATTGGGGACTGGGAATGGCAAGAGAGAATGGGACTGGGAATGGGAACTGGGACTGGGGACTGGGACTGGGGCTGGGAATGGGAAGAGAGAATGGGACTGGGAATGGGAACTGGGAATGAGACTGGGACTGGGACTGGGAATGGGGACTGGGACCAGGGGGCCTGGTGAACTGCTCCATGTAGAGAATGGGACCGGGAATGGGACGTGGGACCGTGGGGAACATGTTCCCTAGGGAAGGGACAAACCGACCCGGGGTCCTGGGAATGAAAGCTGGGACCCCGGGGACGCCCCCCCGAATGGGACTGGGAATGGGTACTTCTTGGAATGAGACTGGGACCGGGCATGCGGGACATGGGAATGGGCTCCGGATGACTGATGTCCACCTGGGACTGGGAATCCTCCACCTTGCCCGGGATCACAAGAGAGAACGGGGTTGTTGCTCTTCACCAGGGAATGGGACTGGGACTGGGACCGGGGGACCCCCCCGGACCCCGGGAATGAGACAGGGACCGCATGCTGGGCCATGGTGGGGCCTCCACCGGGATCTTATGCCAGGGCCTGGGCCGCGAAGAAGGAGAGGATGCCCAATGGGACGGGAGCACGATCTGGGGAGGGCAGGGGGCGGACCCTCGGGACTGGGCCCGGGACCCTGGGATCCTGCCCAGAACCCAGCCAGGCTTCCCCAAAAACCGAGCCACATTCCTCCCCAAAAACCCAGCCAGGCTTCCCCAAAACCAGCCACACATCCCCAAACCCAGCCAGGCTTCCCCCAACCCAGCCAGGCATCCCCAAAACCCAGCCAGGCTTCCCCAAAAACCGAGCCACATTGCTCCCCAAAAACCCAGCCAGGCATCCCCTAACCCACCCAGGGATCCCCAAAACCCAGCCAGGCATCCCCAGAACACAGCCAGGCATCCCCAAAACCCAGCCAGGCATCCCCAAAACACAGCCAGGCATCCCCAAACCCAGCCAGGCATCCCCAAAACACAGCCAGGCATCCCCAAAACCCAGCCAGGCATCCCCAAAACCCAGCCAGGCAACCCCAGAACCCAGCCAGGCATCCCCAGAACCCAGCCAGGCATCCCCAAAACCCAGCCAGGCATCCCCAAAAACCCAGCCAGGCATCCCCAAAAACCCAGCCAGGCATCCCCAAACCCAGCCAGGCTTCCCCAAAACTGAGCCACATTCCTCCCCAAAAACCCAGCCAGGCATCCCCAAAACCGAGCCAGGGATCCCCAGAACCCAGGCAGGCTTCCCCAAAACTGAGCCACATTCCTCCCCAAAAACCCAGCCAGGCATCCCCAAACCCACCCAGGCATCCCCAAAACCCACCCAGGCTTCCCCAAAACCCAGCCAGGCATCCTCAAACCCAGCCAGGGATCCCCAAAAACCCAGCCAGGCATCCCCAAAAACCCAGCCAGGCATCCCCAAAAACCCAGCCAGGCATCCCCAAAAACCCAGCCAGGCATCCCCAGAACGCACCCAGGCATCCCCAGAACCCAGCCAGGCATCCCCAGAACCCAGCCAGGCATCCCCAGAACCCAGCCAGGCTTCCCCAAAGACCGAGCCACATTCCTCCCCAAAAACCCAGCCAGGCATCCCCAAAACTGAGCCAGGCATCCCCAAACCCAGCCAGGCATCCCCAAAACCCAGCCAGGCTTCCCCAAAACTGAGCCAGGCATTCCCAAAACTGAGCCAGGCATCCCCAAAACCCAGCCAGGCATCCCCAAAACCCAGCCAGGCATCCCCAAAACTGAGCCAGGCTTCCCCAAAACCCAGCCAGGCATCCCCAAACCCAGCCAGGCATCCCCAAACCCAGCCAGGCATCCCCAAACCCACCCAGGCATCCCCAAAACCCAGCCAGGCATCCCCAGAACCCACCCAGGCATCCCCAAACCCAGCCAGGCATCCCCAAACCCAGCCAGATTCCCTCCCCCAAACCCAGCCTGATTCCCCCTAAAAACGGAGCCAAATTCCCCCCAAAAAAACCCAGCCAGATTCTCCCCCCAAACCCAGCCAGGCATCCCCAAAACCCAGCCAGATTCTCCCCAAAACCCAGCCAGGCATTGCCCAAACCCAGCCAGATCTCCCCAAAAATGGATCCAGATGCCCCCAAACCTCAACCAGATCCCACCAAAACCCAAGCCAGGCTTCCCCCCTGAAACCCGGCCCGTCTCGACAAAAACAGAGTCAGGTCTTCCCAAAACGAGGTGGGTTCCCCCAGAATGAGCTGAATGCCCCAAAATGAGCTGGATTCCCCAGAACGAGCTGAACACCCCCAAAATGAGCTGATTCCCCCCAGAACGAGCTGAATGCCCTCAGAATGAGCTGAATCCCCCCAAAATGAGCTGGGTTCCACCCCGAAACGAGCTGAATCCCTCCAGGATGGGCTGAATCCTCCCCAAACGAGCTGGGTTCCCCAAAATAGGCTGAATCCCCCCAAAATGAGCTGAATGCCCCCAAAACGAGCTGGGTTCCACCCCGAACGGGCTGAATCCCTCCAGGATGAGCCGAACCCCCCCAGAACGAGCCGAACCCCCCCAGAACGAGCTGAATCCCTCCAGGATGGGCTGAATCCCCCCAAAACGAGCTGGATTCCCCCAGAACGAGCTGAACACCCCAGAATGAGCTGAACCCCCCAAAACGAGCTGAACACCCCCAGAACGAGCTGAATGCCCCCAGAACGAGCTGAATTCCCCCAGAACGAGCTGAATCCCCCCAGAACGAGCTGAATGCCCCCAGAACGAGCTGGGTTCCACCCCGAACGGGCTGAATCCCTCCAGGATGAGCTGAACACCCCCAGAACGAGCCGAACCCCCCCAGACCTTGTCCTTGAAGTCGCTGTGGTTCTGCAGGATCGCCCGCTGGTACGTCCCCGTGCGCACGTAGTCCTGCATCATGTTCTGCTGCTGGGACAGGTACCCGTAGAACTGCCGGACACACGGACGGGCCGTGAGCCCCCCGCCGAACGGAGCACCCCCCCAGCACCGGGAACCCCCCCGGGAACGGGGACCCCCCCACCTGGAAGTACTGCACGGCCGAGGACTCCTCGGTGCGCTCGCTGAACACCGAGCGCTCCGTGTTGTGGCCCCGGCAGTTCTTCAGGATGTTGTAGAAGGAGCAGAAATCTGGGGGGGAAAGGGTTAACGGGGGGGTCTCTCCGGGGGTCCCGGGGGTCCCGGGGGGCGGGGGCTGCTCACCCGTGGGGGTCCCGAACTGCAGCAGCACGCTGTTGCAGCCCAGGGTGATGATGAAGGATTGCTTCCCCACCCGGCTGCACTCGGTGTCGCGGGACACGGAGCACTTGAACACGCACACCTCCTCATCTGGGGAAAACGGGGAAAAAGGGGAAATGGGGGGGGAAATGGGAAAAAAATGGGGAAACGGGGAAAATGGGGGGAAATGGAGAAAAACGGGGGGGAAACGGGGGAAATGGGGAAAATGGGGGAAACGGGGAAATGGGGGAAATGGGGGAAATGGGAAAAATGGGGAAATGGGGGGAAATGGGGGGAAATGGGGGGAACAGGGGAAATGGGGAAAATGGGGGAAAACGGGGAAAAAGGGGGAAAAATGGTGAGAAAAACGGGGGGAAACGGGGGAAAACAGGGGAAAATGGGGAAAAACGGGGAAATGGGGAAATGGGGAAAATGGGGAAATGGGGAAAAAAAAACGGGAGAAAATGGGGAAAAAAATGGGGGAAAAATGGGGGGAAACAGGGGGAAAAGGGAAAAAGGGGGAAACGGGGGAAATGGGAAAAAAATGGGGGAAAAAATGGGGGAAATGGGGAAATGGGGAAAACGGGGAAATGGGGAAATGGGGAAATGGGGAAACAGGAAAAAAACGGGGAAACGGGAAAAAAGGGGGAAAAAACGGGAAAAACCGAATGGGGGAAAAAATGGAAAATGGGGGAATGGAAATGGGGGGAAAAACATTGGGAAAAATGGAATAGGGGAATGGGAAAAAAAAATGGGAATGGGGAAAATGGGGAAATGGGAATGGGGGGAACATCGGGAAAAAATGGAATGGGGGAATGGGAAAAACACCAGGAAAAAAAATGGGAATGGGGAAAAAATGGGGAACGGGTGAGGAATAAAACAGGGATGGGGGGAAAAATGGGAAAAAACCGGGAATGGGGGGAGAAGATGGGAAAAAATGGGAATGGGGGAGAAACGGGAATGGGGAGAAGAAGGGGAATACGGGAATGGGGGGACAAAAAAAAATGGGAATGGGGAAAAACACCGGGAATGGGGAAAAGGGGACTGGGAATGGGGGGAACAAAAACCGGGAATGGGGGGGGACAAAAATCGGGAATGGGGGGGACAAAAACCGGGAATGGGGGGGGGAAACACCGGGAATGGGGGGGACAAAAACCGGGAATGGGGGGAACGGGAGAGGAGGGTGTGGGGAGGGAGAACGGGGAGGGAAAAAGGAGGGACAGAGAGAAAAGTGAGGGGAGCGCCGGGCCCGAGCCCTCCGCGCAGAGCGGGATAAAGCACAATTAACCTAATTAACCTAATTAACCTCTAATTACCGCGGGGGGGGCTCCTGAAACACGGCCCGGGCCGGGGGGGGGAGCAGCCGGAATTCCCGTCGGAAACGGGGAAAGGGAACGGGACGGAGGGGCTGGGGTGGCCCCGGGAGCCGGGAACGGGACCGGGGACCGGGAACTGCCCCGGAGCCGGGAACGGCCCCGCGGTGCCCCCGGCCGGTAAAACCGGGCCCGGCCGCTTCCCAAAAATTCCCGGTGTGCCCGCGGGGTCCGGCGGCCGCGGGGAGTTCCCGGAGCACCGGGAGCAGCCGCCGGTACCGGGTCTGAAGCAGCCGCCGGTACCGGGCCGGGAGCACCGGGAGCAGCCGCCGGTACCGGGCCGGGAGCACCGGGAGCAGCCGCCGGTACCGGGCCCGGAGCGCCGGGAGCAGCCGCCGGTACCGGGCCCGGAGCGCCGGGAGCAGCCGCCGGTACCGGGTCTGGAGCAGCCGCCGGTACCGGGCCCGGAGCACCGGGAGCAGCCGCCGGTACCGGGCCCGGAGCACCGGGAGCAGCCGCCGGTACCGGGTCTGAAGCAGCCGCCGGTACCGGGCCCGGAGCACCGGGAGCAGCCGCCGGTACCGGGTCTGGAGCAGCCGCCGGTACCGGGCCGGGAGCACCGGGAGCAGCCGCCGGTACCGGGCCGGGAGCACCGGGAGCAGCCGCCGGTACCGGGCCCGGAGCACCGGGAGCAGCCGCCGGTACCGGGCCCGGAGCACCGGGAGCAGCCACCGGTACCGGGCCCGGAGCACCGGGAGCAGCCGCCGGTACCGGGCCCGGAGCACCGGGAGCCCGCGGCGCTTTGTGGGCGATGAAAGGAGCGGCAGATGCTCCGCCGATCCCCGGCCCCGCACACAAAGGCGGCTCGGGAGCGGCTCCCGCGGGCTCCGGGGCCAGATCGGGCCGGGCCGGTACCGGGAGGAGCCGCGGGCTCGGCCCGGGAGCGGCCGCCGTGCCTCAGTTTCCCCCCCAGCCCGGTACCGGTGTCAAAGCCGCGCGTTAATTACGGAATTACCGCCGCTGGTTAATGAGGCCGAGGGGAGGGGGCCGGGGGTCGGCACCGACCGCAACCGGGAGCCGCGGGAATCCCGAGCACAAAGCGCAGGAGGCGCCGGTTTGGGGAGAAAAGGAGGAAAAACCCCCAAAAAACGGGGAAAAAAACCCCAAAAACGGGAAAAAACCTCAAAGAACGGGAAAAGCCCAAAGAACGGGAAAAAACGCCCAAGGAACGGGAAAAACCCCAAGGAACGGGAAAAACGGAGACAAAGAGGAGCCGGCGGCGCCGCCGCCCCCCGGAGCCCGGGGGTGCCCGGAAGGTCACGGAATTGGGGCCGTTTCGGGCAAAAGTGGCCAAGGAAGGGGGGGGGGGGGATGGGAATAAACTTTCCGCAGCCTCCGGGAAACGCCGGGCACCGAACCCCCCACCGACCCCGATCTGCACCCGAGGAGACCCCGGCCCGGCTGGGGGGGGCAGGGCCGAGACCCCCCCAAAGGGGGCGGGCACTCAAAGCGCCCCCAGCCCCTCTCTGGACCCCCCCCCCCCATATTCCAGCCCTGAACCCTGAGGCCCTGAACCCCCAGACCCCCCCAGACCCCCCAGACCCCCCCCATCCCCATTGACCCCTCAGGGCCCCTCCCCGCCCCCTCCCCATCCCCAGAGACCCCTCAGGGCCTCCCCCCGCCCCCCCCGACCCCTGAGGGCCCCTCCCCTCCCCCTCAGCCCCCCACGCCCCTTCCCCCGCCGGGCCCCCCGCCCCGCCCGGGCCCACTCACGGCCGTAGAGGGCGATGGCGGCGCTGTCGGGGCCGGTGCGGACCTCGAGGCGCAGCGGCTGCTGCTCCTGGTGCCGCTGGATCTCCCCGTTCGCGTCCCCGACCGTGAGGAGCCGCACGCCGGGGAACACCGACACCGCGGCCATCTTGGACCGCGCCGCGCCCCGCCCACGCGGGGCCCCGCCCCCCGACCCGGCCACGCCCACCCCGACCCGGGAGCCGCCCCGGGATGGACACGCCCAGCCCTGGGATGGCCACGCCCCCAAATCCCGGCGGCGGGAGGGGAGGGTGGCGCCCCCTGGCGGATGGGAGGGCAACGGGAACGGGCACCGGGAATGGGCACCGAGAACGGGCACAGGGACACCGGGAATGGGCACCGGGAATGGGAACGGGACACCGGGAATGGGACACGGGGAATGGGAACGGGCACCGGGAATGGGCACCGGTACCGGGACACCGGGGAATGGGCACCGGGAATGAGACGGACACCGGAATTGGAACGTGCCGAGAGTGGGGAGACCAGGAACACCGGAATCGGGGAGGGTCACCGGGAATGGGAACAGGACACGGGAATGGGATCCAGGTCCAGCCTCGATCCGTGGGACACGGGAATGCGAACCCGGCACCGGGAATGGGCACCGGTACCGGGACACCGGGAATGCGGCGGCGCTGGAGACGAACACCTTTATTGGCAGCCGAGAGTCCGGGGGAGCCCCGGAAAAAACCGGGGTCCCGGGGTGGGACTGAGGGGTCCGGGGTGAATCTGGGGCCGGATCCAGGTCCAGCCTCGATCCGTGGGGACACCGGGGCGCGCTCCCAGCTCCGTGTCCTCACCGGGACCCCGGGACCCCTCACGGGGACAGAACCGTCGGCACCGGGGCCAGGGAGTGGAGGGGGGTCCCTGGGACAGGAGGGGCCAGTGGATTTTCGGGTCCCATTCCCTGAATTCCCGGTCCCGGGCCCCTGGGGTCACGGGGTCCGCCTTCCCCCGGTACCGGGGGCTCTGAGCCCCCGCCGGACGCCTGGTTCTGAACCCTGGGCACCGGGGACCCAGCAGAGTGGAGGGGGGGGTCCCTGGGCGCCGAGCCCCCCGGGATTCCCGGTTCTGCATTCCCCCAAATTCCCGGTTCTGAATCCCTGGGGTTCCCGGTTCCGAGCCCCCCGAATTCCCGGTTCCGAGCCCCCCGGGATTCCCAGTTCCAAGCCCCCCGGGATTCCCGGTTCTGCATTCCCCCGAATTCCCGGTTCCGAGCCCCCCGAATTTCCGGTTCTGAGCTCCCGGGATTCCCAGTTCTGCATTCCCCCGAATTCCCGGTCCCGAGGCCCCCGGGGTTCCCGGTTCCGAGCCCCCTCCCACCTCGCCCGGCCGCGGTTGCAGCCCCCAGCAGCAGCAGCAGCAGCCCCGGGAAGGCGACACCGACCGAGACCGGGAGGACCCAGGGAGGATCTGGAAGGGAGAGAGGGAAGGGATCACCGGGATCGGTACCGGGATCCGGGACCATGACAGGGATCAGCCCGGGGCGGTGCCGGTGCGGTTCCGCAGGGTCCCGGTACCGTTCCACGGGGTCCCGGTGCCGTTCCACACGGTCCCGGTGGGGTCCCGGCCGTGGGTGCGGGTCCCGCGGCGGTGCCGGTGCCGGTGCCGGTGCTGGGCTGACACTCAGCATCGCCCAAATCTGGGGAGAAAAACCCCGAATTCGGCTCCGGGCCAGCCCCGGGACGCGGGACGGGGATTCCCCGGGCTCCCCGCACCCACCGGAGCCGCCGGTGCCGGCGCTCGGCTCCGACTCCAGCCAGGCGCTGCCGTTGTGGCTCCGGTACCGGCAGCGGAAGCAGCCGGCGGCGCCGGGCAGGGCGAACTCGGCCCAGTGCCGGTCGGGAGCGGCGGGGAGGCTCCGCACCGGGACCCCCGGCAGCCCCCGGAGGAGCTCGAAGGTGCTGCCGGCGAAGCGCCGCGGGGCCAGGCAACGGATCCGGGGCGGGCCCGGCTCCGGGGGCAGCCGGAGCAGCAGCGGCGCCGGGAGGAGCCTCGGGGCGGCGGCGGTACCGGAACCACGGCGGGAGCCCCGGGGGGAATCCCGGCGGGAACCTCGAGGGGAATCCCGGGGGGAATCCCGGGGGGAATCCCGGAAATCCCGGCTGGAACCTCGAGGGGAATCCCGGGGGGAATCCCGGGGGGAATCCCGGAAATCCCGGCTGGAATCCCGGGAATTCTGGCGGGAATCCTCGCCGGGATCGTGCCCGGTCTGGCTCAAGCACGAGGCTGCAGCCACGAGGAGCAGAAAGGCCAACCTCATCTTCATCCTCATCTTCATCCTCATCCTCCTCCTCCTCCTCCCGCTCCGGGAGCCCCCCGGGACGGAGGAATTACCCGGGATCCGCCGGGATCCGCCGGGATCGGCCGGGGCAGCCGGGCCGGGGCTCGGGGCGCAGGAAGGAAGCGCCCGCTCATCCCCAGGAAATGGAACTTTGCAGCCATTGCGCAAAAATTGGGTTTTTTACACCCAAAGCTCCGAGCTCGGGGACGGGGGGGGGAAAATGAGGCTGCTCCAGGCTGGGAACGGATTTGTGTGAAATCTGAAATTATTGTGATCTTCACGTGGAGAAGGGGAGCCTGGGCCCCCAGATCTGCCCCTGGGCCCCAAAATCTGTCCCAGGAACCCCAAAATCTGCCTCAAGAACCCCCAAATCTGCCCTGAAACACCTCAAATCTGCCCCCAGCCCCAATCAGCCCCGAGCTTCCCCAGGTCTGCCCCCAGATCTCCAAGTCCGTCCCCATTTTCCTTCCTGGACCTGAAAATTCCCCTTAAAATCCCCCAAATCCGCCCCAAATTCCCCAAATCTGCCCCAAATCCGCCCCAAATTCCCCAAATCTGCCCCAAATTCCCCCAGGCCTCGCGCGGTGCATTGTGGGACTCCATCTCCGCCAGGGGGCGCTCGTCAACCCCGCGTGCTGAGGAGGGGGCGGGCCTAAATTCGCGCTGACCAATCAGAGCTCAGGACGGCGGGGAGGGATTAGCCAATGAGCACGGAGGGGACAGGAGAGGACCCCGCGCCTCGGGGGGCGCCGATGGCGCCTGAAAAATTCCGGGATCCGCGAGTGGGGGAATCGCGGGGATCCGCTACCGGGATCCGCCACCGCGATCCGCCGCCGGGATCCGCCACCGCGATCACTCACCGGGATCCGCCGCCGGGATCGCCCTCAGGCGGGGTCCTTGCGTCACCTCCCGCCTCAGGCACCGCCGCGGGTAGCCCCGGGGGGGCCCTTCCTGAGCGGCGTCGCGCGGCGATGGCGGCGCCCATGGCGGATCCCGGCGGGGTTTCGGTCCCAAATTTCGCCGATTCCCGGGGCTCGCTGCGGTGAATCCCGCCCGGATCCAGTCCCGGTGCTCGGGGTGGATCCCGCGGCTCCCCCGTCCCGACGCACACCAATTGCATTTGGGATTTTTTGACCGTTTTTTATCCGTTCCGCACGGAATTCCCCCGGGGAACGGGAGCGGGACCGGGCTGGGTCCGGTGGGAACGGGGGTCGCACCCCATGAGCCCCCCGCCCCCCGGAATTCCACACTTCAGTCATCTTTGGATTTTTTTTCCCTTTATTCGGATTTTTTTGCCGGTTTTTAGTTCATTAATGGGACGCGGAGCGGAGGCACTTCGGGGAGACCCCCGGGGGGGGCCGGAGCCGCCCCCCCAAATCCGCCCCCGGCTCGTTAATGGATTAATTGGCCCCCCCGAGCCGGGGGGTCGTTAAGGCACCGGGGCCGGGGGGGGGTCGGAAAAATCCACATTATTGCTGGGCCGCCATTTGTTCCTTTTTTTTTTTTTTTTTTTTTTTTTTTTTTTTTCCTGGTTTGTTTTTTATGTTTTTTTTTTTTTTTTTTTCCTCGTTTTTTTTTTTATGGGTTTTTTTTTATACAATTAATACAAGTCTGTAAAAATATTTACAACCTCGGCTCCCGGCGGAGCGGGATCGGGAACGGCGGGGGGGGGGAGAAGCTTCCAGAGCGAAGCCCCCTCCCCCACCCCGGGGGTCGCAGCTTCCTCCCCCTCCCCCCCCTCCTCCTCCTCCTCCTCCTCCTCCTCCTCCTCTTGTCCCGGGCAATTCCCGGGATGAAATTCCTGAGGTTCTCAGGGAATTGGGATCGGCGCTGAATCCCTCTGGGAATTCCAGTGTTTTCCCCTGCTCAAAAACCCCGATTCTTTAAAAAACCCCAAAACCAAACAAAAAAAAAAAAAACCCAAAACCCCAAGCCCTGGGAGGGGGCGGGGGAGGAGCCGCGGGCGGGTTTGGGGCAAAATCCCCGGAATTCGGGACCAGAGGAGGAGGAGGGGGGAGGAAGGCAGAGGCGGGGCCGGGCCCTCCCCCCTCGGGAATTCTGACAAAGTGCAAAGTTCCCCCCTCCCCCCGCCGCCCCCAGCCCCAAAACCCGGCCCGGGGGGGGGCACCGGGGGCGGGGGGCACCGGGGGGGCCCCGGAGCTGCCAGGATCAGCTGCTGGGACCTGCCCGGGAGCTGCCCCCGCCGGGACGGGATCGGGATCCGGGATCAGCTCCGAGATCCGGGATCAGCCCCGGGATCAGCTCCGAGATCCGGGATCAGCCCGGGATGGGATCCAGGATCAGCCCTGGGATCACCCTGGGATCTGGGATCACCCCGGGATTTGGGACCCAGGATCAGCCCCGGGATCAGCCCGGGATTTGGGATCACCCCGGGACGGGATCGGGGATCCGGGATCAGCCCGGGATGGGATCCAGGATCAGCCCCAGGCTCTGGGATCACCCTGGGATTTGGGATCCAGGATCAGCCCCAGGATTTGGGATCACCCTGGGACGGGATCGGGGATACGGGATCAGCTCCGAGATCCGGGATCAGCCCCGGGATTTGGGATCCAGGATCAGCCCTGGGATCAGCCCCAGGATCTGGGATGGGATTTGGGATCCAGGATCAGCCCCGGGATCAGCCCCAGGATCTGGGATCACCCCGGGACGGGATCGGGGATCCGGGATCAGCCCCAGGATCCGGGATCAGCCCCGGGATTTGGGATCTGGGATCAGCCCCAGGATCAGCCCCGGGATTTGGGATCCAGGATCAGCCCTGGGATCAGCCCAGGATCTGGGATCACCCCGGGATTTGGGATCCAGGATCAGCCCCAGGATTTGGGATCACCCTGGGACGGGATCGGGGATCTGGGATCAGCCCCAGGAGCAGCTCCAGGCTCTGGGATCACCCCGGGATTTGGGATCCAGGATCACCCCAGGATTTGGGATCACACTGGGATCAGCCCCAGGATCACCCCAGGCTCTGGGATCCCCCTGGGATGGGATCCGGGATCACCCCAGGATTTGGGATCAGCCCAGGATGAGCCCCAGCATGGCCCCGGGCTGGCTCTGGGTTGTTTTTTCCCCGTTTTTCCCATTTCTCCCCCGTTTTCCCCCGTTCCTCCCGCGCGGGCGGTGCCGGTGGCGCGGGGCGGGGCGCTGGATCCCGGCGGATCCCGGCGGATCCCGGGTTAATCCAGCAGGGAGGGCTCGGCGGGGCGGATGATGGTCGGGCGGCTCGGGGCCGCCGGGGGCCTCCTGTGGGGGCACGGGGGGGCTGAGGGACCGGGGGGCCTGGGGGGGCCTGGGGGTCCCAGTGAGACCCCAACAGATCCCAGTGAGACCCCAATGGATCCCAGTGAGACCCCAGCCCATCCCAGTGAGACCCCAGTGGATCCCAGTGAGACCCCAGCCCATCCCAGTGAGACCCCAACAGATCCCAGTGAGACCCCAGCCCATCCCAGTGAGACCCCAGTGGATCCCAGTGGATCCCAGCCCATCCCAGTGAGACCCCAACAGATCCCAGTGAGACCCCAATGGATCCCAATGAGACCCCAATGGATCCCAGTGAGACCCCCATGGATCCCAGCCCATCCCAGTGAGACCCCAGTGGGTCCCAGTGAGACCCCAGTGGATCCCAGTGGATCCCAGCCCTCCCCAGAGGATCCCAGCCCTCCCCAGTATAATCCCAGTGGATCCCAGTGCAACCCCACTGTCTCCCAGTGCAATCCCAGTGTCTCCCAGCCCTCCCCAGTGTCTCCCAGTGCAATCCCAGTGTCACCCAGTGCAATCCCAGTGTCACCCAGTGCAATCCCAGTGTCTCCCAGTGCAATCCCAGTGTCTCCCAGCCCTCCCCAGTATAATCCCAGTGCAATCCCAGTTTTACCCAGTGCAACCCCAGTATCTGCCAGCCCTCCCCAGTATAATCCCAGTGCAATCCCAGTGTCTCCCAGTGCAATCCCAGTGTCTCCCAGCCCTCCCCAGTATAATCCCAGTGCAATCCCAGTGTCACCCAGTGCAATCCCAGTGTCTCCCAGTGGATCCCAGTGCAATCCCAGTGTCTCCTAGTACAATCCCAGTGTCTCCCAGTGCAATCCCAGTGTCCCCAGTGCAATCCCAGTGTCTCCCAGTGGATCCCAGTGCAATCCCAGCGTCCCCCAGCCCTCCCCAGTGCAATCCCAGTGTCTCCCAGCCCTCCCAGTGCAATCCCAGTGTCTCCCAGCCCTCCCCAGTGCAATCCCAGTGTCTCCCAGCCCTCCCCAGTGCAATCCCAGTGTCTGCCAGCCCTCCCCAGTGTAATCCCAGTGCAATCCCAGTGTCTCCCAGTGCAATCCCAGTATCTGCCAGCCCTCCCCAGTATAATCCCAGTGCAATCCCAGTGTCACCCAGTGCAATCCCAGTGTCTCCCAGCCCTCCCAGCGTCCCCCAGCCCCCTGTGTGTGTCTCACCTGGGCCCAGTGTCTGCCGGGCCTCCCCAGTGCCGGGCAGGGATCAATCCCAGGGCCCCAGCCTCCCCAGTGCAATCCCAGTGTCGGGACCAGATGGGGGCGCCCAGGCGGGCGGGGCCGGCTGGGCGGGCCCAGCGCAGCAGCGGCGGCCCCAGGGCCGGGCCCAGGGGGCGGCCCCAGGAGCATCCCAGTGCGGCCGGCGCTGTCTCCCAGCGGGCTCCCAACGGAACAGGCCCGAATCGGTCACGTGGGACGGAATCGGGCATTTGGGATGGAATCGGGCATTTGGGATGGAATCGGGCACTTGGGATGGAATCGGTCATTTGGGATGGAATCGGGCATTTGGGATGGAATCGGTCACTTGGGATGGAATCGGTCACTTGGGATGGAATCGGTCACTTGGGATGGAATCGGTCACGTGGGATGGAAATGGAACTGGGATGGAATCGGTCATTTGGGATGGAATCGGTCATTTGGGATGGAATCGGGCATTTGGGATGGAATCGGGCATTTGGGATGGAATCGGTCACGTGGGATGGAATCGGTCACTTGGGATGGAATCGGTCACTTGGGATGGACACGGAACTGGGATGGAATCGGTCATTTGGGATGGAAATGGAATTGGGATGGAATCGGTCACGTGGGATGGAATTGGTCATTTGGGATGGACACGGAACCGGGACGGAATCGGTCACGTGGGATGGAATTGGTCACGTGGGATGGAATCGGTCATTTGGGATGGAATCGGTCATTTGGGATGGAATCGGTCACTTGGGATGGAATTGGTCACTTGGGATGGAATCGGTCACTTGGGATGGAATCGGTCACTTGGGACGGAATCGGTCACGTGGGATGGAATCGGTCATTTGGGATGGAATCGGTCATTTGGGATGGAATCGGTCACTTGGGACGGACACGGGATGGGAATGGACATGGGACTGGTCAGTGGGGTGGAATGAGGATGGACACGGGATGGGAACGGTCAATGGGGCTGGAAATGGAACAGGGATGGTCAGTGGGGCTGGAAATGGAACGGGGACGGTCAGCAGGGTGGACATGGGACCGGTCAGTGGGGCTGGGATCGGTCAGCGGGATGGGAACGGTCACTGGGGATGGACACGGGCTGGAATGACCCAACCTCCACCAGGAACACCCCAACATCCATGGGAACACCCTGATATCCATGGGAACACCCTGATATCCATGGGAACACCCTAAACCATTCTGGAACCACGGGAATCCCGCTCGGAACACCTCAAAACCCCCCGGGAACACCTTAAGTATCACCTCTGGGAATAAACACCCCAATCCTACTGAAACCAACCTCAATCCCTCTGGGAACCTCTTGGGAACACCCCAAACCCCTCTGGAAACACCTCCAGCACCCCACAGACCACCCCAACGCCCCCAAACCGTGCAGCAAACACCACAAACCCCCCCAGATCCTGCAGCAAACCCCCCCAAACCCTGCAGCAAACCCCCCAAAGCCCTCTGGAGAACCCCAAACCCCCCAAATCCTGCAGCAAACCCCCCAAACCCCGCCCTGGGGAGCCCCAAACCCCCCAAACCCTGCAGCAAACCCCCAAAGCCCTCTGGAGAACCCCAAACCCCCAAATCCTGCAGCAAACCCCCAAACCCCTGAGAACCCCAAACCCCCAAATCCTGCAGCAAACCCCCAAATCCTGCAGAAAACCCCCAAACCCCCTGGGAGCCCCAAACCCCTAAACCCTGCAGCAAACCCCCAAATCCTGCAGCAAACCCCCAAAACCCCTGGAGAACCCCAAACCCCCAAAATCCTGCAGCAAACCCCCCAAACCCCCTCTGGAGAACCCCAAACCCCCCAAATCCTGCAGCAAACCCCCCAAACCCTGCAGCAAACCCCCCAAACCCCTGGGAGCCCAACCCCCAAATCCTGCATCAAACCCCCTAAACCCTGCAGCAAAGCCCCCAAACCCCCTCTGGAGAACCCCAAACCCCGCAAACACCCCCCTGCAGCAAACCCCCAAATCCAGCAAACCCCAAATCCTTACATCAAACCCCCAAACCCCTCTGAGAACCCCAACCCCAACAAACCCCCAAACACCCCTGGGGAGCCCCAAACCCCCCAAACTTTACATCAAACCCCCCAAATCCTGCAGCAAAGCCCCCAAACCCCGCCCCGGGCACCCCCCCAGCCCCAGCCCGCACCTGTGGCCGGCCCCGGGCTGCAGCCAGGTGTCGTCCACGGGCGGGGGCACGGGCGTGGACACGGTGCTGGTGCTGATGTCCCCGATGATGGCCAGCGCCTCCTTGAGCGCGTGGTACATGCGCAGCATCTCGTCCCGGCGCTGCGCCTGCTCCGCCGACTCCTCCATCAGGCTGCCCTGGTCCGACGACGAGTACAGGAAGGCCAGCAGCTCCGAGTGGATGAAATCCTTGGTCTGGGGACGGCGGGGAAGGGAAGAGATGGGATGGGACAGCAGGGATGGGAAGGGATGGGACAGCAGGGATGGGATGCGCTGCTGAGGGGTTGGAGCGCTCTGGTTTGGGGGAACTGGGGCAGATCCAGGTGGTGGTTGGAGTTTTTGGGATGGGGCCTGTCCCTGAGTGTCACCTGCAGGGCTCTGAGGCAGTTCCCCAAGGAGGGGACACTCCCTGTGCTCTGGTTTGGGGAAATTGGGGCAGATCCAGGTGGGATTTGGAGGTTTTGGGTGGTTTGGGATGGGGCCTGTCCCTGAGTGTCACCTGCAGGGCTCTGAGGCAGTTCCCTAAGGAGGGGACACTCCCTGTGCTCTGGTTTGGGGGAATTGGGGCAGATCTGGGTGGCGGTTGGAGTTTTTGGGTCCCTGTCCCTGAGTGTCACCTGCAGGGCTCTGAGGCAGTTCCCTAAGGAGGGGACACTCCCCGTGCTCTGGTTTGGGGGAATTGGGGCGGGTCCGGGTGGGATTTAGAGTTTTTGGGATGGGGCCTGTGCTGGTCTGATGAGGAATGCAGGAAGGCCGGCAGCTCCGAGTGGATGAAATCCTTGGTCTGGGGATGGTGGGGAAGGGAAGAGATGGGATGGGACAGCAGGGAAGGGATGGGATGGGACAGCAGGGATGGGAGGCGCTGCTGAGGGGTTGGGAGCGCTCTGGTTTGGGGGAATTGGGGCGGGTCCGGATGGGATTTGGAGTTTTGGGATGGGGCCTGTCCCTGAGTGTCACCTGCAGGGCTCTGAGGCAGTTCCCCAAGGAGGGGACACTCCCTGTGCTCTGGTTTGGGGGAATTGGGGCGGGTCTGGATGGGATTTGGAGTTTTTGGGATGGGGCCTGTCCTGATGGGGAGCCAGGAAGGCTGGCACAGCACTTGGTCTGGGGATGGTGGGGAAGGGATGGGACACCACCCCTGAGGGGTTGGAAAACTGGTTTGGGGAACTGGGGCGGGTCCGGGTGGCAGTTGGAGTTTTTGGGATGGAGCCTGTCCCTGAGTGTCACCTGCAGGGCTCTGAGGCAGTTCCCTCCCGAGGGACCCTCCTGTGCTCTGGGAGGGGAATTGGGGCCCCTCCGGATGGGATTTGGAGTTTTTGGGATGGGGCCTGTGCTGGTCTGATGAGGAGTGCAGGAAGGCCGGCAGCTCCGAGTGGATGAAATCCTTGGTCTGGGGACGGTGGGGAAGGGAGGAGATGGGATGGGACAGCAGGGATGGGAAGGGATGGGACAGCAAGGACGGGAGGCGCTGCTGAGGGGCTGGGAGCGCTCTGGTTTGGGGGAACTGGGGCAGATCTGGGTGGGATTTGGAGGTTTTGGGTGGTTTGGGATGGGGCCTGTCCCTGAGTGTCACCTGCAGGGCTCTGAGGCAGTTCCACAGGGAGGGGACACTCCCTGTGCTCTGGTTTGGGGGAATTGGGGCAGATCCGGATGGGATTTGGAGTTTTTGGGATGGGGCCTGTGCTGGTCTGATGAGGAATGCAGGAAGGCCGGCAGCTCCGAGTGGATGAAATCCTTGGTCTGGGGATGGTGGGGAAGGGATGGGAGGCGCTGCTGAGGGGTTGGAGCGCTCTGGTTTGGGGGAACTGGGGCGGGTCCGGATGGGATTTGGAGGTTTTGGGTGGTTTGGGATGGGGTCTGTCCCTGAGTGTCGCCTGCAGGGCTCTGAGGCAGTTCCCCAAGGAGGGGACACCACACCCTGTGCTCTGGTTTGGGGGAATTGGGGCAGGTCCGGATGGGATTTGGAGTTTTTGGGATGGGGCCTGTGCTGGTCCCTGTCCCTGAGTGCCACCGGCACAGCTCTGAGGCAGTTCCACAGGGAGGGGACACCACCCCCTGTGCCAGGGCTGGAAAACTCCGGAATTGTCCCCAAATCCAGCCTGAACCTGCCCTGGCACAGCCTGAGGCTGTTTCCTCCCGTCCTGTCCCCTCTGGGAGGAACGATCGGCCCCTGGCTGGCTCCCACCTCCTTCCAGGGAATTGCCAGGAGCTGGGAGATCCCCCTGGAGCCTCCTTTTTCCAGGCTGAGCCACTCCAGCCGCTCCCACAGCTCTCCAGCTCCTTCTCCAGATTCTCCAACCCCTTCTCCATATTCTCCATCCCCTTCTCCATGTTCTCCAACCCCTTTTCCAATTCTCCATCCCTTTTCCCAATTCTCAAACCCCTTTTCCCTGCTCCCATCCCCTTTTCCCTGCTCCCATCCCATTTTCCCCTTCTCCATCCCATTTTCCCTTCTCCATCCCCTTTTCCCTTCTCCATTCCATTTTCCCTGCTCCCATCCCCTTTTCCCCTTCTCCATCCCCCTTTCCCTGCTCTCCATCCCATTTTCCCCCCTCCCCATTCCCTTTTCCCTGCTCCCATCCCATTTTCCCTGCTCCCATTCCATTTTCCCTGCTCCCATTCCATTTTCCCTGTCTCCATCCCCTTTTCCCCGCTCCCATCCCCTTTTCCCCGTCTCCATCCCATTTTCCCTGCTCCCATCCCATTTTCCCTGCTCCCATCCCCTTTCCCTGCTCCCAACCCCTTTTCCCCCCCTCCATCCCCAGAGCCTGCTTCCATCCCCATCCCCCCCCCTCCCCATCCCCATTTTCCCATCCCATCCCCTTTTCCCTGCTCCCATCCCATTTTCCCTGCTCCCATCCCATTTTCCCCTGCTTCCCATCCCCTTTCCCATCCCTCCCATCCCCATTTCCCTGTCTCCATCCCCTTTTCCCCCCTCCCCATCCCCTTTTCCCCCGTCCCCATCCCATTTTCCCTGCTCCCATCCCCTTTTCCCTGCTCCCATCCCCTTTTCCCCCCTCTCCATCCCCCTTTCCCTGCTCCCATCCCCTTTCCCTGCTCCCATTCCATTTTCCCTGTTCTCCATCCCATTTTCCCTGCTCCCATCCCCTTTTCCCCATCTCCATCCCCTTTTCCCTGCTCCCATCCCCTTTTCCCCCCTCCCATCCCCTTTTCCCCCTCCCCATCCCAGAGCCCCCCTCCCCATCCCCTTTTCCCTGCTCCAATCCCATTTTCCCCCCTCCCCATCCCCTTTTCCCCGCTCCCATCCCCATTTTCCCCTCACATTGTTGATCATGAGGTGCATGATGGTCTTTGGCATGAGGTCCCGGATGGATTTGTTGATGATGCCCACGTAGGAGTCCACGAGGTTCCGGATGGTCTCCACCTGCCTCTCCAGCTGCGGGTCCATGGAGAAGGTGTTCTCCTGGGCGCCGTCCTCGCTCTCGCTCTGCAAGGGCACCAGGGGTCCTGTTCCCATCCTGGGGTCGTTCCAGAGCCTGTTCCCGGGCCCATTCCCATCCTGGGGTTGTTCCAGAGCCCCATTCCCATCTTTGGGATCATTGCAGAGCCTGTTCCCAGCCCCATTCCCATCCTGGGGTCATTCCAGAGCCTGTTCCTGGCCCCATTCCCATCCTGGGGTTGTTCCAGAGCCCCATTCCCATCTTTGGGGTCATTCCAGAGCCTGTTCCCATCCCTGGGGTCATTCCAGAGCCTGTTCCTGGCCCCATTCCCATCCTTGGGGTCATTCCAGAGCCCCATTCCCATCCCTGGGGTTATTCCAGAGCCTGTTCCCATCCCTGGGGTTATTCCAGAACCCCATTCCCATCTTTGGGGTCATTCCACAGCCCCATTCCCATCTCTGGGGTCATTCCAGAGCCTGTTCCTGGCCCCATTCCCATCCTTGGGGTCATTCCAGAGCCCCATTCCCATCCCTGGGGTTATTCCAGAACCCCATTCCCATCTCTGGGGTCATTCCAGAGCCTGTTCCTGGCCCCATTCCCATCCTGGGGTTGTTCCAGAGCCCCATTCCCATCTTTGGGGTCATTCCAGAGCCTGTTCCCAGCCCCATTCCCATCCTGGGGTCATTCCAGAGCCTGTTCCCAGCCCCATTCCCATCCTGGGGTCATTCCAGAGCCTGTTCCCATCCCTGGGGTCATTCCAGAGCCTGTTCCCATCCCTGGGGTCATTCCAGAACCCCATTCCCATCCTTGGGGTCATTCCAGAGCCCCATTCCCATCCCTGGGGTCATTCCAGAGCCTGTTCCCGGCCCCATTCCCATCCTGGGGTCATTCCAGAGTCCCTGGGGTTATTCCAGAACCCCATTCCCATCCTGGGGTCATTCCAGAGCCTGTTCCTGGCCCCATTCCCATCTCTGGGGTCATTCCAGAGCCCCATTCCCATCCTGGGGTCATTCCACAGCCCCATTCCCATCCTGGGGTCATTCCAGAGCCTGTTCCTGGCCCCATTCCCATCCCTGGGGTCGCTCCACAGCCCGGAACCACCGGGATCCCCCCCCAGCAGCACCCCGGGGATCTCATCCCCCATCCCCAGGGAGCCCCTGGGGCGCTCTCAGCCCCGCGGGGCCCTGACCCACCTGGTCCTTCTCAGGATACACCCCCGCCCGCAGGAACGAGGCCTTCCAGCTGTCCACGTCCTCCTGCGAGTCGCAGGCCAGCTCGATCTGCCGCAGGTCCTTGTACACGTTCCTGCGGGGCGGGAGGAGGCCCCGGGCGTCAGGGGAGCCCCGGATCCCGGTGGGAACGCCGGAGGATCCCCGCTGCAGCCCCCGGGAGCGAGGCAAGGGGAAGTGCCCCACCTCTGCTCCGTGTTGAAGATGGCGAAGATGTGCTTGGTGGACATGAATCCCTTCTCCACGTCCCTGATTTTCAGGTTGTCCAAAGGCAGCATGTACTTCTTCTCCTTCTCCTGGGAAAGGGGACGGGAGGGCAGCGGGGCTCAGCCTCCCGGAGGAACCCCGGCTTTGGGAGCCGCAGACCCCAGACTCCCGCTGGAAAAGGGCTCGGGGGGAGCCTGGGATGCTCTGGGATCCCTGGGGGGGCTCCTCTGGGATTTGGGACGGGGCTGGGCACCCCCCGAGCCCGCCCTGCTGCAGCCCAGCTCCCCAGGAATGCGATGGGATGGATATGGATGGAAGGAGCCCGGGAGCCGCTTCCAGCCGGGGCCCCGCCGCGACGGCCACATCTGGAATCGTTTAGGAGCGGCTCCAGCTCCACTTTGGTCTCCAGATGGTCCCAAAAAGTGACGTTGGCCTTTGTGGAGAGGCCGCGAACCCGGGGCCGCCCGCCCCCTCCCCACACCATTTCCTGACAAAGCCCACGGAGCTCCTCCAGCCGGGATTTGGGATTCGCTGCCACGTCAGGGCCAGACAAAGCCGCGGCCCCGGGACAGCGACCCCCCCAAAACCCCAAAAACCAGCCCAGGACCCCCCCAAAGGGGGACGGATGGACGGACAGATGGACGGACGGATGGAAGGGAGAGCCGGGCCGGCGTTCCCAGTGTTCAGACTACCTGTTCAGGTGGGCAGGGATGTACAGTAGTCTGCACATTGGTTACGCCGGCGCGGGCGGCGCCGGACGTGCAGCTGCCCCAGGTGAGAGGGAATCGGGAATCGGGAATCGGGAATGGCCCCTTTCCCTTCCTGGGAATTCCTCCTTTTTCCTTCCCGGGAATGGCCCCTTTCCCTTCCTGGGAATTCCCCCTTTTCCCTTCCCGGGAATCGCCCCCTTTTCCTGGAAATTCCCCCTTTTCCCTTCCCGGGAATCGCCCCTTTCCTGGAAATTCCCCCTTTTCCTTTCCCGGGAACGGCCCCTTTCCCTTCCTGGAAATTCCCCCTTTTCCCTTCCCGGGAATCGCCCCCTTTTCCTGGAAATTCCCCCTTTCCCTTCCCGGGAATGGCCCCTTTCCCTTCCTGGGAATTCCCCCTTTTCCCTTCCCGGGAATGGCCCCTTTCCCTTCCTGGGAATTCCCCCTTTTCCTGGGAATTCCCCCTTTTCCCTTCCCGGGAATCGCCCCCTTTTCCTGGGAATTCCTCCTTTTCCCTTCCCAGGAATTGCCCCTTTTCCTGGAAATTCCCCCTTTTCCCTTCCCGGGAATGGCCCCTTTCCCTTCCTGGAAATTCCCCCTTTTCCCTTCCCGGGAATTGCCCCTTTTCCTGGAAATTCCTCCTTTCCCTTCCCGGGAATCGCCCCCTTTTCCTGGGAATTCCCCCTTTTCCCTTCCCGGGAATGGCCCCTTTCCCTTCCTGGAAATTCCCCCTTTTTGGGAATCACCCTTTCCCAGAAATTCCCCCTTCCCCTTCCCGGGAATCACCCCTTTTTGGGAACTGCCCCTTCCCGGGAATCTCCCCCTTCCCGGGAATCTTTCCTGGGAGCTGCCCCTTTTTGGGAATTGCCCCTTCTCAGGCATCTTTCCCAGGAATCGCACCTTTTTGGAAACTGCCCCTTTTTGGGAATTGCCCCTTTCCCTTCCCGGCCTTTCCCGGCCCATTCCAAAGATTTTCGCTGGGATTTTCCCGGGGCTGAGCAGGCAGGAGGGGGCCGGGGGCTGTGCCCTGTTGGTATTCCCGGGATTTTGGGGGGCCGTGCCCCGTCGGTATTCCCGGGATTTTGGGGGCCGTGCCCTGTCGGTATCCCCGGGATTTTGGGGATTTTGGGGGGCCGTGCCCCATCGGTATCCCCAGGATTTTGGGGGTCATTCCCCGTCGGTATCCCCGTTTTTTGGGGATTTTGGGGGGCTGTGCCCTGTTGATATTCCCGGGATTTTGGGGGGCCATTCCCCGTTGGTATCCCCGTTTTTTGGGGATTTTGGGGGCCATTCCCCGTCGGTATCCCCGGGATTTTGGGGACCATTCCCCGTCGGTATCCCCGTTTTTTGGGGATTTTGGGGGCCATTCCCCGTCGGTATTCCCGTGATTTTGGGGACCATTCCCCATCGGTATCCCCGAGTTTTTTGGGGATTTTGGGGCTCCGGGATCGTTGGGAGCCGGCGGGATGAGCACAGCCAGAGCCTCATTCATCCCGAGGCCGCTCCCGTTCCCCCCGGAGAGGCCCCGCAGGAAACCGGGAGGGCTCCGAGGGCCGGAATTTGGGGGGGTTCAGGGTTTGAATTCGCCGGGAAGAGGCCGGAGGAACAAAGGAAACGCGGGATGGGCTCGGGAGAGCCGGGAAATGACGAACGCTGTGTCCGTGTGTCCTTCCCCGAGCCGGCTCCGGCCCCTCCTGAGCCCCGGAGACACCGGGAAAGGGAAGGGAAGGGAAGGGAAGGGAAGGGAAGGGAAGGGAAGGGAAGGGAAGGGAAGGGAAGGGAAGGGAAGGGAAGGGGAAGGGAAGGGAAGGGGAAGGGGAAGGGAAGGGAAGGCTGGGAAAGCCAAAACCCCCAGGGAGGGGCTGGAGCTGCTGAGGACCCTCCTGGGGAAACCCTGGGGAATGAGGAGGGGTCTGGAGAGCCCTGGGGAACCACTCTGGAAATGAGGAGGGGTCCGGAGAGCCCTTGGGAATCTTTGGGAATGAGGAGGGGTCTGGAGAGCCCTGGGGAACCCCTGGGGAATGAGGAGGGGTCCGGAGAGCCCTGGGGAATCTTTGGGAATGAGGAGGGGTCTGGAGAGCCCTGGGGAATCTTTGGGAATGAGGAGGGGTCTGGAGAGCCCTTGGGAATCACTCTGGCAATGAGGGGGGGTCTGCAGCTCCCCTGGCCAGCAGGACAAAGGGGGGGGCTCTCCCAGCTCCAGCCCCCCAAAATCCAGGGAGGGGGACTCGGGGTCACCCTGATGGGACCAGGAGCCCATCCCGGCTGCCCCCAGGCATTCCCGGCTGGAATGGGACTGCAGAGGTTTGGCACGGGGAATTCGGGATGTGGTAATTAACCCTGAGTGCTAATCACCCCCATTCCCAAGGATCCTCCTCCCCAGGAATCCCAGATCCCATCCCCACATCCTGGTTTTTTTCCTTCAGAGCTCCAGGAATCCTGGATTTTCCCTGGTTTTCCCTCTGGAACCCTGGATTTTCCCCATTGTTTCCCTCAGGAGCCCCAGGAATCCTGGATTTTCTGTGTTTTTCTCTCCGGAACCCCAGATTTTCCCCGGTTTTGCCCCCAGAACCCCGGATTTTCTCCATTTTCCCCCAAGAACCCCAGATTTTCCCCGTTTTTGTGCCCAGAACCCCAGATTTTCCCCGTTTTTCCCCCAAGAACCCCGGATTTTCTCCATTTCCCCCCCAAGAACCCCAGATTTTCCCCGTTTTGTGCCCAGAACCCCGGATTTTCTCCATTTCCCCCCCAGAACCCCAGATTTTCCCCGTTTTTGTGCCCAGAACCCCGGATTTTCTCCATTTCCCCCCCAAGAACCCCAGATTTCCCCCGTTTTTGTGCCCAGAACCCCAGATTTCCCCCGTTTTTGCGCCCGTACCTCCTCGTCCTTGTACCAGGAGAGCGACTCGGCCGTGAGCACGAACCAGTACTCCTTGGAGCCGCCCTTCATGATGCTGATGTTGTTGATGGTGAGCCAGCCCCAAATTTTCACCTTTTGCACGCCGGGCGGGAGGGACGGTTTTCCCCAGCTGGATCCCACAGCTGGATCCCACAGCTGGATCCCGCAGTGACCCCACAGCTGGATCCCACAGTGACCCCACAGCTGGATCCCGCAGCTGGATCCCACAGTGACCCCCACAGCTGGATCCCACAGCTGGATCCCACAGTGACCCCACAGCTGGATCCCGCAGTGACCCCACAGCTGGATCCCACAGTGACCCCACAGCTGGATCCCGCAGCTGGATCCCACAGCTGGATCCCACAGTGACCCCACAGCTGGATCCCGCAGCTGGATCCCACAGCTGGATCCCACAGTGACCCCACAGCTGGATCCCACAGCTGGATCCCGGGGCTATCCCAGCCCATCCCGGGTTATCCTGGGGCTATCCCAGCCCATCCCGGGTTATCCCAGAGCTATCCCAGCCCATCCCGGGGCTATCCCAGCCCATCCCGGGCTCTCCCGGGGCTATCCCAGCCCATCCCGGGGCTATCCCAGCCCATCCCGGCTGGATCCCACAGGGCTGGATCCCAGCCCATCCTGGGCTATCCCACAGTGACCCCACAGCCCATCCCGGGTTATCCCGGGGCTATCCCAGCCCATCCTGGGTCAGTGCCGGGGCTATCCCAGCCCATCCCGGGTTATCCCGGGGCTATCCCAGCCCATCCCGGGCTCTCCCGGGGCTATCCCAGCCCATCCCGGGGCTATCCCAGCCCATCCCGGGTTATCCCGGGGCTATCCCAGCCCATCCCAGGTTATCCGGGGCTATCCCAGCCCATCCCGGTTATCCAAGGGCTAGAGCCCATCCCAGGTTATCCCAGAAATCCCGGGTTATCCTGGGGCCAGCCCATCCCAGAAATCCCGGGGGCCTATCCCAGCCATCCCAGGTTATCCCGGGCCATCCCAGCAATGGGTCAGGTTAGACACGGGGCCGGGTTAGAAATGGGGCCGGGTTAGAAATGGGGCCGGGTTAGAAATGGGGCCGGGTCAGACACGGGGCCGGGTTAGAAATGGAGCCGGGTTAGAAATGGAGCCGGGTTAGAAATGGGGCCGGGTTAGAAATGGGGCCGGGTTAGAAATGGAGCCGGGTTAGAAATGGAGCCGGGTTAGACACGGGGCCGGGTTAGACACGGGGCTGGGTTAGAAATGGGGCTGGGTTAGAAATGGAGCCGGGTTAGACACGGGGCCGGGTCAGACACGGGGCTGGGTTAGAAATGGGGCCGGGTCAGACACGGGGCCGGGTCAGACACAGGGCTGGGTTAGAAATGGAGCCGGGTTAGACACGGGGCCGGGTCAGACACGGGGCCTCTGCCGTGGCTCCACGGGATCCCCGGGGGTCCCAGACCCCTCCCAGGGCTGGGGCTGGGGTCGGGGTCGGTTTCCCAGCGCTGGAGCCACGGCAGAGCCCGGGGGGAGCCAGGAGGGAGCGAAGCCGGAGCTGCGGGCGGAGCGCTCCGGGCACGGGAAGGACGGAGAGCCCGAATTGAGGGGAGGGGGAGCTCGATTTCACCTCCAAAAACCCCGGAATTGAGGGGAGGGGGAGCTCAATTTCACCTCCAAAAACCCCGAATTGAGGGGAGGGGGAGCTCAATTTCACCTCCAAAAACCCCGGAACTGCAGGAGAGGGGGATTTCACCTCCCAGAGCCCCCGAATTGTGAGGAGGGGGATTTCAATTTCACCTCCAAAAACCCCGGAATTGCAGGGGAGGGGGATTTCAATTTCACCTCCCAGAGCCCCAGAATTGAGGGGAGGGGGATTTCAATTTCACCTCCAAAAACCCCGGAATTGTGAGGAGGGGGTTTCAATTTCACCTCCCAGAGCCCCACAATTGTGAGGAGGGGGATTTCACCTCCCAGAGCCCCACAATTGTGAGGAGGGGGATCTCAATTCCACCCCCAGCGCCCCGTTCCCGCCTGGGAAGCAGCCCGGGACTGGATCCGAGCGGGTTTTAAAGGAACTGGGGCGGGCAGGGAGGATCGGGGATGGGGAATGCGCAGCCCGAGGGGCCGGGGGGGCTTGGGGGGCTGCTGGGAAAAGGGATCGAGAGGAAAAGGGGCCGAAAGGAAAAAGGGGAGAGCAGGGAATGGGAGAGGGCGGAATTCTGGAGGGGCTCCATGGAAAAGGGAGAGGGTCTGTGCAGCCTCCGGGAAAAGCGCAGGAGCAGGGGCGGGGAGGGAGTTCCTTTAAACCCGATGGATTTCGGTGAAAATTGGGGGCTCCCATCCCCAACTCGCAGCTCTCCGCCCTTCCTGCCGTGCTCCCCAGCGAGGGAACGGCCCTGCCCGGAGCTCTGGGGGTCCCCAGGAACTTCCAGGGAACGTGGGAGTGTCTGAGGAGCCGGGAAAAGGCCGGGCCCGCCACGGGGATCCCGGGAATACCGGGAGGCACAAACCCTCCCGGTTCTGCCATGGGGATCCCGGGAATAACGGGAGGCACAAACCCTCCCGGTTCTGCCACGGGGATCCCGGGAATACCGGGAGGCACAAACCCTCCCGGTTCTGTCACGGGAATACCGGGAATACCGGGAGGCACAAACCCTCCCGGGTCCGTCACGGGGATCCCGGGAATAACGAACCCTCCCCGGTTCTGTCACGGGAATACCGGGAGGCACAAACCCTCCCGGGTCCATCACGGGGATCCCGGGAATACCGGGAGGCACAAACCCTCCCGGTTCTGCCACAGGGATCCCGGGAATACCGGGAGGCACAAACCCTCCCAGCCGTGCCACGGGGATCCCGGGAATACCGGGAGGCACAAACCCTCCCGGTTCTGCCACGGGGATCCTGGGAATACCGGGAGGCACAAACCCTCCCGGGCCCTATCCCGGGAATACCGGGAGGCACAAACCCTCCCGGGTCCATCACGGGGATCCCGGGAATACCGGGAGGCACAAACCCTCACGGGGATCCCGGGAATACCGGGAGGCACAAACCCTCCCGGGAGGAGCTGCAGCTCCATGGAACAGAATTTTGGGAGAATAAAACATCCATGAAAGGTTTCAGCGGCCCCGGCTCTGCCATCCCAGCTCTATCCAGGCCGTGATCCCGGTTTTCCTGCCCCGGGGCTGGGAAGGATTCCCGCTCAGACACTTCCACGCTCCCGGAGCGGTGACGGGGTCTGGGGGGCGCGGAGGGATCGGGACCCCCTGATCCCCACAGGGAATTCTGCGCTCCCTGCGCCAGGAGGGAGGAGCTCCGTGGGCTTGGAGCAGCCAGGTTGGGAATGCTGGGAATTAGAGCAGGGCTGAACCCCAAATCCCTCCCAAAAAAAAAAAAAAAAAAAGGGAATTTTGGGGGAGAAATGAACTCCCAGCCCTTCCCTCCACGTGTTCCCAAGGGAATTGAGGAAATCTCACCCCCCACAGCCGCTCTGGGCTGAATCAAAGAGATTTTGGCCTCCTGCTTCCCGAAGTTTGGGAATCCCAGCACGAGGCATTCCCTGGCACGGGATGGGGTCACCCCAAAGCCCCTGGAATGGGCACAGGGGGGGGACAAACCCAAATTTCCCCCCCCGGCAGATCCCGGCTGCTCCCTCTGGGAATTCCATTCCCTGTTCCCACCAGCGTCCTCCGTCCTGGGCAGTGGGGGCTGCTGCTTTTGGGGGGTTTTCGGGGCTTTTTGGGGACGCTGCTCCTGGCAGGGCCGGCTGCTGCCCCAGCACGATCCCGCTCCGTGGTACTTACCAGGATCTCCCCCTTTGGGCGTGCAAAATTAAGGGGGAAAAACACACAAAAAACAAAAAAAAAAAAGCAGGAAAAGGAGACGGGACAGGGAAGGAAATGAGAGGAGAGGGAGAGAGCGGGAAGCACAAAAAAAAAAAAAAAAAAGGGAGGAAAAAGCAGGAAAAACAGCAGAAGAAAACCCGTTACATGCTATTAATGGTCATTCCCAGCGTTAATCCCTCGGAGCGGCTTCCGGAGGGAGCGAGGGCCGGGGAGGGGGCACGGCCGCTCCTGCTCACCCCAACGTCCCCCGGGAGCGGGGCTGGGGGGACACGGCTGGGGGGAGACCCCGAGGGTCCTCCTGGGGCATCCCAGAGTCACCCTGGGACACCCCAGAGTCATCCTGGGTCACCCCGGGGTTCTACTGGGACACCCCAGAGTCACCCTGGGGCACCTCAGGGTCATCTTGGGGCACCCCGGGGTCATCCTGGGACACCCCAGGGTCATCTTGGGGCACCCCAGGGTGCTGGGGGGAGACCCCGGGGTCCTCCTGGGTCACCCCAGAGTCACCCTGGGGCACCTCAAGGTCACCCTGGGACACCCCGGGGTCATCTTGGGGAACCCCAGGGTCATCTTGGGGCACCCCGGGGTCCTCCTGGGACATCCCAGGGTCATCTTGGGGCACCCCAGGGCACTGTGGGGACACCCCAGGGTCATCCTGGGACACCCCAGGGTCCTCCTGGGACATCCCAGGGTCATCTTGGGGCACCCTGGGGCACCTCAGGGTCATCCTGGGACACCCCAGAGTCACCCTGGGACATCCCAGGGCCATCTTGGGATACCCCAGTGTCATCTTGGGGAACCACAGGGTGCTCCTGGGACACCCCAGGGCACTGTGGGGACACCCCAGGGTGCTGGGGGGACACCCCAGAGTCATCCTGGGACATCTCAGGGTCATCCTGGGACACCCCGGGGTTCTACTGGGACACCCCAGAGTCATCTTGGGGCACCTTGGGGTGCTGGGGGGACACCCCGGCATTTTCATGGGACACCCCGGGATCCTCCTGGGGCATCCCAGAGTCATCCTGGGGCACCCCGGGGTCATCCTGGGACATCCCAGAGTCATCTTGGGGCACCCCAGGGTGCTGGGGGGACACCCCGGGGTCCTCCTGGGTCACCCTGGGGTTCTACTGGGACATCCCAGAGTCATCTTGGGGCACCCCGGGGCCCTCCTGGGTCACCCCAGGGTCCTCCTGGGACACACTGGGACACCCTGGGACATCCCGGGGCTCTCCAGGACACCCCAGGGTCCTCCTGGGACACCCTGGGACATCCCGGGGCTCTCCAGGACACCCCAGGGTCCTCCTGGGACACCCCATGGTCACCCCTGGGTCCTCCCAGCTCCCAGTCCCTCACCCCCCTCTCCAGGGCGGCACCTCCCGCCCGTTTTGTCCCAAATCCCGCTGGTTTCAGGCAGGAATTCCGCTCCCACTCTGCTTTTCCGTGCCCAAGCCTGGCCTTGGCTGTCAGTGTTTGTGGATGGGCTTGGATCCCCCTGCCCAGCCCGGAGCAGGAGGAGGAGGAGGAGGAGGAGGAGGAATTCCAGGAGTTTCTGGCTGTACCTGGTTTGGGATCGCTCTCTTCTTGTTGGTCTGCGTGTTCCGCTGCTGGGCGCTGGGAAAAGGGGGAAAAAATGGGATTTTGAGGTGAGGAAGAGGAAGGCGAGCGAGGGGAGGAGCTGATCCGAGGGGTGGAATTCCAGAGCCCCTTCCCGAGGTTTCTCCCGAGGTTTCTCCCGAGGTTTCTCCCGAGGTTTGCCCAGGACAGAGTGCACAGAGAGGGGATGGGACACCGGGATCTCCTCCTCGGGGTGGGCATTCCCAGGGCTCCGGGGGGAGGAGGCTGCAGATTCCCGAGGGAATTCCGACCACCGAGGACCAGGAGCTTCCAGAAACACCCAAAATTCTCCCTGGATCGGGGTGAGGATTGGGATCGAGCGTTACCTGCACCAGAGGGAAAAGCTACCTGTCTCTCCTGAGCACCGAGGGGCGGCACCGTTAGTCAGGAGCGGGAACAAAATCCGGGAAATCCGTTAGAATCCCACCGGGACAGCCCCGAGCAGCCGAGGGGGGGGGGACGTTCCCACCCCTGGGAAAGGGCAGCGCTGGGGTCTGGGGGGTCTGGGGGGTCTGGGGGAGCCCTCCCTGCCTGCCCCGATCCCGACAGCTCCTCCCGGATCCCTGGGCACGGCTGGACCGGCAGGAGAAGCTCCGGGATCCCAAACCCAAGGAGAAGCTCTGGGATCCCAAACCCAAGGAGAAGCTCCGGGATCCCAAACCCAAAGCTGGACCGGCAGGAGAAGCTCCAGGATCCCAGTTCCAAAGCTGAACTGGGAGCAGAAGCTCCGGGATCCCAAACCCAAGGAGAAGCTCCAGAATCCCAGTTCCAAAGCTGGACTGGCAGGAGAAGATCCAGGATCCCAAACCCAAGGAGAAGCTCCGGGATCCCAAACCCAAGGAGAAGCTCCAGAATCCCAATTCCAAGGCTGAACTGGCAGGAGAAGCTCCAGGATCCCACACCCAAGGAGAAGCTCCAAGGAGAAGCTCTGGGATCCCAAAACCAAAGCTGAACTGGGAGAAGCTCCAGGATCCCAGTTCCAAAGCTGAACTGGCAGGAGAAGCTCCAGGATCCCACACCCAAGGAGAAGCTCCGGGATCCACACACAAGTTCCAGAACTGAACTGGGAGGAGAAGCTCCAGGGTCCCAGTTCCAAAGCTGGACTGGGAGAAGTTCCCTGGTTCCCAATTCCAAGGGTGGACTGGGAGGAGAAGCTCCAGGATCCCAAACCCAAAGCTGAACTGGGAAAAGCTCCAGGGTCCCAATTCCAAGGAGAAGCTCCAGGGTCCCAAACCCAAGGAGAAGCTCCAGGGTCCCAAACCCAAGGAGAAGCTCTGGGGTCCCAATTCCAAGGAGAAGCTCCAGGGTCCCAAACCCAAGGAGAAGCTCCAGGGTCCCAATTCCAAGGAGAAGCTCCAGGGTCCCAAACCCAAGGGGAGCCTCCCCAGCCTCCCCAGCCCCCGGGGGAGCTCCGGGGTGCCCCGGGCAGGGGGAGCTGCCCCGGTACCCACCCGGTGGCCACGTGCTGCTCAGTGAAACAGCTGGGGCAGGAGAGGAGCAGGAGAGTCCAGAGACAGAGAGAGGTGATGGATCCAGGGGGAAACAGCAGAGAGCAGGGAGTGTGACCCGAGAGGAAAGAGAGAAAAAAGGGGGAAAAGAGAAAAAAAACCAGGAGGAGGAGGAGGAGGAGGAGGAGGAGGGTGGGAATTGAAGGGGCAGGGGGAGGGTGGGCTGCAGGCACCCTGAGCTGGAGCCTGGGAGCTTCCCGGAGGTTTGGGGCTGGAAAACACCAGGAAGAGCAAAGGGAAGGTGGCAGGAGAGCCCTGCCCCGGCAGGGGAGAGGATGAGGAGGGACAGAGGGCACAGGGAGCAGTTCCTGCTCTGGGACGGCTCCAGGGTGGCTCCAACTGCCCCAACCATCCCAATTCCTGAGGCTGGAGCTTTCCCCAGCCCCGATCCCGGAGCCCAGACCCGAGGGAATCGGTGCTGGTGGGATGTGGGAGACTCCAGTGTCCCCCACGAGGACAGCACGAGGCCATGGGGGATGTGGGAATGTGGGAATGTGGGAATGTGGGAATGTGGGAATGTGGGAATGTGGGAATGGGGAATGTGGGAATGTGGGAATGTGGGAATGTGGGAATGTGGGAATGGGGAATTGTCCCCCCTGGGAAAGGACTCACTTGGCAAAGCCGATGAAATCCTCGTGGTTGGTGTTGATGTAGGAGAGCTCGATGTCGATGAGCAGCAGGATCTGGGGGAAGCAGGAGTCAGGGAAAAGGGGGGAAAATGGGATTTTGAGGGGAATTGCCGCTCCGGGGACGGGCTGGGGCTGACCTGGTCCTTGGTTTTGCCCTCCCGCTCGCGGATGTGGGTGGTGACGATGCGCTCGGTCTCCTCCCGCAGCCTGGGGTACGAGCCCAGCTGGAACACGGGGAACAGGGCCGGGAAGAATGGGTGGGATGGAGGCAGGCAGCTCCAAGGGGAGCAGCACCCATCGAAACCCAGCAAATCCCACCAAACACCACCAAATTCCCACCGAACCCCATCAGACTCCACCAAACCCTGCCAAATCCCACCAAACCCCACCAAATCCCACCAAATTCCCACCGAACCCCATCAGACTCCACCAAACCCTGCCAAATCCCACCAAACCTCACCAAACCCCATCAAATCTCACAGAATCCCATCAAACCCCATTAAACCCCACCAAACTCCACCACTCCCCATCAAATCCCAGCAAATCCCACCAAACCCCAGCAAATCCCACCAAACTCCACCCAAACCACATCAAACTCCATCAAACCACACCAAATCCCACCAAACCTCACCAAACCCCATCAAATCCCACAAAATCCCATCAAACCCCATTAAACCCCACCAAATCCCACAAAATCCTATCAAACGCCATTAAACCCCACCAAACTCCACCACTCCCCACCAAACCCCAGCAAATCCCACCAAACCCCAGCAAATCCCACCAAACTCCACCCAAACCCCATCAAACCACACCAAATCCCGCCAAATCCCACCAAACCTCACCAAACCCCACCAAACCCCATCAAACCCCACAAAATCCCATCAAACCCCACAAAATCCCATCAAACCCCACAAAACCCCATCAAACCCCACCAAACCCCACAAAATCCCATTAAACCCCACCAAACCCCACCAAACCCCACCAAACCCCACAAAATCCCACCAAACCCCACCAAACCTCATCAAACCCCACCAAACCTCACCAAATTCCACCAAACCCCACCAAACCCCACCAAACCCCACCAAACCCCACTGAACCCCAGCACCCACTGGGCCCCACCAAACCCCATCAAATCCCACCAAACCCCACCAAACCTCACAAAATCCCACCAAACCCCACCAAACCCCACCAAATCCCACCAAACCTCACCAAATCCCACCAAACCCCATTAAACCCCACCAAACCCCACCAAACCCCAGCACTGGGCTGACCAGTACCTTACTGGTGACCAGTCCCCCACTGTCCCTGGCCTGACCAGTCCCTCCCCGGCGTCACTGGGCTGACCAGTACCTTACTGGTGCACTGGCGCACGGTGTTGATGAGCTCCTGGATCACCAAATCCACGCATTTCAGGCACGGTTCCTTCAGCTTCACCACCTGCTTCTTCACGATGGCCTCGAACGCCAGGTCTGGTGTGAACAGCCCCGTCCTGGAGCCCGGGGAGAGGGAAAAGCAGGATTGGGATGGGACTGGGATGGGACTGGGACATTGCCCTGTCCCAGGGAGGGGTGCCCTGAGCCCAGAGAGCGACTCCCAGCTCTGGGACAGGCAGTTCCTGCTCCTGGAGAACAATTTCCTCCTCAGCAGAGAAAATCCCTCCTCCAGGAGAGCCCTTCCCGGCTTTCCCTGGCAGTCTGGGTCGGGAATGGTGTCCAGGGAAGGATCTGTGAGGGGTACTTGCCTCACCCCGTGGATGTTCTTGATGGCGTAGCTGATCTCCCGCCTCAGATCCTTCTCATCAAACTCCATCTGCAGGGAGAGGGAGCGGGAATCAGGAATTGGGAATCAGGAATCAATCAGGAATCAAAAATCAGGAATCAGAAATCAGAAATTACGAATCAATTAGAAATCAGGAATTGGGAATCAGGAATCAATCGGGAATCAGAAATCAGGAATCAATCAGGAATCAGAAATCAGAAATTACGAATCAATCAGAAATCAGGAATCAAAAATCAGGAATCAGGAATCAGAAATAAAAAATCAGTAATCAGGACTCAGGGATCAAAAATCAGAAATCAAAAATGAGAAATTAGGATTTGGTAATCGGGAATTGGGAATCAGTAATCAAGAATCAGTAATCAATCAGGAATCAAAAAATCACTAATCAAAATCAATCAGAAATCAGGAATCAGAAATCAATCAGGAATCAGGAATCAGGAATCAGGAATCAGGAATCAGGAATAAATCAGAAATCAGGAAGCAGAAATCAGGAATAAATCAGGAATCAGAAATCAGGAATCGGGAATCAGAAATCAGAAATCAGAAATCAGAAATCAGGAATCAGAAATCAGGAATCGGGAATCAGGAATCAGAAACCAGGAATCAGGAATTAGGAATCAGAAATCCGGAATCAACCAGGAATCAGAAATCAGGAATTGGGAATCAGGAATCAGAAATCGGGAATCAGGAATAAATCAGGAATCAGAAATCAGGAAGAAATCAGGAATCAGAAATCAGGAATCAAACAGGAATAAATCAGAAATCAGGAATAAATCAGGAATCAGAAATCAGGAATTGGGAATCAGGAATCAGAAATCAGAAATCAATCAGGAATCGGGAATCAGGAATCGGGAATCAATCAGGAATCGGGAATCAATCAGGATTCAGGAATCAGGAATCAATCAGGAAGCGGGAATCAGAAATCAATCAGGAATCAGAAATCGGGAATCAATCAGGAATCAGGAATCGGGAATCAATCAGGAATCGGGAATCGGGAATCAGTCGGGATTCAGGAGTGTCCCAGTGCCCAGCAGGGATCCATCATCCATCCCAGGAGCCATCCATCCATCCCATCCCAGGAGGGGCCATCCCTGCAGCCCCATCCAGGCATCCATCTGCCATCCATCCACCTGCCCCAAATTTTGGGATTTCTCCATCCATCCATCCATCCATCCATCCATTTGGGCATCCATCCATCATCCATCCATCCATCCCCATCCATCCATCCATCCAGATCCATCCCCAGGCCTCATCATCTTCATCCATCTCCATCCATCCATCATCCATCCATCTCATCCATCCAAGATCCGGTCATCCATCCATCCATCCATCCATCCATCCCGGATCCATCATCCATCCATCCATCATCCATCCATCCATCCCCATCATGATCCTCAATCCTCCATCATCATCATCCATCCAGTCCATCCATCCATCCATCCATCATCCATCCATCCATCCATCCATCCATCCATCCAATCCATCCATCCAATGATCCATCCATCCATCATCCATCCATCCATCCATCCATCCATCCATCCCATCCATCCATCATCCATCCATCCATCATCCATCCATCCATCCATCATCCATCCATCCATCCATCCATCATCCATCCATCATCATCCATCCATCCATCCATCATCCATCATCCATCCATCCATCCATCATCCATCCATCCATCATCCATCCATCCATCCATCCATCCATCCATCCATCCATCCATCCATCCATCCATCCATCCATCCATCCATCCATCATCCATCCATCCATCCATCATCCATCCATCATCCATCCATCCATCCATCCATCCATCCATCCATCCATCATCCATCCATCATCCATCCATCCATCCATCCATCCATCCATCCATCCATCATCCATCCATCCATCCATCCATCATCCATCCATCCATCATCCATCCATCATCCATCCATCATCCATCCATCCATCATCCATCCATCCATCCATCCATCCATCCATCCATCCATCCATCCATCCATCATCCATCCATCATCCATCCATCCATCCATCCATCCATCCATCCATCCATCCATCCATCCATCATCCATCATCCATCATCCATCCATCCATCATCCATCCATCCATCCATCCATCCATCCATCCATCCATCATCCATCCATCATCATCATCATCATCCATCCATCCATCCTATCCATCCATCCATCCATCCATCCATCATCCATCCATCCATCCATCCATCCATCATCATCATCCATCATCCATCCATCCATCATCCATCCATCATCCATCCATCCATCCATCCATCCATCCATCCATCCATCCATCAATCCATCCATCCATCCATCCATCATCCATCCATCCATCATCCATCTATCCATCCATCCATCATCCATCCATCCATATCCATCCATCCATCATCCATCCATCCATCCATCCATCATCCATCCATCCATCATCCATCCATCCATCCATCCATCCATCCATCCATCCATCCATCCATCATCCATGATCATCCATCATCCATCCATCCATCCATCCATCATCCATCCATCCATCATCCATCCATCCATCATCCATCCATCATCCATCCATCCATCCATCATCCATCCATCCATCCATCCATCCATCATCCATCCATCATCCATCCATCCATCATCCATCCATCCATCATCCATCCATCCATCATCCATCCATCATCCATCCATCCATCCATCATCCATCCATCCATCCATCCATCATCCATCCATCCATCCATCATCCATCCATCCATCCATCCATCCATCCATCCATCCATCCATCCATCATCCATCCATCCATCCATCATCCATCCATCCATCCATCCATCATCCATCCATCCATCCATCCATCCATCCATCCATCATCCATCCATCATCCATCCATCATCCATCCATCCATCCATCATCCATCCATCCATCCATCATCCATCATCCATCCATCCATCCATCCATCCATCATCCATCCATCATCCATCCATCCATCATCCATCATCCATCCATCATCATCATCCATCATCCATCCATCATCCATCCATCCATCCATCATCCATCCATCCATCCATCCATCCATCCATCCATCCATCCATCCATCCATCCATCCATCATCCATCATCCATCATCCATCCATCCATCATCCATCCATCCATCCATCCATCCATCCATCCATCCATCCATCCATCCATCCATCATCCATCCATCATCCATCCATCCATCCATCCATCCATCATCCATCCATCCATCCATCCATCCATCCATCCATCATCCATCCATCCATCCATCCATCCATCCATCCATCCATCATCCATCATCCATCCATCATCCATCATCCATCCATCCATCATCCATCCATCATCCATCATCCATCCATCCATCCATCCATCATCCATCCATCATCCATCCATCATCCATCCATCTATCCATCCATCATCCATCCATCATCTATCCATCCATCATCCATCCATCATTCATCCATCCATCCATGATCCATCCATCATCCATCATCCATCCATCTATCTATCCGCTTTCAATTCATCCATCATCCATCATCCATCCATCCATCATCCATCCATCCATCCATCCATCATTCATCCATCCATCCATCCATCATCCATCCATCATCTATCCATTCATCCATCCCCATCCATCCATCCATCCATCCATCCATCCATCCATCCATCATCCATCCATCCATCCATCCATCCATCATCCATCCATCCATCAATCCATCCATCCATCCATCATCATCCATCCATCCATCCCATCCATCCATCTCCATCCCATCATCATCCAAAATCCATCCATCCATCCATCCATTTCCATCCATCATCCATCATCCATCATCCATCCATCTGTCCCATCATCTATCCAAAATTTCCATTTTCCATCCATCCATCCATCCATCAGGAATCCATCCATCCATCATCCATCCATCCATCCATCATCCATCCATCCATCCATCCATCATCTATCCATCATCCATCCATCCTGTCCCATCATCAAATTCCATCCATCATCCATCCAGGTGGGATCCATCCATCCATCCAAAATCCCTTTCCATCCATCCATCCATCCATCCAAGATCCATCCATCCCATCATCCATCAAATCCATCCCCATTCCATCCATCCATCATCCATCAATGAGCAGGAAGGGGCTGTCCCACATAGAAAATTCCCTTTTCCAGGCAGGAATGAGCAGGAAGGGGCTGTCCCACATAGAAAATTCCCCGTTTCCAGGTGGGAAGGGGCTGTCCCACGAGGAAAATTCCCCTTTTCCAGGCAGGAATTAGCAGGAAGGGGCTGTCCCACATAGAAAATTCCCCTTTTCCATGCAGGAATGACCAGGAAGGGCCGGCCCCCCAAACTCCGGGGCCAGGTGGGACACCCAGAAAAAATTCCGTTTTTCCAGGTGGGAAGGGGCTGTCCCACCCAGAAATTCTGTTTTTCCAGGTGGGAATGGGCTGTTCCACATAGAAAATTCCCCTTTTCCATGCAGGAATGAGCAGGAATGG
Organism: Emberiza elegans; assembly: GCA_024865655.1. Taxonomy (NCBI): domain Eukaryota; kingdom Metazoa; phylum Chordata; class Aves; order Passeriformes; family Fringillidae; genus Emberiza; species Emberiza elegans. The sequence goes on along the minus strand of JALJVW010003366.1, from coordinate 395,525 downwards.
GCTGTCCCACATAGAAAATTCCCTGTTTCCAGGTGGGAAGGGGCTGTCCCACCCAGAAATTCCATTTTTCCAGGTGGGAATGCAGCAGGAAAGGGCTGTTACACCCGGAAAATTCCTGTCCCACCTGGAAAATTCCCCTTTTCCGGGCGGAAATGAGCGGGAAGAGGCTGTCTCACCCAGGAACACAGTGGGAAGGGGCTGTCCCACATTAAAAATTCCCCTTTTCCAGGTGGGAATGAGCAGGAAGGGGCTGTCCCACCCAGAAAATTCCCCGTTCCAGGTGGGAAGGGGCTGTCCCACATAGAAAATTCCCCTTTTCCAGGTGGGAAGGGGCTGTCCCACGAGGAAAATTCCCCTTTTCCAGGCAGGAATTAGCAGGAAGGGGCTGTCCCACATAGAAAATTTCCCTTTTCCAGGGGGGAATGAGCAAGAAGGAGCTGTCCCACATAAAAAATTCCCCGTTTCCAGGTGGGAAGAGGCTGTCCCACATAAAAAATTCCCCGTTTCCAGGTGGGAAGGGGCTGTCCCACACAGAAAATTCCCCTTTTCCATGCAGGAATGAGCAGAAAGGGGCTGTTCCACATAGAAAATTCCCCGTTTCCAGGTGGGAAGATGTCCCACCCAGGAAACCCCCGTTTCCAGGTGGGAAGGAGCTGTCCCACATAAAAAATTCCCCGTTTCCAGGTGGGAAGGGGCTGTCCCACCCAGGAAATCCCCCGTTTCCATGCAGGAATGAGCAGGAAGGGGCTGTCCCACATAGAAAATTCCCCTTTTCCAGGTGGGAATGAGCAGGCAGGGGCTGTCCCACCCAGGGCTGTCCCACATAAAAAATTCCCCATTTCCAGGTAGGAAGAGGCTGTCCCAGATAGAAAATTTCCCTTTTCCAGGGGGGAATGAGCAAGAAGGAGCTGTCCCACATAAAAAATTCCCCGTTTCCAGGTGGGAAGGGGCTGTCCCACCCAGGAAATTCCCCGTTTCCAGGTGGGAAGGGGCTGTCCCACCCAGGAAATCCCCCGTTCCCAGCAGGAAGGGCCGGCCCACCTGGTTGAGCACCCTCTGCAGGTGCGGCGTGCCCATGCGCTCGGCCATGTGCCGGTACGCCGGGTGCGACAGGAAGAACTTGCGCTCTGCAGCCAGCGCGGCCCGGATGTCCTTCTTGCCATCGATGTCCTTCTGGCTCCGGTTCACCACCCCGATGTAGCCTGGCACGGAGGAGGGCACAGCGTGGGGACAGCTCGGGATGGCACCCAGAGGGCACGGGGAGGGCACACGGGGACACTGGGGACACTGGGGACACTGGGGACACTGGGGACATGGGGCAGCCAGGGAGGGACACAGGGCAGGGGACACTGGGGACACTGGCGACATGGGGAACATAGAGAAGGGGACACTGGGGGACACAGAGAGAGTCAGGGAGGGACACAGGGCAGGGCACGGAGGGCACAGCGTGGGGCCAGCTCGGGGGTGGCACCCAGAGGGCACGGGGAGGGCACACGGGGACACTGGGGACATTGGGGACATGGGGGGAGCCAGGGAGGGACACAGGGCAGGGCACACTGGGGACATGGGGGACACTCAGAGTGACCCGAGAGGACACGGGGGACACACAGAGTGACCCGAGGTGGGGACACAGGGGACACAGAGTGACCTGAGGGACACACAGAGTGACCTGAGGGGACATGGGGGACACAGAGTGACCCGAGGGGACACAAGGGACACAGAGTGACCTGAGGGGGCACAAGGGACACAGAGTGACCCGAGGGTACAGAGGGGACACAGAGTGACCCGAGGAGACACAGGGGACACAGAGTGACCCGAGGGGACACAGGGGACACAGAATGACCCGAGGGGACACAGGGGACACAGAGTGACCCGAGGAGGGGACACAGGGGACACACAGAGTGACCGGAGGGGACACAGGGGGACACACAGAGTGACCTGAGGGGACACAAGGGACACAGAGTGACCTGAGGGGACACAGGGGGACACACAGAGTGACCCGAGGAGGGGACACAGGGGACACAGAGAGTGACCCGAGGAGGGGACACAGGGGACACACAGAGTGACCTGAGGGGACATGGGGGACACAGAGTGACCTGAGGGGACATGGGGGACACAGAGTGACCCGAGGGGACACAGAGTGACCTGAGGGACACAGGGGACACAGAGTGACCTGAGGGGACACACAGAGTGACCTGAGGGGACACAAGGGACACAGAGTGACCCGAGGGGACACAGGGGACACACAGAGTGACCCGAGGAGGGGACACAGGGGACACGGGGACCAGGCCAGGCCGAACCTCTCCGCAGGGGCAGCAGTTTGTTCTCCAGCACGTCCCGGGCGTCGGTGCCTTCGTCCATCAGGTCCAGCTTGGTGATGACCCCGATGGTCCTCAGGCCTGTGGGGACAAGGGTTGGACCCGATGAAGCCCAGCCCAGCACAACGGGGGATGGAGAGGAGGATGAGGAGGATGAGAGAAGGAGGAAGAAGAGACTGAGGAGGAGGAGAACAAAGAGGAGGAGGACAAGGAGGACAAAGAGGATGAGGGAAGGAGGAAGAAGAGGAGGAGGAGAGGAGGATGAAGAGGATGAGGAGGACAAAGAGGATAAGAAGCAGGATGAAGAGGATGAGAGAAGGAGGAAGAAGAAGAGGAGGAGAAGGAGAACAAAGAGGATCAGAGAAGGAACACAAATAGGATGAGGAGGAAGAGGAGGAAGAAGAGGAGGAGGAGAGGAGGACTAAGGATGAGAGAAGGAGGAAGAAAAGGAGGAGGAGAGGAGGTCGAAGAGGATGAGGAGGACGAAGAGGAGGAGGAGAGGAGGATGAAGAGGATGAGAGAAGGAGGAAGAAGAGGTTGAGGAGGAGGAGGAGGAGGAGGAGAGGAGGATGAACAGGATGAGGAGGAGGAGGACAAAGAAGACGAGGAGAAGGAGAATAAAGAGGCCGAGGAGGAGAGGAGGACGAAGAGGACGAGAGAAGGAGGACAAAGAGGATGAGGAGGAGGAGGACGAAGAGGACGAGAGAAGGAGGAAGAAGAGGATGAGGAGAGGAGGATGAAGAGGATGAGGAGGAGGAGGAGGACGAAGAGGAGGAGAGGAGAGGAGGATGAAGAGGATGAGGAGGAGGACAAAGAGGATGAGGAGAAGGAGGATGAAAAGGCCGAGGAGGAGAGGAGGACGAAGAGGACAAGAGAAGGAGGAAGAGGAGGATGAGGAGGAGGAGGACGAAGAGGACAAGAGAAGGAGGAAGAAGAGGATGAGGAGGACGAAGAGGACGAGAGAAGGAGGAAGAGGAGGATGAGGAGGAGAAGGACGAAGAGGATGAGGAGGAGGACGAAGAGGAGGAGAGAAGGAGGAAGAGGAGGATGAGGAGGAGGAGGAAGAGAACGAGAGAAGGAGGAAGAGGAGGATGAGGAGGAGGAGGAAGAAGAGGCCGAGGAGGAGAGGAGGATGAAGAGAACGAGAGAAGGAGGAAGAGGAGGAGGAGGAGGAGGAGGACAAAGAGGATGAGGAGGACGAAGAGGACGAGAGAAGGAGGACAAAGAGGATGAGGAGGAGGAGGACGAAGAGGACGAGAGAAGGAGGAAGAGGAGGATGAGAAGGAGGAGGATGAAGAGGACGAGAGAAGGAGGAAGAGGAGGCCGCGGAGGCGCGCCCCGTGCCCCTACCCTGCGGATCCACCTCCTTGGCCATCTTGAGCGCGTCCGAGTTGGCCAGGTCCATGTTGGCCGGCGTGACGGCCAGGATCAGGCTGCTCTCCCTGCTGATGAACTGCAGGATCATGTCCCGGATCTGGAACTCGATGTCCTGCGGCTGATCCCCCACCGGCACCTTGGTGATCCCGGGCAGGTCGATCAGGGTCAGGTTCAGCACTGGGGGGACACGGACGGGCTGAAGGGGGGATCCCTCTGGGGCTCCCCGTGGATTCGCTCCCGCAGGGCCCCGGAACCCCCGGGTTTTCCCAGGTTTTCCCCGTTTCCCGGGATTTTTCCCTCACCGTGCGGGGAGTACACGCGCAGGTTGATGGGCACGGGGGAGATGCCCTTGTTGGTGCCCGTCACCCGGTCGGTCTCCGCCTCGATCTCCTGCCGCACCTCATCGAAATCCGTGAACTTCTTGGATTTGCAGTGCAGGAACTCGGCATATTCTGGGAGGGATTGGGAGCGTGAAAAACAGGGAACGTGAAAAACAGGGAATGTGAAAAACAGGGAACGTGAAAAACAGGGAATGTGAAAAACAGGGAATGCAAAAAAAACCACGGAATGTGAAAAACAGGGAATGTGACAAACAGGGAATGTGAAAAACAGGGAATGTGAAGAACAGGGAATGTGACAAACAGGGAATGTGACAAACAGGGAATGTGAAAACCCAGGAGGGACACCCAGGACGGGCTGCAGGACACCCAAGACAGGCTGCAAAAAAAAGGGGCTGCAGGGAATGGGGGGGGGATGGGGATGGGGAGGGGCAGGGGGTCTGGGGGGAATGTCTGGGGAATGTGGGGAAGGGGCTGCAGGACACCCAGGAGGGGCTGCAGGACACCCAGGAGGGGCTGCAGGATGTGGGGAAGGGGCTGCAGGATGTGGGGAAGGGGCTGCAGGATGCACCCAGAACAGGCTGCAGGACATGGGGAAGGGGCTGCAGGACATGGAGAAGGGGCTGCAGGACACGGGGAAGGGGCTGCAGGACACGGGGAAGGGGCTGCAGGACCCCAGGATGGGCTGCAGGACACAGGGAAGGGGCTGCAGGACATGGGGAAGGGGCTGCAGGACACGGGGAAGGGGCTGCAGGACCCCCAGGAGGGGCTGCAGGACACGGGGAAGGGGCTGCAGGACATGGGGAAGGGGCTGCAGGACACCCAGAAGGGGCTGCAGGACATGGGGAAGGGGCTGCAGGACACCCAGAAGGGGCTGCAGGACATGGGGAGGGGGCTGCAGGACACGGGGAAGGGGCTGCAGGACATGGGGAAGGGGCTGCAGGACCCCAAGAAGGGGCGCAGGACCCCCAGGAGGGGCTGCAGGACGTGGGGAAGGGGCTGCAGGACATGGGGAGGGGCTGCAGGACCCCCAGGAGGGGCTGCAGGACATGGGGAAGGGGCTGCAGGACCCCAAGAAGGGGCGCAGGACCCCCAGGAGCTCCCCTGGGTCCCGATCTGCCCCGATAAAAAGGGATTTCAGCAGCTGCGGGGCCCGGCTGCGGCTGCTGGGATGGTGCAACTTCCTTCCTCCTTCCCTCAGTGTGGGCAGAGCGGAAACCTCAGCGCTGCCAGGGCTGGGACCGTCCCAGACACCTCAGCCCTCAGCAACCCCACCATGGCCCCAGGACAGCCCTTCCCAGCCCTCCTCAGCTCCCAGGAGCCACTGACGGCCACCAGGGCCTCTGGGATTCACCCAAACCCAGGGAATTTCGGGCAGGACAGGAGCCTGGCTGCTCGAGGTGAAGGGGACGGAGGAATTCTCCCCGGATATCGGGATGGCAACCAAGGAAACCTGGCTGGGAAAACGAGTCACCCCCACGGGCAGCTCAGCATTCCCAGGCATTCCCTGGGCTCTCCCCAGCATTCCCAGGCATTCCCTGGGCTCTCCCCCGCATTCCTCCCTGATTAGCAGGGGCATCTGGGAGCGTGGGGGCAGCGCACGGACCCAAGGGTGCCCTGTGGGAGGGAGGGCTGCAGTGTGCACAGCCCAGGGCTGACACCCAGCTCGTTCCCCGTGTTCCTGCCCCATTCCAGTCCCGTTCCCCGTGTTCCTGCCCCGTTCCCCGTGTTCCTGCCCCGTTCCCCGTGTTCCTGCCCCGTTCCCCGTGTTCCTGCCCCGTTCCCCGTTTCCAGCCCCGTTCCCCGTGTTCCTGCCCCGTTCCCTCTGTTCCAGCCCCGTTCCCCGTGTTCCTGCCCCACTCCCCGTGTTCCTGCCCCATTCCCCGTGTTCCAGCCCCGTTCCCCGTGTTCCTGCCCCGTTCCCCGTGTTCCAGCCCCATTTCCTGTGTTCCAGCCCCGTTCCCCGTGTTCCTGTCCCGTTCCCCGTGTTCCAGCCCCGTTCCCTCTGTTCCAGCCCTGTTCCCCGTGTTCCTGCCCTGTGTTCCAGCCCCGTTCCCCGTGTTCCTGCCCAATTCCCCGTGTTCCTGCCCCGTGTTCCTGCCCCGTTCCCCGTGCTCCAGCCCTGTTCCCTCTGTTCCTGCCCCGTGTTCCAGCCTCGTTCCCCGTGTTCCTGCCCTGTTCCCTCTGTTCCTGCCCCATTCCCTGTGCTCCAGCCCCGTTCCCCGTGTTCCTGCCCTGTTCCCCGTGTTCCAGCCCCGTTCCCTCTGTTCCTGCCCTGTTCCCCGTGTTCCTGCCCCGTTCCCTCTGTTCCTGCCCCGTTCCCCGTGTTCCAGCCCCGTTCCCCATGTTCCTGCCCTGTTCCCCGTGTTCCTGCCCCGTGTTCCAGCCCCGTTCCCCATGTTCCCAGCCCAGTTCCCCGTGTTCCTGCCCCGTTCCCCATGTTCCTGCCCCGTTCCCCGTGTTCCTGCCCCGTGTTCCTGCCCCGTTCCCTCTGTTCCTGCCCCGTTCCCTCTGTTCCTGCCCGGTTCCCCGTGTTCCTGCCCTGTTTCCCATTCCCCAGTCCCGTTCCCCGTGTTCCAGCCCCATTTCCTGTGTTCCTGCCCCGTTCCCCGTGTTCCAGCCCCGTTCCCCGTGTTCCTGCCCCGTTCTCCGTGTTCCTGCCCCGTTCCCCGTGTTCCTGCCCCATGTTCCTGCCCCGTTCCCTCTGTTCCTGCCCCGTTCCCCGCGTTCCTGCCCCGTTCCCCGTGTTCCTGCCCCGTTCCCCGTGTTCCTGCCCTGTTTCCCATTCCCCAGCCCAGTTCCCCGTGTTCCTGCCCCGTTCCCCCTGTTCCTGCCCTGTTCCCTGCCCCGTTCCCCGTGTTCCAGTGTTCCTGCCCCGTGTTCCAGCCCCGTGTTCCTGCCCCGTACCCGTCTTGGAGAAGATGAGCTGCAGGATCAGAGGCCGGCGAGTGACGATCCCAGAGCCCCGGGGAAGGAAATCCCTGCAGGGGATGGAAGGATGGCTCAATAAGTGAATCAATGCTATTGATTCCTCCGGCGCTGGGAGAGGGCTGCGAACACACGGGATCGATCCCTGCTCTCCTTTGGGAGAACAAGATATTCCTGGGAGGGCAGAGCCCCAGGGAAAGCAAGAAATCCCCACAGAATTCCCTCTGGTCCCAAGGAAAGCAAGAAATCCCCACAGAATCCCTCTGGCCTCAAGGAAAGCAGGAAATTCACACAGAATTCCCTCTGGCCCCAAGGAAAGCAAGGAAATCCCCACAGAATTCCCTCTGGCCCCAAGGAAAGCAGGAAATCCCCACAGAATTCCTCCAGGCCCCAAGGAAAGCAGGAAATCCCCACAGAATTCCCTCTGGCCCCAAGGAAAGCAGGAAATCCACACAGAATTCCCTCTGGTCCCAAGGAAAGCAGGAAATCCACACAGAATTCCTTGTGGCCCCAAGGAAAGCAGGAAATCCACACAGAATTCCCTCTGGCCCCAAGGAAAGCAGGAAATCCCCACAGAATTCCCTCTGGCCCCAAGGAAAGCAGGAAATCCCCACAGAATTCCTTGTGGCCCCAGGCCCCAAGGAAAGCAGGAAATTCACACAGAATTCCTCCAGGCCCCAAGGAAAGCAGGAAATCCCCACAGAATTCCTTGTGGCCCCAAGGAAAGCAGGAAATCCCCACAGAATTCCTTGTGGCCCTAAGGAAAGCAGGAAATCCCCACAGAATTCCTTGTGGCCCCAAGGAAAGCAGGAAATCCACACAGAATTCCTTGTGGCCCCAAGGAAAGCAGGAAATCCACACAGAATTCCTCCAGGCCCCAAGGAAAGCAGGAAATCCCCACAGAATTCCCTCTGGCCCCAAGGAAAGCAGGAAATCCACACAGAATTCCTTCTGGCCCCAAGGAAAGCAAGAAATCCACACAGAATTCCTCCAGGCCCCAAGGAAAGCAGGAAATCCACACAAATTCCTCAAGGAAAGCAGGAATTCCAGAATTCCTCTGGCCCCAAGGAAAGCAGGAAATCCCCACAGAATTCCTCCTGGTCCCAAGGAAAGCAGGAAATCCCCACAGAATTCCCTCTGGCCTCAGTGTCCGGAGGTGTTTTGGGAGAATCCTGCCTGGAAAAGGCGGTGCTGCAAGGGCCGGTTTGGGCTGGGGCTGTCCCCCCAAGGCAGGGACAGAGGGGCCCCAAGGAAAGCAGGACCGGGAATTCAGGCCCCAAGGAAAGCAGGGTCTGCTGGGAACAAGGGAGGAAATACAGAATTCCCTCTGGCCTGGGAAAGCAGGAAATCCCCACAGAATTCTCTGGTCCCAAGGGGAACTGCCCAGCCTGGATGTCAAGCAGGAACCACCAAATTCAAGGAAAGCAGGAAATCCACCGACGGAAAGCAGGAAATCCACACAGAATCACCCCAAGGAAAGTGTCACCCCGACCGTGTCACCCGGCCCCAAGGTGTCCCCACAGAATTCCCTGACACCAAGGAAAGCAGGAAATCCCCACAGAATTCCCTCTGGCACCAGCCTGGTGACAGAATTCCCTGGCCTCAGTGCCCGGTGACAATCCTGCCTGGAAAAGGCGGTGAAGGGCTTTTATTGGGGCTGTCCCAGCAGGGACAGGGGAACAGGCCTCCGGGGCAGGGTCTGCTGGGAACGGGGAGCGATAACGGCCTGGGAGCGGCTCTGACGGGAACTGCCCGGCCTGGATGTCACGGCAACGCCAACAACAACACCCCGACCGACCGTGTCACCCCGACCGTGTCACCCCGACCGTGACACCCCGACCGAGCCCGGAGCCTTCCCGGCACAGCCTGGGTGACAGCCCCGAGCCGGTGACAGCCCGGAAATGAACTTCCTGCCCAACCGGGAGGACAGGTCCGGCGGGAAGGGCCCAACCGGGACAGGTCCGGGCGGGAAGGGCCCAACCGGGACAGCCCCGGCGGGAAGGGCCCAACCGGGACAGCCCCGGGCGGGAAGGGCCCAACCGGGACAGGTCCGGGCGGGAAGGGCCCAAGGGCCCAAGCCCCTGGGACAGCCCGGGACAGAAAGGGCCCAACCGGGACAGGTCCGGGCGGGAAGGGCCCAACCGGGACAGGTCCGGGGGGAAAGGGCCCAAGCGGGACAGGTCCGGGAGGGGAAAGGGCCCAACCGGGACAGCCCCGGGAGGGGAAAGGGCCCAACCGGGACAGCCCCGGGAGGGGAAAGGGGAGGGAGATGGATGGAGCTCGGGGAGGCCCCAGGTGCCCCCCGGCCCCGCTGATCCCACAGGGAATGGGGATCCTGACGGGATTGTTGGGATCGGGGCGATGCCCACAACGTGGGGTCCAACACCTCTGGCTCTGCTGCTCCCTCCTCCTCCCAGCCCTGAACTGAGGTGATCCCCAGCTCCCAGCCCAGGGTGATCCAGGTGTCCCCTTGTCCCAGTCCCTGTCCCGGGATAATCCAGGTGATCCCCTTGTCCCAGTCCCCATCCCGGGGTAATCCAGGTGATATCTTTGTCCCAGCCCCTATCCCACGATAATCCAGGTGATTTCCTGCTCCCATCCCAGGATAATCCAGGTGATCCCCTTGTCCCATCCCAGGATAATCCAGGTGATCCCCTTGTCCCATCCAAGGATAATCCAGGTGATTTCCTGCTCCCGGGATAATCCAGGTGATCCCCTTGTCCCATCCCAGGATAATCCAGGTGATCCCCTTGTCCCATCCCAGGGTAATCCAGGTGACCCCCTTGTCCCATCCTGGGATAATCCAGGTGATCCCCTTGTCCCATCCCGGGATAATCCAGGTGATCCTCTTGTCCCATCCCAGGGTAATCCAGGTGATCCCCTTGTCCCATCCCAGGATAATCCAGGTGATTTCCTGCTCCCATCCCAGGATAATCCAGGTGATCCCCTTGTCCCATCCCGGGATAATCCAGGTGATCCCCTTGTCCCATCCCAGGGTAATCCAGGTGATCTCCTGCTCCCGGGATAATCCAGGTGATCCCCTTGTCCCATCCCAGGATAATCCAGGTGATTTCCTGCTCCCATCCCAGGACAATCCAGGTGACGCCCTTGTCCCATTCCCTGAGCTGGAGGTGACAGACCCCGAGGGCAAGGAGGGGCCTCCAGGAAGGAAGGACAGGGACGGTGGCAGTGCCACCACCCAGCTCCGTGTCCCCGTGTCCCCGTGTCCGGCTGGGCAGGATCCGTGACGCGCGCGGGAGCCCCAGGACGTCACTGCCCGGATCCTGCCGCCTCCCACCTGGGCTCAGGTGTGACCTGGGCCCGCGAGGGGACAAAGGGACAAAGGGACAAAGGTCTCAGGGTGGAGGAGTGCGGTGGGAACTCCCCGGTGCCCAGAAAATCCCTGGGGAAACACACCCGAGTGTGTTTCCATGTTTCCCGAACGCCTCACCCTGGTTCCACCTCACTCCAAACGATTCCATTCCCGTTCCTGATGGAATTCCCTGGATTCCTCTGGCCACGGCTCCCACCAAACCCACCCCGCCGAGGCAAACCCCAGGGATTTACCCCTGGATTTACCCCCAGCCCCACCAGACCCCTGGGACCCTCGCGGCCAATCCCTCGGGATGGGTCACTGCCCTCATCCCATTCCCTGGGATTCAGCTCTCCCTGCGTGCCCAAACCCCACTGACCCCAAACCCCGGGGCTCAGCCCCACTCTGGGATCCCCTGAGGAATTTTGGGGGATGCTCCTGAGGCAGGATAAGGATCCCCAGCCCTCCCTTGGGCTCATAATGCCCCATTGAGGTCAGGGATTGTCCCCAAACCCCATTGACCCCAATCCCTGGGGCTCAGCCCCACTCTGGGATTCCCTGAGGAATTTTGGGGGATGCTCCTGAGGCAGGATAAGGATCCCCAGCCCTCCCCTGGGCTCATAATGCCCCACTGAGGTCCCCAAACCCCACTGACCCCAATCCCCGGGGCTCAGCCCCACTTTGGCACCCCTGAGGAATTTTGGGGGATGTTCCCGAGGCAGGATAAGGATCCCCAGCCCAGGGTGAGCCCCAGCCCTCCCTTGGGCTCATAATGCCCCCATTGAGGTCCCCAAACCCCACTGACCCCAATCCCTGGGGCTCAGCCCCACTCTGGGATCCCCAAGGAATTTTGGGGGATGCTCCTGAGGCAGGATAAGGATCCCCAGCCCTCCCCTGGGCTCATAATGCCCCATTGAGGTCAGGGATTGTCCCCAAACCCCACTGACCCCAAACCCTGGGGCTCAGCCCCACTCTGAGGAATTTCGGGGGATGTTCCCAAGGCAGGATAAGGATCCCCAGCCCAGGGTGAGCCCCAGCCCTCCCCTGGGCTCATAATGCCCCATTGAGGTCAGGGATTGTCCCCACCCCCGGGGGGACAAGGGCTCCATTGTCCCCCAGGCCAGAGACGGCTCCGGGAAGGGCTGGGACAGGGATTTGTCACAGCGGGGCCGGGACGAGGCTCCCGACGGGGATGTTGGGGCCACAGAGAATCCTGGTGACGATCCCGGGTCATTCCCTCGCTGCCTCTCCCACTGGATTCAGGGATTGAGGCGCTCCAGGCCCCTCAGCACCAACCCCAACCCCACAAGGATGTCCCAGAGAGGCCAGGCCCTTCCCCATGGAGAAATCCCAGCCCTCTGAGGCTCAGCCATGGAGGATCCCAGCCCATTGTCCCCTCCCCAAGGGACAAGGGCCCATTGTCCCCATGGAGAAATCCCAGCCCTCTGAGGCTCAGCCATGGATTTATAGATCCCAGCCCAATTCCAGGTCTCTCCAAGGGATTTTGGGCCCTTCCCCATGGAGAAATCCCAGCCCTCTGAGGCTCAGCCATGGATTTATAGAGTCCCAGCCCAATTCCAGGTCTCTCCAAGTCCCAGAGAGGCCAGGCCCTTCCCCATGGAGAAATCCCAGCCCTCTGAGGCTCAGCCATGGATTTATAGATCCCAGCCCAATTCCAGGTCTCTCCAAGGGATTTTGGGCCCTTCCCCATGGAGAAATCCCAGCCCTCTGAGGCTCAGCCATGGATTTATAGGGTCCCCAGCCCAATTCCAGGTCCATCCAAGGGATTTTGGGCCCTTCCCCATGGAGAAATCCCAGCCCTCTGAGGCTCAGCCATGGATTTATAGAGATCCCAGCCCAATTCCAGGTCCCTCCAAGGGATTTTGGGCCCTTCCCCATGGAGAAATCCCAGCCCTCTGAGGCTCAGCCATGGATTTAGAGGGTCCCCAGCCCAATTCCAGGTCTCTCCAAGGGATTTTGGGCCCTTCCCCATGGAGAAATCCCAGCCCTCTGAGGCTCAGCCATGGATTTAGAGCTCCCAGCCCAATTCCAGGTCCCTCCAAGGGATTTTGGACCCTTCCCCATGGAGAAATCCCAGCCCTCTGAGGCTCAGCCATGGATTTAGAGATCCCAGCCCAATTCCAGGTCCATCCAATGGATTTTGGGCACCTCAGGATTATCTCCCCATGTGTTTTGAGGGTACAAAACCCACAGAAATGGGACCCTGGCTTCCCAGCACGGATCCAGAGCCTCCCAACACGGATCTGGAGCTTCCTGGTGGCTCAGAAAAACCCAGATAAAGCTCCAGGAGCTGCAGAAATGGAGAGGAACAACCCCCACGGGCAGTTTCCGAGCCTGGCTCGATGGATCCGTGCAGATCGTTGGGACACAGGGAACAGCCCCGAGGCCCCGGCTCATCCCAGCTGGAATCCGCGATCCAGAGGGAAAATCCCGGCCCCCGTTCAGCCACCCCGGGGTGGGAGCCCCAGAACTGCCCCGAACAGCTGGGGTGGGCACGGTCGGGTCGGCATTCCTCACCCTCCCCGCGCCAAGGACACCCCCGGGCTGTAATTAACCCTAATTAGCACGAGCTGCACGACGAGGTGGGGAAGGATTCCCGGATGGACGGATCCGACTGCGACACAAAGGGGTTTAATTATCGGGGACGGTTCTCCAGCAGCGCTGTAATTAAAGGCTGCCAGAATGCCCAGGAATTCAGGATGGGGAACAACTCCAGAATTCCCGGGAATTCAGGAATAACTCCACAATTCTACCCTGAATTCAGGATGGGGAACAACTCCAGAATTCCCGGGAATTCAGGATGGGGAACAACTCCAGAATTCCCGGGAATTCAGGAATAACTCCACAATTCTACCCTGAATTCAGGATGGGGAATAACTCCAGAATTCCCGGGAATTCAGGATCGGGAATACCTCCAGAATTCCCGGGAATTCAGGATGGGGAATAACTCCAGAATTCCCGGGAATTCAGGAGTAACTCCACCATTCCACCCTGAATTCAGGATGGGGAATAACTCCACGATTCCCATAAATTCAGGATGGGGAATAACTCCACAATTCTACCCTGAATTCAGGAATAACTCCTGAATTCCCAGGAATTCAGGAAAAACTCCACCATTCCACCCTGAATTCATGACGGGGAACAACTCCAGAATTCCCAGCAATTCAGGATGGGGAATAACTCCAAAATTCCCAGGGATTCAGGAATAACTCCACCACTCCCAGGAATTCAGGAATAACTCCAGAATTCCCAGGAATTCAGTAATAACTCCACCATTCCACCCTGAATTCAGGATGGGGAATAACTCCACCATTCCCATAAATTCAGGATGGGGTAACTCCACAATTCTACCCAGAATTCCCAGGAATTCAGGAATAACTCCACCATTCCACCCTGACTGCCGGGAAAGCCCAAATCCAGCCTGGGAATCCGGCCTGCGCTGGGACAGGAGGGAAAAGCAATGGATCCCAGCCTGGATTTGGGATCCACGTAGAGAAACCTCACAGGGATCCAGTGGAGAAAGCAAAGCCCCACTGGAGCTGCCAATGGGGCATTTCCAGAGGAAGACACGTCCAAACCAGCCTGAAACAGGGGAAAACCACGCGCTTGGGAATTTTGGGAACGCAGGGGCTGAGGGGATGGAGGCACACCGGGGGAAGGAGGATTCTGCACGGTGCTGAGGAAGCGACAGCCCCGCACCGAGGGGCAGCAGGGGCGGCAGGAACGGGCCGGGCACGGCCGGGGCGAGCAGCGGATCCGCACAAAGCGGCGGAGAAGGGCCGGGGCAGGGCTGCGCCGGGGCCGCCCAGCGCGGCCTTTGTGCGCTTCTGGGGTGACCCCCGCGCCTCGCCCCGCTCCCGTTATCGGCGCGGCCACGCTCGGCTCCCGCGCCCATCCCAGCCCCGCTCCTATCTCCGGGGCGCAGCCCGGCCGCGAGGATGAGGATGGCGGTGGGGAGGAAGGCGCACGTAGCTCAGCATTCCCGAGGAATCCCGGGCACCGTCCGGTGCCGCTGCCCCGAGCACGGATCCGGCACCCAGCAGCGAGAACCGGGGACCTCGCAGTGCCCACGGAACCCCCGGAATCCTTCCGGGACCCGCTCAACCCCCGCTGCCACCGCCATTGACCGCCGTGACCCGAGCCCCCCTCCCCGCCACCACCGCCCGCCCCGCCCCGCCCCGCCCCGTTCCTGTTCCGTTCCCGTTCCCCCGAGCGCGGCCGGCCCGCACCGAGCCCCCCCCGTTAGTGCCGCGTTCCGGTGGGCGCGGCCTCGCTCGGAGGAACGGGAGGGGCCCCCCGTCCTGTCCCGTCCCGTCCCGGCCCCGCTCGGGTCCCGGTGCCGGCGCCGTTTGCGCGGCCCTTGCGCCGTTTGCGCGGCCCGTGCGCCGCTGGCGCAGCGCGGGCCCGGCCCCGCCGGCCGCGCCCTTACGCCGCCGCCGCTATTCCCGAACGCTCCCTACGCCCGTGGCGCCGCTCCCGCCGCCCGCCGCTCCCGCCGCCGCCGCCGCCCTCCCCGCCGCTGCCTCCGCCGCCGCTCACCGGCCCACGAAGTTCTCGAGCACCGAGCTCTTGCCGGCGCTCTGCCCGCCCACCACGGCGATCTGCGGCAGGTCGAGGTGGCAGCTCTGGCCGATGGAGCTGAAGGCGTCCTGCAGCTTGTTGACCAGCGGGATGAGCTCCTCCATGCCCCGGTTGCCCATGGCGGCGCGGCGGTGCCGGGCCCGCGCTCCCGGCGGCGGCTCCTCCTCACGGGGCCCGCGGCGGCGGCGGCGGCCAAACTTCCCCTCAGAGTCTCCTCATCCGGCACCGCCGCGCCCGCCCCGCTCCCGTAGCGCGCGCCGCCATTGGGCGGCTGGGCTGCCCGTCAGGAGAGCGCGCAGAGCGGATAGGAGCAGAGAACTATCAATCATCGGAAAGGGCGGCACCGGGAAGACAAGCCCGTTTTCTATTGGTCTCCCGGCCGTCGCTCATCGCTCACAGCCAATAGGAGGTGGCGCTGCTGTGTCAGCTGAGGCGGCGGGGATGCGGTCCCGCCCCTCACCGGTTCCGCCATTGAATTGGCGGACAGAGCTTCCCTCGGGAGCGCAGCCCCGGAGCAGCCACGGGAGCTCGCCCTGCTCTCCGTCCCCGCCCTCCTTTCCGTTAGACAGCGCGCCCGCCGCTCCGAGCGGACTGGCCAATGCAAGGGAGTGAGGAATCCTAGGGAACAGAAAACCCTCTCGCAGTGAATCAGCCGGGCATCATTCAGCGAGTCCTTCTCGCCCATTGGCGTCCCGGTGTTCCGCCGCCCTCCCGTGACCGTCCAGCGCCGTGTGTTCGCTCACGGGGAACGACAGTCCCGAAGCAAAGCCCTGGGGCTGGAACCCCCTGGGAACCCCCCAGGGACTAGAAGCAGCACTAAATGGCTCCGCTCCCCGCCCTGTCGGGGTTGGGAGGGGTCTCTGCTGAATTTCTGCTGAGTTTGGGCGATCTCCGGGGGACTTTGGGCATCTCCGGCCTCGGCCGTTCCCCATCCCCACAAGGCCCAACATGGCCCCCGCGTTGCCGTGGTAACGGTCACTTCCGGCTGTTATGCCACGCCTGTTCCGGTCACTCCGAAGATGGCGGCGCCCGCGGCGGCGGCGCCGGTGCCGGTGCTGCGGATCGTGGCCGAGTGCGGGCGGAGCCGCGCCCGGGCCGGGGAGCTGCGGCTGCCGCACGGCTCCGTGCCCTGCCCCGTGTTCATGCCCGTGGGCACCCGCGGCACCGCCAAGGGCCTGACGGCCGCGCAGCTGGCGGCGCTCGGCTGCCGCATCTGCCTGGGCAACACCTTCCACCTGGGCACGCGGCCGGTGAGCGGCACCGGGGGGCTCCGCCGTTCACCCCCTGCCGTCCCTGCCCTGAGCTCCCACATTCCGGTGGAGATCGGAGCTGTCGCCGCTGCCCCCGCGGGTTCCGGGCGGGATTCCGGCGCAGCCCCCGCCGTTACCGGCGGTTACCGGGGGATCCCGCTCGGTCCCCGCGCTCCCGCCGCCCTCCCAGCTCCGCTCTCTCCCCTCCCCGCAGGGCTCGGAGCTGGTCCGGCGTTCCGGGGGCCTGCACGGCTTCATGGACTGGCCGCACAACCTGCTGACGGTGAGGGGGTGAGGGGGGGACACCCCAAATTTGGGGGGCGGCACCCCCAGGACCCCCCAGGGGTGTCCCCCCGAGCCTGGGGGGGTCCTGGCACCCCCTGTCCCCAATCCCGGGGTGTTCTGGGGTGTTTGGGGTGTTCTGGGGGTTTTTGGGGTTTTTGGGGTGTTTTGGGGTTCCTTCCCCCCCTCAGCCGCCGTTCCGGGTCCCCCAGGACAGCGGCGGGTTCCAGATGGTTTCGCTGCTGGAGCTGTCGGAGGTGTCGGAGGAGGGGGTTCGGTTCCAGCCCCCCCACGGCGGGGAGCAGATCCTGCTGAGCCCCGAGAAATCCATGGAGATCCAGAACGCGCTGGGTGGGTGAGCGGGGGACCCCAAAATCCGGGGGGGTGAGGGACCCCCAGATCCCGGGGTGGGGAGGGGAGGGTGGGAAGGACAGGGGTGACCCCCCCTGCCGCCCCAGGCGCTGATATCGTGATGCAGTTGGACGATGTCGTGAGCAGCACCACGACGGGGCCGCGCGTGGAGGAGGCCATGAACAGGTGAGACCCCCTGGGACCCTCCTGAGACCCCCCTGGGACCCCCCTGACCACCCTGGGACCCCCCTGACCACCCTGAGACCCCCCTGGAACTTCCCTGACCACCCTGGGACCCCCCTGACCACCCTGGAACCCCCCTGACCTTCCTCAGACCCCCTAAGACCCTGCTGGGACCCCCTTGATGGTCCTGGAACTTCCCTGAGACCCCTCTGAGCCTTCTGGAACCCCCTGGGAGCCCCCCTGTCCCTCCCTATGTCCCCCCCATGTCCCCCCAATGTCCCCCCATGTCCCTGTGTTGGCTCCATCGCTGCCCCCCCAGGATCCTCAGCCCTCCCCAGACCCCCGTGTCCCCCCCAATGTCCCCCCGATGTCCCCCCAGATCTGTGCGCTGGCTCCATCGCTGCCCCTCCCAGACCCCCATGTCCATCAATGTCCCCCCAATGTCCCCAATGTCCCCAATGTCCCCCCAGGTCCGTGCGCTGGCTCCATCGCTGCCCCCCCAGGATCCCCAGCCCATCCCCATGTCCCCCTGTGTCCCCCCAATGTCCCCAATGTCCCCCCAGGTCCGTCCGCTGGCTCGATCGCTGCCCCCCCCAGACCCCCATGTCCATCAATGTCCCCCACAGCCCCCAATGTCCCCAATGTCCCCAATGTCCCCCCAGGTCCGTGCGCTGGCCCCAGACCCCTGCCCCCCAAGACCCCCCATGTCCCCAATGTCCCCAATGTCCCCCATGTCCCCGATGTCCCCCCAGGTCCGTGCGCTGGCTCGATCGCTGCCTGGCCGCCCACGCCCGCCCCCAGCAGCAGCTGCTCTTCGCCATCATCCAGGGGGGGCTGGACCCCGACCTGCGCCTGCGCTGCATCCGAGGTGCGCCTTCCTCACCGTCCTCATCATCATCATCCTCACCTTCCTCACCATCCTCACCCTCATCCCTGGGCCTTCCTCGCCATCCTCACCATCCTCATCATCATCATCCTCACCCTCATTCCTGGGCCTTTCTCACCATCTTTGCCCTGATCCCTGGGCCTTCCTCGCCATCCTCATCATCATCCCTGGGCCTTCCTCACCATCTTTGCCCTCATCCCCAGGCCTTCCTCGCCATCCTCATCATCATCCTCACCTTCCTCATCATCCTCACCCTCATCCCTGGGCCTTCCTCACCATCCTCCTCATCATCATCCTCACCATCCTCACCATCCTCACCCTCATCCCTGGGCCTTCCTCACCATCTTTGCCCTGATCCTGGGCCTTCCTCGCCATCCTCACCATCCTCATCCCTGCTTGGGAGGGGCTCTGGGGCCCAGGGGGGGTTTAGGGGCGATTTGGGGATCCCAGGGGGTTCAGGGATGGATGGTTTGGGGGTCCTGGGTGGGGGCTCAGGGGTGATTTGGGGTCCCCTCTCTCAGCCATGGCCAGGTGGGACGTGCCCGGTTCCACACTGGGGCTCAGCAGGCCCAGGTGGCTCAGGGCAGTCCAGGGGGGATCCTGGGGGGGTTCAGGGGGGATTTTGGGGGTTCAGGTGGGATTTGGGAGTTCAGGGGTGATTTTGGGGTGGTTTGGGGGTCTCCATCCCAGCCATGACCCAGTGGGATGTGCCCGGTTCCACACTGGGGCTCAGCAGGCCCAGGTGGCTCAGGGTGAATTGGGGCAGTCCAGGGGGGATCCTGGGGGGGTTCAGGGGTGATTTTGGGGGTTCAGGGGTGATTTTGGGGTTCAGGGGTGATTTGGGGGTTCAGGGGTGATTTTGGGGTGATCTGGGGGTCTCCATCCCAGCCATGACCCAGCGGGACGTGCCCGGTTCCACACTGGGGCTCAGGGTGACTCAGGGCGGTCCAGGGGGGATCCTGGGGGGGTTCAGGGGTGATTTGGGGGTTCAGGGGTGATCTGGGGGTTCAGGGGTGATTTTGGGGGTTCAGGGGTGATTTTGGGGTGGTTTCGGGGGTCTCCATCCCAGCCATGACCCAGCGGGACGTGCCCGGGTTCGCCATCGGGGGCCTGAGCGGGGGCGAGGCCAAGGCTCAGTTCTGGCGCACGGTGAAGCTGAGCACGGAGCACCTGCCCCGGGACAAGCCCCGCTACCTGATGGGCGTGGGGTGAGTGCGGGGGTCCCCCCAGAGCCCCCCAGGGCTGGGGGAGACCCCCGGAGTCACCCCAAACTCCCCCCCCACGGACCTGGTGGTGTGCGTCGCGCTGGGCTGCGACATGTTCGACTGCGTGTTCCCCACGCGCACGGCGGTAAGGGGGGCCCGGGGGGGTTTGGGGACCCCTGCCCAGGCTTTGGGGGACCCCCATAACCCACCCCGCTCCCCCACGCGTTTCGGTTCCGCCCTGGTGCCCTGGGGGTCCCTGCAGCTGAAAAATCAGCAATTCGCCAAAGATTTCCGGCCCATCGACGCCGACTGCGGCTGCCCCACGTGCCAGAGGTGGGCCCGGGGCTCTGGGGGGGTCCCCAAGGCAGGGGCCGACCCCCCAGATTCCCCATTTCCCCCCCAAATTCCCCATTTCCCCCCCAAATTCCCCATTTTCCCCCCCCAAATTCCCCATTTCCCCCCCCAAATTCCCCATTTCCCCCCCCAAATTCCCCATTTCCCCCCAAATTCCCCATTTCCCCCAAATTCCCCCAAATTCCCCATTTCCCCCCAAATTCCCCATTTCCCCCAAATTCCCCATTTCCCCCCAAATTCCCCATTTCCCCCCCCAGATTCCCCATTTCCCCCCCCAAATTCCCCATTTCTCCCCCCAAATTCCCCATTTCCCCCCCCAAATTCCCCATTCCTCCCCCATTCCCCATTTCCCCCCCAAATTCCCCATTTTCCCCCCCAAATTCCCCATTTTCCCCCAAATTCCCATTTCCCCCCCCAAATTCCCCATTTCCCCCCCAAATTCCCCATTTTCCCCAAATTCCCCATTTCCCCCCCCAAATTCCCCATTTCCCCCCCAAATTCCCCATTTCCCCCCCCAATTCTCCATTCCCCCCAAATTCCCATTTCCCCCCCCATTCCCCATTTCCCCCCAAATTCCCCATTCCCCCCAAATTCCCCATTTCCCCCCCCCCCCATTCCCCATTTCCCCCCAGAATTCCCCATTTCCCCCCCAAATTCCCCATTTCCCCCCAGAATTCCCCATTTTCCCCCAGAATTCCCCATTTCCCCCCCAAATTCCCCATTTCCCCCCCCATTCCCATTTCCCCCCCAAATTCCCCATTTCCCCCCAAATTCCCCATTTTCCCCCAAATTCCCCATTTCCCCCCAAATTCCCATTTCCCCCCCAAATTCCCCATTCCCCCCCCATTTCCCATTTCCCCCCAAATTCCCATTTCCCCCCCAAATTCCCCATTTCCCCCCCATTTCCCCCCCCCCCAATTCCCCCCATTTCCCCCAAATTCCCCATTTCCCCCCAAATTCCCCATTTCCCCCAAATTCCCCATTTCCCCCCAAATTCCCCATTTCCCCCCAAATTCCCCATTTCCCCCAAATTCCCATTTCCCCCCAAATTCCCCCCCCCCAAATTCCCCATTTCCCCCCCCAAATTCCCCATTTCCCCCCCCCCCCAAATTCCCCATTTCCCCCCAAATTCCCATTTCCCCCCCAAATTCCCCATTTCCCCCCCAATTTTCCCCCCCAATTCCCCATTTCCCCCCCAAATTCCCCATTTCCCCCAAATTCCCATTTCCCCCCCCCAAATTCCCCCCCAAATTCCCCATTTCCCCCCAAATTCCCCATTTCCCCCAAATTCCCCATTTCCCCCAAATTCCCATTTCCCCCCAAATTCCCCATTTCCCCCCAAATTCCCCATTTCCCCCCAAATTCCCCATTTCCCCCCATTTCCCCATTTCCCCCCCAAATTCCCCATTTCCCCCCCCAATCCCATTTACCCCCCCAATTCCCCATTTCCCCCCCCATTCAACCCCCCAAAATTCGCTGCCCCCCAAATTCCCCTTTTTTCCCCCCAAATTCCCCTTCAGGTGGGTGGGGTGGGGTGGGGGCAGTTTGGGGGGGTTTGGGGGGTCCCCACACCCCTGTAACCCCCATTTCCCCCCCCAGATGAGGCTGATGGGCTCCATCCGGGACAGCATCGTCCAGCAGCGCTTCCCGGAGTTCGTGCGGGAGTTCATGGACACCATGTACGGGGGGCGGGGGGGGCCCCCAGCCTGGGCTCGGGAGGCGCTGGAGTCTGTGGGGATCACCCTGGCCTGAGGGGAACCCCCGGGATCCCTGGGAACCCCCCTGGGATTCCTGGGAACCCCCCTGAATTCCTGGGAACCCCCCTGAATTCCTGGGAAACCCCCCTGGATTCCTGGGGAACCCCCCTGGGATTCCTGGGGAACCCCCCTGCGATTCCTGGGGAACCCCCTGGGATTCCTGGGGAACCCCCCTGGATTCCTTGGGAACCCCTCTGGATTCCTGGGGAACCCCCCTGGATTCCTGGGGAACCCCCCTGGGATTCCTGGGAACCCCCCCAAATTCCTGGGGAACCCCCCTGGATTCCTGGGGAACCCCCCTGAATTCCTGGGAACCCCCCTGATTCCTGGGGAACCCCCTGAATTCCTGGGAAACCCCCCTGGGATTCCCGGGAACCCCCCTGGATTCCTGGGAATCCCCCTGGATCCCTGGGAACCCCCCTGGGATTCCTGGGAACCCCCTGGATTCCTGGGAAACCCCCCTGGATTCCTGGGAACCCCCCTGATCCCTGGGAACCCCCCCAGATCCCTGGGAACCCCCCTGGATCCCTGGGAAACCCCCTGGATTCCTGGGAACCCCCCTGATCCCTGGGAACCCCCAGAATTCCTGGGGACCCCCCTGGGATTCCTGGGGAACCCCCCTGGATCCCTGGGAACCCCCCTGGGATTCCTGGGGACCCCCCTGGGATTCCTGGGGAACCCCCCTGGATCCCTGGGGAACCCCCCTGGGATTCCTGGGAACCCCCTGGATTCCTGGGAAACCCCCCTGGATTCCTGGGAACCCCCCTGGATTCCTGGGAACCCCCCTGGATTCCTGGGGAACCCCCTGGATTCCTGGGAAACCCCCCTGGATTCCTGGGAAACCCCCCCAGTTCCCAACCCCCCCCCTCCTCCCCCCGACCCCCGTGTATTTTTATACTTTTTTTAAAAAATGTTTTTTACTATTTGGGGCTTTTTAAGGGGTGGGAAATAAAAGAGTTTGGAAAGGAAATGGCTCACGTGGCTCCAAGGGGGGCTGGGGGTTCCTAAATGGGGCTGGGGGGCCCAAATGGGGCTGGGGGGGCCTAAATGGGGCTGGGGGGGCCCAAATGGGGCTGGGGGTTCCTAAATGGGGCTGGGGGTTCCTAAATGGGGCTGGAGGTTCCTAAATGGGGCTGGGGGTCCCTAAATGGGGCTGGGGTTCCTAAATGGGGCTGGGGGCCCTAAATGGGGCTGGGGGAAATGGGCTGGGGGCTGGGGCCAGGGGGCTAAATGGGGCTGGGGGGTTAAAATGGGGCTGGGGGGGAGCCTAAATGGGGCTGGGGGCTGGGGGGGCCCTAAATGGGGCTGGGGGTCCCTAAATGGGGCTGGGGGGGCCCAAAATGGGGCTGGGGGGGCCTAAATGGGGCTGGGGGGGCCTAAATGGGGCTGGGGGGTTCCTAAATGGGGCTGGGGGTTCCTAAATGGGGCTGGGGGGGCCTAAATGGGGCTGGGGGTTCCTAAATGGGGCTGGGGGGCCTAAATGGGGCTGGGGGAGTTCAAATGGGGCTGGGGGGGCAAATGGGGGTCCGGTGTCACCTGTGTGGCCATGGTGACACCCGGACAGTGACACCCGTGTCTCCATGGTGACACCTGGGGGTCCATGTCACCTGTGTGGCCATGGTGACACCTGGGGGTGCGTGTCACCTGTTCAGTGTCACCTGTGTGACCATGGTGACACCTGTGGGTCCATGTCACCTGGACAGTGTCACCTGTGTCTCCATGGTGTCACCTGTTCAGGGTCACCTGCGTGGCCATAGTGACACCTGTTCAGTGTCACCCGCGTCTCCATGGTGACACCTGTGTGGCCATGGTGACACCTGTTCAGTGACACCCGTGTCTCCATGGTGACACCTGGGGGTCCATGTCACCTGTTCAGTGACACCTGTGTCTCCATGGTGACACCTGGGGGTCTGTGTCACCTGTTCAGGGTCACCTGTGTCTCTGTGGTGACACCTGGACAGTGGCACCTGTGTTTCCATGGTGACACCTGGGGGTCCATGTCATCTGTTCAGGGTCACCTATGTCTCCATGGTGACACCTGGGGGTCCGTGTCACCTGTTCAGTGTCAACTGTGTCTCCATGGTGACACCTGTTCAGGGTCACCCGTGTCTCCATGGTGACACCTGTGGGTCCGTGTCACCTGTTCAGGGACACCTGCATGGCCATGGTGACACCCAGACAGTGACACCTGTTCAGTGTCACCTGCATGGCCATCCCTGGTGGTCACCCGGACACCTGGACACCTGTGTGGCCATGGTGACACCTGTTCAGTGACACCTGTGTCTCCATGGTGACACCCGGACAGCTCGGCACCTGCTCCCTGGCACCCGTGTGGCCGCAGGAGGAAGTTGGAGCAGGGCTGGGTGTGGCCCGGGGGGCGTGGCCCGGGCTGGGTGTGGCACCTGCGTCACCCGTGCCCGCACATTTCTGCCCCTGCCGGGCACCGCGGCCACAGAGGCACCGCGGGCGGGGACTGGGAGCACTGGGAGCGCTGGGAGCTGCGCCTGCAGTTAACTGGGAGTCACTGGGACACACTGTGAGTGACTGGGACACAACTGGGAGCACTGGGAAGGGCTGGGAGCTGTGCCTGGAGTGAACTGGGAGCACTGGGACACACTGTGAGTGACTGGGACACAACTGGGAGCACTGGGAAGGGCTGGGAGCTGCGCCTGCAGTGAACTGGGAGTCACTGGGACACACTGTGAGTGACTGGGACACAACTGGGAGTACTGGGAAGGGCTGGGAGCTGCGCCTGGAGTGAACTGGGAGTCACTGGGAGCTACTGGGAGCACTGGGAGCTGTGCCTGGATTTAACTGGGAGCAGTGGGACACACTGTGAGTGACTGGGACACAACTGGGAGTTACTGGGAGCACTGGGAGCTGCACCTGGAGTTAACTGGGAGCACTGGGACACACTGTGAGTGACTGGGACACAACTGGGAGTTACTGGGAGCACTGGGAAGGGCTGGGAGCTGCACCTGGAGTGAACTGGGAGCACTGGGACACACTGTGAGTGACTGGGACATAACTGGGAGCACTGGGAGCTGCGCCTGCAGTTAACTGGGAGCACTGGGACACACTGTGAGTGACTGGGACACACTGGGAGTGACTGGGAGCTACTGGGAGCACTGGGAGCTGTGCCTGCAGTTAACTGGGAGTCAGTGGGACACACTGTGAGTGACTGGGACACAACTGGGAGTTACTGGGACACACTGGGAAGGGCTGGGAGCTGTGCCTGGAGTGAACTGGGAGCCACTGGGAAGGGCTGGGAGTAGTGCCTGAAATTAACTGGGAGCCACCAAGAGCAACTGGGACACACTGGGACACACTGGGAAGGGGTGGGAGCAGCACCAGGGTTTAACTGGGACACACTGGGAAGGGCTGGGAGCAGTCACTGGGGTTAACTGGGGGTCACTGGGTTTCCCAGTGATGCTGCTCCTGGTTCCTGGAATGTGGGTGCCCTTTGTCCCCCTGTCCCCCTGTCCCCCTGTCCCACCCTGCCGGGGCGCAGGTGATAGCGAGGAACTCTCACCCAGTGCTGGGGGGACTGGGAGCCACTGGGAAGGGCTGGGAGCAGCGCCTGGGGTCAACGGGGACGCACTGGGAGCAGTCACTGGGGTTAACTGGGAGTCACGGGGTTTCCCAGTGATGCTGCTCCTCGTTCCTGGAATGTGGGTGCCCTTTGTCCCTTTGTCCCTTTGTCCCTCTGTCCCTCTGTCCCTCTGTCCCTTTGTCCCTCTGTCCCACCCTGCCTGGGCGCAGCCAGGTGACAGTGAGGGACTCACCCCCCACACCCAGTGCTGGGGGGACTGGGAGCCACTGGGACACACTGGGAGCAGCACCTGGGGTTAACTGGGAGTCACTGGGACACCTGGGGTCAACTGGGACACACTGGGAGTCACTGGGACACACTGGGAGCAGCACCTGTGGTTAACTGGGAGTCACTGGGACACACTGGGAGCTGCTGGGACACACTGGGAGCAGCACCTGTGGTTAACTGGGAGCCACTGGGACACACCGGGAGCCACTGGGACACACTGGGAGCAGCACCTGTGGTTAACTGGGAGTCACTGGGACACACTGGGACACACTGGGAGCAGCACCTGTGGTTAACTGGGAGCCACTGGGAGCCGCTGGGGGGACTGGGAAAGGCTGAGGGAACTGGGAAGGGCTGAACGTGGCACCTGGGCAAACTGGGGGGAACTGGGAGAGGTGGTGTGGCGAAGCCAGGGGTGAACTGGGATGAACTGGGCAGAGCTGGACTCAGCCCCAGGACCCCCAGGGCTCCCCCAGACCCCAAACTGGTCTGACTGGTGGAACTGGCGGGGCCCCGGCGGCGCCTCCTGCCCTTATCGCATCCGGAGCCTTATCAGGACCCGGGATGGGGGGGGAGAGGGGGGATCCGGAATGGGGAGGGGGAAACCGGGAATGGGAATGGGGATCCGGGAATGGGGATGGGGGGGATCCGGAATGGGGAGGGGGACCCGGGAATGGAGAGGGGAATCCGGGAATGGGGAGGGGAATCCGGAATGGGGAGGGGGATTCAGGAATGGGGAGGGGATCCAGAATGGGGAGGGGGATCCGGGAATGGAGAGGGGAATCCGGAATGGGGAGGGGGATCAGAAATGGGGAGGGGGATCCAAGAATGGGGAGGGGGATCCGGGAATGGGGGGGAAACCGGGAATGGGGAGGGGGGATCCGGGAATGGGAGGGGAATCCGGAATGGGGAGGGGGATCCAGGAATGGGGAGGGGGATCTGGAATGGGGAGGGGGATCCGGAATGGGGAGGGGGATCCAGGAATGGGGAGGGGGCACAGGGGAAACTGGGAATGGGGAGGGGGATCTGGAATGGGAGGGGGATCCGGAATGGGGAGGGGATCCGGGAATGGGGAGGGGGCACAGGGGAAATCAGGGAATGGGGAGGGGGGATCTGGAATGGGGAGGGGGATCAGGAATGGGGAGGGGATCCGGAATGGGGAGGGGGAAACCGGGAATGGGGAGAGGGATCCAGAATGGGGAGGGGGAAACCGGGAATGGGGAGGGGATCCAGGAATGGGGAGGGGGATCCAGGAATGGGGAGGGGGATCCGGAATGGGGAGGGGGAGCCGGAATGGGGGGGGGATCCGGAATGGGGAGGGGGATCTGGAATGGGGAGGGGAAACCGGAATGGGAGGGGGGCGCTGGGGAGGGGGATCTGGGTGGGAGGGGGGGCTCCGGGGGAGGGGGATCCTGGGAGGGGATCCCAGGAATGGGAGGATCTGAATGCAGCATTGGGATGCCCAGGGGGGGCATTTGGGATGCCCAGCAGGATTTGGGATGCCCAGCCGGGGGTTGGGGGTTTGGCACTGGGATGCCCAGCAGGGTTGGGATGCCCAGCAGGATCCCGGTGCCAGTGGGATTGGGGTGATCAGGGACTGGGATCTGGGTGGGATCATGGTACCAGTGGGATTTAAGTGCCAGGATTTGGACACAGCAGGACTGGGATGCCCAGCAGGATTAGGATGCCCGGCAGGATTTGGGATGCCCAGCAGGGTTGGGATGCCCAGCAGGATTGGGATGCCCAGCAGGATTTGGGATGCCCAGCAGGATTTGGGCACAGCAGCACTGGGATGCCCAGCAGGGTTGGGATGCCCAGCAGATCGGGATGCCCAGCAGGATTTGGGATGCCCAGCAGGATTTGGGCACAGCAGGATTTGGGATGCCCAGCAGGATTTGAGATGCCCAGCAGGATTTGGGATGCCCAGCAGATCGGGATGCCCAGCAGATCGGGATGCCCAGCAGGGTTGGGATGCCCAGCAGGATTAGGATGCCCAGCAGGATTTGGGGTGCCCAGCAGGATTTGGGATGCCCAGGTCGGGATGCCCAGCAGGATTTGGGATGCCCAGCAGGATTAGGATGCCCAGCAGGATTTGGGATGCCCAGGATTTGGGATGCCCAGCAGGATTAGGGATGCCCAGCAGGATTTGGGATGCCCAGCAGGATTTGGAATGCCCAGATCGGGATGCCCAGCAGGATTTGGGATGCCCAGCAGGGTTGGGATGCCCAGCAGATCGGGATGCCCGGCAGGATTAGGATGCCCGGCAGGATTTGGGATGCCCAGCAGCACTGGGATGCCCAGCAGATCGGGATTTGAGATTAGGGCCCGGCAGGACCCCGGTGCCAGCACGATCCTGCCCTTTGGGCTCCTGCCCCCAGCCCCAGCCCACCCCAAGCCCCTCCCCACCCCTCAGGCCGACCATGAAGCTGCCCCCGAGCTGCCGCCTGCTCCTGCTGCCCGCGGCTGCGGCCCTGGCGCTGCTGGCGCTGCACGCCCGGCACCCGGCGCCCCGTGCCGGCCCCACGGTGCCACCCGGCCCCGCGGCGCGCCCCGCTAACGCCACGGAGCCGCCGCGGCCCACGCGGCACCCGCTGCAGCCGCCGTACCCGTACCCGTACCGCTTCCTGCTCAACCACCCCGACAAGTGCCGCGGGCGGGCGCCGTTCCTGGTGCTGCTGGTGGTGACGGCCCCCGAGGACCTGGCGGCGCGGGACGCCGTGCGCCGCACCTGGGGCGCCGAGGACGCCGTGCCGGGGCTGGCGGTGCTGCGGCTCTTCCTGCTGGGCGTGCACCCCGCCTTCGGCGCCGAGCTGCGCCCCGTGCTGCAGGAGGAGGACGCGCTGCACGGCGACCTGCTGCAGCAGGACTTCCTGGACACCTACAACAACCTGACGCTCAAGACCCTCATGGGCCTCGAGTGGGTGAGCCGCTTCTGCCCCAACGCCAGCTACGTGATGAAGGCCGACCACGACGTCTTCCTCAACCTGGAGTACCTGGCGGGGCTGCTGCGGCCGCCCAGGACGGATTTCCTGACGGGCTACGTGTACCGCCGGACCGGGCCGCTGCGGAACCGCGCCTACAAGTGGTTCGTGCCGCGGGAGGTGTACCCCAACGACACGTACCCGCCCTACTGCGGCGGGCCCGGCTACGTGCTCTCGGGGGACCTGGCGCTGCGCGTGTTCCGCGTGGCGCAGACGCTGCCCGTCATCAACATGGAGGACGCCTTCGTGGGCATCTGCCTGCACGCGCTGGGCGTGGCGGTGACCGACCCGCCGCCCGGAGCCTTCACCATGTACCGGCTGGACTACGAGCGCTGCCGCTTCTCGCGGCTCGTCATGGTGCACCACTACGGGCCCCGCGAGCTGCTCCGCGTGTGGCCGCACTTCCGCAACGCGTCCGCCAAGTGTCCCTAGGGCGACGGTGGGCTGGGCTCTGCCTGTGTGCCCTTGCGCTGGCTGTGACCGGGGATAGCTGGGATCCGCTGGGAGCTTCTGGGTGGGACTGGGAGCTGCTGGTTCTAACTGGGAGCCACTGGTGTCACTGGGAGCCACTGGTGTTACCAGGATCCACTGACTGTAACTGGAATCTCCTGGTGTCACTGGGATTCACTGACTGTAACTGGAATCTCCAGGTGTCACTGGGATTCAATGACTGTAACTGTGTTTCCACTGGTGTCACTGGAGTCCACTGGTGTCACTGGGATCCACTGGCTGTAACTGGGATCCACTGGTGTCACTGGGATCTCCCAGTGTCACTGGAATCCACTGGTGTCACTGGGATCCACTGGTGTCACTGGGATCCACTGCCTGTAACTGGAATCTCCAGGTGTCACTGGGATTCAATGACTGTAACTGTGTTTCCACTGGTGTCACTGGGATCCACTGGTGTCACTGGGATCCACTGCCTGTAACTGGAATCTCCTGGTTTCACTGGGATTCACTGACTGTAACTGTGTTTCCACTGGTGTCACTGGGATCCACTGGCTGTAACTGGGATCCACTGGTGTCAGTGGGATCTCCCAGAGTCACTGGGATCCACTACCTGTAACTGGAATCTCCTGGTTTCACTGGGATTCACTGACTGTGTTTCCACTGGTGTCACTGGAATCCACTGGTGTCACTGGGATCCACTGGCTGTAACTGGGACCCACTGGTGTCACTGGGACCCACTGGTGTCACTGGGACCCACCGGTGTCAGCCTGTGCCCGGTCCTGGCCCCGGGGTCCCCCCGGACGTTCCTGTCCCTCTGAGCCTGGAGCAGCTGCTCCCTCCAATCGCTGTCGTTTGGTTATCGAGGATCCACCAGGGCCGGGATCGCCCGGATCCAGGATCCGCCACGCTCTGTTAATTTATACCCAAAGTTTTTAATAAAAGGGCTGGAGCCTCGTCCGCGCTGCTGCCGCCATCCCGACGGAGCCGGCTCCGGGAGGGGCCCCGGTGCTGGAATGGGCCTCGCTCTGGGCAGCATTCCCGGGGTTCGGGGGGCTGTGCCCCATTCCAGGTGCCATTCCCGGGGTTTGCCAGGCTGTGCCCCGCTCCGGGAGCCATTCCCGGGGTTTGCCAGGCTGTGCCCCATTCCAGGTGCCATTCCCGGGGTTCGGAGGGCCGTGCCCCATTCCAGGAGCCATTCCTGGGGTTCGAGGGGCCGTGCCCCATTCCAGGAGCCATTCCCGGGGTTTGAGGGGCTGTGCCCCATTCCAGGAGCCATTCCCGGGGTTCGAGGGGCCGTGCCCCATTCCAGGAGCCATTCCCGGGGTTTGAGGGGCCGTGCCCCATTCCAGGTGCCATTCCCGGGGTTTGCCAGGCTGTGCCCCGCTCCAGGAGCCATTCCCAGGGTTTGCCAGGCTGTGCCCCATTCCAGGTGCCATTCCCGGGGTTCGAGGGGCCGTGCCCCGCTCCGGGAGCCATTCCCGGGGTTTGCCAGGCTGTGCCCCATTCCAGGTGCCATTCCTGGTGTTCTCCAGGATGTGCTGCACTCCAGGCATCATTCCTGCTGTTTGCCAGGCTGTGACCCCTCCAGGTGCGATTCCCGGTGTTTGCCAGGCTGTGCCCTGCTCCGGGAGCCATTCCCGGGGTTCGAGGGGCCGTGCCCTGCTCCAGCCATTCCTGGTGTTCTCCAGGATGTGCCGCATTCCAGGCATTGTTCCTGATGTTTGCCAGGCCATGCCCCACCCAGGTGCCATTCCTGGTGTTCAGGGCCGTGCCCCATTCCAGGTGCTGTTCCTGCTGTTTGCCAGGCTATGTCCTGCTCCAGGTGCCATTCCTGCTGTTTGAGGGGCCGTGCCCCACTTCAGGTACCACTCCTGGCATTTCCCAGGCTGTGCCCCATTCCAGGCACTGTTCCTGGTGTTTGAGGGGCCATGTCCTGCTCCAAGTACCATTCCCAGTGTTTCCTGGCATGTGCTGCATTCCAGGCATCGCTCCCGGTGTTTCAGGGGCCGTGCCCCATTCCAGGTGCCATTCCCGGTGTTTCAGGGGCCGTGCCCCATTCCAGGTGCCATTCCCGGTGTTTCAGGGCCGTGCCCCATTCCAGGTGCCATTCCCAGTGTTTGAGGAGCCGTGCCCCATTCCAGGTGCCATTCCCGGTGTTTCAGGGGCTGTGCCCCATTCCAGGTGCCATTCCCGGTGTTTGAGGAGCCATGCCCCGCTCCAGGTGCCATTCCCGGTGTTTCAGGGGCCGTGCCCCATTCCAGGTGCCATTCCCGGTGTTTGAGGGCCGTGCCCCATTCCAGGTGCCATTCCCGGTGTTTCCCAGGCTGTGCCACATTCCAGGCCCTGTTCCCGCTGTTTCCCGGGGTCTGGCTGTGGCACGGAACGATCTGGAACCACTGGTACAAAGTTCATCCAAAGGAGCCACGAGGCCCCAGTTCAAGCCCAGGTCAGCCCCAGTTCAACCCCAGGTCAGCCCCAGTTTGGGCCCCAGAGTGCCCCCAGAGGCCTCAGTTTGGCCCCAGTTCAGCCCCACCTGAACCCCAGTTTGGCCCCAGTTCAATCCCAGTACTTTGAACTTAAGGGGTTTAAGGGACAAATACTCAGAATTTAGGTTTGTTTTTTTATGAGAATCCTCCCAGTGTGGGTTTGGAGGTGCAGAACAACTCAGTGGGAGCCCAAACCATCCCAAATTTTGGGTTTATTCACCTCCTCCGCCCCCAACCCCCCCCCCAACCCCGACCCCTTCCCCAAAAAAACTGAAACCACCAAAGGCAGAAAATACCGAAAAAAGCTCCTTTTTAACGCACTTCACAAAAGCAGAACAACGAGGGCCCATCCCCCAGCCAGGGCCTGGGAAAAGGCTCCAGAATTGGATCGACTTCCCCCCAAAAAAAAAAAAAGAACAAAAACAAAACAAAAAAAAAAACCCCCTCAAAAATAATAATAATAATCCTATTTAGACCAAGTCGTCGTGGCAACTACGACCCATTAAATAGAGGCCCAAGGGTGACGGGTCACACAGAGCAACGGGTGGGGGGAAAGGGATAAAACCCGGGGGGATCCCGGGGGCAGCGCGGCGGGACACGGGGGTTTATCTGTACTGGTAACTCATGCTGTGCTCGTTCCTGCCGTATCCGCCCTGGGACGCCTGGTAGGAGCTGGGGGGGCCGCTGTAGTTCTGGGAACCCGGGGAGTTGTAGTTGGACTGGGAGGAGTATCCACCTGTGGAGGAGGAGGAGGAGGAGGAGGAGGAAGAGGAAGAGGGAGGAATTAGGGTGGCCGTGGGGCTGGAGCAGGGCCCCAAAGCCGAGCGGGCGGTGCTGGGTGTCAATACTGACCTGCCTTACCTTGGTACGAGGAGCCCCCGCCCCCGGAGCCCCCGTAGCCCCCGTGGGAGCCCGAGTTGTAGGAGCCGCCCCCGGAGTAGTTGTTGCCGCCGCCGCCGCGGCCGCTGTTGCCGCTGTAACCTGGGAATGGGGAAAAAGTGGGGATGAGGGCGTGGGCAGGGACCCCCAGCACCCTCAAGGTGCTGAGCCGAGCCCCCAGGAGCCCAGAATTCCAGGAGGATTTGGGTGCCTGACCCTGCCAGGGGCATTCTGAGCCATGGATTATCCCCTAGCAATGTGCCCAGGGCTGGGCACCCATCCCCTCCCCTGTGCCCTTCATCCCATCCCAGTTCCAGCCCCAAATCTATTTTAACCCAAACCTTCCCTTATTCGCAGCTCCAGTCCCAAATCCCTCTTTTAACCCAAACCTTCCCTTATTCGCAGCTCCAGCCCCAAATCCCTCTTTTAACCCAAACCTTCCCTTATTTGCATCTCCAGCCCCAAATCCCTCTTTTAACCCAAACCTCCCCTTATTTGCGTCTCCAGCCCCAAATCCCTCAACCCCCTTCCCTTATCCCTCCAGCCCCAAATCTATTTTAACCCAAACCTTCCCTTATTTGTGTCTCAGCTCCAGCCCCAAATCCTCCCCAAATTTTTTAACCCAAACCTCCCTTATTTGCGTCTCCAGCTCAAATCCCTCTTTAACCCAAACCTTCCCTTATTCGCAGGAAGAACCCTCTTTAACCCCCCTCCCCTTATTCGCAGCTCCAGCCCCAAATCCCTCTTTTAACCCAAGCCTCCCCTTAGTCACAGCTCCAGCCCCAAATCCCTCCTTTAACCCAAGCCTCCCCTTAGTCACAGCTCCAGCTCCTGGGAGGGGCAGGAAGAACCCTCTGGAGCTCCCTCCTGCCTGCCCCAGCCCAACCCTGAAACAAACAACTTTAACCCAGCTTTGGGATCAATCCCAACCTCAACCCTCAACTCCCAACCCCTCCCACCCACAGCTCCCCCTCTCCACTCACTGTATTTGCTCTCGTAGTTGTAGTCGGAGCCACCGCCGGGCGAGTTGTACGAGTTGGAGTAGGAGTAGCCGCCCTGGCCGTGGCCGTAGCCCTTCTGCTTGCCCTGCCCGGGCCCGTAGCCGCCGTACTGGCCCTGCCCGTAGGGCTGCTGGCCCTGGTGGGTGCCGTAGCCGGAGCCGTACGAGGCCTTCTGGCCGCCGCCGCCGCCGTGCTGCTGCTTCTTGCCGCCGTGCTTGGGCGGCGCCGGGGCCGTGTAGCCGTCCCCGCCCTGGTAGTAGGAGCCGTAGCCCGAGGAGCCGCCGCCGCCGCCCGAGTTGGAGTGGCCGCCGTTGCTGTAGAACTGGCCTGGACAGAGAGAGGAGGGTCAGCGCTCCGGGGGGTGCAGCCCCTCTGAGGGGAGGAGCCTCTGTGAGGATGAGGGTGGTCTGGGGGTGATGGAGACCCCCTCGGTTTGCCAGGATCCGTCATGCGGCAGAACCCCCCTTGTGGATCTGTCCCCGTGATTCCATTGCCATCCACACCCCCCGTCCGGGCCCACCCCTGTGATTCCAGCAGGATCCATCCCTGTGATTCCAGCAGGATCCATCCCTGTGATCCCAGCAGGATCCACCCCTGCGATTCCAGATTCCAGCAGGATCCATCCCTGGGATTCCCAGGATCCACCCCTGGATCCATCCCATCCCTGATTCCAGCAGGATCCACCCCTGTGATTCCAGCAGGATCCACCCCTGCGATTCCAGCAGGATCCATCCCTGCGATTCCAGCAGGATCTCCCATCTGAACTGATCCCTGTGATTCCAGCAGGATCCATCCCTGTGATTCCAGCAGGATCCATCCCTGCGATTCCAGCAGGATCTCCCATCTGGATCCATCCCTGTGATTCCATCCCCCACCCCTGCGATTCCAGCAGGATCCACCCTGTGATTCCAGCAGGATCCATCCATCCCCAGCAGGATCCATTCCAGCAGGATCCATCCCTGGGATTCCAGCAGGATCCACCCCTGTGATTCCATCTGGATCCATCCCTGTGATTCCAGCAGGATCCACCCCTGTGATTCCAGCAGGATCCACCCCTGTGATTCCAGCAGGATCCATCCCTGCGATTCCAGCAGGATCTCCCATCTGAACTGATCCCTGTGATTCCAGCAGGATCCATCCCTGCGATTCCAGCAGGATCCATCCCTGTGATTCCAGCAGGATCCATCCCTGTGATTCCAGCAGGATCCATCCCTGTGATTCCAGCAGGATCCATCCCTGTGATTCCAGCAGGATCCATCCCTGTGATTCCAGCAGGATCCATCCCTGTGATTCCAGCAGGATCCATCCCTGTGATTCCAGCAGGATCCATCCCTGCGATTCCAGCAGGATCCATCCCTGCGATTCCAGCAGGATCCATCCCTGTGATTCCAGCAGGATCCATCCCTGTGATTCCAGCAGGATCCATCCCTGCGATTCCAGCAGGATCTCCCATCTGGATCCATCCCTGCGATTCCAGCAGGGTCCACCCCTGTGATTCCATCTGGATCCATCCCTGCGATTCCAGCAGGATCCATCCCTGCGATTCCAGCAGGATCCATCCCTGTGATTCCAGCAGGATCCATCCCTGTGATTCCAGCAGGATCCATCCCTGTCATTCCAGCAGGATCCATCCCTGTGATTCCAGCAGGATCTCCCATCTGGATTCATCCATCCCTGTGATTCCATCTGGATCCATCCCTGTGATTCCATCTGGATCCATCCCTGTCATTCCAGCAGGACCCATCTGGATCCATCCCTGTCATTCCATCTGGATCCATCCCTGTGATTCCAGCAGGACCCATCTGGATCCATCCCTGTCATTCCAGCAGGATCTCCCATCTGGATTCCATCCCTGTGATTCCGACAGGATCCATCCCTGTGATTCCAGCAGGATCCATCCCTGTGATTCCAGCAGGATCCACCCTGTGATTCCAGCAGATCTCCCATTTGGATTCATCCCTGTGATTCCAGCAGGATCCACCCTGTGATTCCAGCAGATCTCCCATTTGGATTCATCCCTGTGATTCCAGCAGGATCTCCCATCTGGATCCACCCTGGGCCTCCCTCAACCCTACAAAGTCCAAAAGCCATCCTGGAGTGAGAGATGCTCTGGAATGAGAATCCTGCTCCAGGGATGAGGAACCCACACGACTGCACCGTTGATCTTCTCAGGATTTGGGTAATTCCATCTGGGATCTGGAGCTCATCCGGGTTTGACTTCATCTCTTCAGGGTCCCACAGCCAAACTCTGAGTGCTTCTTTTCCTGCCATTCCATGGATAACTGGGAGCATCCAAAACCAAACTCATTTTTGAGGAAAAAAAACCCACCGGAATCTAAAACCCCATGGGATCAGAAGGGATCTGCCAGCAACAAAAATGGGCAGAATTTGGTTAAAAAGGATCCAAGCAGTGAAATTCCACGTGCTGCACTTCCACAGCTCTGATGGAACACCCAGCCTGATCCCAGGTGAATCCCAGCTCCATCCCCAAATCCCGCGGCCAAGAGCTTGTGGAGCCTTTAAACCCTGGGATCCGTTAATTCTGGGCTCGTTCCATGGATTCTCTTCCATGTCCCCTTTTCCACGAGAAGATTTTATTCCTCTTCCACAGAAAATCCCGGATTCACTCTGCAGAAACGAGGCTCTGGAATAAATTCATCTCCACGGTTGGAACAAAACTCTGTGCTGGACCAGAGTCCCCCTGGGCCGTCCCAGTGGGCAAATCCTGGGGTTTGGATCCAGAGCTGGAAGTGGAGCTCTCCCACCTCAAGAGTCCCAGATTTTCCACTTTATCCCAACATTCCAGTGTAACTCTGAAGTTTTCACGCTTGACACGGAATCAGCTGCGATTTTCCCCAAACCAGAGATCAGGGACAGAAATATCCAGCACCACGTGGTGGCTCGGCAAGGGCAGCTTTTCCACCTGGGAGGAATCCTAAGGATCATTTCTGGATCATCCAGGATGGGATCTGTCCCCTGGATAAAGAGTCGGGACCTCCAATAATGTTTTTGTTTTTTTAATGGAATAATTATTATTACGAATCTTTTAAGGATCCACTGAAGCCCCTGGACTCAGTTTAAACCTGGAGCTTCCTTTTCCTTTTTTTTTTGGTTAAATTAAGGAATTAACTCAAAGATGGGAATCACGTGCCACCAAATCCAGCAAAGACAACTTTCAAAGGAATAAAGGACCAAAATGCTCAGAATTCGATGGATTCTGAGACTCAAGCCAATTCCAAAATTCCCTTCAATTCCTGATTTTGGGGATATTTCATTCTCCAGGTGATTGAAGCACTTTGCTCCAACAGCCCATCTCCATGGCAACCAAGGACTCCATGGATTTCCCAAAGCATCCAAGACATTCCCCAATGCCAGGACATTTATTGGATGGGGTGGGGAGCTCAGGAACAATTCCCAGAGCCCAGCGTGGTTCAAAGGATTTGATCAGCACACGGGCAAATCCAAGCATTCCAGCCAATCAGGCATTTCACGTCTTTAAAAGGCTGGGCTGGACCAGATCCATGTGGAAAAGTCTTCCCAAGACCCAGAGGGGTCTGACCCCATCTCTGGGATTTATTAAAAGGATTGGATTTTGTAAGAAAAAAACCCTTGCTGTAAGTTAAGACAGAATTGATGAAAATGCTTTTGTTTCCTTAAAAACCAAGAACCGTTAAAAAAAAAGCTTCCCGTCCCTTGAGCCATTTTCCTGGGAGATTTTAGGACCCATCACGATGGCACCTGTTGGGATTTCGGGTGGAAACAGGAACTTACTGTAGCCAGCAGTGGCAGAATTCCCTCCGTAGCCGTAGCTCCCGTACCCAGCCCCTGCAGAGGAGGGAAATGTTGGAATAAACAGAGATTCCAAGGGTGAAATGTCCCAAATCTGGGGGGCCATTCCCCCATGGAGGGCTCCAGGAAATCCAACTGACATGGACACCATGCCAGAGGGGGATTTGTTCCCTCACAGGGATCTGGGGGCTCTGGAATGTCCAGGACACAACAGCAGAGCGGGATTTGTTCCCCCACAGGGATCTGAGGGCTCTGGAATGTCCAGGACACAACACCAGAGCGGGATTTGCTCCCTCACAGGGATTTGGGGGGCTCTGGAATGACCAGGACACAACACCAGAGCGGGATTTGTTCCCCCACAGGGATCTGAGGGCTCTGGAATGACCAGGACACAACAGCAGAGCGGGATTTGTTCCCTCACAGGGATTTGGGGGGCTCTGGAATGTCCAGGACACAACACCAGAGCGGGATTTGTTCCCCCACAGGGATCTGGGGGCTCTGGAATGTCCAGGACACAACAGCAGAGCGGGATTTGTTCCCTCACAGGGATCTGAGGGCTCTGGAATGTCCAGGACACAACACCAGAGCGGGATTTGTTCCCTCCCAGGGATCTGGGGGCTCTGGAATGTCCAGGACACAACACCAGAGCGGGATTTGTTCCCTCACAGGGATCTGAGGGCTCTGGAATGTCCAGGACACAACAGCAGAGCGGGATTTGTTCCCTCACAGGGATCTGGGGGGCTCTGGAATGTCCAGGACCAACACCAGCCATTTGTTCCCTCACAGGAATCTGAGGGCTCTGGAATGTCCAGGACACAACAGCAGGGGGATTTTTCCCTCATCTGGGGGGCTCTGGAAAGTCCTGGAACAACAGCAGGTTTGTTCCCTCACAGGGATCTGAGGGCTCTGGAATGTCCAGGACACAACAGCAGAGCGGGATTTGCTCCCTCACAGGGATTTGGGGGGCTCTGGAATGTCCAGGACACAACAGCAGAGGGGGATTTGTTCCCTCACAGGGATCTGAGGGCTCTGGAATGTCCAGGACACAACACCAGAGGGGGATTTGTTCCCTCACAGGGATTTGGGGGGCTCTGGAATGTCCAGGACACAACACCAGAGCGGGATTTGTTCCCTCACAGGGATCTGAGGGCTCTGGAACACCCAGGACACAACACCAGAGGGGGATTTGTTCCCTCACAGGGATCTGAGGGCTCTGGAATGTCCAGGACACAACAGCAGAGCGGGATTTGTTCCCTCACAGGGATCTGAGGGCTCTGGAATGACCAGGACACAACAGCAGAGCCCCCTCACAGGGATTTGGGGGCTCTGGAATGACCAGGACAACAACAGGACAGGGATTTGGGGGCTCTGGAATGTCCAGGACACAACACCAGAGGGGGATTTGTTCCCTCACAGGGATCTGGGGAGCTCTGGAAGTCCAGGATGGGGAGCGGGATTTGCCCCTCAAACCTTTGGGGGCTCTGGAATGTCCAACACAGAGCAGAGCCCCTCACAGGGACTTGGGGGCTTCCCCGAACAAGAGGACACAACACCAGAGGGGACCCCCACAATTCAGGTCACCTCACAAACCCAGAGGGTTTCTGCTGCAAAACCTGATGGGGTTTGGGAGGGCTCTCACCCAGGACACAACACCAGTTTGCTCTGGGGGCTCCCCCAGGACCCACAGCCACACCACCAGAGGAGCAGATCAAAACCTGCAGGTGCCAATGGCCCGGGGAAGGCTGATGCCCAGGGGGCACACCCCAGGTCTTTCATGTAGCCGCCCATTCCAGACCAGTTCCCATTGGTCTTCGTATTTCAGACCAGTTCCCATCAGTCTTTTCCTGTTTTAGACCAGGCCTGATCTGTATTTTTTGATATTAGGGTGGGGATTCCCCAAAAACCTCCCAAAACAGAGCCCCGGGACTTTTCCTGTTTTAAGACCAGTCCTGATCTGTATTTTCTGATTTCTTAAAACCTGGTTTGGGCCATCGGTTTTTTCCCAGAAAAGGATGTTTTAATGACCAGTCCCCCATCTGTTTCCCATTCCAGACCAGTTCCCATTGGTCTTTGTATTTCAGACCAGTTCCCATCAGTCTTTTCCTGTTTTAGACCAGTCCTGATCTGTATTTTCTGATCTTGGCCTGGTTCCCATCAATCTTTTCCTGTTTTAGACCAGGCCTGATCTGTATTTTCTGATCTTAACCTGGTTCCCATCGGTCTTCACCCACTCCAGACCAGTTCCCACCACTCTTTTCCCACTGCAGAGCTGTGGGACTGGGGATTTCACTCACTTTGACTGGGAATTTGGGGCCGCCCCTGGCTGGAACGGGGGCTCTCTTCTTCTTGTTCTGCTCGATGGCAACGGGAGCATCTGGGAACAGCTTCTCCAGCGCGGCCAGTGCCGCGTAGGCTTTGGCCACCTTCTTGTTTGAGCCAGCACCTTGGAACTTCTGCCCGTCCACCTCCACCTTGGAAAGGGATGGGACCACACAATGAAGTGGGAAAGGGCAGGAAAAGATGGGAGACCTACAGGGAATCCCAGAGCTGGAGGTGTCACAGGCTGTCCCCGCCCATTAACAAGCTGTAAAAGGTTTCTCCCAAGCCAAACCTCTTGGATCTGAGGATTTAAACTCTTGGCAAGGGGATGAGGTGGCTTTCCGAGCCCTTCTCCCACCCAAGGAGCTCTGGATGGAGCTGCTGGGAAGGGCAGGAGGCCCCTGTGTCCCCTCACCTCCATGACGAAGCGCTTGTCGTGGCTGCCGCCCGTCTCTGAGATCAGCTCGTACTTGAGCCCGCGCCGCTTCTCGTTCAGCTCCATCACCGGGTTCTTCCCGTGCTTTGTCAGGATTGGTCCCTGCTGCTTCACGTTCTGAGGGTGGACAAAGGCTGGGTGAGCCCCAAAACGTCCCCACTGCACACGGAGTTGCTCCCCAACGTTTTTGGGAAGGACACCCAAGGAGCCATTTCTGCCTCCTACTTTCGCCAGGAGTGACCCAAAACTGCCCAAAACCAACACCGGCACAGCTGCCGCGGTGCCAGCTGTCCCCTGCCGTGTCCCCCACCCACCTCAGGGGTCTGATCCGAGGGGGGCGAGGCTGCCGTGGGCGTTGACACCGTTTCCACCACGGGCGGAGGAGCCACCACCACCGGCTTGGTCTCTGTCTCCTCCGCCGACTCGTCGCCCTTGCCGGAGTCCTTGCCTTCCACCCCGGTGGGCAAACCCATGTCCTGCAGCACCTGGGGGGCAGCACGGAGGTCAGGAGCCGTGCTCCAGCACCACGCACTTGGGACAACACTCCAGGAAGCTGCTCCAGGCCTTTTATTGACTCTCTGTGGTGCTCGGCATTCCCGAATCCTGCGGGCACTCCTGGGCAGGAGGATGGCAGCTCCTGGTGCTCCCACCCCATCCTGGAGGTTCTGGTGGTTTTCCCATTCCCACTCCCATTCCCATTCCCACTCCCATTCTAATTCTCATTCTCACTCCCACTCCCATCCCATTCCCACTCCCATTCTAATTCTCATTCCCATTCCCACTCCCATTCCCACCCCCCATCCCCCCATCCCACCCCATTCCCCATCCCATTCCCATTCTCCCTCACTCACATTTCCACTCCCATCCCCATCCCACTCCCATTCCCATCCCACTCCAATTCCCATTCCCATCCCATTCCCACTCCCACTCCCATCCCCATTCCCACTCCCATTCCCATCCCATTTCCACTCCCACTCCCATTCCCATCCCATTCCCATCCCACTCCCACTCCCACTCCCATTCCCATCCCATTCCCATTCCCATCCCACCCATCCCATTCCCATTCCCATCCCATTCCCATTCCCATCCCACTCCCATTCCCATTCCCATTCCCATTCCCATCCCATCCCATTCCCACCCCACCTTCACAGCCACGTGCAGCTTGGCCGTTTTCTTGGAGGGCCCCGAGGCCTCGAAGGTGCTGCCGTCGATCTCCACGGACATGGTGAAGATGGGAGCGTGCACGGGGCCGGTCTGGGACACCAGTTTGTACTGGAGCCCTGGCTTGAGCTGGTTCAGCTTCATCAGCGCGTTCATGGCCTGGGGAGGCTCCAGCTTTTCCTCTGCACGGGGGGAAAACCAACACCGAGAGTTTGTGGGTGTTTGGTGGCTCCTTCCAAGAAGCAAAGCTGATTCCAGGCCAGTATTTTCCAGTTTGGGGCCAGTTCTAATTGGTATTTTTTAGTTTCAGGACAGTCCTGATGGGCATTTGGTAATTCCAGACCGGTTTCTATGGGTCTGTTCCCATTCCAGACCAGTTCCCACCAGTATTTTCCAATTGCAAATCAGTTCTGACCAGTCTTGTCCTATTTTAAACCAGTCCTGACCAGTATTTTCTGATCTCAGACCAGTTCCAACTGGTCTCTTCTCTTTTTAGACCAGTTCCCACTGGTCTTTTCTCATTCCAGACCACTTCCCATTGACCTTTCCCAATTCCAGACCAGTCCCCATGGATCTTTTCCAATTCCAGACCAGTTCTGACTGGTCTTTTCCCATTTCAGATGAGTTCCCATCAGTCTTTTCCACCTCCCAGACAAGTCCTGACCTTTTCCACCTTGGTTTCAATTCTGCCCAGCACAAATCTCCACTTTTAAGTAATTTCATCCATCCCCACACCCTGTACCCCTTATCTACAGCCCCCCAAGCCCCCCGGTCCTGCACTGAGCACCCCCAATTCCCACCCCATTTCCCCCCAGGCCGTACCTACCTCTCGTTAACTCAATACCTTTTTTCTGAATCTTCTTTTTCTTTTTGCTGGGGGATTTCTCCTCCCCGTCCTCCTCCATCGGCCGCTTCATGGGGGTGACGGCGTACGTGGTGCTGGGCGGGATCTGAACTGCAGGAACGAGCACGACACTCCCTAAATCCCCTGTTTTCCACCCAAATCCTCGGGATGGAACGTGGGGCTGTTCCCTCCCAGTACGTACCAGTATAATCGACTGGGTTCTCGTTCTTTGGTTTCTTGGGCATTTTGGAGGGCAGGGGATCCATGCCCAGGACCTTGTGGAGCTGGCCGAAGGCGGCGAGCCGCAGGGCGTGCTGGGGACAGCAGCGAGGGTCAGTGGGAGCTGC
This sequence comes from Emberiza elegans, assembly GCA_024865655.1. NCBI lineage: Eukaryota > Metazoa > Chordata > Aves > Passeriformes > Fringillidae > Emberiza > Emberiza elegans. Next base: position 353,871 of record JALJVW010003366.1, on the reverse strand, counting down.
CAGAGACCGCCCTGCTCACAGCCCCCCACAGCCCCCCTGCACCAATCCACATCCTCAGAGGGGCTCTCCAGATCGAGTCTTTTGCGGCCTTTCACCCAAAAAGGGGCCTTGGGACAATTCACTACTCAACACCTGATTCTTTGCTCTGGGTGGCCAAACTATGGGGCCCATGGGGGTGGCCTGGTGGAGTGACCGTGGCACCGAGTGACCACAGCACCGAGTGACCACAGCAGCGTGTGGTCACAGTGCTGAGTGACCATGGTGCTGAGTGACCGTGGCACCGAGTGACCACAGCAGCGAGTGACCACAGCACCAAGTGACCACAGCAGCATGTGGCCATGGTGCTGAGTGACCGTGGCACCGAGTGACCACAGCACCGAGTGACCACAGCACCAAGTGACCACAGCAGCATGTGGCCATGGTGCTGAGTGACCATGGTGCCGAGGGACCATGGTGCTGACTGACCACGGTGCTGAGTGACCACAGCACCAACTGACCACAGCACCGAGTGACCACAGCACCAAGTGACCACAGCAGCGTGTGGCCACGGTGCTGAGTGGCCACGGTGCTGAGTGACCACAGCACCAAGTGACCACAGCAGCGTGTGGCCACGGTGCTGAGTGACCACGGTGCTGAGTGACCACGGCGCTGAGTGACCACTGTTCTGAGTGACCAGGGGTCTAATCTATGGTGGCCGAGGGAGCTGGGAGCAGAGCGAGCCGGGGATTGGGAAGGGCCGGATGGAGGTTCCACTATACCTGAGCACTCTGTGTGATATCTTCCCTTTGTTGTCTGTCTAGATGCCCAATAGCATCAGTGGCTTCTTTTTCACAAGGGTCATAAATACCAGAACCATCTGAAGGCAGGAAACAAGGAAGATATGCAGAGAATTATCCCGGGTCTCTACCCTAAATTCCCTGGGGCAGCTCCCAAGGCGCGGCTTGCTGGGGTTTCTGTGGGATCGGCCTCCCAGGAGCCAAACTCGGCTGGCGCCTCTCCCTACGGGGCAGGGCCGGGAATCTCCGCGCGCCCACGGGGACAGAGGGGCTCCCGACCGCCGGCACCCCCCGCGCTCCTCCCGGCCAGAGCTCACCTGGCCGGAGCTCAGAGCTCACCTGGCCGGGGCTCACCCGGACCAGAGCTCAGAGCTCACCTGGCCAGAGCTCACCCAGCTGGAGCTCACCCGAGCTCACCTGGCCAGAGCTCAGAGCTCACCTGGCCGGAGCTCACCCGGCCGGAGCTCAGAGCTCACCTGGGCAGAGCTCACCCGGCCGGAGCTCAGAGCTCACCTGGGCAGAGCTCACCCGGCCGGAGCTCAGAGCTCACCTAGGCAGAGCTCACCTGGCCAGAGCTCAGAGCTCACCTGGCCGGAGCTCACCCGGACGGAGCTCACCTGGCCGGAGCTCAGAGCTCACCTGGCCAGGGCTCAGAGCTCACCTGGGCAGAGCTCACCTGGCCGGAGCTCACCTGGCCAGAGCTCAGAGCTCACCTGGCCGAAGCTCGCTGGCCAAGCTCACCTGGCCAGAGCTCAGAGCTCACCTGGGCAGAGCTCACCTGGCCGGAGCTCACCTGGCATGACGATGCCCGAGGCCAGGCACTCCAGCACCCGGCGCAGCGCCTCGCCCGCGCCCATCGGCCGGTTCGCCGTCCCAATGGATTTCTCACACAGCAGCTCCAGAGGCTGCAAGGGAAGGAGGGAAGTGAGGGCAGGGAGAGGGGAGATGGGAGCCTGGAGAGGGACCTGGGAAAGGGAACCCAGAGAGGGATCTGGGAAAGGGATCCCAGAGAGGGACCTGGGAAAGGGAACCCAGAGAGGGATCCGGCAAAGGGATCCCAGAGAGGGATCTGGGAAAGGGAACCCAGAGAGGGACCTGGGAAAGGGATCCCAGAGAGGGATCTGGCAAAGGGATCCCAGGAAATTGACCTCTGGGAATAGGATCCCAGAGAGGGACCCTGGCCGAGGAAATGAACCCCTGGAAAAGAGATCCCAGAGAAATGGACCCTGGAAAAGGGATCCCAGGAAATGGACCCTTGGAAAAGGGATCCCAGGAAATGGACCCCTGGAAAAGAGATCCCAGGAAATGGACCCTTGGTAAAGGGATCCCAGGAAATGGACCCTTGGAAAAGGGATCCCAGGAAATGGACCCTTGGAAAAGAGATCCCAGAGAGGGACCCTGGAAAAGGGATCCCAGGAAATGGACCCTTGGAAAAGGGATCCCGGAGAGGAACACTGGAAAAGAGATCCCAGAGAGGAACCCTCAAAAAGGGATCCCAGGAAATGGACCCCTGGAAAAGGGATCCCAGGAAATGGACCCTTGGAAAAGGGACCCCAGGAAATGGACCCTTGGAAAAGGGATCCCAGGAAATGGACCCCTGGAAAAGGGATCCCATACAGGGACCTGGAAAAGGGATCCCAGAGAGGAACCCTCGAAAAGGGATTGCAGGAAATGGATTCCAGAAAAGGGGGCCTGGGAGAGGGACCTTGGCAAAGGGATCTGGGAGAAGGGCAATGGCAAAAGGACCCCTGGAACGGGACTCCAAAAGGGATCCTGGGAGAGGGAGCCCAGGAAACACGGCAGGAAATGGGAGCCCTGGAAAGGGATCCAAGAAAGGACTCCAGGGAAGGGACTCATCTGGGAGCAGCTTCTGGTGCCCAAAGGAGGAGAGGAGCCAGGCTGTGGAAGTCGTGAATGGATAAAACAGTTTGATAACAACGTGATTTGGTAATTATTAAAACAAGCTGATGATGTGATTTGATAAGATAAAGTTGTTTGATAACTGATAAAACCATTTGTTGATTGATAAAGGAAACTCATGATGGTATTCTGAGAACAGCATGGTTTGGTAACTGATAAAGTGATTTGAAAATTGATAAAACTATCTGATAACTAGACTTGAAAATTAATAAAATTATTTTAAAAGAACACAATTTGATATTTAATATTTGATGGTAACATGACTTGATAATTTATAAAACAACTTGATAATGATAATGACGTGATTTGATAACTGATAACACAATTTGATAGTAACAAGACTCGACGGCTGATAGCACTGACAATACTGTGATTTGGCAGCTGATAAAATGTTTTGATAATAATGTGATTTAATAATTGATAAAACAACTCAGCAGTAAGGTGAGTTGATAACTGATAAAGCAATTCAGTAACAACCTGAGCTGATAACTGACAAAGCAGTTCAGTATCAAGGCGAGCTGATAATTCATCGCCAATCTGATAACAACGTGAGCTCATAATTAGCTGACAATTGATAAACCCACTTGCACCACAGACATTTGGTCTGTGTCTCTGAGTGCAGAGAAGCCGTTCATCCACAGAAATCCCCAACCTGGGAAAGGGGACGTGCCTGGAACCTCGGCAAAGAGCAGAGCTGCGCTGGGAGAAAGCTGCCAACCCCCCAGAACGGGAAAAGGGGAATTACCCATCCTCTGAGCGGGGCCCAGGTGGGAACGCGCGTGCACAGGTCCCGCAGCACCCGGATCACGATGACGCACGACTTCAGCCCGTTGGCCCTGGCCTGGAAGCGGAACCAAACCAGACAGGGGTTCACCGAGCGCCCGCCCGCGCCGCCGACGCTCCCTCCAGGTGCTGCTTTGCCGAGGGAAAGCCGGAGCCTGGGCCCGGAGCCGCGACAGCCGAGGCCTGGCCAAAGCCTCAGCCAAGCTCCGAGCCAAGGGGTTGGCCAAGGCCTCGGCCAAGGAGTTGGCCAAGGAGTTGGCCAAGGGCTTAGCTAAGGGCTTAGCCGAGGGGTTGGCCAAGGCCTCAGCCAAGGGCTTGGCCAAGGAGTTGGCCAAGGTCTTAGCTAAGGGGTTGGCCATGGGGGTGGCCAAGGTCTTAGCTAAGGTGTTGGCCAAGGTCTTAACCAAGGTCTTGGCCAAGGGGACGTTACTCCTCACACAGAGTGGCAGCTCCGCGGCTGCCCCGTACAAAGGCTCCTAAGTCACTGCAGCGCCCACAGTCCGGCACCTCCGAGCGGCCGGCGGCCACTTGAAACTCCAACTCCAACAAGAACACTCAGCCCCTTAAAAGAGTTTTACCAACGCTTCTACTTAAAGATAAATATAAGAACAAAATGCAAACCTGGAACCACTTGGCGTGGCGCAGAGACGCCAAGGCAGCAAGGCATTTCTGCCTGTCCAGAACGTCCGGGGAGTCGGTGACTGAGAGCGTTTCTAGTCGTGGATGGAATAAGAAGACAAGGCACGGTTTGACCAAGGGGCTTCTGTCGGGCCGAGGGGGATGAGGCAGCATCCTAACGGGCAGCTGAGGCTCCCAGAAAATCCTGCTGGGATGCTGGGAGCGGGAGGGAAGGGGCTGCGGCCTCGCCTGGACACTGGGGAAACTCGACTCCCAGGGAGGGATGGACTGGATTGTGCGCTGGGAGAAGGAGGAGGAGGAAGAGGAGGAGGAGACCGGGCGTGAGGCTCGGTGGAGGGCACAGAAATAAATCCTGGATGGATGGAGAGGCGGCGGCGAGGCCGGCACGGGGAAATTTGAGGGGGTGAGACCCCGGCTCCAGCCGGAGCACAGGGGTGGGGAGCAGGGAAGGGCCAGGCTCGGAGAGGATCCAGGGAACCCTCCGCCCGGAAGGATGGCTGCCCCGGCCCCGGCCCGCGACAGAGAACGTCCTGTTGGTCAAAGGTCCAGCGTCCCTAAAATCGACAAACTAGAAGGCTCGGAGACGAGGTCAGAGATCAACACCAGAGATCAACAATCAAGAGCACAAAGAGGTCCCGGTTTGTGCTGCAGCAAAACTGAGGAAGGGCCTCAAGTCGCCCAAAATTGCTTGAGATCAGGGTTTTAGATAAGGCTAGTGCGGAGCGGGGGAACCGCCGGCCCTACGGAGCCCATCGGAATTGGAGCGCACAACCAGCAGCTGCTGGAATTCTGATTCCAAAGGGAATTTGGAGAAGCTAACTTTATCCAAAACTCTGCATCGCTTTCCGGAATTCTGAACCTGAGGTGCTGCAAGAGCCACGGGAGGAGCCCCGAGCACCCGGTGTTCTGCTGCAACACACACCGGGGAACATCCCGGAACATCCCGGTTCATGGACATGCAACTCCTCGCACAAGAAGCCTTCAAGAGGGGTTTCTGGCTTTGGGTTTCTTAAACAAATCTGGTTTCTATTTTCATGTCACTGCACTGACATGGCCAGGGGACAAACCACGAGTAATACAACGAGATGATGAATTAGTGAACTAAAGGCCCAAGTGGAACCAAAAGAAAGGATAAAATAATAATACTTAAAAAAAAACCAAAAAAAAAAACCAAAATAGAGCAAAAATCCCGCGTGAAAGGTGCTCCTCAGCTTCGGAAGCTCGGTCCGGGTAAAGCACACCCGGGATCTCACAGCGAGGGTGGCACAGTGAAGGAATTTGGTGAGGATCTGGCCAGGAAGAGCTGCCACGGCTCCGGCTGAAGCTGAAGAGCACTTTCCCGCTCGTTAGCCGCGGGATGCCGGGCGCCGGCCGGCCGTACCTCCGGCCAGCTGCTTCTCCAGCTCCTCCCTGACCACGGGCGACGTCAGGTGGATGGTCAGGGTCAGAGGGGGCTCCTTGGTGTTCTTGATGACGATGGCGGCGTCGCCCACAGACTGGATGATCTCGTACTTGTCCTCGGTGATCGCCTGCAGCGTTGGGGTGGAGATGGGTTGGAGTGAGATGGGTTCCAAAGTCCCTTCCAACCCAAAGCGTTCCATGGTTCCATAATCCCAGAGCCCTGGGAATGTTCTGCTGGAACAGGGAAGGCTCTGGCGAGAACTCAGAGCCCCTTCCAGTGCCTAAAGGGGCGCCAGGAGAGCTGGAGAGGGACACAAGGGATGGAGGGACAGGACAAGAGAGAATGGCTTCACTCTGGAAAATGGGGAGTTTACATGGATTTTGGGAAGGAATTCCTGCCTGTGAGGGCAGGAAGGGGCTGGGATAGAATTCCCGAGAAGCTGTGACTGCCCCTGGATCCCTGGAAGTGCCCAAGGCCAGGCTGGACAGGGTTTGGGGCCTGTGGAAGGTGCCCATGCCCATGAAGAGGATGAGCTCCAAAATCCCTTCCAACCCAAACCATTCCACAATTAACGAGGACAAATTCATTTAGCAATCGCAAAGCGCCTCTGGAAACGGCTTTTCCAAGCGGGAACAGGGGGACCGGAACCATCCCAAAGGGAATTTCCCCGTGGGCTCCACTCACCGCCAGCTGCACTCCCAGGTTATCGGCGACCTTCTCCAGGAGCTTGGCCGTGGGTTTGTCTTTGCACAGCAGGACCAGCTCCAGGTCCAGGTCCCCCTTCAGCAGGAGGCCTTTGGCCACCAGCCCCACGCGCATCACCCCCCGCAGGGTCCTCGTCAGCTGCTCCGCGGCTTTCTGATCCCTGGGAAAAACGGGAGAGGGTCACCATGGTGGAATTCGCTGCCCCGTGACGCCCCACCCAACGGCAAGAATGGATCCATGAGGATCAACTTGGGGCCTTGGTTGAATCCCCTCAAGTCCCAAGCTAGGGAAGACAGCTTTTCCACCAGCACGAGCGGGTTTTTAGGGAGCTAAGCAAATTTCAGGGAGCCCCAGGCAACTGGAAGAATGGATCCGTGAGGATCAACCTAGAGCACTCGCCTTGTCCCTGCCTTGGTAAATTCCCCTCAAGTCCCCCAGCCAGGGAAGACAGCTCTTCCACCAGCACGAGCGGGTTTTTAGGGAGCTAGGCGAATTTTGGGGCTCTAAAGCAGAAGCAGCAGCTTCACTGCTCACCCTCCTTCCTTGTTCTCCTCCTCGGCCGCCGTCTCCATGGACTCGGTCTCCGGCTGCTCCCCGCTGACTTTCTCCTGCTCGTCGATCCAGTCGGAGACGGCTTTGAGCGCCCGCTCCGTGTGGGACACCATGTTCTGCACGGCCTCCAGCTCCTCCTGCGTGGGGTACACGGCCGAGTGCTTGGCCATCACGTGCCGGTCGTCGTTCACAAAGATCCGCATCGGGCGCTGCGAGGGCGGGAACGTTTGGGAATATTTGGGAATATTTAGGCAAGTGCCAGGACACGGATGCTCACCCCACGCCCGGCAATCCACCCGTCCCTTACCATTTTTGTTTTCTGCTGCCTGCCTGAAGGTTTCTGAGGCGTTTATTTGGATTTTGCCGGCGAGCAGAGCGTCGCAGCAGCGCGGCCTTGCGGGATCTGAAAGCGACAGAGAGCGGGTGAGCCGGGGCAGCCAGAGCCTGGGGCACACGCTGGAGCTGGAAGCAGGAACGGCAATTAGACAGATCCCAACTCGTCAGCCAGAGCCCAGCTTTCCGCTCCTCGTATCCCCGAGAGCTGCAGACTGACGGTGGAGGAGCACAGAGCATCTAATCCTTAGTCCCGTTTATTCCCAAGAGGTTTTCCCATGGAATGGGACTTTTCCAAAGCTCCCGTCTCCAAAGGAGCCAGAACTCCCCTCTCCACACTGGAGCAGCTGCCCTGGGAAAGCCAGGTGGGAACCCAGCGCTCAGAAGTCCTGGAATTCAACAGATTCAGCCCAAGTGACACCAAATTCCTGCCTTTTTGTGGGAGCCGCCCCCAGCTGGGGCAGAGGAGCCTTTTGTTCCAATTCGTTTTTGTTCCAATTTGTTCCAAGCTCACCCAGAGCTGGGGCTCACATTTTTAGGATAAAAACCAGGAAAACTCATTCCCTTCAGCCGCTGTACGGACACACAATTCCATCCAAGGAAACCCCTCCGACTCCAATCCTGCCAGTTCATTCACAGGATGACTTAACAGTGCCATAAATCTGGATTTAATTGTAATTAAATCCCGACCGGCGCCGGCTGAGCAGGGAGAATCATTCCCAAGGAGCCACATGGCATCCCCTGGTGCTTTCTGCTCTGGGCTGGGCCATGCAGGCCCCGTTATTTTCCTTAAAATTCCCTCAGTTTCCTTCAGGCTGGATAAGGAAATCCCACCCAGTTGTTCCTACAGTCAGAATCACAACAGCTTTGTCCCCATCATCCCTGTTCTGAGATTTTTGGAGGGAGAAATCTGGGAGCTGATGCTGCAGCACCACCAGACCGGTGCCTCTTGAGGAGAAGAACCACAGATTCAGTTAAACCGGGAGCCCAATCCTGACAGAAACCATCCCTGCCCTTGGAAACGGGACAAACTCTGGAATATCACCTGGTTTCGGCCTCACCCCTCCTCCACTCCACCCCCGGCAGGAATCCACCAAACTTCCCGCGCTCCCAAGGGAAGGAGTGACTCTCCCGAAGGCGTTTTTGGGAGGATGGAGGGAAAAACAACCAAAGGACGTAAAAGGCTGGAATTTCTGCCCTGGACGTGGGAAAGCGAAGCCACGCTCGGGCTCAAGGCCGCGTTTTAAGAACGAATTGGTCGCTTTTATCTGAGTTTTGGCACCTGCCCGGGATGGACGAGGAGCCAGAACACCACGGCCCTCCTGGAGCAGTGCAGGAACCCCGGGAGCGCGGATCCCAGCGGGAATCCCGGAATGAGGGGGGCACAAAGCCCTCGGTCCCCGCGGAGGGAAGGGGGTGCTGCATTTCTGTGCCTCTAAACCCTCCAGAAACGGAGCGGCCACGGGTAACGGGGCTGGAGCAGCGGGAACCGTGAGGGAGCAGGGACAGGGGCCGCGAAAAGCTGAGCAGAGGAGAATCCTGGTCCCGAGCGGGAAGAAGGGCTAAAATCCCCCCCAAAGGGAATGATCCCACTGCAATTCCCAGCCCGGGATGAGGCGCGATGGGGAGGGAAGAGGGGCTTTAAGCCCCTCCAAGGGGGTGATCCCACCTCCTCCATGATGCCCCCAAACATCCCACCCAGGGGTGGCTGAGGGGGTCGGGAAAGGACCGGCCCGGCCCCCCTCAGACCCCCCCATGCCCGTCCCCACTCCAGGGCAGGGCCGCGGGGCAGAAACGAGGAGGGAGCGCGGGGCCCGGGGTGAGGAAGGGGCGCGGGGGCTGAGGAGGGGGCGCGGGGGCCGCCGGGCGCTGCCGCCATTTGCAAACGCGGCGCGAACAAAGCGGCGCCGGCCAGAAACGAGCGGAGTCCGGGGGAGCCCGGTGAGACACCCGCGTTCCCCGGGCGGCGGCTCGATCCCCCCCCGTCCCTCGGGCCGCTGCTGAGGGGGGTCCGTGAGGGGGCCCGGCCGCCCCCCCCCAACCCTCCCCTCACTCACCGCCGCCATTTTGTCTGCACACAATGGGCAGGGCGGGAGGGAGGGGACACGGGGGGGCCGGGTCACCACGTCCCGCCGCCCCCCCCGCCTCACTCCCCCCCCCCCCCCCACCTCACACCGGCTCCTCCCGCCCCAGCACCGCCCCGGCCCGGCCCGGCTCGGCCCGGCCGGCTCGGCGCGGCTCCCCCCCGCGCGGCGTGGGCACGGCTCCTACCGGGGCTCTGCCGGCGGTGCCTCGCGGGGCGGCCCGGCCCGGCCCGGCCGGCGGGGCCCGGGAAGGGCCGGAGCGGGGCCGGAGCGGCCGCGGCGGGGCCGAGCGGGCCGGAGCGGGGCCGGAGCGGGGCCGGAGCGGCGGCGCCGGGACTGCGGCGGGGCAGGGCCGCCGCCGGCGGGGGCGCGCGCGCGCCGGGTGGGGCGGGGCCATGGGGAGCGCGGCCGGCGCGGGCCAATTGGAGGGCGCGGAGGGAGCGTGACGGACAGGGGGCAGAGCGAATCGGAGAGAGCGGAGGGAGGGTGATGGACAGGGGGCGGGGAGGAGAGGGGGACGGGCCAGGAGGGCGGGGATAAGCGGCGTGGGGGCGGGCGCAGGCCAATGGGGTGGCCCGGCGCGAGGTGATGGACAAAGGGAAAGACCAATGGGAGAGGGAGGAGGGAGGGTGGTGCAAGAGGGGCGGGGCCCAGAGCGGTGGCGGGAACGGGCCGGGGGGGGGCGAGGGCTGAGGGGACGCCGTGAGGGGAGCGATGGCCCGGGAGGATCTCCCTGAGGGGACACGTCCGCGCCACCCCCCGAAGCACCCAAGCCCAGCCAGGCTTCCATCGGGAAGATCCTTCTCTGACAAGGAAGGAAAAGGTTTGACCTCAAAGTGCCTTTTTTTGGAGTGGTTTGATGTCAAAATCGCCTTTTTACGAGGGCGACAACCTCAGTATCACCTTATTTGGAGGGGGTTTGGCCTCAAAACCACCTTTTCTGAAGGGGTTTGACCTCAAAAATGCAGATTTTTCAGTGACTTGACCTCAAAACCATTGAATTTTTAAGGGGAACAACATCAAAGATGCCTTTTTGGAGGCATTTGACCACACAAACACCTTCTGCTTTTGATGACCAGGGAAAACAACATTAAATAGGTGTCTGAACAAACACTTTGCTCCTTAAAATCCCCTCTTGGAGATCCTACAGCTCAGGGATTGTTGGAAAATTACTCAGATTCAGCCAAAACTCCCCAAAACCAGTGACCCCCCCCCCGACTTTTAAATCAGCTGAACAAATGCTGAAATGGCCATTTTGGGGTGAAACGTGGCAGAATTGGTGTCAGCCCTGTGGTGTCAGAGCCCTGCGATATCACACAACAGAACGAGGTCCAAACAGGCACTTTTTTATTGTTGGTCGTGACGCTGACAGAACCGCGCAGAGACTCCGGAGTGTCACAGCACCCTTAATGCCTCAAAAACACATGAAAAATGAGCATTTTCCTGTAAAACATCAGCCCTGCAGGATTAGCATTGTTTAGGATTTGGGGTTGTTTTCTTTGCCCTCAGAACAATCAGGTTTGTAGGGACAGAAGCCACATTTCTAGACAGGGGAGGAAAAGCGCCATTATTCCTAAATTCCATCATTTAATGCCTTGAACACGGAGCTTTGCCTGGAAGCAGGAACCCAGCTGTGGAGTGAAGCTTCTCCGGACACCAAATTTCCCCAGACAGCTGCCCTCACTCTGAGTTTTCCAAAAAAACTCCTAATTTACAGGAATATTTCCCTCACTGCTCCCCATCACCTCTAAAAAGCCACTTGGGCTTATTGGGAATAAAAATCCTTAATTCTCCTCAAATCCTGTGCTGCTGGGAGGCAGCCGAGCCAGCCCGGCTTCCCCAGGAACACATTTTTCCAAATTTCTTCTCTGTTTCACCACTTTTCCTTCCAGCCTTCCAAATTCCTGCTGGTTTTTGCCTTTTTAAGCAAATAAACCCAGTTCCTGCCACTCCTTAGCTGCTTCCCACAGGGTTCCCACACCCAAAGGGTCAGGATTTAGGAGGAAAACAGCTGAAAATCGAGGAGTGAGAGAGAATTCGCCCCCAACACGAACATTCTGAGCAGAAATAAAACCAAATCCACCCTGAAACCTGCACAGGGAGGGAAAAAATTAATCCAGAATGAGCATCAGGAGCTGCAGGACACGTGCTGGAATGGCTGTAAGTGGAACATGGTCTGATGATTATTCCCACTCATCCCAAACAGGGAGGATTTGCCTCTTTTTAGCTTCATTAGATCTTTTCTGTTGAGCTTTACTGTTACTTTCTAAGCTTTGGTTTTACCTTTCCCTTCATTTTTCTGTCTTTCCCTTCACCTTTCTAGTTTTACATTTTCCTTCATTTTTTTGGCTGCAATTTTCCCTTCCACTCCTCTGTCCCCTGATCAGCTGCACTAACAAATGAGGGGGGAAAGGGAAAATTTAGGAAATTTTAAATAGAAAAATTAGAGAAATTAGAGTGTTTGATTCCAGCTAGGGAAACTCTGCCTGACGGCGTCAGAGAAACTAAAACGTGCCCCCCAAAAATTCACTGGAAAAGCTCCAAATAACCGTAACTGAAAACATCCTGGAAAAGCAAAATATACAAAACCCCCCAAAGATTGGATAATTCCATAGAAACATCCCCTGGACGACAGAAAACCTAAAGGTGGCAGGAAATTGGGATAAAAAGAAGCCAAAGGGATCCCTCAGCACCAACTCCTGGAGCCAGGTGAGCACTGGAGGGGGGAATTGTCCCCCAAAGCCTCAGAGCATTTCTTTTAAGTCTTTTTTTTTTTAAGAAATAAGCCCCCCAAAAAGCCGATTGCTGGGGGTGGCTCTGCTGGTGTGGCTGCACAGGGTCTGAGGGTTAATTCTGCTACATTTTAGGTTTGAGTTAATTACATTTTGGAGTTAATTGACCCCTTTTCCACACCAAAAAAATCCCTTTTCCCCCCTCCTGGCAGGAGGCAGGGGTTGGCCGCCACTGGCTTTGCTAAAATCACCTGGAATGAAACCAAAACCCCCCCAGGATCATCCACCCCCCTCCCCATGCCCTGGGGGGGTGTCCCACATCCCCCTATGCAGGTGAAGCGTTTGGGAAGCCGGGGAAGGGTTTGCCCTAAAATGACAAATTTGGGGGACCAGATGCACATTTTGGGGAGGAATCTGTGGAAGCTGCAGGTCCTCAAGAGGTGCAAGAGCCGGACAGAGCCTCAAGCCCCAAATTCTGCTCACGGCCCCCTCGTTCCCCTCCACCTTCACCCCTTGCAGCGGCTACAAAAGCAATAATTAGATTATTCCTAAAATAATTAATTAATTCGGGCCCAGAACAGGACCCTGGGGTGTCAACAAAGGGCAGCGAGGGATAGGAAGCGATTCCAGCCCGTCCCAGCTCTCCGGGCAGGAATGCACAACCGTAATTCAATATTTAGGGGGGCCACAAGGAAAACACCCCATGAGGAGCTGCCTGAACCTCCCGGCTCGTTCCTGCATCACCAGATCTGCATGGATCCCCCCGGGCTGACCCCAGAAGGGTTTACTGGGACCAAAACAGGATCAAACACAATTAAACTCACTCTGGAGTCACTGACCCCCTGGAAATTTGGGGATTTTACCCCAGGAGTGGCACTGCCACAGGGCCCTGCGTCTCGTTAAGTGGTGACAGGCTCGTCATCGTTACCAGCGCAAGGATTTAAGGCCGAGTCATCAAAAATCTGCATTTCAGCGACCCACCCACACTGCCAGGGGCGGTCCAAGGTCCATGGAGGTGAATTCCATACGGGACAGGCGGTGCCGGGCGCTCTACGCGTCGGGCTGGCCTTTGTTGGTCTTCTTGAGCAGCTTCCTCAGGTCCTGGGACATGAAGTAGGGCTTTTCTGCCGAGCCGTCGTTGCGCTCCAGGTCTTCCACTGCAAAGAGAAATCCCGGCCCCCGCACGGGGCAGGTGTGGGGTTGGTGTGGTGGAGGCTCCTGGGATCCTCTGACAACGATTCCCAGGTTAAACAAAGTCTCTGGGCTCATCCTGAACGGGGCTTTTCTCTCTCTGACACAGCAAATCTGGGAATGGCCCGCAGAGGTTGAGAAGAGAGAGGAAATTTGGGGGTTTTGTTTCTCAGGGGGGAAAGTTGAACAGAGCCAAGGGTGGGAGGGACCCCTTAACTCTTCCCAGCAGCTCTGGAGCCAACGCAAAGTGATTCCCCTCGTTCCTGACACACCAACAAGGTTGGAAAATCCCAGCCATGGATAAACAACTCCCCAAAACCAAACAAAGCCACAAAGCTCCGGGCTCACAACGCCCAGGGGGTGTTTTGAGAGGCATTTGGATCCTTCTGGGATGGAAACAGGAGCATCAACACCAGGGCTTTGTCCTGGGAGGGTCTGGCTGGGAGCTGTGGCTGAGGCTGAGCCACAAGAGCTGTTTTTTAAATCTTGATCATTTCTGGAGGAGAAATCCTGACCCTCCCCATGGCTGGAGTGAAACCCTGCAAGTCCCAGCGGTCACCAAGTCCCAATGGCCACCAGTGACAGCTCCTGTGATGGCTGGGACAGGGACAAGCTGGGCTAAAGCAGCAAAGCTCTGCAACCTCTCCCGGAATCCTTCAAAATTTTGTGGTTTGCATAGAGACGGGGGGAGGAAAAGGGTGAGAAAATTGCAAGGAAAGGGGTGAGGAAAGGGCAAAGAAAGTTTCACTGCTCTTGGCTGAAGCAGACGCAGGGGAAACGCCCAGAGCCCAGTCTGGGGTGGCGGAACCCACTCGGCCCATCCCACCAAGCCCTGTCCCTCCGCGCTGGATCCCTCGTGCCAGCCCTCCCTCGGGAGCAAGGATCTCTGCCTCAAAACCGCGATGATCTCCAGGCACCGCGCTCCTCGCCGGGAGCCCCAGCCGGCTCCGGGGGGGTTCTCTCGACGCAGGAACTCGGATTTTTGGGCAGGAAGGCAGATTGGACAGCACTGGGCGCTGAGGGTCGGCACCCGCCACCCTCGGAGGACTTCCAGGGGACACCGTGGGAGTCGCTGCTGGGGTCAGGGGGCCGGGAGGGTCCCGTGGCAGCCTAGCCTTGGCTATCGGCGCTTTTGGAAGGTTCTAGGTGCCCCTTCAGCAGGATCTCGCTGAGCTCGGGGGACATGTAGTAAGGCCTCTCCGGAGATCCATCGTTTCTCTCCAGATCTTCACCTTTTCCAGCCCCAGGAAGAAGCGGCCGTGAAGGGGAAGAGCGAAAAGCAGTGGAGGAGCCAGGGGGAGACAGGGCGGAGGTGGAGGATGGAGAGCGTGTGGCCAGACACACAGGAGGGGTGGAAAAGAAGGGAAACAGGGAGGAAAAAAAGGGAAATCGAGGTTAGCCGTAGTTAATTCCACCAAGCCCAAAGCACCAAAGCAGAGGGAGAAATGCAGGAGCCCACGGACAGGCTGGGGGTCTCTGCTGGAGCAGGCAAGGGGAGAGCAGGTGAGAACACAGGTGAGGAGTCAGAAGAGGAAAAAGCAGGAGAAAACCACACAGAGGGACCCCGGGATTGGGAGCAAAGCCCCAAACTGGACACTCTGGGGGCGAGCCTGATGGGAGAGGGGGTTTTTGCTGATACTCACAGAAGCAGAGGAACAGGGTGTCCACGCACATGCCGTACACGCTGAAGAACCCGTGGGCAATGAGGTAGGAGCCCACAATCACCGTCTGGAAGAGACACCGCACGCTGATGCCACAGAGAGCCCGGAATCCCCCCCCAGGAGCAGCAGCAGGAGGAGGAGGAGGAAAGTGCTGAATCCCACATTCCCCAGAGGAAGGAGGAGAAGTGAACAGGGCAGGACTGTTTGCAGCAGCCCGAGTGGGGACAAAAGGCCTCAGCCACCACTGGATGAAGGCCAAAGTGGGCAGCGCAGGCGGGCGCGGCGCCAACAGCGACCAACAAAGGGCTCATTGCACCAGCAGCTGGGAAAACACCTCCAACAAAGGAGCTCCTTGAGGCACCGGGTGTGCGGAGGGGCTGGTGTGGGGCATCGCTGACCTCTGCTTCTGGAGTCACCCCAAAGAGAAAGGGCAGCTCACCAGAATCGGGACCCAGTAGTAATTCAGCGGCGGCGCCGTGTCCTGGACCAGCTTTATCCTCTGGGTGAAGAAGAAGAAGGCGAGGATTCCTGGGAGAGCAAGGGATGGACGAGGGTGGGCAAGATGGAAAACAGGATGGAAAGGAGCAGCTTCATGGGAGGGGTGATTTGAGTGGAACACGACCGGTGATAGCAGCTGGATGCCTCGCGGAGAAACTTCCAGAACCCAGCACTCACCCACGCTTCCCACGATGAGGAGCTTCCCGAGGAAGAAGAGGAAATCCGTGACTTTATCTAACACGGCCACCCTGGAGACAAGAGAGGGATGAGCCTCTGCATCTGCTCCCCACCCTGAGCTCCCACAGCAGCAGCCAAGGCACGAATGGCAAACGCTGTGGGGTGATTCCCCATGATCTCACCTGATGATGTTCCTCATCAGCAGGAAGAACGCGTTCCGGGCCGAGGTGCAGAAGTTGGTGCCGTAGATGGCGATCTGGGGCGGAAAAACCATGCAGAGGAGAGAGAAACGGGGCGGCACTGAGTCTATACCCAGGGAGGGTGCAAATCCCACCCTGGAAGGGCTTTCTCCTCCACTGTGGGGTCAGGCATCACAGAGACCCAGAGCAGAATACCCCCACCCACAGAAGGTCCTCCCCAAACCCAATGGGATGTGGCTGAGGTCAAGATTTTTCAGCCAAAAAGCTGAAAAATGTCTCAAAGTTCCATGTTCCCCAGCATCGGGAGACACAGTTCCCAGGGAAATCTCTGAGCAGCCCCCGTGGCTGCCCCAGCCCTTGGAGGGAGTTGGTTTTGGGCGACTCTCACCATGATGTAGGCGTTCCTGTTGAGGAACTTGATGAATTTCTCCAGGCACCAGAAGCAGCACTTGAGGCAGCTCAGGAGGAACTTGGCAAACTTGTTCTCGGCAGCTGGAGGGCGCAGGGAGAGGGGTCAGCACTGAAGCCAGAGGGGTCGGATCTCCCAGCAGCCACTCTAAGGTCCCTGCTGAGACCTTGCTGCCACAGTTCCCCCACCCCAGCCCTGTTCTCAGCCCCCTGGGCACCCAGTGAGGCCCAGACTGCTCTTCCCACTCGCTGTTGATGTTTCCCAGGGAATGTTTGCACGGCACAAAATTAATTCCCTGGCACCGGGGCGGGCTGGCTGAGCCCCTTGGCTCCTGCCCCAGCAAACACTTCACAGCATCATGGAATCGTTTGGGGTTGGAAGGGGCCTTGCAGCTCATCCCATCCCACACCACAGCCCAACCCCGCTCCTCTCCCCACTCCCAGCCCTGGTACCTTTCAGCCGGTGGTCCAGGTACTCCAGGATGACCCTGATGACCTGGACAATGGCCAGGACCAGCGAGCCGAAGGCCAGTGAGCCGGTGTGGTACCTAGGGATGGACCAGCCTGGTTACAAAGGCACAACCTCACAGACAGAGCTCCCGGCCACCCCGGCAGGGACGGACGGACGGACGCACCGGAGCGCGCGGCCAAAGGCGGAGAAGAGCGGGAAGGCCGGCATGTCATCGGGCTTCTTGAAGGCCCAGTAGTAGGAGGCGAAGGCGCCCGCCAGCGTCACCTGGCCCAGCGCGATGACGAAGTTGGCGAGCCAGAAGAACATGAAGACGTTGAAGAACTGCAGCACGATGAGGTACTTGTGGTAGGCGGTCTCGCCGCCGTAGAAGGCGAAGAGGCACTGGGCATCGGGGCACAGCTTGGTGACGTTGCTGGTGTTGAACGTCTGGAGACGACACAGGACACTGCTGGTTAGCACAGAGCAACCCCCGTGGTCTCGTCTCTGACAGGTTCCTCAGAGCTTCCTAAGGTCCTCACCTCGGGCTTGCAGGTGTGCCCAGAGAACGGGCACGCGGACTCGTTGAACACCTTGTAAACAGCCTCATTGGAGGTGGACAGGAAGCTGCGGGTCACCGTTAAGGGAAGGTCGTTTTCCAAACCCAGCCCTAAATCCAAACCAGGCTCCACTTGGTTCTCCCCAAGCTCCCACTGCTGCTCTTCCACCCCAGGGTTTGTTCTGGGTTAAACCTCAGAGATTTAAGGTGGATGCGCCATCAGATCCTCCTCCGTGCTTGGGGAAACACCGGACTTGTGGGAACGGGGATGCAGGGGACAGGAGGAGGATGAGGAAGAGGGTGAGGAAGAGGAAAGGATACACGGCAGTGCTGGCCCAGTAGGCGATGCAGAGGCACAGCAAGAAGAAGGTGCACAAGGGGAACAGCAGCGATGACATGACGTGACCGACAGCCCTGCGAGAAGATGGGTAAACCCCAGTTAAACCCCAGGTTAAACCCCGGTTAAACCCTGGTTAAACCCCAGTTAAACCCAGGAGCGATGGGTGCCAGCGGCCCTGGGGACAGGGACAGCCAGACCTGCTGGCCTCCTTGATGAGCGCGATGGCGATGAGGATCCTCTTGCGCAGGAAGATGAGCAGCAGGACGATCACCAGCTCCAGCACGCACAGGATGATCACTGCCAGGGCAAGGCAGCGTCAGGGCCGCCTTCCCCTTCCCCCGCGGCACCGAAATCTCCTCCCGGGAACGCCCAGCACTGCCCCATGGCTGGGCACCCAGCAAAGTCCCTGCTTCTCACGGGAACAGCCCAAAAACCCACGGTGACCCCCCGTTCCCGCGCCCTGTGGGATCCCATCCCAATTCCCAATTCCTGGATGCTTACGGAATGCCAGCCAGGTCTGCCGCAGGTGCAGGTAGACACGGAGGTCGGTCTGGAAGCCCAGGTCTGTCAGGGACACGTCCGACCCCGCTTCACCTTTTAACTTGGCATATTCCATGTAACAGTGGAAGATTCCTGTGGCAAAAAGCAGAAATTTGTCCTTTTTGCACGGCAGAGGCAGAGCCGGACGCCGGCCAGCGAGGAAACACCCGGAAGGACGCAGCGTGTGAAATTCTGCGGGGCAAATCCGCTGGAAATAGGGAAAGGAGCACGGGGAAAAGCCGGGGCAAGGCTCCCAGCCCCCTGCTCACCGTATCCCAGCACCAGGATCACCATCACGATCATCACCCACACCATGATCCCCGCCAGGAAGCGCAGCAGGACGATGAAGATGAGGCTGGCCACCATGGCAATGACGAGGCCTCTGTGGGAGGAAGGCAGCCACGCGTCAGCGCCCTCCCAGAGCGCCCCAGCATCCCCCGGCCATGAGAACCACAATGGGAACGGACGGGAGGGATGTCGCTGCCTGTGCTTTGCTCAGCGGGAATTGCGGGAAAGCCGGGGGAATTGTAAAACACTGGAGATTGCTGAGGTTTGCCCCGTGCTCACATGATGATCCAGTACCAGGACACCGTGTAATCCTCGAAGATCTTCATGGCCAGCTGCCGCGTCTCCAGCACCACGTTGGCTTTCCTGCAAGGAAACGGGAAACGCCGATGGAGGGGGAGCCGGGGGACCCCAAAACCACGAAAATTCAACAATTCTGCACGGCAAATTGCCCGGAGCCGTCCGCACTGCGCCTCCTTTGCCGCTCCCGTTCCCTCCACGGGATTTTGGTGCAGGATTTCTGGCAAACGCCTCGAATAGGCGAAGCAGCGCTAACGAAGCAGCTCTTAACGAGGGGCCCGGGACTCACTTGGCTCCTTCCAGCAGCTCGGTGACGTTCCTGTGGTTCCCCCAGCCGTCCTCGTAGGTCGTCTTGTTGCCCACCATGATGACGCCCTTCTTGGCCTGGATGGCTGGGAAGCATCTTCGCGCCACTGGTGGGACAGAGGGGGCGGCTCAGCGGGGAAAACGGGAAATCCCAAACCCCCACGGGACCCCCCCCAAACAGCCTCTGAAAACCCCCAGCGAATCGTTAACGAGCTCCTCGCTAATTACGGACGTACGCGGGGTGCTGGGAATGAGCATGGCCGGGCACTCCTTGTCCTTGAGCACGTTGAGAGGAGCCTGGGAGGGGACAACGCGCCAGACGTCAGCGCCCGGGGCAGGAATCCCCGCACAGCACGGGAACGCCAGCCCCACGACGCACAGCCCACCTTCTGCGAGCCCTTGTACTCGGGGGTGCAGAAATTGCGGTAATATTCCAGCGCCGCGGGGCTCCCGGAGGCCGTCAGGTACGTCAGGTACCGGTCCGGGCATTTGCTGACGCAGATCTGCACGGCAAGGGGACACGGCGAGGGGGCTCGGGCCCGGATTCCCTGGGGGAATCACCGGGGGTCCCGAGGGGGCCGGGCCGCACCTGCGTGGTCGGGCACTGGAACTCCAGCAGCACCAGCGGGCTCGCGCACTTGACGATGTCAAAGTAAAAAAGGAAAGGTTTTTTCCTGCAAAACAAACCAAAAACCGCCCAGGTTTGGGGGAACCCCCAGCATGCTCCCCCCCCCGGAGGAATTGGGGGTCTCTCCACGTGCGGGCACTCACTCGTTGGGGGTCCCCTGCTGCCCGCAGAACTGCCCGCGGCTGTCCGTGGGGTGGATCACCTTCCGGGGGTCCCCGTGGGTCCAGGCTGGGGGGCACAGGACGATGAGGTCACCCCCCTGCAGCCCACAGACCCCAGACCCCACAGACCCCCCAGACCCCCGGGACGTACCCACGACGCCGACCACGACGTAGCCCACGATGGCCACCACCAGCAGGACGCAGCAGATGATGTCAGTGCAGCCCCTGCAGCGGGGACAGCCGGGGTGGGGACGCTGGGACTGGGGACACTGGGATTGGGGACACTGGGACTGGGGACAGACACTGGGACTGGGGACACTGGGATTGGGGACAGACACTGGGACTGGGGACACTGGGACTGGGGGCATTGGGCTTGGGGACAGACACTGGGATTGGGGACAGACACTGGGATTGGGGACAGACACTGGGACTGGGGACACTGGGACTGGGGGCATTGGGCTTGGGGACAGACACTGGGATTGGGGACACTGGGATTGGGGACACTGGGCTTGGGGACAGACACTGGGACTGGGGGCACTGGGATGGGGGACAGACACTGGGACTGGGGACAGACACTGGGCTTGGGGACACTGGGATTGGGGACGCTGGGACTAGGGACACTGGGACTGGGGACACTGGGCTTGGGAATCGTGGGTTTGGGGACACTGGGCTTGGGGACAGACACTGGGATTGGGGACACTGGGATTGGGGACATTGGGACTGGGGACAGACACTGGGATTGGGGACACTGGGATTGGGGACATTGGGACTGGGGACATTGGGCTTGGGGACACGGCTTGGAGACAGACACGGGGCTTGGGGACACTGGATTTGGGGACATTGGGCTTGGGGACACTGGACTGCAGCCCCTGCAGCAGGGACAGCGAGGGTGGGGACCCTGGATTTAGGAATACTGGGTTTGGGGACTCTGGACTTGGGGACCCTGGTCTGGGGACCCTGGATTTTGGGGACCCTGGATTTGGGACCCTGGATTTTGGGGACCCTGGATTTTGGGGACCCTGGATTTAGGAATACTGGGTTTGGGACCCTGGATTTTGGGGACCCTGGACTGCAGCCCCTGCCAGTGGGGACAGTGAGGGTGGGGACCCTGGTCTGAGGACCCTGGATTTTGGGGACCCTGGATTTAGGAATACTGGGTTTGGGGACTCCGGACTTGGGGACCCTGGGTCTGGGGACCCTGGATTTTGGGGACCCTGGATTTAGGAATACTGGGTTTGGGGACTCCGGACTTGGGGACCCTGGGTCTGGGGACCCTGGATTTTGGGGACCCTGGATTTAGGAATACTGGGTTTGGGGACACTGGACTTGGGGACCCTGGACTGCAGCCCCTGCCAGTGGGGACAGTGAGGGTGGGGACCCTGGGTCTGGGGACCCTGGACTTGGGACCCTGGGTCTGGGGACCCCGCGGGGCTCTCCTCACCTGTCATAGATGGGACCCTTGAAAGTCGGGTCATACTTCTGCGGCGTTCCTGTGGGGAGGGAGAGGAATGGCGATGAGGAGCGGCTGTGGCGGGAGGAAGGCACTCCTCATCCTCCTCACCCCACAGCGAAGAAGCCAAACGCTTCCTAAAAAAAACCCCTCGGGATAAATCAGGAAAACATCTGCGGATCCGCTTCCCGAGCTGGGAAACAACGGCTCCCTCGGAAAACGCATTCCCACAGGTGGCTCTGCCCAAAAACGTCCCCAAAGCCCCGAAATCCCACGGAACCCCCGAAACACCGAATCCCACGGAAACCCCAAAACACCGAATCCCACGGAAACCCCGAAACACCGAATCCCACGGAAACCCCAAAACACCGAATCCCACGGAACCCCAAAACACCGAATCCCACGGAAACCCCGAAACACCGAATCCCACGGAAACCCCCAAAACACCGAAATCCCACGGAAACCCCAAAACACCGAATCCCACGGAACCCCCAAAACACCGAATCCCACGGAAACCCCGAAACACCGAATCCCACGGAAACCCCCAAAACACCGAAATCCCACGGAAACCCCAAAACACCGAATCCCACGGAACCCCCAAAACACCGAATCCCACGGAAACCCCGAAACACCGAATCCCACGGAAACCCCGAAACACCGAATCCCACGGAGCGCCGAGGAGCCGCGGGGGCAGAGCGGGCCCGGGGGGGTCCCCGGGGGTCCCGGCCCCGCCGCCGCCGCCCCGGCGCCGCCGCCGCCGCCGCTCCGCTTTATTTTTAGGGTGGGAACGGAGCCAGCGTGGGAGCGGCCCCGGGCGGGGGGGGCCGGGGATTTGGGGTGGATTTGGGGGGGGTCGCAGCGGCCCCAAGACACGGACATGTGTTTCTTTTGGGGGGGGGTCACCCCAATAAGCATTTATCGTGCCGAGAACGCGTTTGTTGTGGGATATTTGGGGGGGGATCTCCCCTCTCCGAACCTCCAAGAACAGGGCGGGGGGGTCAGGGGTCAGAACCGGAACCGGCAGCGATCCCGGGACAGCCCCGGCGCCGCGGTGACGCCCCAGAACCGCCGGAGCCGGTTTGTCCCGCTTGGCCCCGCTCTGTCCCGGCGCCGGCTCCGAGCGCGGCCGTCGGGCCGGTTCTGCGGCCGCCGGGCAGGGCGGCCCCAAACCCCCCCCGGAACCCCCCCAGACCCGAGCGCCCCCTCCGCAGCCCCCCAAAAACCGCGGCCCCCGCTCCGTGCGGGGCGCGGCCGCTTTTGCTTTCGCTTTGCGCCGCCGTTTCCAGCGCCGTTTTCCGCCCATTTCGGGTTTGTTTTCCGCCCTTCCCCGCGGCCGTTTGACTCCTTCCGCGCCGAACCGAGCGCAGGAAGCCCCCAAAGGCGCCCCCCAAAACCGCGGGGGAGCCCCCAAAACGCCCCCAGCCCGCAGCGCGAGGAGCCCCCCGACCCTCCGGGAACCGCGAACGGAGCCCCCCGAGCCCGGGCGAGCCCCCGAAGCCTCCCCCGAGCCCCGGCCGCGCTTTGAGCCCCCAGAGGTGCCCCCGGGGCCCCGGTACCGTGTTTGCCGTAGTAGTTGTCCCCGTGTCCCCCCATCCCGGCGAGCGCCCCGAGCCCCCGGACCCGCCGCCGTTGCCGTTCCCGTTCCGTTCCCGTCCGTGCTGGGCTGGGCTGGGCTCGGGCGACCCCGCCCCCGTCACGGCCACCCCAAAATCCGCCCTCCGGGGCACGAACGCGGCCCAAACCCCGCCCCGGAGAGCGCCGGCCGCCCGCGCGGGGGAACCGGGGATAGCGGGCACCGGCACCGGGGAACCGGGGGGAACCGGGGACAGCGGGCACCGGCACCGGGGGAACCGGGGGCACTGGGACAGGGCACCGGCACCGGGGCACCGGGGAACCACCGGCAGGGAGCACCGGGGACCGGGGGAGCACCGGCACCGGGGAAACGGGAGAGCGGGCACCGGCACCGGGGGGAAACGGGGACAGCGGGCACCGGCACCGGGGAACACCGGGGGAACCAGGGGAGAGCGGGCACCGGCACCGGGGGAACACCGGGGGGAACCGGGGACAGCGGGCACCGGGGGGCTCCTGTACCGGGGCAACACCGGGGAGAACCGGGGGGAAACGGGAGATCGGGCACCGGCGGGAAACGTGGACAACGGGCACCGGCACCGGGGGGCTCCGCTGAGAACCGACTCCTGCACCGGGGGGAACCGGCTCCGTGCCCGGGTGGCAACGGGGAGAACGGGCTGTGGTGCCGGAGGGAACCCGGGGGTTACCGGGGAGTTCCGGCACCGGGAGAAGCCGAGGAGCTCCGGTAGCGGTACCGGGCAGCCCCGGGGCGCGGCGCGGCCCCGCCGGCCCCGGTGCAGAGGTTGGGAACGGGCGGGCAAGGTCCGGTTCGTGCCGGGAAAGGGCCGGCGGGCGGTGCCGCCCCGTGCCCGCCCCGGTTCTGTTCGGGTAAATCAATCACCGGCGGCGGCGGGCGGGATCCCGGCTGCGCCCATAGGCCGCCGGTGATGTCAGGGCTGCGGGGGCCCCCCCGCGCTCCGCGAACAAAGGCCCCGCCCGGGGATAACGGGGGCGCGGGGCCGGTCCCGCCCCTCCCTCCCTCCGCTGGGGGAGCGGGCACCGGGGACAGCCCCGGGAGCCGCCGGGACCCCCGAGCCCCCCGAAACAGCCCCCAAACCGTGCCGGGCTCGGGGGTCCCAGGGGCCGGACGGGGGAACCCCAAACGCGGGGGGTCCCCAAACGCGGGGGGTCCCCAACACGGGGGTCCCCAAATGTGGGGGTCCCCAAATGTGGGGGTCCCAAACGCGGGGGGTCCCCAAACACGGGGGGTCCCCAAATGTGGGGGTCCCAAATGTGGGGGTCCCCAAATGTGAGGGTCCCCAAACGCGCGGGGGAACCCCAAACACGCGGGGGTCCCCAAACAGGGGAGTCCCAAACGCGGGGGTCCCCAAACGTGGGGGTCCCCAAACACGGGGGTCCCCAAACAGGGGGGATCCCCAAACACGCGGGGATCCCCAAATGCGGGGGTCCCCAAACGTGGGGGTCCCCAAACGTGGGGGTCCCAAACAGAGGGATCCCCAAACACGGGGGTCCCCAAATGCGGGGGTCCCCAAACACGGGGGGTCCCAAACACGCGGGGGTCCCCAAACACGGCGGGTCCCAAACGCACGGGGGGTCCCCAAACACGGGGGTCCCCAAACAGGGGGATCCCCAAACACGGGGGGATCCCCAAACAGGGGGGGTCCCCAAACACGGGGGTCCCCAAACGTGAGGGTCCCAAACACGGGGATCCCCAAACAGGGGGGATCCCCAAATGCGGGGGTCCCCAAACGCGGGGGTCCCTGAACCCGCGTGTCCTCAGCCTTGGGACAGAACCAGGGGGATCCCCAAACCTGAAGGGTCCAAACCCCCTCTGGGTCCCCAAACCCGGGGGTCCCCACGGGGCCCCAAACCCGAGGGGTCCCAAGCCGGGGGTCTCCAAAACCCTGAGAGTGCCCAAAATTTGGGATTTCCCCAAACCGGAGACCCCAAACCCGAGGGGTCCCAAGCCGGGGGTCTCCCAAACCCTGAGGGTGCCCAAAATTTGGGATTTCCCAAAACCGGAGACCCCAAACCCGAGGGGTCCCAAAGCCGGGGGTCTCCAAAACCCTGAGGGTGCCCAAAATTTGGGATTTCCCAAAACCGGGGGGTCCCAGAGCCGGGGATTGCAAACCCGGGGGTCCCAAACCGGGGGGTCCTGGGCAGCCCCGGGAGGGGCGGGGGATGCTCGGTACCGTAATCGCCGTTCGGGCAGCCCCGGGAGGGGCGGGGGATGCTCGGTACCGTAATCGCCGTTCGGGTCCCTCCTGCCCGCGGGCCGGTCCATGGCGGCGGCGGCTCTGGGCGGCTCCCCCGGTAGCCCCGGTAGCCCCCGGTCCCCCCCGGGCTGTGGCTGCGGGCGGGGCGGCTCCGGGCCCGGCCCTCAGCACCGGATCCGCCCTCGGGGCCGGGCCCGGGGCCGTCCCGCCCCGCCCGGGGCTCAGCGGGACCGGAGGATGCGGGGGGGGGGTCTGGGGGTGCAGGGACCCCCCCGAGGGGAATCCGGGGGTCTGGGGGTGCAGGGACCCCCCCCCGGGTCTGGGGGCTCGGGGGGCCATGCACAGTGGGGGATGTTGGGATACAGAGACCCCCGGAGGGGTCTGGGGTGCAGGGACCCCCCCCGAGGGGAATCCGGGGGTCTGGGGGTGCAGGGACCCCCGAGGGGAATCCCTCCCAACAGGGGGATGTTGGGGAGTTCAGGGACCCCTCCCAAAGGGAGAGATGGGGGGTTCAGGACCTCCCTGGGGGGGTCTGGGGGTGCAGCGACCACCCAGAGTGGGGAATGGGATGGTTGGGGGGGTGTGGAGACCCCTCATGGGGGGGCCCACAGGGGGTCCGGGGGGTGCGGCGACCCCCAGGGTGGGGAATCCAAGAGTCAGGGGCTGCGGGGACCCCCCAAGAGGGAGAATTTGGGGGTGCAGAGACCCCGACCCCCCCCCAGGGTGGGGCACATCCAGGGGTCCCAAACCCCCCCCCTTAGAACGGTCTCGGGGTCCCACGCACGCCCCCGCCCCAAACCTGTGGGGTCGGGCTGGGGGCGGCCGAAGCCCCCGGGCAGTGGCCGAGCCCGGGGGTCCCCCCCGAGCGCCGGGGTGCGACCCCCGCCCGGGGCGGGGAGCGGGGCCGGGCCGTCCCCTTTAAGGCCCCTGGGCGCAGCCGCTCACCTGGGCAGGTGACGGTGCCGGAGGTGACGGTGCCGCGCGGGCGCCATGGCCGCCTCCGCCCTCTTCATCCTGGACCTCAAGGGGAAGGTGAGACCCCCGCCCGCGCCCCAAACCCCCCGGGGGACACCCCAGTGTCCCCTCTGTCCCTGAGGGTCACCCAAGGTCACGGCGGTGACCCCGTGACCCCCAGGATTTGGGGAGGGGGGGGGTGATCCATGTGTGACCCCCCCTCGCAAACCCAGCCGGGGTCACCGGGGTCACCGGGGTGGGGGACACGCCACTGTCCCCTCTGTCCCCGAGGGTCACCCAAGGTCATGGCGGTGACCCCGTGACCCCGAGGTGGGGTGAGCGGCTTTGGGGGAGGGGGTGTCCCCATTTTTAACCCCACCCCCCCACCCACCCCCCAGCCGCTGATCAGCCGCAACTACAAAGGGGACGTGGGGCTGGGGGCGATCGAGCACTTCATGGGGGCCCTGCTGCAGCGCGAGGAGGAGGGCACGCTCACGCCCGTGCTCACCCACGGCCCCGTGCACTTCCTGTGGATCAAACACGCCAACCTGTACCGTATCCTCCGGGACCCCCAAATCCTCTGGGACCCCCCTCAAATCCTGCCAGGATCCCCCAAATCCTGCCGGGACCCCCTCCCCAAACCCCGCCGGGACCCCCAAACCCCACCGGGACCCCCAAACCCTGGGGACCCAAACACGCCCCTGCACTTCCTGTCCTCCAAACACCCCAACCTCAAACCCTCCCAGGACCCCCCAAATCCTGCCGGGACCCCCCTCAAACCCTGCCAGGACCCCCAAACCCTGGGGACCCACCGGGCCCCCCACGGCCCCGTGCACTTCCTGTGGATCAAACACGCCAACCTGTACCGTATCCTCCGGGACCCCCCTCAAACCCTGCCGGGACCCCCCCCCAAACCCTGCGGGACCCCCAAACCCTCCCGGGACCCCCCTCAAACCCAGGACCCCCAAACCCTGTGGATCAAACACGCCCCCCTGTACCCGTCCTCCTGACCCCCCTCAAATCCTGTACCCCGTCCCTCCGACCCCCCCCCAAATCCTCCGGGACCCCCAAACCCTCCCGGGACCCCCAAACCCTGGGGACTCACCGGGGCCCCCATGGTCCCGTGCACTTCCTGTGGATCAAACACGCCAACCTGTACCGTATCCTCCGGGACCCCCTCAAACCCCGCCGGGACCCCCCCAACCCTCCCGGGACCCCCCCTCAAACCCCACCGGGACCCCCCCAAACCCCGCCGGGACCCCCCAAACCCTGCCGAGACCCCTCCCCAAATCCTGCCGGGACCCCCAAACCCTGCTGGGACCCTCAAACCCTCAAACCCCCCCCAACCCCAGGGACCCCCCAAACCCTCCCGGGACCCCCCCTCAAACCCCGCCGGGACCCCCCCAAATCCTGCCGGGACCCCCTCCCCAGACCCCGCCGGGACCCCCCAGCCCCCCAGCGGGGCCCCCCGTTTTCCTTAACCCCCGCAGTGGTGGCCACCACCAAGAAGAACGGCAACGCCTCCTTGGTCTTCTCCTTCCTCTACAAGGTGGTGGAGGTGAGCCGGGGTCTCAGTGGGGGCTTGGGGGGTGAGGACCACCCCAGCTCAGGGTGTCCCCTCCCCGGTGGGGGTGACGGGTGCCGGGTGTCCCCCCCAGGTGTTCTGTGAGTATTTCAAGGAGCTGGAGGAGGAGAGCATCCGCGACAACTTCGTCATCGTCTACGAGCTGCTGGACGAGCTGATGGACTTCGGCTTCCCGCAGACCACGGACAGCAAGATCCTGCAGGAGTGAGGATGAGGAGGGCGCTGGGGGGGCTGGAGCCCCGAGCCCCTGACCCCTGGACCCCCCCCCCAGGTACATCACCCAGGAGGGGAACAAGCTGGAGACGGGCAGGTCGCGGGTGCCCACCACGGTGACCAACGCCGTGTCCTGGCGCTCCGAGGGGCTGCGCTACAAGAAGAACGAGGTGTTCATCGACGTCATCGAGGCCGTCAACCTGCTGGTCAGGGGGCATTGAGGGGCATGGGGGGCACGGGTGGACATGGGGACATGGGGGGCATGAGGGACATGGGGGGCATGGGGACATTGGGGGACATGGGGGTTCATCGACGTCATTGAGGCTGTCAACCTGCTGGTCAGGGGGCACGGGGGCACGGGGGCATGGGGGGCATTGCGGGACATGGGGGACATGGGGGGGGCATGGAGGGCATGGGGGGCATGGGGGCACATGGGGGCATTGGGGGGGCATGGGAGCATCGGCGTCATCGAGGCCGTGAACCTGCTGGTCAGGGGGCATTGGGGGGCACGGGGGCACGGGGGCATTGGGGGCACAGGGGGCATGGGTGTTCATGGGGTCATCGGGGGCCGTCAACCTGCTGGACATGGGGCACATGGGGGGCATTGGGGGACATGGGGGCATCGGAGGGTCATCGAGGCCGTGAACCTGCTGGTCAGGGGCATTGGGGACATGGGGGCATGGGGGACATTGGGGGACATGGGGGCATGGGGGTTCATTGGGTCATCAAGGCTGTCAACCTGCTGGTCATGGGGGCATTGGGGGCACGGGGGGGCATGGAGGGCATGGGGGGACATGGGGGCACATGTGGACATTGGGGGACATCAAGGCCGTCATTGGGGGTCATGGGGGCACAGGGGGGCATTGGGGGGACATGGGGGGCATTGGGGGACATTGGGGGACATGGGGGCATGGGGGGCATTGGGGGACATGGGGGGCATGGGGGGGCATTGGGGACATGGGGGCATGTGGGGCACTGGGGGGGGATGTGGGGGGCATTGGGGACATTGGGGGACATGGGGCCGGGGGGGGCATGGGGGCTGAGCCGGGGGACATGATCGGGGCATGGGGGCATTGGGGGGATCGAGGGGGCATTGGGGGACATGGGGGCATGCCCGGGCTGGGGCATGGGGGACATTGCCAGGACAGGGGGTGCCATGGGGGGCACCAGGGGACATGGGGACATGGGGGGCATGGGGGGCAAGGGGCATTGGGGGCATGGGGGCACAGGGGCATGGGGGGGACATGGAGGGCATGGAGGGCATTGCGGGACATGGGGGACATGGGGGGGGCTGGGGGCATTGGGGGACATGGGGGCATGGAGGGCATTGGGGGGACATGGGGGCATGGGGGCATTGGGGGACATGGAGGGCATGGGGGAGTCGGGGGGCATTGGGGGTTCATGGAGGGCATGGGGGTCCCGGGGACATGGGGGACATTGGGGGACATTCATCCCCCTGGGGGGGCATTGGGGGCATGGAGGCATTGGGGGGACATGGGGGCATGGAGGGCATTGGGGGACATGGGGGCACAGGGGGGGGGGGGGTGGGGCTGGGACATGGGGGGGCATCTATGGGGCTGGGGGCATTGGGGGCACATGGGGGCATGGGGGCTGGGGGAATGGGGATTGGGACCCCGTGCGGGCACCTGGGGGCTGGGATGTGCGGGCTGGGGGGTAGGCTATGGGGCTGGGACCCTCGGCTGGGGGTATCTATGGGGCTGGGACCCCCGGCTGGGGCTCCTGGGGCAGGGACCCTGAGCTGGGGCCGGCAAACCCAGGCTGGGGCCGGGGCCAGCTGCCAGCCAGGGACCCTGCGGCTGGGTGGCTCCTGTGGGGGCTGGGACTCCGGCTGGGGGCTCCTGTGGGCTGGGACCCCAAGCTCAATGGGGCTGGGACCCTGGGGATGGGGCTCCTGTGGGGCTGGGACCTCAACTGGGGCTCCTGTTCGGCTGGGACCCCCGGCTGGGGGGCTGGGCTGGGGGGGCTGGGACCCCCGGCTGGGGGCTCCTGTGGGGCTGGGACCCCCGGCTGGGGGCTCCTGTGGGGCTGGGACCCCCGGCTGGGGGCTGCAAACCCAGTCCGAGGTTTGGGGCCGCATTCTGAGGGGCTGGGATCCCTCCCCGTGTGTCCAGCACCTCTGTCCCTGCGGCCAGGACCCCTCCGGGGCGATGGGGACACCTGGGGGACACCTGGGGGACACCTGGGGGACACCTGGGGGACACCTGGGGACCTCTCCTGGAGTGATGGGGACACCTGGGGACACCTGGGAACCCCTCCTGAGGCAATGGGGACACCTGGGGACACCTCAGGGACACCTGGGGGACACCTGGGGACCTCTCCTGGAGTGATGGGGACACCTGGGGACACCTCGGGACACCTCGGGGACACCTGGGGGACACCTGGGAACCCCTCCTGAAGCGATGGGGACACCTGGGGACACCTCAGGGACACCTGGGGGACACCTGGGGACCCCTCCTGACGTGATGGGGATACCTGGGGACCACATCTGGGATGATGGGGACACCTGGGGATGTGAGTGGGACACCTGGGGACACCTCCTGGGGCGATGGGGACACCTGGGGACCCTTCCTGGGGCGATGGGGACACCTGGGGACACCTCGGGAACACCTGGGAACCTCTCCTGGAGTGATGGCGACACATGGGGATGTGAGGGGGACACCTGGGGACCCTTCCTGAGGCGATGGGGACACCTGGGGGACCCCCAGGGCGCTCCAGGTGTGACCCCTGTGCCTCTCCCCTCGGTGAAGGGGTATCTCTGGGGCTGGGACCATCATCGGCTGGGGGCTCCTGTGGGGTGGGACCCCATGGTCAAGCTGCAAACCCAGATGTCCCCCTGGGCCCTGCCATGGTCAAGGTGGGCCCCCTCCCGTGGGGTTGTGACCCTGCCATGGTCAGGTGAGCCCTGGTGTCCCCCTGCCCCCCTCATGGTCAAGGGACACCTGGGGACACCTGGGGACACCTGGGGACCTCTCCTGGGCCCCTGGGGACACATGGGGATGTGCCCACCTGGGGTCCCCCTCCCCCTGCCATGGGGACACCTGGGGACACCTGGGGACCTCTCCTGGAGTGATGGGGACACATGAGGATGTGAGAGGGATACCTGGGGACCCTTCCTGAGGTGATGGGGACACCTGGGGGACCCCCCCTGCCATGGTGTGAGGTGAGCCCCTCCCCCCCTGAAGCCGCCATCTGGTCAAGTCCATCATCGGGTTCCCCCCGGGTGGAGATCATGGTCAAGGTGAGCCCAGGTGTCCCCCCCTGCCCCTCGGGGACCCCCAATGGGCCCCTGCCATGGTCAAGGTGAGCTCAGGTGTCCCCCCTGCCCCTGCCATGGTCAAGGTGAGCCCAGGTGTCCCCCCTGCCCCTGCCATGGTCAAGGTGGCCAAGGTGAGCCCAGGTGTCCCCCCTGCCCCTGCCATGGTCAAGGTGAGCCCAGGTGTGTCCCCCTGCCCCTGTCATGGTCAAGGTGAGCCCAGGTGTCCCCCCCTGCCCCTGTCATGGTCAAGGTGAGCTCAGGTGTCCCCCTGCCCCTGCCATGGTCAAGGTGAGCCCAGGTGTCCCCCTGCCCCTGCCATGGTCAAGGTGAGCCCAGGTGTCCCCCCCAGCCCCTCGGGGACCCCCGCCCGGCCCTGCCACCCCCGCGTGTCCCCGCAGGCCAAGGGCCAGTTCAAGAAGCAGTCGGTGGCCAACGGCGTGGAGATCTCGGTGCCGGTGCCCAGCGACGCCGACTCGCCCAAGTTCAAGACCACGGTGGGCTCGGCCCGGTACCTGCCCGAGAGGAACGTGGTCATCTGGAGCATCAAATCCTTCCCCGTGAGCAGCTCTGCCCTGGGGTGTCCCCACTGTCCCCAAATCCTGCCCTGGGTGTCCCCAAATCCTGGCCTGGGTGTCCGCCCTGTCCCCCAAATCCTGGCCTGGGTGTCCCCCCTGTCCCCCAATTCCTGGCCTGGGGTGCCCCCCAAATCCTGGCCTGGGGTGCCCCCGAAATCCTGGCCTGGGTGTCCCCACTGTCCCCCAAATCCTGGCCTGGGGTGTCCCCCCTGTCCCCCAAATCCTGCCCTGGGGTGTCCCGACTGTCCCCCAAATCCTGGCCTGGGTGTCCCCCCTGTCCCCCAAATCCTGGCCTGGGTGTCCCCCTTGTCCCTGAAATCCTGCCCTGGGCTGTCCCCACTGTCCCCCAAATCGTGCCCTGGGGTGTCCCCCAAATCCTGGCCTGGGTGTCCCAACTGTCCCTGAAATCCTGCCCTGGGGTGTCCCCGAAATCCTGGCCTGGGGTGTCCCCCCTGTCCCCCAAATCCTGCCCTGAGGTGTCCCCCAAATCCTGCCCTGGGTGTCCCCCCTGTCCCTGAAATCCTGGCCTGGGGGTGTCCCCCCTGTCCCCCAAATCCTGGCCTGGGTGTCCCCCCTGTCCCCCAATTCCTGCCCTGAGGTGTCCCCCAAATTCTGGCCTGGGGGTGTCCCCCCTGTCCCCCAAATCCTGGCCTGGGGTGTCCCCACTGTCCCCCAAATCCTGCCCTGGGTGTCCCGACTGTTCCCTAAATCCTGGCCTGGGGTGCCCCCCAAATCCTGCCCTGGGGTGTCCCCGAAATCCTGGCCTGGGGGTGTCCCCCTTGTCCCCGAAATCCTGCCCTGGGGGTGTCCCCACTGTCCCTGAAATCCTGCCCTGGGGTGTCCCCACTGTCCCCCAATTCCTGTCCCCCCATTCTGGGTATCCCCCAGCTCCTGTCCCCCCATCCCAGGGATCCCCTATCTCCTGTCCTGGGTTGTCCCCACTGTCCCCCAACCCCTCTCCCCCAATTCCTGTCCCCCAAATCCTGTCCTGGGGTCCCCAGTGTCCCCCAGCTCCTGGCCTGGGGACCCCCTGTCCCTGAAATCCTGGCCTGGGGTGTCCCCCCCGTGTCCCCCAGCCCCTGTCCCCACCCCGGGCTGTCCCCCCCCGTGTCCCCCAGCCCCTGTCCCCACCCCGGGCTGTCCCCCCCAGTCCGGGGGTGTCCCTGGGGGTCCCCATCGGGCTCTGTGCGGCGCCAGGGGGGGAAGGAGCACCTGATGCGCGCCCACTTCGGGCTGCCCAGCGTGGAGAAGGAGGAGGAGGAGGGCCGGCCGCCCATCGCCGTGCGCTTCGAGATCCCCTACTTCACCGTCTCGGGCATCCAGGTGCGCGGGGGGCTCCGGGGAGGGGTCCCGGGGGCTGGGGAGGGGTCCTGGGGGCTGGGGAGGGGTCCCGGGGTGTTTGGGGGGCAGGAACAGGGAGGGCAGTGGGGTCTCCGCAGGGTCTGGGGTCTCCAGGAGGGGATCCTGGGGGATTTTGGGGGTGGGACAGGAACAGGGTCTGGGGGTCTGGGGTCTCCAGGAAGGGATCCTGGGGATTTGGGGAGTGGGTGGGGGGGTTTGGGGTGGGGGTGACTCCCCGGTGCCCCCCCAGGTGCGGTACATGAAGATCATCGAGAAGAGCGGGTACCAGGCGCTGCCCTGGGTGCGCTACATCACCCAGAGCGGGGGTGAGTCGGGACCCCCGGGACCCCCGCCCGGATCCCCAAATTCCCCTGAGACACCCCAAACCCCCCGGGACCCCCAGCCCGGATCCCCAGCTCACCTCCTGTCTCTGTCTTGCAGATTACCAGATCCGCACCAACTGAGGGGGGGGTCTGCCGTGGGACCCCCGACCCCCATGGACCCCCCCCTGCTCTGCCCCAATAAAGATGGAGCTGAGACCCCGTCCCGCTGCTCTGGGGGGTCTCGAGTGGAAACAGAGCGGGGGGGGTCCCGGTCCCAGTTTGGGGGTCCCGGGTGAGAGGGGCGATATGGGGCAGGGGGCGCTGTGGGCCCCACCCGCTTCTTTGCGCGCCGTTGCCCTTTTAAGAGCGGGAAGGGGCGGGGCTTCCCGGCGGAGGGAGGGGCGGGGCGTTCTCGTCGCGTGGCGGCGGATCCGGAAGTGGCGGGCGGTCACGTGGGCGGCCATGGCGGAGCCCGGGCTCCGCGTGAATGCGGCGTTCGCGGAGCGCTACGGGCGGTACCGGCGGCGGGAGGAGCTGCAGCGGCGTGAGGCACCGGGAACGGGGCTGGGAACCGGGCTGGGAACGGGGGAACCGGGAACGGGGGAACCGGCGGTACCGGCGGCGGGAGGAGCTGCAGCGGCGTGAGGCACCGGGAACGGGGCTGGGAACCGGGCTGGGAACGGGGGAACCGGGAACGGGGGGAACCGGCGGTACCGGCGGCGGGAGGAGCTGCAGCGGCGTGAGGCACCGGGAACGGGGCTGGGAACCGGGCTGGGAACGGGGGAACCGGGAACGGGGGAACTGGGAACGGGGGAACCGGGAACGGGGGGAACCGGCGGTACCGGCGGCGGGAGGAGCTGCAGCGGCGTGAGGCACCGGGACCGGGGCTGGGAGCGGGGAAACCGGGAACGGGGGAACCGGCGGTACCGGCGGCGGGAGGAGCTGCAGCGGCGTGAGACACCGGGAACGGGGCTGGGAACCGGGGCTGGGAACGGGGGAACCGGGCGGGAGGAGCTGCAGCGGCGTGAGGCACCGGGAACGGGGCTGGGAGCGGGGCTGGGACCGGGAACGGGGAACCGGGAACGGGGGAACCGGGCTGTACCGGCGGCGGGAGGAGCTGCAGCGGCGTGAGGCACCGGGAACGGGGCTGGGAACCGGGCTGGGAACGGGGAACCGGGAACGGGGCTGGGAACCGGGCTGGGAGCGGGGAACCGGGAACGGGGGGAACCGGGCGGTACCGGCGGCGGGAGGAGCTGCAGCGGCGTGAGACACCGGGAACGGGCCGGGAACGGGGCTGGGACTGGGAACGGGGGGAACCGGGCGGTACCGGCGGCGGGAGGAGCTGCAGCGGCGTGAGGCACCGGGAACGGGGAAAACGGAACCGGGAACGCGGCTGGGAACGGGCGGGAGCAGCTGCAGCGCCGTGAGACACCGGGAATAGGGCTGGGAACCGCGAACGGGGCTGGGAGCGGGCGGGGAACCGGGCGGGAGGAGGTGCAGTGGTGTGAGACA
Organism: Emberiza elegans; assembly: GCA_024865655.1. Lineage (NCBI taxonomy): Eukaryota > Metazoa > Chordata > Aves > Passeriformes > Fringillidae > Emberiza > Emberiza elegans. The sequence continues at coordinate 319,207 of JALJVW010003366.1, read as the reverse complement.
CCGGGAACGGGGAAAACGGGACCGGGATCGGGACGGGGGAGAACGGGACCAGGAACGGGACCCGCGATCGGGGGGAACCGGTGCCCCCGGTGCCCCCGGTGTTGGTCTCGCCCCGGTCCCCCCCGGTGCTGAGCGCTCCCGGTGCCCCCGGCAGTGCGGGACCGTTACGGTGACGCCGCCGACAGCGGCGACAGCTCCAGCTCCGAGTCCAGCGGGGACGATGTGGTGAGTGCGGGGGGGGATCCCGGTGCCGGTGACCCCCCGGTGACCCCCGGTGACCCCCCCGGTGACCCCCCCGTGACCCCCCCGGTGCCCCGCAGGCCCTGGACCCCCGCGAGGAGCGCGAGTTCTACCGGACGCTGGCGCTGCTCAAGACGCGCGACCCCCGCATTTACCGGGAGGACACCGCGTTCTACACCGGCCACGGTACCGGGGGGGGCCCGAGCCCGGGGGGGGGCCCGGAGCCGCCCCGAGCTCACCGGGAGCCCCCGCAGAGCCCGAGCAGGAGGAGGAGGAGGAGGAGGAGGAGGAGGAGGAGGAGGAGGAGGAGGAGGAGGAAGAGCGGGCGAGGCCGATGTTCCTGAAGGATTACGAGAGGACGGTGGTGCTGGAGCACCGGGGGTGAGCGGGGAATTTGGGAGGGGAGGGGGGGGGGGGATTTGGGGGGCGAGGGGGGAAATTTGGGAGGGGGCTCTGAGGGAGGGAATTTGGGGGGATTTGGGGGGGGGAATTTGGGGAGGGGCTCCCGGAGAGGGAATTTTGGGAAGGGAATTTGGGGGGGGGCTCTGTTGGGGGCTGGGGAATTTGGGGGGGCAGGGGGGGGGAAGATTGGGGAGGGAATTGGGGAGGGGCGAGGGAGGGGGAATTTGGGGAGGGGGCTCTGAGGGAGGGAATTTGGGGGTTGGGGGAATTTGGGGAGGGGGGCTCTTTGGGGAGGGGGCTCTGAGGGAGGGAATTTGGGGAGGGGCTCCGGAGGGGAATTTGGGAGGGGGTCTGGGGAATTGGGGGGGCTCTGTTAGGGAATTTGGGAAGGGGCTCTGGGGGGGTTGGAGGAATTTGGGGAGGGGCTCTGTTAGGAAATTTGGGGGCTGGGAATTTGGGAGGGGGCTCCGGGGATTTGGGGAGGGCTCAGGGGGGCTCTGGGAGGGGGAATTTGGGAGGGGCTCTGGGGGGATTTGGGGAGGGGTTCCGGGGAAATTCAGGGGAGGGGCTCTGGGGAGGGAATTTGGGGGAGGAAATTTGGGAGGGGCGAGGGGGGGGAAGATTGGGGAAGGGGCTCCGTTAGGGAATTTTGGGGAGGGGGCTCTGGGGAGGGAATTTGGGGAGGGGGCTCCAGGAGGCGAATTGGGGAGGGGGCTCTGTTAGGAAATTTGGGGGGGAAATTTGGGGAGGGGGCTCTGGGGAGGGAATTTGGGGGGGGAAATTTGGGGAGGGGGAATTGGGGAGGGGGCTCCGTTAGGGAATTTTGGGGAGGGAATTTGGGGAGGGGGCTCTGGGGGCGGGGGTTGGGGTCCCGAGCCCCCCCGGGGCTGCCCTGACCTTCCTCCCCCCCCAGCAAATACGTGGACGAGGAGGATGAGGAGGATGAGGAGGCGGCGGCCAAGCGGAGGAAGGTGGGGGGGGGGGGCAGGTGTGACCCCCCCCCCCAATCCCATTTCTGTCCCCTCAAATCCCCCCTGCCCCCCCAATCCTTGGCACTGCCCCCAAAATCCCCTTTTCCTCCCCAAAATCCATTTTGGTCTCCCCAAATCTCTTTATTTTTCCCCAAATCTCTTTATTTCCCCCCAAAATCCCATTTCTTCCCCCAAAATCCCATTTTTTCCCCCCAAAATCCCATTTCCCCCCCTAAAATCCCATTTCCATTTCCCCTCCCAAATTTGCATTTTTTCCCCAAAATTTCCCCAATTTCTCCCCCCCCATTTTTCCCTCCAATTTCCATTTTTTTTCCCCCCAAAATCCTTTTCCCCCCAAACCCCTTTTTCCCCCACAAATCCCATTTTCCCCCCCCATTTTCCCCCAATTCCCATTTTCCCCAATTTCCCATTTTTCCCAAAACCCCTTTTTTTCCCCCAATCCCATTTTCCCCCAATTTCCCATTTTTCCCAAATTCCTTTTTTTTTTCCCCCAATTCCCATTTTTTCTCAATTTTTTTCCCCAAATTCCCATTTTTCCCCCCATTTTTCCCCAAACTCCTATTTTTCCCTAATTCCCATTTTCCACCCAAATCCCCATTTTTCCCCAAATCCCATTTTCCCCCAATTTCCCATTTTCCCCCAATTTCCCATTTTCCTCCAATTCCCATTCCCCCCAAATTCCCATTTTTTTCCTAAATTCCCATTTTCCCCCCAATTCCCATTTTCCCAAATCCCCATTTTCCCCCAAACTCCCATTTTTCCCAAATCCCCATTTTCCCCCAATTTCCCATTTCTTCCCAATTTCCCATTTTTCCCCAAATCCCCATTTTTCCTCTAAATTCCCACTTTTTCCCAAATCCCCATTTTCCCCAAATTCCCATTTTCCCCCAATTTCCCATTTTTCCCCCAAATTCCCATTTTCCCTCCAATTTCCCATTTTCCCCCAAAACCCCTTTTTTCCCCAAAACCCCTTTTTTCCCCCCAAATCCCCATTTTCCCCCAATTTCCCATTTTTCCCCTAAATCCCCATTTTTCCCCCAAATTCCCATTTCTTCCCAATTTCCCATTTTCCCCCCAATTCCCATTTTCCCCCCCAATTCCCATTTTTTCCCCAAACTCCCATTTTTTCCCAAATTCCCATTTCCCCAAATTCCCATTTTCCCCCAATTCCCATTTTTTCCCAAATCCCCATTTTCCCCCGGATCCCCATTTTTTCCCAAATTCCCACTTTCCCCCAAATCCCATTTTCCCCAATTTCCCATTTTCCCCCAATTTCCCATTTTTTCCCAAATTCCCATTTTCCCCAATTTCCCATTTTCCCCAATTTCCCATTTTTTCCCAAATTCCCATTTTTTCCCCCCAGATCGAGGCCTCCCCCAGCTACGCCGAGGAGCAGCGGGCGCTCAAGGAGAGGTGGGGGGGGGGTCCTGGGGTCTTTTGGGGGGGATTTTGGGGGGTCCCAGGGGTTTTGGGGGGGGTTTGGGGTTTTTGGGGGATTTTGGGGGTCCCAGGGATTTTGGGGGTCCTGGGGGTTTTTGGGGGATTTTGGGGGGTCCCAGGTTTTTGGGGGTCCCAGGGATTTTGGGGGGGGTCCTGGGGGCTCTGGGATTTTGGGGGCTCTGGGGTTTTTTAGGGGGGGGTCCTGGGGTTTTTTGGGGGGGATTTTGGGGGTCCCAGGGGGGGAGATTTGGGGGGGATTTTGGGGGCTCTGGGGTTTTTGGGGGATTTTTGGGGGCTCTGGGGTTTTGAGGGGGGTCCTGGGGTTTTGGGGGTCCCAGGCACCAGGGGTGACCCCGATTTTCCCTCCCCCCCAGTTTCAGAGCCTTCGTGGCCGAGAGAGCGAGGATGAGGAGGAGGAGGAGGAGGAAGGGGGGCGGGGCCCTGCTGCTGCCGGGCCCGGAGCCGGGAGGAGAAGGTGAGGGGGGCCGGGGGGTCCTGGGGCTTTGGGGGCTGGGGGGATCTCAGGGAGGTTTGGGGGTCTCTGGGGGGTTTGGGGGGTGCTGGGGAGGGGTCCTGGGGGTCTTTGGGGGTCCTGGGGGATCTCAGGGGGTTTGGGGGTCTCTGGGGGTTTTGGGGTCTCTGGGGGCTTTGGGGGTGATGGGGAGGGGGTCCCAGGGGCTTTGGGGGTCTCTGGGAGGGTTTGGGGGGTCCTGGGGGGATCTCAGGGAGGTTTGGGGGTTCTGGGGGTCTCTGGGGGGGTTTGGGGGTCTCTGGGGCACTTTGGGGGTGCTGGGGAGGGGTCCTGGGGGCTTTGGGGTCTCTGGGGGGTTTGGGGGTCTCTGGGGGTGGGGGGTGATGGGAAGGGGTCCTGGAGGGGGTTTGGGGGGGTCCTGGGGGGGTTTTGGGCAGTTTTTGGGGGTCTCTCACCCCATTTCCCCCCCCAGGCCGAGGAGGAGCAGCAGTTCCTGGGGGGGGGTTTGGGGGGGTCTCAGGGGGGTTTTGGGGGGGGTTTTTGGGGGTCTCTCACCCCCATTTCTCCTCCCAGCCCAAGGAGGAGCAGCAGTTGATGGGGGTTTTGGGGGTCCTGGGGCAGTTTTTGGGGGGGGTTTTGGGGGTCTCTCACCCCCATTTCCCCATCCCAGGCCGAGGAGGAGCAGCAGTTGATGGAGGGCGGTTTGGGGGGTCCCGGGGGGGTTTTTGGGGGTCTCTCACCCCCATTTCCCCCCGTCCCAGGCTGAGGAGGAGCAGCAGTTCCTGGGGGGGAGTTTGGGGGGTCTCAGGGGCAGTTTTTGGGGGGGTTTTTGGGGGTCTCAGGGGGGTTTTTTGGGGGGTTTTTGGGGGTCTCTCACTCCCATTTCCCCCCCGCCCCAGGCCGAGGAGGAGCAGCAGTTCCTGGGGGGGGTTTGGGGGGTCCCAGGGGCAGTTTTGGGGGTTTTGGGGTTTTTGGGGTCTCTCACCCCCCTTCCCCCAGGCCGAGGAGGAGCAGCAGTTCCTGGGGGGGGTTTGGGGGGTCCCAGGGGCAGTTTTTGGGCAGTTTTTGGGGGGGTTTTTGGGGGTCTCTCACCCCATTTCCCCCCCCAGGCCAAGGAGGAGCAGCAGTTCCTGGGGGGGGGTTTTGGGCAGTTTTTGGGGGGTTTTTGGGGGTCTCTCACCCCATTTCCCCATCCCAGGCCGAGGAGGAGCAGCAGTTCCTGGAGGGCAGGGTTTGGGGGGTCCTGGGGCAGTTTTTGGGGGGTTTTTGGGGGTCTCTCACCCCATTTCCCCCCTCCCAGGCCGAGGAGGAGCAGCAGTTCCTGCGCTGGCTGCGGGGCCAGGCCGAGCCCCCCCCGGAGCCCCTGCAGGACCTGGTGAGGGCTGGGAATGGGTCTGGGGGCTCTGGGGAGGGTCCTGAGGGGCTGGGAATGGGGCTGGGGGCTCTGGGGGGTCCTGAGGGGCTGGGAATGGGGCTGGGGACTCTGGGGAGGGGCCTGGGGGGTCTGGGGGCTCTATGGGGATCTGGGGGCTCTGGGGGGGGTCCTGAGGGGCTGAAAATGGGGCTGGGGGCTCTGGGGGGGGTCCTGAGGGGCTGGGAATGGGGCTGGGGGCTCTGGGGGGGGTCCTGAGGGGCTGGGAGGGTCTGGGGGCTCTGGGGGGGTCCTGAGGGGCTGGGAATGGGGCTGGGGGCTCTGGGGAGGGGCTGGGGGGGTCCTGAGGGGCTGGGGGGGTCTGGGGGTGGTTTGGGGGTCCTGGGGTGACCCCTCCCCATTTCTCCCCCAGGAGCCCCTGCAGCGGTTCTGGGGATGGGTCTGGGGGCTCTGGGGGCTCCGGGGATGGGTCTGGGGGCTCTGGGGAGGGTCTGGGGGCTCTGGGGGGTCCTGGGGGGGTCCTGGGGCTGACCCCTCCCCATTTCCCCCCCCAGCAGCCCCTGCAGCAGCTCTGGAGATGGGTCTGGGGGCTCTGGAGATGGGTCTGGGGGCTCTGGGGAGGCTCTGGGGGCCCTGGGGATGGGTCTGGGGGCTCCATTAAGGCTCTGGGGCTCTGGGGATGGGTCTGGGGGCTCTGGGGAGGCTCTGGGGGGTCCCGGGGTGACCCCTCCCCATTTATTCCCCCCCTCCCAGGAGCCCCTGCAGCGGTTCTGGGGATGGGGGCTCTGGGGATGGGTCTGGGGGCTCCATTAAGGCTCTGGGGGCTCTGGGGAGGGGCTGGGGCTCTGGGGATGGGTCTGGGGGCTCTGGGAGGCTCTGGGAGGCTCTGGGGGCTCTGGGGTGACCCCTCCCCATTTCCCCCCCCTCCCCAGGAGCCCCTGCAGCGGCTCTGGTCGGACCCGGCGCTGGAGCCGGGCGAGCGCTTCCTGCGCGATTACCTGCTGGGAAACGGCTTCAGGGAGCAGCACGAGGAGGAGGAGGAGGAGGAGGAGGAGGAGGAGGGGTGAGCCCGACCCCCCAATGACCCCCCCAGACCCCCAATGAGCCCCCCCTGACCCCCCCAGACCCCCAATGAACCCCTGTGACCCCCTGTGACCCCCCCAGACCCCCCAATGACCCCCCCAGACCCCCCAGACCCCCCTGTGACCCCCCAGACCCCCAATGACCCCCCAATGACCCCCCCAGACCCCCAATGGCCCCCCTCCCCCCATGAGCCCCCAAAGCCCCCCAGGAATGAGGTGGGGACCCCCAGACCCCCCAGACCCCCCTAGAGACCCCCCAGAACCCCTCAGGACCCCCAGACCCCCAGAGCCCCCCCAGCATCCCCACCCCCCCCCCCAGACCCCCCAGAGCCCCCCAGGACTGGGACCCTCAGAGCCCCCCTTAGACCCCCTAGGGCCCCCAGACCCCTCAGGGCCCCCCCAGACCCCCTCAGGGCCCCCCAGACCCCTCAGAGCCCCCAGACCCCTCAGGGCCCCCCAGACACCTCAGGCCCCCCAGACCCCTCAGGGCCCCCAGACCCCTCAGAGCCCCAGACCCCCAGACCCCCAGACCCCAGAGCATCCCCAGACCCCCAGGCCCCCAGACACCCAGAGACCCCTAGAAGCCCTCAGGGCCCCCCCATTGGGCCCCCCAGACCCCTCAGGGCCCCCCCCAGACCCCCCCCCAAACCCCCCAGACCCCCCCAGACCCCCAGACCCCCAGAGCATCCCCCCCCTCCCCCATGAGCAGAAGCCCCCAGACCCAGAGACCCCCCAGAGAACCCCCCAGAGCCCCCCCAGACCCCTCAGAACCCCCAGACCCCTCAGAGGCCCCCCTTAGAACCCCCAGACCCCCAGAGCCCCCCAGACCCCTCAGACCCCTCAGAGCCCCCCAGACCCCTTAGAACCCCCCTAGACCCCCAGACCCAGAACCCCCCAGAGCCCCCCAGACCCCCCCAGGCCCCCCCCAGACCTTCCCAGAGCCCCCAGACCCCCCAGAGCCCCCCAGACCCCTAGAACCCCCCAGACCCTCAGGCCCCCCAGACCCCCCAGAGCCCCCCAGACCCCTCAGAGCCCCCCAGACCCCCCCCCCCAGAGCCCCCCAGACCCCCCAGGCCCCCCCAGCCCCCCAAACCCCCTAGGACCCCCCAGACCATTCAGGGACCCCCCAGACCCCTCAAAGCCCCCTTGAGCCCCCCAGACCCCTCAGACCCCCAGAGACCCTTCAGAGACCCCACCCCTCAGAGCCCCCCAGACCCTCAGAGACCCCTCAGAACCCCCAGACCCCAGAGCCCCCCCCAGACCCTCAGAACCCCCCCAGACCCCTCAGAGCCCCCAGACCCCCCAGAACCCCAGACCCCCCAGACCCCTCAGAGCCCCCAGACCATCCCCAGCGCCTCCCCCACAGCCCCAGGGTGTGCAGTGGGGACCTATGACCCCCAATGACCCCCTGTGACCCCCCCTGCAGGCCCCCCAATGACCCCCCCGACCCCCGACCCCCGACGACCCCTCAAGACGCCGCGACCCCCTGGGAGGATGTTCCCAGGCCACCCTGCAGGGACTCCTCGGACGAGGGGAGCAGTTCCTACAGCCCAGCAGGATTGAGCCTGCCACAACTCCGCCTGAGGAGCCAGGGGAGCCCAGGTGGGGGGAGGAGGAACTGGGGGGGCCCAAATTGGGGTGGGGGCCCAAATTTGGGGGTCAGGGGGCAAAATTTGGGGTGGGGGGAATTTGGGGAATTTGGGGCCACTGGGGGAAAATTGGGGGATGAGGGGCAATTGGGGAGGGGGGGTGCCCGCCTGATGGGGTGGGGGGTGTGGGGGCTGGTTGGGGGGGCCCAGAGGAAATTTGGGGTTTGGGGGGGGCAAAATTTGGGGGTGGGGGGGCAAAAATTGGGGGGGGGCAAAATGGGGGATGAGGGGTTTTTGGGGTGGGGGGAAAATTGGGGTGGGGGGGGCAAAATTTGGGGATGGGGTTTGGGGGGGGGCTTTGGGGGGGAGGGAAAATTTGGGGGTGGGGGCAAAAATTTGGGCTCAGGGGGCAAAAAATTGGGGGGTGAGGGGTGAGAATTGGGGGGCTTTTGGGGAAACATTGGGGGGGTGGGAATTGGGGGGGGGGGGTGAAAATTGGGGGGGGGGGGGGCAAAAAATTGGGGGGGGGGGCAAAATTGGGGTGGGAGGGGAAATTTGGGGGTGGGGGGCAAAAATTGGGGGTTCTTTGGGGGTGAGGGGTGGGGGGGGGGGGGAGGGAATTTGGGGGTGGGGGGGGGAAAAAATTGGGGGTGGGGGGAAAATTTGGGGTTCAGGGAAAAAATTGGGGGGGGGGCGAAAATTGGGGGCACAATGGGGGGGGGGAATTGGGGGGGGGGAAGGAGGGGCAATTTTGTGGAAATTTGGGGTGGGGGCCCGGGTCCCGGGGGGGGACCTTTCCCCCCAGCCCAGATCCAGAGGTTCCCAGGATCCCACGGGCTTTTTGGGGGCTGGGGGGGGGGGCAGATTTTGGGGGCAGGGGTCCCCTGGACCCCTTCCTGGGTTTGGGTCAGTTTTGGGGTCCCTGACCCCTCCCAATGGGGGGCAGTTTCAGGGTCCATTCCGGGGTCCCTGAAAACTCCATTTTCCCTATTTGGGGCCAGATTTTGGGGTCAGTTTTGGGGGTCCCCACCCCTCCCCAATGGGGGGCACATTTTGGGGTCCGTTCCGGGGTCCCTGACTCCATTTTCCCGGGGGGGGGCAGATTTTGGGGTCAGTTTGGGGGGTCCCTGAGCCCTTTTCCCCCAATGGGGCGGATTTCGGGGTCCATTCCATTTTTCCCCACCCCTTTCCCTCGATGGGGGCAGATTTTGGGGTCTGTTTTGGGGGTCCCCACCCCTTTTTGGGGGTTGATTTTGGGATTTCCCCCAAATTCCGTTTGGGAACCCTGATTTTGGGTTCGGGACCCTGGGGTCCCCCAGACCCCTTTCCCATTTTTTTGGGGTCCATTCCGGGGTCCCTGACCCCATTTCCTTGGGTTTGGGGTCTGTTCCGGGGTCCTGGGGTCCCAACGGGGCATTTTTGGGGTCCATTCCAGGGGTCCCCCCTTTCCCTTTTTTGGGGGGGTCTGGGGTCCCTGGATTTTGGGGGCATTTTGGGGGTCCATTCCGGGGTCCCTGACCCCATTTCCCCGGGTGGGGGGGCAGAGTTTGGGGTCAGTTTTGGGGGTCCCCGACCCCTCCCCAATGGGGGCAGATTTTGGGGCCCATTCCGGGGGTCCCTGACCCCCTTTCCCTGGGTTTGGGGTCCATTCCGGGGGTCCCTGACCCCCATTTCCCCCGGTTTGGGTCAGGTTTGGGGTCCTGGTCCCTCCCCAATTTTTGGGGGGCACATTTTGGGGTCCTTCCGTTCCATCCCTGACCCCATTTCCCTGGGTTTGGGGCCCATTTTGGGGGTCCTGGGGGTCCCTGACCACCCCAATGGGGCAGTTTTTGGGGCCATTCCGGGGTCCCTGACCCCATTCCCCCCCCAGCTCCAGAGGCCCCCCCATCCATTTTTCCCGGCGCCCCCCAGGACGAAGGGCGGAGGAGCGGCGGGGGGGCCGCGCTTTGGGAAGAGGAAGGTGAGGGGGGGGGGGCCCGGGGGGGGTGGGGTCTTTGGGGGTCCCAAGGTCTGTGGGCCCCCAGGGTCCCGGTTTTGGGGGTCCTCAAGGCCCTCAAGGTCCTGGGGGGGCTTTTTTTGGGGCGCCTGGGGATTTTGGGGGCCTGGGGGCCTGGGAGGGGGGGTCCTGGGGAGGATTTGGGGGATTTGGGGGGCACCAGGTTTTTGGGGGGTCCCCAAACCCCAAATCCACCCTAAATCCCCAAACTCTCCCTCCCCCTGCCCCCTCCAGGCCCCATCAGGGGACCCCCAAGCAGCCAAATCCCCCCAAATCCACTGGGGGGGGGGGCCAAAATCCACTTTGAGGCCAAAAAACCCCAAACCAATGGGGAACTCCCCAATCGGGTGCTGGGGAGCCCCACCCCCCTTTGGGGGGGTCCTGGGGGATCCAAAATCCTTTTGGGGTCCTGGGGGAGTTTGGGGGTCCCCAAAATCCCCCCTGAGTCCCCCAAAACCCCCCAAATCCCCCAAAATCCTCTGGGGGGTTTGGAGCCCTGGGGGATCTCCAAAACCCCAAATCCCCCCTCTCTGGGGGTTTTTGGGGTCTGAGGGTCTCCAAACATTTTTGGGCCCCCAAAATCCCCAACCCCCAAATCCCAGGGGTCCTGGGGGTTGGGGGGATGGGAATCCTGGGGGTCCCTGGGGGTCCCTCTGGGGGCCACCCAAAACCCCTTGGGGTCCCCAAATCCCCCCAAACCCTCCACCCAAATCCCCCCTGGGGGCCCAAAATCCACCCCTAAACCCCCCAAACCACCCTGAGTCTCCCCCCCTCAGCCCCCAAATCCACCCAAAACCCCAAAATCCCCCTGGAGCCCCCCCAAAGGCCCCCAAATCCCCCTTGGGGTCTCTCCCTCCCCCCTAAACTCCCCAAAATCCCCCCTGAGCCCCCCAAAACCCCAAAGGAGGGCCAAAATCCCCAGGGGGTGAGCCCAAAACCCCCTTGACCCCCCCAAATCCCTGGAGGAGCAGCAGTTCCTGGGGAGTTTGGGGGTCCCCAGAAAACCTTTTGGGGTTTTGGGGCCTCAGCCCCCAAAATCCTTTTGAGCCCCCAAAATCCCCTGGCCCCCCAAAATCCCCAGCAGTTCCCCCAAAATCAGTTTTGAGGCCCCCAAACCCCTGAGGGTTTTCTTCCCTGAGCCCCCAAAATCCCCCAGGCCAAGGAGGAAAAGTTCCTGAGGTTTGGGGGGTCCCAGAGCAGTTTTTGGGGGTTTTTGGGGGTTTTGGGGTCCCCCAAACCCCTGAGCCCCCAAAATCCCCAGCATTCCCCAAAATCCCCCCTGAGCCCCAGTTTTTGGGGTTTTCCTGGGGTCCCCAAACCCCATCCAAGCCCCCCCCCCCCAGGCCCCCCCCCAAGGAGCCAGCAGTTGATGGAGGGGTGGGGGGTTTGGGGGGGGGCCCCCTTTTTGGGTCTGGGACCCCATCCTGAGCCCCCAGGGGGTCCCGGGGGGTCAGGGGTTCTTTGGGGACCCCTCCCAGAGCCGCCGGGGGTGAGTGGGGTCCCCAGGGGGAGGAAGAGGAGGGCTGGAGGGTGATGGGGGTCCTGGGGGGTCCTGGGGTGGGACCCCTCCCAAAGGGGCTGGGGGTGAGTGGGGTCCCCTGGGGTCCTGGGGGGTCCCCTCCCAAAGGGGCTGGGAGTGGGGTCCTGGGGGGGTCCTGGGGGAGACCCCTCCCAGGGGGGCTGGAGGGTGAGTGGGGGGTCTGGGGGTCCCGGGGGAGACCCCTCCCAGGGGCTGGAGGGGGAGGGGGGGGTCCTGGGGTCCTGAATGGGGCTGGGACCCTCCCCCAATCCTGTGGGGTCCCCCCCCAGATGATTGGAACTGGGACTCCTGGGGGGGCCGGGGGGAAGAGGAGGAGGAGGAGGAGGGGGGGGGGGGCTCTGGGAGCCAGGCTGGGGGGGACCCCGAGGGGGCTGGGGGGAGGAGGGGTGACCCCCAAAACCCTGGGGTGACCCTCCCCAAAACTCCTCCCCCCCCAAAACCCCCTGCAGCCCCCAAAACTGTGACCCCCTTGGGGCTGTGGGGTCCCCAAAAACTGGGTCCCCCCTCTGGGGGGGTCCCAAAACTGGGGGCTCTGGGGGGGTCCTGGGGGGTCCCCCAAAACTGACCCCTCCCCCATTTCCCCTCCCAAAACCCCTGACCCCCCTCTGGAGATGGGTCTGGGGCTCTGGAATGAGCCCCCCAAAACTGGGGAGGCTCTGGGGCCCTGGGGATGGGTCTGGGGCCCCCAAAACTGTGACTCCCCCTCTGGGGATGGGTCTGGGGGGGTCCCAAAACTGTGTCAGCTCTGGGGGGAGGTCCCCAAACACTGTGGGGGCCCCATTTATTCCCCCCAGGGGCCCCTGACAGGGTCTGGGGGCCACTGGGGATGGGTCTGGGGGGGGTCCCCCCTCTGGGGCTCTGGGGCCCCCCACGCCGGGGAGGGGGGGAGACCCCCTGGGGATGGGTCCGGGGGGCTCTGGGGAGGCTCTGGGGAGGCTCTGGGGGGCCCCCCAGGTGACCCCCCCAAATCCCCAGGAGCCCCCAAATACTCTGGGGAGGACCCGGCGCCTGGGGACCCCCTGAAATACCTGAGGGACCCCAAATACCTGAGAGAGACCCCAAATCGGAGGACTTCAAATAGCAGCACGAGGGGAGGAGGAGGAGGAGGGGGACCTTGGGGACCCCCCAAATACCTGCCCGACCCCCCAAATGACCCCCAGACCCCCAAATGGCCTGAGACCCCCCCAAATCCCCCCCAGACCCCCAATGAACCCCTGTGACCCCCCCAAATACCCAGACCCCCCCAATACCCCCCAGACCCCCAAATACCCAGAGACCCCCAAATCCTGAGAGACCCCAATGACCCCCAAATACCTGAGAGACCCCCAGACCCCCTGGCCCCCCAAACCCCTGAGACCCCAAATAGCAGACCCCCCCCAAATGAACCCCCCAGACCCCCCAGGCCCCCCAGACCCCCCAGACCCCCCAGAGACCCCCCAAATGAAACCCCTGTGAGACCCCCAGACATCCCCCCCCCCCTGCCAGAGCGAAGCAGCCCCAGGACCCCCAAACCCCCCAGACCCCTATAGAACACCCCCCCTGAGAGACCCCCAGAACCCCTCAGGGACCCCAGACCCTCAGAGCCCCCCAGACCCCAAATCAGAGCCCCCCAGACCCCTCAGAGGCCCCCAGACCCTCAGAGCCCCCCCAGACCCCCCAGATACCCCCCAGACCCTCCAGAGACCCCCCCCAGACCCCCAGAGACCCCCCAGAGCCCCCCAGACCCCTCAGAGCCCCCCAGACACCTCAGAGACCCCCCAGAACCCCTCAGGGCCCCCAGACCCCTCAGAGCCCCCCAGACCCCTGAGGACCCCCCCAGACCCCCCCCCCCCAACCCCCAGACCCCCCAGACCCCCCCCCCAGACCCCCCAGACCCCCAGAGCATCCCCACCCCCCCTGCCCCCCCCAGAAGCAGCCCCCAGACCCCCCAGGGTGGGGACCCCAGACCCCTTAGAACCCCCCAGAGACCCCCCCAGACCCCCCAGGACCCCCCAGACCCCCAGACCCCCCAGGACCCCCCCAGAGCCCCCCAGACCCCCCCCCCCAGACCCCCAGACCCCTCAGACTGTCCCCCAGACCCCCCCTGAGCCCCCCCCAAACCCCCCAGACCCCCCCCAGAGATCCCCCAGACCCCAGAGAGAGACCCCCAGAGCCCCCAGACCCCCAGACCCCCCAGGGCCCCCAGACCCCCAGAGCCCCCCAGACCCCCCAGAGCCCCCCACCCTTTAGAGACCCCCAGACCCCCAGAGAGGACCCCAGACCCCCCAGAGCCCCCCCCCCCAGACCCCAGAGCCCCCAGACCCTTTAGAGACCCCCAGACCCCTCAGAGCCCCCCAGACCCCCAGGGCCCCCAGACCCCTTAGAACACCCCTAGAGACCCCCAGACCATTGAGTCCCCGGGACCCCAGACCCCTCAAAGAACCCCCCTCCCAGACCCCTCAGACCCCTCAGAGACCCCCTGAGACCCCCAGACCCCTCAGAGCCCCCAGACCCCCTAGAGACCCTCAGAACTCCCCAGACCCCAGAGCCCCCCAGACCCCAGAACCCCCAGACCCCTCAGAGACCCCCAGAGCCCCCCCCAACCCCCCAGCCCCCAGACCCCTCAGAGCCCCCCCAGACCATCCCCAGCGCTCCCTTGACAGCCCCAGGGTGTGCAGTGGGGACCCCCTGTGACCCCCAATGACCCCCCTGTGCCCCCCCCTGTGACCCCTGTGACCCCGACCCCTGTGACCCCCCCCCCCAAGACCCCGTGACCCCCGTGCCCCCCAGGCCGGCCCTGCAGGACTCCTCGGACGAGGGGGCAGTTGGGACCTGTGCGCCAGCAGGATTTCGAGGCCACAACAATCAGCCCTAGGACCTGAGGAGCAGGGGCGGCCCAGGTGGGGCGGGGGTGGGGTGGGGGGGAAAATTGGGGTGGGGGCTCAAATTTGGGGGGTCAGGGGGAAAAATTGGGGTGGGGGGGGGCAAAATTTGGGGTGGGGGGCAAAAATTGGGGGATGAGGGGACAAGAATTGGGGTGGGGGGCGAAAATTGGGGTGGGGGGCGAAAATTTGGGGGTCAGGGAGTGGAAATTTGGGGGTGGGGGGCAAAAATTGGGGGGTAGGGGCCGCCACAAATTGGGGTGGGGGGGGAAAAATTGGGGGATGAGGGGACAACAAACATTGGGGTGGGGAGGTGAAAATTGGGGGTGGGGGAAAATTTGGGGGGGGGGCAAAATTGGGGGTGGGGGAGGTGGGAAAATTGGGGGGTCAGGAGGAGGTGAAAATTTGGGGTTTGGGGGGGCAAAATTTGGGGCTCAGGGGGCAAAATTGGGGTGGGGACAGTGAGAATTGGGGGCTGGGGGAAAATTTGGGGTGGGGGGTGGAAATTGGGGTGGGGGAAAATTTGGGGGGTGGGGGCAAAAATTAGGGGGGCAAATGGGGTGGGAGGTGAAAATTGGGGGTGGGGGGCAAAATTGGGGTGGGGGTGAAAATTGGGGGTGAGGGAAATTTGGGGGTGGGGGGGGAGGTTGGGGTGGGGGTGAGAAATTTGGGGGTCAGGGAGAAAATTTGGGGATTTGGGGGTAGGGGGGGGAAAATTGGGGGTGGGGGCAAAATTTGGGGGTGGGGGGCAAAATTGGGTAGGGGGCAAACACCTGGGGGCAGGAGGGGATTCATGGGGTGGAATTTGGGGTGAAGTTTGGGGGTCCCGGTTCCGTTTCCCCCACCCCAGATCCAGACGTTCCCACGGCGCGCTCCTCATTTTGGGGGGCTTTTGGGGGGCAGGGGGACATTGGGCAGCTTTTGGGGTCCTGACCCCAATTTGGGTTTGGGGTCAGTTTTGGGGGTCCCTGGGGACCCTCCCCCTGGGGGGGCAGTTTCGGGTGGGTCCATTCCCTGGTCCCTGACTCCATTTTCCCAGGTGGGGGGCCAGATTTTGGGGTCAGTTTTGGGGGTCCCTGACCCCTCCCCAATGGGGGCACATTTTGGGGTCCGTTCCGGGGGTCCCTGACTCCATTTTCCCGGGTGGGGGGGCAGATTTTGGGGTCAGTTTTGGGGGTCCCTGAGCCCTACCCAATGGGGGCGGATTTCGGGGTCCATTCGGGGAGTCCCCGACCCCCTTTCCCTCGATGGGGGGGCAGATTTTGGGGTCTGTTCCGGGGGTCCCCGACCCTTTTTGTGGGGGTTGATTTTGGGATTTCGGGGTCCGTTTCGGAGGTCCCTGACCCCCTTTCCCTGGGTTCGGGATTGGTTCTGGGGGTCCCTGACCCCCTTTCCCTGGTTTTGGGGTCCATTCCGGGGGTCCCTGACCCCATTTCCCTGGGTTTGGGGTCTGTTCCGGGGGTCCCTGACCCCTCCCCAACGGGGGCACATTTTGGGGTCCATTCCAGGGGTCCCCGACCCCCTTTCCCTGGGTTTGGGGCCCATTCTGGGGGTCCCTGACCCCTGCCCAATGGGGGCACATTTTGGGGTCCATTCCGGGGGTCCCTGACCCCATTTTCCCGGGTGGGGGGGCAGATTTTGGGGTCAGTTTTGGGGGTCCCTGACCCCTCCCCAATGGGGGCACATTTTGGGGTCCATTCCGGGGGTCCCTGACCCCATTCCCTGGGTGGGGGGGCACATTTTGGGGTCCATTCCGGGGGTCCCCGACCCCATTTCCCTGGGTTTGGGGTCGGTTCCGGGGGTCCCTGACCCCTCCCCAATGGGGGCACATTTTGGGGTCCCTTCCGGGGGTCCCTGACCCCATTTCCCTGGGTTTGGGGTCAGTTTTGGGGGTCCCTGACCCCTCCCCAATGGGGGCAGATTTTGGGGCCCCTTCCGGGGGTCCCTGACCCCGTTCCCCCCCCAGCTCCAGAGCTTCCCCCGCTCCATCCCCTCCTCGGTGCGGCGCCGGGACGAGCGGCGCAAGGAGCGGCGGGAGCAGCTCCGCGAGAGGAAGAGGAAGGTGAGGAGGGGGCGCGGGGCCCGGGGGGGGGTCGGGGGGTCCCGAGGCGCCCCCCCCGAGCCCCGTGCGCCCCCCAGGAGCGCGCCCGGCGCCGCGAGGAGCTCAAGCAGCTCAAGAACCTCAAGCGCGAGGAGCTCAGGGCGCGCCTGGCCCGCATCCGCGAGGCCTCGGGCGCCGGAGCCTTCGGCCTCAGCCTCGCCCTCCTCGAGGAGGATTTCGATCCCGCCCGCCACGACCAGCTCATGAACGTGGGTGTCCCCCAAAACCCCCCAAATCCACCCTAAATCCCCCAAAACCGCGCTCTGAGTCCCCCAAAATCCCCCCTAAATTCCCAAAATCCTGCTCTGAGCCCCCCAAAACCCCCCAAATCCACCCTAAATCCCCCAAAATCCACTCTGAGGCCCACAAAACCCCCCAAATCCACCCTAAATCCCCCAAAATCGCGCTCTGAGCCCCGCAAAATCCCCCAAAATCGCGCTCTGAGCCGCCCAAAATCCTCTTGAGCCCCCCAAAATCCACCCAAAACCCCCAAAATCCCGCTCTGAGTCCCCCAAAACCCCCCAAATCCCCCCTAAATCCCCCAAAACCGCGCTCTGAGCCCCGCAAAATCCACCCAAAACCCCCCAAATCCACCCTAAATCCCCCAAAACCGTGCTCTGAGCCGCCCAAAATCCTCTTGAGCCCCCCAAAATCCACCAATCCCCTAAATCCCCCAAATCCCACTCTGAGCCCCCAAAACCCCCAAATCCCAAATTCCCTTAATCCCCAAAACTCCCACCTGAGCCCCCCAAATCCCCTTGAGCCCCCAAAATCCACCCAAAACCCCCCCCAAAATCCCGCCTGAGCCCCCAAAACCCCCCAAAATCCACCCAAAATCCCCCAAAATCCCTGAGCCCCCAAAATCCCACTGAGCCCCCAAAATCCACCCAAAACCCCCAAAATCCCCAAAGCCCCCTGAGCCCCCCAAACCCCCAAATCCCCCAAAGCCCCCAAAACTGCCTCTGAGCCCCCCAAAATCCCACTTGAGCCAACCCAAAATCCCCTGAGCCCCCAAACCCCTGAACCCCCAAAATCCCCAAAACCCTCCCAAAACCAGCCTGAGCCACCCAAACCCTGCCTGAGCCACCCAAAAATCCCCTGAGCTCCCCAAAATCCCCTAAATCTCCCAAAAAATCGCGGCCTGAGCCCCCAAAACCCCCTGAGACCCCCAAATTCCCCTGAGACCCCAAAATCCACCCAAACCCCCAAAATTGCGCCTGAGCCCCCAAAACCCCCTGAGCTACCCAAACCCTGCTGAGCCCCCAAAATCCCCCCCCAAACCCCCTGAGCCCCCCAAAATCCCCCCCACATCCCCCAAAATCCCGCCTGAGCCCCCAAAATCCCCCCAAACCCCATCCTGAGTCCCCCAAACCCCATCCTGAACCCCCCCAAACCCCCAAAATCCCCAAACCCCATCCTGAGCCCCCCCAAACCCCCTCTCCCCCCAGGAATGCCCCAAACCCCTACGGCCGGGGGAGGAGGAGAAGCAGGAAGAGGAGGGGCTGGAGGTGAGAGGGGGTCCCCCCCCCAGACCCCATCCCAGAGGGGCCCCCAAACCCCTCTGTGGGACCCCCAGAGGGGCTGGAGGGTGGTGGGGGTGGGACCCCTCCCCAAAGGGGCTGGAGGGTGAGTGGGGTCCCGGGGGTCCTTGTGGAACCCCTCCCCAGGGGGGAGGGTGAGTGGGGGTCCCGGGGGGGGTCCCGGTGTGACCCCTCCCCAGAGGGGCTGGAGGGTGAGTGGGGGTCCCGGGGGGGGGTCCCGGTGTGTGGGACCCCTCCCCAAAGGGGCTGGAGGGTGAGTGGGGGTCCCGGGGGGGGCGGTCCCGGTGTGTGAGACCCCTCCCAAAGGGGCTGGAGGGTGAGTGGGGGTCCTGGGGGGGGTCCCGGTGTGTGAGACCCCTCCCCAAAGGGGCTGGAGGGTGAGTGGGGGTCCCGGGGGGGGTCCTGGTGTGTGGGACCCCTCCCAAAGGGGCTGGAGGGTGAGTGGGGGGTTCAGGGGGGTCCCCAATGACCCCTCCCCAATCCTGTGTGTGTGCCCCCCCCCCCCCAGATGATTGGAACTGGGACTCCTGGACGGGCCGGGAGGAAGAGGAGGAAGAGGAGGAGGAGGAAGGGGGGGAGCCCCCGAGGGAGCCGCACTGTGAGGACCCCGACTTTGTGGTGAGGAGGAGGAGGAGACCCCCCCCAAAACTGTGACCCCTCCCCAAAACTGTGACCCCCCAAAACCGTCCCCCCAAAACTGTGACCCCCCCCAAACTGAACCCCCCCAAAACTGAGACCCCCCAAAAACTGTGACCCCCCCAAACTGTGACCCCTCCCCAAAACTCTGACCCCCCAAAACTGTGACCCCCCAAAACTGTGACCCCCCAAAACTGTGACCCCTCCCAAAACTGTGACCCCCCCAAAACTGTGACCCCCCCTGAATGAACCCCCCCAAACTGTGACCCCTCCCCAAAACTGTGACCCCCCCCAAAACTGTGACCCCTCCCCAAAACTGTGACCCCCCCAAAACTGTGACCCCCCCCTGGAATGAACCCCCCAAAACCCCCCAAAACTGATCCCCCCCCAGTGAACTCCCAAACCTGAGGGATTGGGAGCCCAGGGATTGGGGGTCCCCACTGGGGGGGGTCCCTGGGGGGGTGCAGCCCTCCCACTGACCCCTCCCTCCCCCCACAGATGGACGCCGATTTCGCCCCCGGGCCCCCCCGAGCCCGGAGCCCCCCCGGGCCGGGCCCCCCCCCACGCCGAGGGTCCCGGGGGGGGGCGGCGGCGCCGGACGCGGCTCCGGGAGGCGCTGGAGAGGGAGAAGCCCCCGTTCGACCCCGGTGAGCGAGAGACCCCCAAATACCTGAGAGACCCCCAAATACCTGAGAAAGACCCCCCCAAATACCTGAGAGACCCCCCAAATACCTGAGAGACCCCAAATACCTGATGACCCCAAATACCTGAGAGGGACCCCCAAATACCTGAGAGACCCCCCCAAATACCTGAGAGACCCCCCAAATACCTGAGACCCCCAAATACCTGAGAGAGACCCCCAAATACCTGAGAGACCCCCAAATACCTGATGGACCCCAAATCCCTGAGAGACCCCAAATACCTGAGGGACCCCCCAAATACCTGAGAGACCCAGAGACCCCCCAAATCACTGAGAGACCCCAAAATCACTGAGAGACCCCAAAATACCTGAGAGACCCCCCCAAACCCCTAATACCTGAGAGACCCCCCAAATACCTGATGGACCCCAAATAACTGAGAGACCCCCCCAATCACCTGAGAGACCCCCCCAAATCACTGAGAGACCCCCAAATACCTGAGAGACCCCAAATACCTGAGAGACCCCCCAAATACCTGAGAGACCCCAAATACCTGAGAGACCCCAAATACCTGAGAGACCCCCCAAATACCTGAGAGAGACCCCAAATACCTGAGAGACCCCCCCCATACCTGAGGACCCCAAATACCTGAGAGACCCCCAAATACCTGAGGGACCCCCAAAATACCTGAGAGACCCCCCAAATACCCCCCAAATGAGAGACCCCCCAAATACCTGAGAGACCCCCAAATGACTGAGACCCCCCAAATACCTGATGGACCCCCCAAATCCCTGAGACCCCAAATCCTGAGAGAGACCCCCCAAATACCTGAGAGAGAGACCCCCCCCAAATACCTGAGAGACCCCAAATACCTGAGGGACCCCCCAAATACCTGATGACCCCAAATGGACCCCAAATCCCTGAGAGACCCCAAATAACTGAGAGAGAAATCCCTGATGGACCCCAAATACCTGAGAGACCCTCCCTAAATACCCCCCCAAATACCTGAGAGACCCCCAAAAAATACCTGAGAGACCTCCCAAATCCCCCCAAATACCTGAGAGACCCCAAATACCTGAGAGACCCCCAAATACCTGGACCCCCAAATCCCTGAGAGACCCCCCAAATCCCTGAGAGAGACCCCCCCAAATCCCTGAGAGACCCCCCCCCAAATCCTGATCCCCCCCCAAACCCCTCCTGGGACCCCTGGGATCCCAGGACCCCCCAAACCCAACTCAGGACCCCCAGACCCCCCCCCCCCAGGACCCCAGACCCCCAGCCCCCAGACCCCCCTGGGACCCCCAGGACCCCCCAGACCCCCCCCCCAGGACCCCCAGACCCCCAGAGACCCCCCCCAGGACCCCCAGGACCCCCAGAGGACCCCCAGACCCCCAGACCCCCCAGGACCCCCCAGGACCCCCAAGACCCCCCAGACCCCCCAGGACCCCCCCCCCCAGGACCCCCAGGACCCCCCAGACCCCCAGGACCCCCAGGACCCCCCCAGGACCCCCAGACCCCCCAGGACCCCCAGGGCCCCCCAGGACCCCCAGACCCCCCAGACCCCCCAGGACCCCAGGACCCCCCCCCCCAGACCCCCCAGGACCCCCAGAGCCCCCAGACCCCCCCCCCCCTGACCCCCAGGACCCCCAGGACCCCCCACGGACGATTTGAGAGCCCCCAGCACCCCCCAAACCCCCCAGGACCCCCCCCCCCCCCCCCCAGGACCCCCAGGACTCCCAGAGCCCCCAGACCCCCAGGACCCCCAGACCCCCAGACCCCCCCCAGACCCCCCAGACCCCCCCCCCCCCCTGGGACCCCTGGCAGCCCCTGGGCCCCCCCCAAACCTTCCCTGGACCCCCCAAACCTTCCCCAAACCCCCAAACCTTCCCCCAAACCCCCCCTGACCCAAAACCCTTCGAGGACATGGTCGGGACCTGCCCCTGCCCCCCAAACCCCCAAACCTCCCCAACCCTACCGGGTGCTGCCCTGCGACTTCGGCCTCACCACGGACGAGGTGAGAGCCCCCCGGACCCCCCCCCGAATGCCGGGGGGCGCCGGGACCCCCAAACCTTCCCCAAATCCCCCAAATCCCCCAAACCTTCCCTGAACCCCCCAAACCTTCCCTGAACCACCCAGACCTTCCCTGAACCCCCCAAACCTTCCCTGAGCCCCCCAAACCATCATTGGGCACCATCATCACCATTTCCTAAACCTTCACCAAACCTTCCCCAAATCCCCAAACCCCCCCAAATCTTCCCCAAACCTTCCCTGAACCCCCCAAATCCTCCCAAAACCCCCCAAACCTTCCTCAGACCCCAGATCCCATCCCAAACCCCCCATCAAATCCCATCCCAAACCACCCCCAAACCACCCAAAACCCCCAGACCTTCCCCAAATCCCAAACCCCATCCCAAATCCCCCAAACCTTCCCCAAACCCCCAAACCTTCTCAAAAATCCCCAAACCTTCCCCCATCACCATCCCACCATCACCACCATCACCAACCCCGGGACCATCCCCCAGATCCTGGGATCATCACCACCATCACCAAGGAGCTCAACATCACCCCACTCACCATCACCACCACCACCACCATCACATCACCATCACAAGACCACCATCACCATCACCACCAGGGGGGCCATCCACCACCACCATCATCATCACCACCATCACCACCATGGGGGACCATCCCCACCATCACCACCACACCATCACCACCATCACCATCACCACCATCACCATCACCCCCTCCCCACCAGCCATCACCACCATCACCACCATCACCATCACCACCACCATCCAGCATCACCACCATCACCACCATCACCACCAGGCCACCATCACCACCATCACCACCATCACCATCACCATCACCATCACCACCACCATCACCACCATCACCAATCACCAGATCCCATCCCATCACCACCACCACCACCATCCATCACCACCACCATGGGGCCATCACCAGGGGCACCATCCCAGGGGTCTCACCCATCCCACCATCACCATCATCACCATCACCACCATCACCACCATCACCATCACCACCATCACCACCATCACCATCATCACCATCACCACCATCACCCCATCATCATCATCATCACCATCACCACCATCACCATCATCACCATCACCACCATCACCATCACCATCATCACCATCATCATCACCACCATCACCATTATCATCACCATCATCATCACCATCACCACACACCACCATCACCATCACCACCATCACCACACCACCACCCATCACCACCACCATCACCACCACCATCACCACCATCACCACCATCACCACCACCATCACCACCATCACCATCATCATCACCACCACCACCACCACCATCACCATCACCACCACCACCACCATCACCACCACCACCACCACCATCACCACCATCATCACCACCACCACCACCACCATCACCATCACCACCATCACCACCATCACCACCATCACCATCACCATCACCATCACCACCATCACCATCACCATCACCATCACCACCATCACCATCACCACCATCACCACCACCACCATCACCATCACCATCATCCACCACCATCACCACCACCACCACCACCATCACCACCATCACCACCATCACCATCACCACCACCATCACCACCACCACCATCACCATCACCACCATCACCACCATCACCACCATCACCATCACCACCATCACCACCATCATCATCACCATCACCACCATCACCATCACCATCACCACCATCACCATCACCACCACCACCACCACCCATCACCACCACCATCACCATCACCATCACCACCATCACCACCATCACCATCACCACCATCACCACCACCACCACCACCACCACCACCACCACCCACCACCACCACCATCACCACCACCATCACCATCACCATCACCACCATCACCACCATCACCATCACCATCACCACCATCACCACCACCATCACCACCATCACCACCATCACCACCATCACCATCACCACCATCACCATCACCATCCACCACCATCATCACCACCATCACCACCATCACCACCATCACCACCATCACCATCACCATCACCACCATCACCACCACCATCACCACCATCACCACCATCACCACCACCACCATCACCACCATCACCATCACCACCATCATCACCACCATCACCACCACCACCATCACCAAAACCATCACCATCAAAAATCACCACCAATGCCGGGAAAACCATCCCACCCATGGGAAAAATACCACCATCAAAAAATACACCATCACCATCACCAATCACCAATGCACCACCCAAAATCACCACCACCACCAAAAACCACACCACCATCACCACCAATCACCACCATGGGACCAAAATCCCACCATCACCACCACACCACCACCATCACCATCCCCAAAATACCCACCAAAAATCACCACCATCAACCATCACCACCATCTCCCACCAAAAACCACCACCACCATCACCACCATCACCAAACCATCACCAAAAATAAAAAAACCTGGGAAAATACCCAAAAATACACCGGAATGTTGGGAAAATCCTGGAAAAAAACCACTGGAAAATCATCAAAAATACCGGGAAAAATACCGGGAATGCCGGGGAAAATCCTGGGAAAAATACCGGGAAAAACTCCGGGAAAAATACCGGGAATACTGGGGAAAATCCTGGGAAAAATACCGGGAAAAATACCGGGAACGCTGGGGAAAATCCTGGGAAAAATACCGGGAATACCGGGAAAAATCCTGGGAAAAATCTCGGGGAAAACACCGGGAAAAATCCAGGAATACCGGGAAAACCCTGGGAAAAATCCCGGGAAAAACACCGGGAAAAATCCTGAAAACACACTGGGAAAAATCCGGAAAACTGGGAAAACCCTGGGAAAAATCCTGGAATCCTCGGGAAAACACCGGAAAAATCCAGGAAAAAAAACTCAGGAAAAATACTGGGAAAACACCAGGAAAAATCCGGGAAAACAACCCTGGGAAAATCCTGGGAAAAAAAATACCCAACGGAAAAACCTGGAAAATCCTCCGGGAATACCGGGAAAAACCCTGGGGAAAACCCTGGGAAAAACAATGGGAATACCGAGAAAAATCCCGGGAAAAACGAGAAAAATCCTGGGAAAAATCCCTGGAAAACGGCAGCCGTCAATGGGAAAAAACAGAAACGCAGGAAAAACGCCCCAAACCCCCGGGAAAACACCTGAGACCCCCGGGAAAACACCAGAACCACCTCGAAAATCTGGGAGATGCCCCAGAACCCCCAAAACAACGAAAATGTCCCAGAAAAGCCCCAGAACGCCCCAAAAAACAACGAAAATCCCAGAAAGCCCCGAAAAAACAACGAAACCCAGAAAGCCCCAGAACCCCCCAAAAAACAACGAAAATGTCCCAGAAAAGCCCCAGAACCCCCCAAAAACCAACGAAAATGTCCCAGAAAAGCCCCAGAACGCCCCAAAAAACAACGAAAATGTCCCAGAAAAGCCCCAGAACCCCCCCAAAACCAACGAAAATGTCCCAGAAAAGCCCCAGAACCCCCCAAAAAACAACGAAAATGTCCCAGAAAAGCCCCAGAACCCCCCAAAAAACAACGAAAATGTCCCAGAAAAGCCCCAGACCCCCCATTCCAGTTGTCCCAGAACCCCCAAAAACAAATCTAAATGTCCCAGAAAAGCCCCAAACTTTCCATTTGGGGGTCCTGAGTGGAGCAATAATAAATAACAAACAGCCCCCCCCACCCTGAGCAGCCTCTGACAGTGAACGGGGTCCTGAATTGGGGGTCCCGGAATCCTGGGGGTCCCGAATTTGGGGGGGTCCTGAAATCAGGGGTCCTGGAATTTGGGTCCCACATTGGGGTCCTGAATTGGGGGTCCTGAATGACCCAAACCTGAATGCCCCAATTTGGAGCCGGGGCCGATCCAGTGTGTGCGGGGGGGTCACAGCAGAACGAACTCCTCCGAGCTGGGATTTTTGGGTTTTTTGGGGCGTTTTCCCCTCGGGGACGGGGCGCCCGGGCCGGGGGGGGTCCAGAGCCTGGTCCTGAGCGTGGCCCCTCGGCCAGGGTGAAGATGGGGTAAGAGCGCCCGGGGCCGGGGCCAGCAGTTCTGGGGGCCAGCAGGACCTGGAAATGGGGGGGAGAACCCCGAAATGGGGGGGGCAACCGGGAAATGGGGGGACAGAACGGGAAATGGGGGGGGAAATGGGGGGACAGGGAAATGGGGGAAATGGAACTGGGGAATGGGGGGGGGACAGCATTGGGAAATGGGGGGGACAGAACCGGAAATGGGGGGACAGAACAGGAAACGGGGGGGGAAATGGGGGGGGGAAAGGGGGACAGGAAATGGGGGGACAACCGAACTGGGGGGGATGGAATGGGGGGGGACAGCAGGGAATGGGGGGGAACAAAATGGGGGGGACAGAACTGGAAATGGGGGGAGAACAGGAAATGGGGGGGGAACAGAAAATGGGCAGAAATGGGGGGGGACAACTGGGAAATGGGGGGGGCAGAACCGGGAAATGGGGGGGGGTCAGAATTGGGAAATGGGGGGGTGGGGGAAGAACTGGAAATGGGGGGGGTGAGAACCGGAAATGGGGGGTCAGAACCAGGAAATGGGGGGAACACACTGGGGAAATGGGGGGAACAGGGAATTGGGAAATGGAGGGGGACAGAATGGGGAAATGGGGGGACAGAACAGAAATTGGGGAGGAAATGGGGGGGGCCAGAACAGGAAATGGGGAAATGGGGGGGTGACAGAACTGGGAAATAGGGGGGCCCAGGAAATGGGGGGTCGAAAAGGGGGGGGACAGAACCGGGAAATGGGGGGGGACAGCATTGGAAAAAGGGGGGGACAGAACGGGGGAATGGGGGGGGGACAACCGGGAAATGGGGGGGTCAGAACCGGGAAATGGGGGGGGGACAGCCCCGGGAAATGGGAGGGACAGAACAGGAAATGGGGGGCACAGCGCGCCCCGGCCCCCCCGGGACTCACCCGGGCCAGGTCCCCCCAGAGCCGCGGCAGCTCCGGCCCGCGGGCGTAGAAGCCGAAGGTGCAGCTCGGATCCATCTTCCCGAAGGGCATTTTCCGCGGGAAGCAGCAGTGGAAGGACTGGGGGGGGGCAGGAGAGGATTTTGGGGGGGGTCACGTCACCCCCGGAGCCCCCCCCCGAGGGCGATTTTGGGGCACCCACCTGCAGGGGGAAATCCTCGCGGGCCGTGTCCACGCAGGGCTGGCACAGGTGCGGGTCCAGGTAGAGCAGGGAATCACCTGGGGGGGGCACGGAGGGCTCGGGGACCCCCGGGAGCCGCGGGGACCCCCCCGGGCCCCCCTCCCCTCCCCTCCCGTCCCGCGGGGTCGGTACCTTGGAAGCCGAGGAAGAAGAGCGAGTGCCGCGGTTTGCCGCCGATGATGCCGAGGCAGGAGCGGAGCTGCAGCAGCGCCTGGAGGGCAGCGGGGGCACCGGCACCGGGACCGGGATGGGCACCGAACGGGAACGGCACCGGGATGGGCACCGGGATGGGCACCGGGAACGGGAACGGCACCGGGAACGGGAACGGCACCGGGAACGGCGCCGGGAACAGGAATGGGAACGGCACCGGGAACGGGAACGGCACCGGGAATGGCACCGGGAATGGCACCGGGAACGGGAACGGCACCGGGAATGGCACCGGGAATGGCACCGGGAACGGGAACGGGAGCGGCACCGGGAACGGCAACGGGAACAGGAACGGCACCGGGATGGGCACCGGGACCGGGACCGGGAATGGCACCGGGAACGGGAACGGGAACGGCACCGGGAACGGCACCGGGAACAGGAACGGGAACGGCAATGGGAACGGGAATGGCACCGGGAACAGGAACGGTAACGGCAACGGGAACAGGAACGGCACTGGGATGGGCACCGGGAACGGGAACGGCACCAGGAACGGGAACGGCACCGGGATGGGCACCAGGAACAGGACCGGGAACAGCACCGGGAACAGGAACGGGAACGGCAACGGGAACGGGAATGGCACCGGGAACAGGAACGGTAACGGCAACGGGAACAGGAACGGGAATGGAACCGAATGGAACGCACTGGAACGGGAACGCACCGGAACAGGAACAGGACCGAATGGAACCGAATGGCACTGGGAACGGCACCGAACGGCACCGGAACCGAATGGAACTGAATGGAACCGAACGGCACCGGAATGGAACCGGGAGCGGCACCGGCAGCGCCCCCAGACCCACCTTGACGCACTCCACGTACACGGGGTTCAGGTTCTCGCCCCCCAGCCGCGCCGGCACCAGCAGGATGAGCCCGCGGGGCTGCCCCGGCTCCGGTGCTCCCGGTCCCGTGTGTCCCGGTGTTCCCAGTCTCGGCATTCCCGGTGCTCCCGGTATTCCCGGCTTCCGGTTCTCCCGTCCCCCCGTCAGGCTCGCCCCGCACCAACCTGGCCACGTCCCCTTTGTAAACTGCAATAAAGGGGAGGGGGCTGCTCATCCCCGACCCCCAAGCCCCCCTGGACTCGCCCCCCAAACCCGGGACCCCCCCGGTTCCCCCCGTACCGGTGCAATCCTGGGCCACGTACACGGCGAGCCCGGGGGTCTCGGTGCAGGACTCCACGGCCCCCCTGAGCGGGACGGGATCGGTGGGTCCGGGGGGGGTCCCGGCGCCCCCCCCGAACCCCCCGGGGGTCCCCCCGAGCCCCCCCGGCCCCGCTCACCGGAGCAGGTGGGCGGCGATGGCGGGGCCGAACCAGTCCCCGGCGCCTTTGCCGAACTCCCGGCCCAGCTCCACGAGCCGGTGGATCCCGAACGGGGCCCGGGGGTGGTCGGAGAACCAGGACACGATGGCGCGGTGCCGCCGCTCCGCCTCCCGGGGGGCTCGGGGGGCGCCCGGGGGGTCCCGGGGCTGTCCCGGGGGGTCCCGGGCCCATCCCGAGGGGTCCCGGGCTGTCCCGAGAGGTCCCGGGGCTGTCCCGGGGGTCCCGTGCCCGTCCCGAGGGGTCCCGGGCCCATCCCGAGGGGTCCCGGGGCTGTCCCGGGGGTCCCGGGACTGTCCCGAGAGGTCCCGGGGCTGTCCCAAGGGGTCCCGGGTCCCCCCGGAGCGCTCCGTGTCCGTCCGGGGGGGTCCCTGCCCATTCTGGGGGGGTCGCGTCGGTCCTGGGGGGTCCTGGGTCCGTCCCAGGGGGTCCCGCGTCCTCCCGGGGGTCTCAGCGTCCGTCCTGGGGGTCCCGCGTCCGTCCCGGGGCACCCTCGGCCCATCCCGGGGGGGCCGCGCCCGTCCCGGGGGTTCCCGGGTCCGTCCCGGGGGGTCGCGGGTCCTGCGGGGCCCCCCCGGTTCCAGCTCCAGCAGCGCCTCCGGCCACATCCAGTCTGGAATTGAGGGGCGGGGGGCTCGGGGAGGGGGCCGGGGGTCTCCCCGCAATCCCGGGGATCTCTCCCCAACCCCGGGGGTCTCCCCGCAATCCCGGGGGCCTCCCCGCCATCCCGGGGGTCTCCCCGCAATCCCGGGGGTCTCCCCGCCATCCCGGGGGTCTCCCCGCAATCCCGGGGGTCTCCCCGCCATCCCGGGGGTCTCCCCGCCATCCCGGGGGTCTCCCCGCAATCCCGGGGGTCTCCCCGCAATCCCGGGGGTCTTTCGTCTCTCCCCAACCCCGGGGGTCTCCCCGCAATCCCGGGGGTCTCCCCCCATCCCGGGGGTCTCTCCCCATCCCGGGGGTCCCCGCCCGTCCCGGGGGTCTCCCCGCAATCTCGGGGGTCTCCCCGCCATCCCGGGGGTCTCTCCCCATCCCGGGGGTCTCCCCATCCCGGGGGTCTCCCTGCAATCCCGGGGTCTCCCCGCAATCCCGGGGGTCTCTCCCCATCCCGGGGGTCTCCCCGCAATCCCGGGGGTCCCCGCCCGTGCCGGGGGTCGCTCACCGCGGCCCAGCAGGTGCAGCAGCAGCCCCTGGCCCAGCAGCATCTGCGCGCTGCGCAGGGTGCAGCCCCAGCCGCAGTCGGTGGTGCGGGGGGAACCGGGCAGCGCCGGGAACCCGCTCCGGTACGTCAGCCACAACCGGGAGCAGAAATCCCGCCGGAACCGAGCCAGATCCTCTGGGGAGGGGGAGAGAGAGACCGTGCGAGACCCCCGGGACCGGCCTGAGACCCCCGGGACCCCCGGGACCGCGCCGGGACCCCTGGGCCTGAGACCCCCGGGACCCCCGGGACCGCGCCGGGACCCCCGAGCCCCCCGGGACCGCGCCGGGACGCCCGGGACGGGCCTGAGACCCCCGGGACCCCCGGGACCGGCCTGAGCCCCCCGGGGGTCGCGCTCACCCCCGCTGCCCGGTGCGTAGACCCTCCCCAGCAGGTACAGGGGGTCCCGCGGGCTGAAGTGGGGCCGCGGCCGCAGCGTCCAGCCTGGGGGAAAACGGGGTCACCGAACCCCGGGGTCACCGAACCCCGGGACCCCCAACACCGGGACCCCCGAACTCCCGAACCCCCAAATCCAGGGACCCCAGATCCCGGCACCGCCGAAGCCCCGGACCCCAAATCCCAAATGCCCCGGTGTCCCCTTCCCGTTGTCCCGGTTCCGGTGTCCCGGTGTCCCACTCCCGGTGTCCCGGTGTTTCCGGTGTCCCTTCCCATTCCCGGTATCCCGTTGTTCCCGGTATCCCGTTGTTCCCGGTGTCCCTCTCCCGGTGTTCCCGGTATCCCTCACCCGGTATCCCTTCCCATTCCCGGTATCCCGGTGTTCTCGGTGTCCCGTTGTTCTCGGTGTCCCTCTCCCGGTATCCCTTCCCATTCCCGGTGTCCCTCCCCCGGTGTCCCGGTGTTGCCGGTGCTCCCGGTATCCCGTTCCCCCGGTGCTCCCGGTGTCCCGTTCCCCCGGTGTTCCCGGTGTCCGGTCCCCACCGTATTTGACGCTGTTCCAGGCCGCGAGGACGCGGCCCCGCACGCGCTGCCCGCCCCGCTCGGTGCCGGGGGGGGGTCCCGGTGCCGGTCCCGGTGCCGGGGGGGGTCCCGGTCCCTCCCCCCCCCCGCTCATGGCGGCGGCGGCGCGCGGGGGGGGGCGGGGCCCGGAGGGGGCGGGGCCCGAACGAGGAGGCGGGAAGGGGGCGGAGCCCGAACGGGGGCGGGATCGCTGCCTGGGGGCGGGGCTATGCAGATCAGTCAGGAGTGGGCGTGGTCACGGCGAGGGGGCGTGGCCTGTGGCGGGACCCCGGGACCGGGGGGGGCTCCGGGGCCGTTTCGGGGTCACTTCGGGACTTTGGGGCTGCCCCGGGGGACACCGGGAGCTCCCGGGGACATTTTGGGGTCCCGGGGTGGCCCCGGGGGGGTCCCGGGGGGGTTTGGGGTCACACGGGAGCCACAGGAGCCCCCCCGGGTGGCAGCGGGGAGGGGTCCCGGGGTCACCGCGGGGTCACCGGGGGTCACGGGGACCCTCCCGGTACCGCCACCGGCCCCGGGGGACTTTTATTGCGGCGAGGGGCGTGCCCGTGACGTCACAGGGCGTGTCCCGGGCTCTTATCGCGGCGGGGGCTCCGCGCGCTGCTTAGTCACGGCCCCCCCCCCGCCCCCCCGGCCCCGGGGCCGCGGCGTCAACCGGTGAGACCCCCAAAATATCCCCAAAATCCCCCGCGACCCCCCGAACATCCCCCGGGACGCGCCGGAACCGGCACGGTACCGAGATCCCCGAAATGCCCCCGAAATAACCCCCAAATAGCCCTGGGGACCCCTCGGAACAACCGAACCCCCCCAAAATCCCCCCCGGGATCGGGCCGGGCCGGTGAGACCCCGAAAATCGCCCCAAACACAGCCCGGGACCCCCAAAATAGCGGCGGGACAGCTCCGGTACCGGGGGCGCTGCACGGGCCGTGAGAGCGCCGCGAAACAGCCCCGAAATATCCCCAAAACAGCCCCGAAATATCCCCAAAACAGCCCCGAAATAACCCCAAAAACAGCCCCAAAATAACCCCAAAATAGCCCCGAAACAGCCCCGAAATATCCCCAAAATATCCCTAAAACAGCCCCGAAACAGCCCCGGAATGCCCCAAAATGCCGCTCGGGACACCCCAAAATATCCCCCCTGGGCAGCCCTGAAATAACCCCAAAACCAGCCCCCCGAAATCGCCCCAAATCAGCCCAGCAGGACAGCCCTGGAAATATCCCCCAAACCAAAGGTCCCTGTGATGGGGGCCCCTCCCCCCGTGCCTCAAATATCCCTCTCAACCCCGTTTTTCTCCCTCCACAGCCCCTCCATCACCCCATATCCCATTTCAGGGAGTCCCGTTCCCCTCCGTGCCTCAGTTTCCCCTCACTAACTCTGTTTTTTTCTCTCCACAGCCTCTCCATCACCCCATAACCCATTCCAGCGAGATCCTATCCCCCTCCCCACCCTTTGTGCCTCAGTTTCTCCTCACTAACCCCGTTCTTCTCCCCCCACAGCCTCTCCATCACCCCGTAACCCACTCCAGGGAGTCCTGTTCCCCTCCGTGCCTCAGTTTCCCCACTCTAACCCCATTTTTCTCCCCCCACCGGCCCCCCAAATCCCCCTCACCCTCCGTGCCTCAGTTTCCCCACTCTAACCCCATTTTTTTCTCCCGAAATCCTACTGCAGGGGGTCCTGTTCCCCTCCGTGCCTCAGTTTCCCCACTCTAGCCCCGTTTTTCTCCCTCCACAGCCTCTCCATCACCCCGTAACTCATTCCAGGGAGTCCCGTTCCCCTCCGTGCCTCAGTTTCCCCTCACTAACTCTGTTTTTTTCTCTCCACAGCCTCTCCATCACCCCATAACCCCCCCAAATGCCACTCCAGCGAGATCCTATCCCCCTCCCCACCCTCCGTGCCTCAGTTTCCCCACTCTAACCCCATTTTTCTCCCCCCACAGGCCCCCCAAATCCCCCTCCCCACCCTCCGTGCCTCAGTTTCCCCACTCTAACCCCGTTTTTCTCCCCCCACAGCCTCTCCATCACCCCATAACCCCCCCCAAATCCCATTCCAGTAAGGTCCTATCCCCCTCCATAGCCTCCGTGCCTCAGTTTCCCCTCTCTAACCCCATTTCTCTCTCTCCACAGCCTCTCCATCACCCCGTAACCCATTCCAGGGGGTCCTGTTCCCCTCCGTGCCTCAGTTTCCCCTCTCTGACCCCGTTTTTCTCCCCCCACAGCCTCTCCATCACCCCATAACCCCCCCAAATCCCATTCCAGTAAGGTCCTATCCCCTTCCATAGCCTCCATGCCTCAGTTTCCCCACTCTAACCCCATTTTTTTGTCCCGAAATCCTACTGCAGGGGGTCCTGTTCCCCTCCATGCCTCAGTTTCCCCATTCTAACTGTGTTATTTCGCCCCAAATCCCATTCCTGTCCCACTCCCCACCCTCCGTGCCTCAGTTTCCCCTCACTAACCCCGTTTTTCTCCCCCCACAGCCTCTCCATCACCCCATAAGCCCCCCCAAATCCCATTCCAGTAAGGTCCTATCCCCCTCTCCACCCTCCGTGCCTCAGTTTCCCCTCTCTAACCCCGTTTTTCTCCCCCCACAGCCTCTCCATCACCCCATATCCCATTCCAGGGAGTCCTGTTCCCCTCCGTGCCTCAGTTTCCCCACTCTAACCCCATTTTTTTCTCCCGAAATCCCATTCCAGGGAGTCCTGTTCCCCTCCGTGCCTCAGTTTCCCCTCTCTAACCCCGTTTTTCTCCCCCCACAGCCTCTCCACCGCCCCGGCCCCTCGCTCCAGCCGCCCCCCGCCATGTCCTGCTCATCGCCGCCCCTCCCGGAGCTGCCGGCCGAGGTGACCCCGGGCTCCCCGGGCTCCCGCTCGCCGTCCCCGCGCCGCTTCACGCTGTCCGAGCACCCGGCGGCCGCGCTGGCGGCCATGAACGAGCTGCGCCTGCAGGGCCAGCTGTGCGATGTCACCCTGCGCGTGCGGCACCGCCGGGACCTGCCGCCCACCGAGCTGCGGGCGCACCGCGTGGTGCTGGCGGCGGCCAGCCCGGTGTTCCGGGCCATGTTCACGGCGGGGCTGCGCGAGCGCGGCCTGGCCGAGGTGCCCATCGAGGGCGTGCAGCCCGGCGCCATGGAGGGGCTGCTGGAGTTCGCCTACACGGCGGCCGTGGCCGTGGGCGAGCGCTGCGTGCTGCCGCTGCTGCACGGCGCCCTCATGTACCAGGTGGAGCCCGTGGTGGGCGCCTGCTGCGCCTTCCTGGGCGGGCAGCTGCACCCCAGCAACGCCATCGGCATCGCGGCGCTGGCCGAGCGCCTGGGCTGCCTGGAGCTGCTGCAGCGGGCGCGGGAGTACATCTACATGAACTTCGCTGAGGTATGGAAAGGGTTAAGGGGGTTTGGGGGTTTTGGGGGTTTTAGGGGTCCCTGTCAGCAATGGGGGTACATGGTGGAGGGACCCCAGTGAGCGCCTGGGCTGCTGCAGCGGGCGCTGAGGTACGGAAAGGGTTAAGGGGGGCTTGGGGGGGTTTTGGGTCCCATCAGCAATGGGGGTACAGCACAGAGGGACCCCAGGGCTGCCTGGAGCTGCTGCAGCGGGCGCGGGAGTACATCTACATGAACTTCGCTGAGGTATGGGGGGGTTTGAGCTGATTTTTGCCATTTTCTCCCCGTTTTCCCGCAGGTCTCCAAGCAGGAGGAGTTCCTGTCGCTGTCCCACTGCCAGGGTTTCACTTTGGGGCTGGTTTTGAGCTGATTTCTGCCAGTTTTACCAATCCCATCACATTTTCTCTGCTCTCCCCTTAGGTCTCCAAGCAGGAGGAGTTCCTGTTGCTGTCCCACTGCCAGAATATCATTTTGGGGCTGGTTTTGATCTGATTTTTGCCATTTTCTCCCCGTTTTCCCGCAGGTCTCCAAGCAGGAGGAGTTCCTGTCACTGTCCCACTGCTGAGATATCATTTTGGGGCTGGTTTTGAGCTGATTTTTGCCATTTTCTCCCCGTTTTCCCGCAGGTCTCCAAGCAGGAGGAGTTCCTGTCTTTGTCTCACTGCTGAGATATAATTTTGGGGCTGGTTTTGATCTGATTTTTGCCATTTTCTCCCCATTTTCCCGCAGGTCTCCAAGCAGGAGGAGTTCCTGTCACTGTCCCACTGCTGGGATTTCACTTTGGGGCTGGTTTTGAGCTGATTTTTGCCATTTTCTCCCCATTTTTGTGCAGGTCTCCAAGCAGGAGGAGTTCCTGTCACTGTCCCACTGCCAGCTGGGGCTGGTTTGAGCTGCTTTTTGCCATTTCACTTTGGGGCTGGTTTTGATCTGATTTTTGCCATTTTCTCCCCATTTTGTGCAGGTCTCCAAGCAGGAGGAGTTCCTGTCGCTGTCCCACTGCCAGGGTATCATTTTGTGGCTGGTTTTGATCTGATTTTTGCCAATTTTGCCATTTTCTCCCCATTTTTGTGCAGGTCTCCAAGCAGGAGGAGTTCCTGTCGCTGTCCCACTGCCAGAGATATCATTTTGGGGCTGGTTTTGATCTGATTTTTGCCATTTTCTCCCCATTTTTCCCCCAGGTCTCCAAGCAGGAGGAGTTCCTGTCGCTGTCCCACTGTTGCTGGGATATCACTTTGAGGCTGGTTTTGATGTGATTTTTGCCATTTTCTCCCCATTTTTGTGCAGGTGTCCAAGCAGGAGGAGTTCCTGTCGCTGTCCCACTGCCGGGATTTCACTTTGAGGCTGGTTTTGATCTGAATTTTGCCATTTTCTCCCCGTTTTCCCGCAGGTCTCCAAGCAGGAGGAGTTCCTGTCACTGTCCCACTGCTGAGATATCATTTTGGGGCTGGTTTTGAGCTGAT
This sequence comes from Emberiza elegans, assembly GCA_024865655.1. Taxonomy (NCBI): domain Eukaryota; kingdom Metazoa; phylum Chordata; class Aves; order Passeriformes; family Fringillidae; genus Emberiza; species Emberiza elegans. Next base: position 284,547 of record JALJVW010003366.1, on the reverse strand, counting down.
TTTTGCCATTTTCTCTGCTCTCCCCCAGGTCTCCAAGCAGGAGGAGTTCCTGTCGCTGTCCCACTGCCAGCTGGCCGCGCTGCTGGGATTTCACTTTGGGGCTGGTTTTGATCTGATTTTTGCCAATTTTGCCATTTTCTCCCCGTTTTCCCGCAGGTCTCCAAGCAGGAGGAGTTCCTGTCACTGTCCCACTGCTGAGATATCATTTTGGGGCTGGTTTTGAGCTGATTTTTGCCATTTTCTCTCTGTTTTCCTGCAGGTCTCCAAGCAGGAGGAGTTCCTGTCGCTGTCCCACTGCCAGCTGGCCACGCTGCTGGAATTTCACTTTGGGGCTGGTTTTGATCTGATTTTTGCCATTTTCTCTCTGTTTTCCCCCAGGTCTCCAAACAGAAGGAGTTCCTGTCGCTGTCCCACTGCTGGGATTTCACTTTGGGGCTGGTTTTGATCTGATTTTTGCCATTTTCTCTCTGTTTTCCCCCAGGTCTCCAAGCAGAAGGAGTTCCTGTCGCTGTCCCACTGCCGGGATTTCACTTTGAGGCTGGTTTGTCACTTTGTGGCTGGTTTTGATCTGATTTTTGCCATTTTCTCCCCGTTTTCCCCCAGGTCTCCAAGCAGGAGGAGTTCCTGTCGCTGTCCCACTGCCAGCTGGCCGCGCTGCTCAGCCGCGACGAGCTGAACGTGCGCTGCGAGTCCGAGGTGTTCCAGGCGTGCGTGGCGTGGGTGCAGCAGGACCGGGCGGCGCGGGCGCTGGGGCCTGGGGCTGGCGGTGCCATGTCTGCGCCCACCACTGCTCCCCGGAGCCTGCGAGAAATGGGGCTGGGGGCGTGAAAAATGGGGCTGGGGTGTCCCACGGGTGCACGCACCACTGCTCCATGGAGAGGTGAGAAATGGGGCTGGGGGCTTGAAAAATGGGGGCGAAATGGGGCTGGGGGGTGCCATGTGTGCACGCAGCACTGCTCCGTGGAGAGGTGAGAAATGGGGGAAAAATGGGGCTGGGGGTGAAATGGGGCTGGGGGGTCCCACGGGTGCACCCAGCACTGCTCCGTGGAGAGGTGAGAAATGGGGAAATGGGGGAAAAATGGGGGGGAAATGGGGCTGGGGGTGCCATGGGTGCACCCACCACTGCTCCGTGGAGAGGTGAGAAATGGGGCTGGGGGCGTGAAAATGGGGCTGGGGGTGTGAAAATGGGGCTGGGGGCTTGAAAAATGGGGGTGAAATGGGGCTGGGGGCATCCCGCGGGTGCACCCAGCACTGCTCCGTGGAGAGGTGAGAAATGGGGGAAATGGGGTGAAAATGGGGCTGGGGGAAATGGGGATGGGGGGTCCTACAGATGCACCCAGCACTGCTCCGTGGAGAGGTGAGAAATGGGGAAATATGGGGCTGGGGGTGTCCCATGGGTGCACCCAGCACTGCTCCGTGGAGAGGTGAGAAATGGGGCTGGGGGCGTGAAAATGGGGCTGGGGGCATCCCACGGGTGCACCCACCACTGCTCCGTGGAGAGGTGAGAAATGGGGAAATGGGGGGAAAATGGGGCTCGGGGAAATGGGGATGGGGGCCATGGGTGCACCCACCACTGCTCCATGGAGAGGTGAGAAATGGGGGAAATGGGAGGAAAAATGGGGCTGGGGGTGTCCCACGGGTGCACCCAGCACTGCTTCGTGGAAAGGTGAGAAATGGGGCTGGGGGCTTGAAAAATGGGGGTGAAATGGGGCTGGGGGGTGCCATGGGTGCACCCAGCACTGCTCCGTGGAGAGGTGAGAAATGGGGGAAATGGGGGGAAAAATGGGGCTGGGGGAAATGGGGATAGGGGCGTGAAAATGGGGGTGAAATGGGGCTGGGGGGTCCCATGGGAGGCACCCAGCACTGGGGCTGGAGAGGTGAAAATGGGGAAATGGGGGAAAAATGGGGCTGGAAATAAAAATGGGGTGAAATGGGGCTGGGGGTCCCACGGGTGCACCCAGCACTGCTCTGAGGAGAGGTGAGAAATGGGGGAAATGGGGAGGGGCAAAATGGGGGGGGGGGATTGGGGGCTGGGGGGAAAGGGGCAGGGGGTGAAATGGGGGTGAGGGGTCCCATGGGGACCCAGGGGTAAAAAGGATGGAGAGGTGAGAAATGGGGCTGGGGGCCTGAAAAATGGGGCTGGGGGGTAAAATGGGGCACCCAGCACTGCACAGTGAGGTCTGTGAGAAATGGGGGTCCCTGGGGGTCTCAAATGGGGTTTGGGGATCCCTGGGGGTCTCACCCAGCACTGGGTTCTGAGGGGTCTCAGTGGGGTCTGTGCCCCTCTGGGGGTCCCTGGGGTCTTGAAAAATGGGGGGAAATGGGTTTGGGGGGTCCCACGGGTGGGGTCCCAGCACTGCTCCGCCAGAGAGGTGAGAAATGGGGAAAATGGGGGGCGAGGGGGCTGGGGGGAAATGGGGCTGGGGGTCGCCGTGGGTGCACCCAGCACTGCTGCGTGGAGAGGTGAGAAATGGGGCTGGGGGCGTGAAAAATGGGGCTGGGGGTGTCCCATGGGTGGGACCCAGCACTGCTCTGTGAAGAGGTGAGAAATGGGGCTGGGGGCTTGAAAAATGGGGGGAAATGGGGGTGGGGGGTCCCACGGGGTTTGGGGGACCACTGGGGGTGGAGAGGTGAGAAATGGGGAAATGGGGGAAAATGGGGGCTGATCCCACCCCAAGGTGCACCCAGCACTGCTCCCCTGGAGAGGTGAGAAATGGGGCGGGGTGGGGCTGGGGCTGGGGCTGGGGTGTCCCACGGGGCACCCAGCACTGCTTGGGGGAGAGGGGAGAAATGGGGGGATGGGGGGGTTTAAATGGGGCTGGGGGGAAAGAGGGACCAATGGGGGCGATCGCGCCCATGGGGTGAAATGGGGCTGGGGGGCTGGGGGGATGGGGGCACCCACCACTGGGGTCTCGTGGGGTTTGGGGGAAATGGGGCTGGGGGGGTTTAAAAATGGGGCTGGGGTGTCCCATGGGTGGGACCGAGCACTGCTCCGGGGAGAGGTGAGGAATGGGGGAATGGGAGGGGGCAAAATTGGGGGTCCATTGGGGGTCTGAGGGGGGGAATGGGGATTTTGGGGGGATTTGGGGGGTCTCAGGGGAAATGGGGCTTGGGGGGATTTGGGGGGGTCCTGGGGGTCTTTTGGGGGCTGGTCCCACCCCTCTGGGGGGACCGGGGTCTTGCCCCCACAGGTTTGTGGGATCCCTGGGGGGCTCTCACCAGGAGGGGTTTGGGGGGGATTTGGGGGTGTTTGGGGGGGTCTCAGAGGGGTTTGGGCAGGATTTGGGGGTGTTTGGGGGGGGGGTCTCAGAGGGGTTTTTGGGGGGCTGATCCCACCCGAGAGGGACCGATGGCAGCCGATCGCGCCCATGGTCAAGGATGGGGCTGGGGAGGGGTCTCAGAGGGGTTTGGGGGTCCCAGAGGGGTCTCGGAGGGGTTTGGGGGGGATTTGGGGGGTCCTGGAAGGGTTTATAGGGGGCTGATCCCACCCCGAGAGGGACCGATGGCAGCCGATCGCGCCCATGGTCACAGATGGGGCTGGGCAGGGGGCTCGGAGGGGTTTGGGGGTCCCAGAGGGGTCCCAGAGGGGTTTGGGTGTGTCTGACCCCCCCAGGGGTCTGTGCCCTCAGGGTTTGGGGCGGCCTCTCTGGTTTTGGGTTGTTTGGGGTCGGTTTTGGTTCATTTTTGGGCTGGGTTTGGTTCGTTTTTCTCTGTGGGTTTCCAGGGGGTTCTCTGTGGGTTTTTGGGGGGTCTCTGGGTGTTTTTGGGGATGCCGAATCCGATTTTTTGGGGTCCCAGGGGTCCCTCAGAGGGGCCTGTGGGGAGGGGAGTTTGGGGTTGGTTTGGGGGGGTCTTTTGGGGGTTTTTGGGTCAGGATTTGGGGTTTTTGGGGGTTTTGGGGGGTCTCAGGGGGTTTTTGGGGGCTGGGGATCCCACCCCGATTTTGGGGACCGATGGTAGCCCATTGCCTCGGGACGGCCTGTACGCCCACAGCGGGGCGCAGGTGGGACCCAGCAGGGGCAGCACCGGGTTTGGGGCCGTCCCAGACCTGAGCTCGGAGGGTTTGGGGGGATTTGGGGGGCCCTGGGGGGGTTTACAGGGGCTGATCCCACCCTGAGAGGGACCCAGGGGCACCGATCGGGGGTCAAGGGGGGCATGGGGGGGTCTGGGGGGGGTCTGAGGGGTTTGGGGGGGCACCGGAGGGGTCCCAGGGGGGTTTGGGGGTCTGAGAGGGGTCTGGGGGGGTCCCAGAGGGGTCTCAGAGGGGTTTGGGGGGTCTTGGGGTCTGGTTTGCTTAGGGGGGTTGGGGGGATTTGGGGGGTCCTGGAAGGGTTTTTTTGGGGCCTGATCCCACTGAGGGGTCTTGGGGGGGGGCATTGGGGGGCATTGATCGGGGTCCTGGGGGGCACTGAGGGGTCATTGAGGGGTCCTGGGGGCTGGGCAGGGGTCCTGGGAGGGGTTTGGGCAGGATTTGGGGGAGGGGCATTGAGGGGACTTGGGGGGTCCTCAGAGGGGTTTTGAGGGGGCTGATCCCACCCCTGGGGGCATTGAGGGTCCTGGGGGCGCCTGAGGGGTCCTGGGGGGCACTGGGGGGGGGTCTTGAGGGGTCTGGGGGTCCTGGGGGGTCTCAGGGGGTTTGGAGGGGTCCTGGGGGGTCATTGAGGGGTCCTGGGGGGGCATTGGGGGTCCTGGGGGCATTGGGGGCTGATCCCAGGGGTCACTGAGGGACCTGGGGGGCATTGAGGGGTCCTGGGGGTCATTGAGGGGTCCTGGGGGGCTGGGCGGGTTTGAAGGGTCCTTTTAGGGGTCTCCAGGGCTCTGTTTTGCCCTGGGGGATTTGGGAGTTTTGGGGGATCTCAGAGGGTTTGGGGGGATTTGGGGGTCCTTTGGGGGGCATTGGAGGGGTTTTGGGGGCTGATCCCACCCCAAGGGGGGGGGCACTGAGGGGTCAGCCGGGGGTCCTGGGGTCACAGATGGGGTCCTGGGGGGGGTCTCAGAGGGGGCACTGGGGGTCCTGGGGGGGTTCCAGATGGGTTTGGGGGGCAGAGGGGTCCTCAGGGGGGTTGGGGGGATTTGGGGGGTCCTGGGGGCATTGAGGGGTCCTGGGGGGCATCCCACCCCGGGTCCTGGGGGCATTGAGGGGTCTTGCCCATGGGGATCAGATGGGGGGTCCTGGGGGGCATTGGGGGCATTGAGGGGTTTGGGGGGGCCCAGAGGGGTCCCAGAGGGGTCCCGGGGGGGTTTGGGGGTCTGTGAAGGGTCCTGAGGGGCAGGGTTTGGGGGTCCTCTGGGGCACTGGGGGTGTTTGGGGGCATTGAGGGGTCCTTGGGGGCTGGGGGGTCCTTCGGGGCATTGAGGGGTCCTGGGGGTTTTTGGGGGGTCCTCAGGGGGTTTTTGGGGGTCATTGGGGGGTTTTGGGGGCTGCAGGGGTCTGTTTTTGGGGGGTCCCTGGGGGTGTGTGCCTTCAGGGGCAGGATCCTGTACGGGTATGGGGGGGCATTGAGGGGTCCTGGGGGCTGAGGGGGTCCTGGGGGGCCAGGGGGGCACTGAGGGGTCCTGGGGGGTCGTGCACATTGGGGGGGCATTGAAGGGTTTTTGGGGGCTCCAGGGGTTTTGCCCTGGGGGCCTTCAGGGGCAGGATCTACGTGCTGGGTACCCGGGGGGCATTGGGGTCCTTTGGGGGTATTTTGGGGGTCCTTTGGGGGCATTGGGGGTCATTTTGGGGGGGCCTGGGGGTTTTTTGGGGGTGACGGCTGGGGGCAGGATCTTGGGGGGTTTCTGGGGGGGCCTGGGGGGTTTCTGGGGGTATTTTGGGGGCTATTTTGGGGGCATTGAGGGGTCCTGGGGGCACTGAGGGGTCCTTTTGGGGGCACTGAGGGGTCATTTTGGGGGCATTGAAGGGTTTTTGGGGCTCCAGGGGGGCATTTTGCCCTGGGGGGTGACGGGGTTTTGGGGTCAGGGGCAGGATCTTTGGGGTTTCTGGGGGCACTGAGGGGTCCTGGGGGGCATTGAGGGGTCATTGAGGGGTCCTGGGGGGGCATTGAGGGGTCCTGGGGGGCACTGAGGGGTCATTGAGGGGGCATTGAAGGATTTTTGGGGGCTCCAGGGGTCTGTTTTGCCCTGGGGGTGACGGCCTTCAGGGGCAGGATCTACGTGCTGGGTCTGGGGGGGCACTGAGGGGTCCTGGGGGGTCATTGAGGGGTCCTGGGGGTTCCTGAGGGGTCTTTTGGGGCATTGAGGGTCCTGGGGGGGCATTTTGAGGGGTCTTGGGGGCATTTTGGGGGTCCTGGGGGCATTGGGGTCCTGGGGGCATTGAGGGGGCATTGAGGGGTCCTTGGGGGTATTTTGGGGGGTCATTGAGGGGTCCTTTGGGGGTTTGAGGGGGGCATTGGGGGGTTTGGGGGGTTTCTGGGGTCTGTTTCTGGGGGGGGTTGAGGGGTTTCTGGGGGTAGGATTTGTGGGGTTTCTGGGGGTATTTTGGGGCCCTGGGTGTTTCTGGGGTTTTTGGGGTGTTTTGGGGGTTTCTTTAGGGGTGTTTTGGGGGTATTTTGGGGGGTTTCTGGGGGTATTTTTTTGGGGGTGTTTCTGGGGTTGTTTTGGGGAGTTTTGTGGGGTTATTTTGGGGTATTTTGAGGGCTTTCTGGGGGTATTTTGGGGTGTATCTGGGGGTATTTTGAGGGGTTTCTGGGGGGGATTTGGGTGGTGTTTTGGGGGTGTTTCTGGGGGTTTTTGGGGGATTTTGGGGATGTTTCTGGGGGTATTTTGGGGGTTTCTGGGGTTATTTCTGGGGTTATTTTGGGGGGTTTCTGGGGGTATTTTGGGGGTGTTTCTGGGGGTATTTTGGGGGTGTTTCTGGGGGTATTTTGGGGTGTTTCTGGGGGTATTTTGGGGTATTTTGGGGGTGTTTTTGGGGGTATTTTGAGGGGTATTTTGGGGTATTTTGGGGATGTTTCTGGGGGTATTTTGGGGTATTTTGGGGGGGTTTTGGGGTGTCCCAGCTCACCCCTGTCCCCGGGCGGGCAGGGGGCTACGACGGCCACTCCTTCCTGGACTCCATGGAGTGCTACGACCCCGCGGGGGACGCCTGGACCGCGGTGACGCCGCCGATGCCGTCGGGGCGCAGCGGGCTGGGCGTGGCCGTGACCATGGAGCCCTGCCCCCCCCAGGAGCCCCGCCCCGAGGACGAGGAGCCCCCCCCGGGCGGGCCCTGCTGACCCCGGCGCCGCCGGGGGGGGCCGGGGGCGGGGGGGGGGGCTCAGGGTGCAGCCCCGCACCCGAAATTCCAGAATTTTCCCCCAATCCCCTCCTCCCAAACCCATCCCCCCACCGGCGGCAGGGGAGGGGGCACCGAGACCCCCCCCCCCCAAATAAAGGTCACAGGAGTTTTCCCTCCCCCTCCTCAAGGGCAGGGTTGGGGGTTTTGCAGATTCCCAAACACAAGAACAACAAAGAGATTCGTGGTTTAATGGGGAGGGGTCTCACGCTGAGGGCAAGGGGGGGCTCTGCAGGACTCGGGGGGGGGTCACGGTGCCAGCGGCTCCCTGGGCAGCACCGGGGGTCTCCGGGCTCTCCACTCGGTGGGCACCAGCCCCCAGAGGAAGTCGCTGACGAAGGTCCCCGAGTGCTGAGCCCCGTCCAGGTCCAGGGGCACGGCGATGTCGGGGCCGTAGTGAACTGGGGAGGGGGCAAAACCGGGGGGGGTCAGGGGCTGGGGGGGTCCCAGGGGGTTTTGGGGTGGGTTTGGGGCGGGTTTGGGGTCGCTCACCCCCTCGGATGCGCCCGGGCTCGGCGCTGCAGTCCCAGTCGATCCTGCTGATCTCGTAGTACAGCTGGGCCACGTACCTGGGGGGAGTGGGGGTTCAGGGGGGTTCTGGGGGGGCTTTGGTGCCTCTGGGGGTCCCTGGGCTCACTCACACGTCGGGAGGAAGGCGCTGCTCCTCCTCATCCTCCTCCTGGTTCTGCTCCAGCTGCTGCAGCTGCTCCTGCAGCTCCTCCAGGGCCTGGCGCAGCGCCGTGGCGGGGGTCAAGGCAAACAAACCAAAATCCCCCCAAAAAAACCCAAAATCCACCCAAAAAACCCCCAAAATCCCCAAAAAAACCCCCAAAATCCAAAAACCCCCAAAACCCCCAAACCCCAGGATTTTGGGTTTGTCCCCAAAACCCCAACCCCCAAAAAAAACCCCCAAAATCCACCCAAATCCCACCCCCAGAGCCCCAGGATTTTGGGTTTTGTCCCTGGCACTGCTCAGGCTGCCCTGGGCCTGGTGCAGCAGTGTGGGGGGGTCAAGGCAAACACACACCCAGAAAACCCCGAAATCCACCCCAAAAAAAAACCCAAAATCCACCCAAATCCCACCCAAAAAATCCCCGAGTCCTGTAGGACCCCCATCCTCACAGCACCAGGATTTTGGGTTTTGTCCCTGGTGTTGCTCAGGCTGCCCTGGGCCTGGCACAGTGCCATGGGGAGGTCAAGGCAAACACACACCCAAAAATCCCAAATCCCCCCAAAAAAACCTCAAATCCCCCAAAATCTCCCCAAATCCTGTGGAACCCCCACCCCTAGAGCCCAGGATTTTGGGTTTTGTCCCTGGTGCTGCTCAGGCTGCCCTGGGCCTGGCACAGCGCATGGAGGAGTCAAGACAAACATACACCCAAAAATGGGGAAATCCCCCTAAAAACCCAGGGGCTGGGGGGGCTGTTTGGGGTCAGGACAGGGGGCTGAGGGGCAATGCCCACTGAAACCCCATCCCCAGAGCCCCAGGATATTGGGTTTTGTCCCTGGCCCAGCCCCAGGGGTGGGGGGCCTGGGCCTGGCACAGCTTGGGGGCCACCCCTGGGGCCTGTTTGGGGCTGTTTGGGGTCAGGACAGGGGGGCTGAGGGGCAATGGGGGCTGTTTGGGGGGCACTGAGGGGCAATGGGGGCAGGACACAGGCCTCAGCGGCCTGGAGGTGATGGCACAGCCCGGCCAGACTTGGGGGGCAGAACAGGGGGGCATGGGGGGGATTGGGGGGCACCCAGGGGGCTGGGGGGGCTGTTTGGGGGCCAGGACAGGGGGGCTGAGGGGCAATGGGGGCTGTTTGGGGGGCACTGAGGGGCAATGGGGGCAGGACAGGGGGTCTGAGGCGATGGCACAGCCGGGCCTCGGCCTTGGCCAGACCTGGGGGGCAGAAATGGGGTATGGGGGGCACTGGGGGATTGGGGGGCACCCATGGGGCTGGGGGGCACTGAGAGGGGCAGGACAGGGGAGCTGAGGGGCAATGGGGGCTGTTTGGGGGGCACTGAGGGGCAATGGGGGCAGGACACAGGCCTGAGCGGCCTGGAGGTGATGGCACAGCCTGGCCAGGCCTTGGGGGCAGAACAGGGTATGGGGGGCACTGGGGGGCACCCAGGGGGCTGGGGGGCACTGGGGGGGCACTGAGGGGGCTGGGGGGCTACTGAGGGCAATAAAGGGGGCTGGGGGGCAATGGGGGCTCTTTGGGGGGCACTGAGGGGCAATGGGGGCAGGACAGGGGCCTGAGGCGGAGGTGGGCACAGCCCGGCCAGACCTGGGGGGCAGAACAGGGTATGGGGGGCACTGGGGGGCACCCATGGGGCTCAGGGGCACTGAGAGGGGCAGGACAGGGGACTGAGGGGCAATGGGGGCTGTTTGGGGGGCACTGAGGGGCAATGGGGGCAGGACAGGGGCCTGAGGCAATGGCACAGCCCGACCTTGGCCTCGGCCAGACCTGGGGGGGCAGAAATGGGGTATGGGGGGCTGGGGGCACCCATGGGGCTGGGGGGCATTGGGGGGGCACTGAGGGGGCTGGGGGGCTACTGAGGGGGGCAGGACAGGGGGCTGGGGGGTAATGGGGGCTGTTTGGGGGCACTGAGGGGCAATGGGGGCAGGACAGGGGCCTGAGGCGATGGCACAGCCCAGCCAGACCTGGGGGGCAGAACAGGGTATGGGGGGCACTGGGGGGCACCCAGGGGCTGGGGGGCACTGAGGGCAATGCAGGGGGCTGGGGGGCAATGGGGGCTGTTTGGGGGGCACCCAGGGGGCTGTTTGGGGGCGCAACAGGAGGGCTGGGGGACAGGGAGGGATTTTGGGTGGCACTGGGGGCTGTCTGAGGGGCAGAACAAGGGGGCTGGGGGGCACTCAGGGGTGTTTGGGGTCACCCACCTTGTGCCAGCTCCCTGTGTGTCACTGAGGGGTTTGGGGTGTTTGTTTTGGGGTATTTAGGGCTGTTTTGGGCTGTTTTGTGTCACTGACCCTGTGCCAGCTCCCGGGCCTTGCCCTGTGTGTCAGTGAGGATGTTTTGGGCTGTTTTGGGGTGTCAGTGGCGGCTATTTTGGGGTGTTTTAGGGCTGTTTTGGGGTGTTTTGTGTCACTGACGCTGTGCCAGCTCCCGGGCCTTGCCCTGTGTGTCACTGGGGATGTTTTGGGCTGTTTTGGGGTGTCAGTGGCGGCTATTTTGGGGTGTTTTAGGGCTGTTTTGGGGTGTTTGGGGTCACTGACCCTGTGCCAGCTCCCAGGCCTTGCCCTGCATGTCACTGGGGATGTTTTGGGCTGTTTTGGGGTGTCAGTGGCAGCTATTTTGGGGCTATTTTGGGGTGTTTTAGGGCTGTTTTGGGGTGTCAGTGGTGGCTATTTTGGGGCTATTTTGGGGTGTTTTAGGGCTGTTTTGGGGTGTTTGGGGTCACTGACCCTGCTCCAGCTCCTGTGCCCGGCCCAGCGCCTCCCGGAGCCGCCGGTGCAGCTGCTCCCTCCGGTGCAGCCCCCGGCGCAGCAGCTCCTCGATGCAGCCCGAGCTCAGCTCCCGCAGCAGCTCCTGGCTCAGCGCCTCCACCTCCTCCACCGGGGGAAACCCACCGGGATCCTGGGACACGGCACCGGGAACGGCGGGGAACGGGGATGGGAACGGGGACGGGACAGGAATGGGGGGAAAACGGGGACAGGGAACGGGGTGGGGGGGAACGGGGATGGGACAGGGAACAGGAACGGGGATGGAAACGGGAATGGCAGGGAACAGGGATGGGAACGGGACAGGGACGAGGGGAAACGGGGAAAAAACCGGGACACGGAATGGCAGGGAACGGGGGGAAACGGGGCGATACCGGGGACGGGAATGGGGCAGGGAACGGGGAGAAAACGGGGACGGGAAAATGACAGGAACGGGGGAAAACCAAACGGGGATGGGGAGATAAACGGGGATGGAGAAATGTCAGGAACGGGGAGAAACCGGGAGAAAAGGGGATGGGGAGATAAACGGGGATGGAGAAATGTCAGGAACGGGGAGAAAACGAGGATGGAGAGCAAAAGCGGCCCCGAAGCCTGAGGGGTCCGGACCCCCCCCCGCCCCCCCAGTGCCACTCCCGGAGCCCGCGCCGGGACCGCGTTACGCCCCTCCATGCCCGGGACCAGCTCCCCTCCCGTTTTTCCCGGGTTTTTCACAATTTTTCCCATTTTTCACCATTTTTTCTGCTTTCTCCCGGCGCTCCCTTCCGCGCGCTGTTTGAACCGCGCGGGGGCCGCTCCGCGCATGCGCTACCCCGCCCCTCTCCCCTCATTGGTTCCGCCCAGCCCCCTCCCCGCGCCCCGCGATGGTTTCGCCCGCCCCGTGTGTCACCCCCATCCGTGTCCCGCCCGCCCCGCGGCCCCGGCGCTTTGGTTCCGGGCGGCGCGGAGCCTCTCCGGCGATGGCGGCGGCGGCGGCGGCGGGCGGGGCGAGCCGCGGGCTCTGGGGGCGCCTGGGGGACACGCGGCTCGGTGAGGGGCGGTCCGGAGGCTCTCAGGGTGACGGGAATTTGGGGGGGGCGGCGCCGCCGGGCGCGGGGGGTTCCGGTGGGGGAGGAGGGGCGATTCGGGCCCCCGGGAGGGCCTGGGGGGGTCTCCGTAACCCAGGGGGGTCTCGAGGGGGTTCCCAGCCCCTCCCATTGTCCCAACTGGCCCCGACTTCGCTGTGACCCCCGCTGACCCCCCCTGACCCCTTTGACCCCCGGTCCCCCCGTGACCCCTGACCCCTTTGACCCCCGCCCCCCCGGTCACCCCTGACCCCTTTGACCCCCCGTGACCTCCCCGGCCTCCCGGTTCCCTCCTGACCTCTCCTGACCTCCGTGACCCTCCGGTTCCCCCTCCCAAGTCCCCCAGTTCCCCCTTGATCCCCCGTTCCCCCCCGTTCCCATTCCCCAGTGATCCTCGTTCCCCGTTCTTGCCGGTTCCTCGTTCCCCCCGGTTCCCATTCTGGGTTCCCCGGTAACCTCCGATGGTCCGCGGTTCCCGTTCCCCCGCAGCCCTGTGGCTCCGCGCTCTCTCCCCGTTCCCATTCCCGTTCCCGTTCCCGTTAATCCCCGTTATCCCCCGCAGCCCTGTGGCTCCGCGCTCTCTCCCGTTCCCATTCCCGGTTCCCATTCCCGGTTCCCGTTAACCCCCGTTATCCCCGTTATCCCGTTATCCCGCAGCCCTGTGGCTCCGCGCTCTCTCCCGTTCCCGGTTCCCGTTCCCGTTAACCCCCGTTAACCCCCGTTAATCCCCGTCCCCATTCCCGGTTCCCATTCCCGTTAACCCCCGTTATCCCCGTTATCCGCATCCTGTGGCTCTGCGCTCTCCCTGTTATCCCCCCCGTTATCCCCGCAGCCCTGGCTCTCCCTCTCTCCCGTTCCATTCCGGTTCCCCCCATTAACCCCGTTATCCCCGTTATCCCCGCATCCCAGCCCTGTGGCTCCGCTCTCCCATTCCCGTTCCGTTCCCATTCCCCGGTTAATCCCGTTATCCCCCCCCGCAACCCTGTGTTAACCCCCGTTAATCCCCGTTATCTCCCGTTATCCCCGCAGCCCCCAGCTCCCTGTGGCTCGGCTCTCTCCCGTTCCGTTAACCCCATTAATCCCCGTTAACCCCGTTAACCCCGTTATCCCGTTATCCCCCGCAGCCCTGTGGCTCCGCGCTCTCTCCCGTTCCCATTCCCGGTTCCCATTCCCGTTAACCCCCGTTAACCCCCGTTATCCCCCCTGTGGCTCGCGCTCTCTCCCATTCCCGGTTCCCATTCCCCGTTATCCCCGTTATCCCCCGTTATCCCCCGCAGCCCTGTGGCTCCGCGCTCTCTCCCGTTCCCATTCCCGGTTCCCATTCCCGTTCCCGTTAACCCCCGTTAACTCCCGTTAACCCCCGTTATCCCCGTTATCCCCCGCAGCCCTGTGGCTCCGCGCTCTCTCCCGTTCCCGTTAACCCCCGTTCCCCGTTATCCCCGTTATCCCCGTGGCTAACCCCTCCCGTTATCCCCGTTAACCCCCGTTATCCCCGTTATCCCGCAGCCCTGTGGCTCCGCGCTCTCTCCCGTTCCCATTCCCGGTTCCCGTTAACCCCCGTTAACCCCCGTTAACCCCCGTTAACCCCGTTATCCCGCAGCCCTGTGGCTCCGCGCCCTCCTCCGCGATTACTCCTCCTCTCTGCGCGAAGCCGCCGCCTCCGCCCGCCGCCGCCCCGGTGTCGCGGCCGCCTCGGTGGCGCTGCTGGCGCTCGGCGCGGGCCTGGCGCGCTCGGTGCCGGACCGGAGCTCGCTGGAGGGCGCGGCGGTGGCGGCGGCGGCGGCGCTGGGGCAGCTCCCGCCGGGCTCGCGGAGCCCCCGCGCCGAGCGCCACGTGCAGCGGCTGCTGCGGCTGCGGGAGCGGCACCGGCTCCGCGTGCGCAGCTTCGGCATCGTGGCCGTGGCCGGCACCGACCCGCACGGCTCCGAGCCCGCGCTGTACCGGGCGCGCTGCCCGCACCTGCGGCCGCGGCCCTGGGACCGGGGCTCGCTGCTCGACCTGGGCTTCCTGGGCCGCTGGTGGCTGCTGGAGGCGGCGCTGCGCGACTGCGACATCAACGAGGAGGAGTTCGGGGCGCTGCCGGAGCCGCTGCGCCGCATGGAGCCCGCGGAGCTCCGCTCCGAGCGCAACGAGCGCCTGCACCGGGAGAGCCGCGCCGCCGTGGTGCTCAGCGAGGCCGACATCGGGGACGGCGGGGAGGGCTGAGAACGGCGCGGTTTGGGGGTGAAAATGGCTGGTTTGGGGTGGGAACGGCTGGTTTGGGGTGGGAACGGCGCGGTTTGGAGCTTAATAAAGGATTTGATGTGGTTCGAGAGTTCTGCGGGGATTTGTCCCCAAAAAACCCACCAAAAAACCCAATAAAAACCTCCCAAAAATCAATAAAACCTCCCCCCCCAAAAAACCCCAAAAAGCAAACAAACAAAAACCCAATAAAAACGCAGCACACCCCAAAAAACCCCCCCAAAAAAAACCAATTAAACCCCCCAAAAAATCCCCCAAAAGCCCCCAAATGAACAAACAATAAAACCCCAAAACATCCCCCAAAAAACCTCAATGAAACAACCCAAAAACCCCAAAAAACCGCCCCCATAAAAACCAAAAAAACCCCAATAAACCCCAAAAAGCTGCGCCACGAACTCGGAGGAGTTGGGGCAGCTCCCGGAGCCCGCGGAGCTCCGCTCCGAGCGCAACGAGCGCCAGCACCGGGAGAGCCGCGCCGCCGTGGTGCTCAGCGAGGCCGACATCGGGGACGGCGGGGAGGGCTGAGAACGGCGCGGTTTGGGGTGAAAACGGCTGGTTTGGGGTGGGAAGGACTGGTTTGGGATGGAAACGGCTGGTTTGGGGTGGGAACGGCTGGTTTGGGGTGGGAACGGCTGGTTTGGGGTGGGAACGGCTGGTTTGGGGTGGGAACGGCTGGTTTGGGGTGGGAAACGGCTGGTTTGGGGTGGAAACGGCTGGTTTGGGGTGGGAACGGCTGGTTTGGGGTGGGAACGGCTGGTTTGGGGTGGAAACGGCTGGTTTGGGGTGGGAACGGCTGGTTTGGGGTGGGAACGGCTGGTTTGGGGTGAAAACGGCTCATTTTGGAGCTTAATAAAGGATTTGGTGTGGTTCGAGAGTTCTGCGGGGATTTGTCCCCAAAAAAACCCAATAAAACCCCCCCAAAAATCAATAAAACCTCCCCTCAAAAAAACCCCCAGAAACCGCAAAAATCAAACAAACCAACAAAAACCCAATAAAAACGCAGCACACCCCAAAACCCCCCCAAAAAACCCAATTAAACCCCCCAAAAAATCCCCCAAATGAGCAAAAAATAAAACCCCAAAACATCCCCCAAAAAACCTCAATGAAACAACCCAAAAACCCCAAAAAACCGCCCCAATAAAAACCAAAAAAAACCCCAATAAACCCCAAAAAGCTGCGCCACGAACTCGGAGGAGTTGGGGCAGCTCCCGGAGCCCGCGGAGCTCCGCTCCGAGCGCAACGAGCGCCAGCACCGGGAGAGCCGCGCGGCCGTGATGCTCAGCGAGGCCGACATCGGGGACGGCGGGGAGGGCTGAGAACGGCGCGGTTTGGGGTGAAAACGGCTCATTTTGGAGCTTAATAAAGGATTTGGTGTGGTTCGAGAATTCTGCGGGGATTTGTCCCCAAAAAACCCCACCAAAAAACCCAATAAAAACCTCCCAAAAATCAATAAAACCTCCCCCCCCAAAAAACCCCAAAAAGCAAACAAACAAACAAAAACCAAATAAAACAGTTTGGGGTGGGAAAATCCCCCAAAAGCCCCCAAATGAACAAACAATAAAACCCCAAAACATCCCCCAAAAAACCTCAATGAAACAACCCAAAAACCCCAAAAAACCGCCCCCATAAAAACCAAAAAAAACCCAATAAACCCCAAAAAGCTGCGCCACGAACTGGAGGAGTTGGGGCAGCTCCGAGCCTGGGGAGCTCCGCCCGGAACGAGCGGTTTGAGGTGGAGGCCGACATCGGGGACGGGGGAGGGCTGAGAACGGCGCGGTTTGGGGTGAAAACGGCTGGTTTGGGGTGGGAAGGACTGGTTTGGGATGGAAACGGCTGGTTTGGGGTGGGAACGGCTGGTTTGGGGTGGGAACGGCCGGTTTGGGGTGGGAACGGCCGGTTTGGGGTGGAAACGGCTGGTTTGGAGTGAAAACGGCTGGTTTGGGGTGAAAACGGCTGGTTTGGGATGGAAACGGCTGGTTTGGGGTGGGAACGGCTGGTTTGGGGTGGGAACGGCTCCGTTTGGGGTGGAAACGGCTGGTTTGGGGTGGGAAACGGCTGGTTTGGGGGTTTGGGGTGAAAAAACTGGTTTTGGGTGGGAACGGCTGGTTTGGGGTGGGAACGGCTGGTTTGGGGTGGGAACGGCTGGTTTGGGGTGGAAACGGCTGGTTTGGGGTGGGAACGGCTGGTTTGGGGTGGGAACGGCTGGTTTGGGGTGGGAACGGCTGGTTTGGGGTGGGAACGGCTGGTTTGGGGTGGGAACGGCTGGTTTGGGATGGAAACGGCTGGTTTGGGGTGAAAACGGCTGGTTTGGGGTGAAAACGGCTGGTTTGGGATGGAAACGGCTGGTTTGGGGTGGGAACGGCGCGGTTTGGGGTGGGAACGGCTGGTTTGGGGTGGGAACGGCTGGTTTGGGATGGGAACGGCTGGTTTGGGGTGGGAACGGCTGGTTTGGGGTGAAACGGCTGGTTTGGGGTGGGAACGGCTGGTTTGGGGTGAAAACGGCTGGTTTGGGGTGGGAACGGCTCATTTTGGAGCTTAATAAAGGATTTGGTGTGGTTCGAGAGTTCTGCGGGGATTTGTCCCCAAAAAAACCCACCAAAAACCCCAATAAAAACCTCCCAAAAATCAGTAAAACCTCCCTCCCAAAAAAACCCCCAGAAACCCCAAAAATCAAACAAACCAACAAAAACCCAATAAAAACGCAGCACACCCCAAAACCCCCCCAAAAAACCCAATTAAACCCCGCAAAAAATCCCCCAAATGAGCAAAAAATAAAACCCCAAAACATCCCCCAAAAAACCTCAATGAAACAACCCAAAAACCCCAAAAAACCGCCCCAATAAAAATAAAAAAAAACCCAATAAACCCCAAAAAGCTGCGCCACGAACTCGGAGGTTTTTTTTGGGTGTTTATTGAGATTTTTGGCGTGGTTTTGGGGTGTTTTTGTGGTATTTTTGGGGTGTATATTGAGGTGCTTTTTGGGTGTATATTGAGGGGGGTTTTTTGTGTTTACTGAGATTTTTTGGGGGTTTTTTGGGGTGTTTTTGAGGTGTTTTTTGGGGTGTATATTGAGGGTTTTTTTTGGTGTTAATTGAGATTTTTTGGGGTATTTTTGAGGTGGGTTTTTTTGTGTTTATTGAGATTTTTGGGGGTTTTTTTGGGGGGTTTATTGAGTTTTTGGGTTTTTGGGGGGTGTTTTTGAGGTGTTTTTGGGGTATATTGATAGAGGGTTTTTTGGTTTTTGGGTTTATTGAGGTGGGGTTTTTGTGTTTATTGAGGTATTTTGAGGTTATTGAGATTTCTGGGGTACTTTTGAGGTGGGTTTTTTTTGGTGTTTATTGAGATTTTTTGGGGTTTTTGGGTGTTTTTGGTTTTGGGTGTTTTTGGGGGTTTTGGTGTTTATTGAGAGGTGGTTTTGGGTGTTTTTGAGGTATTTTTTTGGGTGTATATTGAGGTGTTTTTTGGCTGTATATTGAGGGGGTTTTTTTGTGTTTATTGAGTTTTTCAGGTGTTTTTTGGGCTGTATATTGAGGGGTTTTTTTGGTGTTTATTGAGATTTTTTGGGGTATTTTTGAGGTGGTTTTTTTGTGTTTATTGAGATTTTTGGGGGTTTTTTTGGGGGGTTTATTGAGATTTTTTTGGGGTTTTTTGGGGTGTTTTTGAGGTGTTTTGGGGGTGTTTTTGAGGTGTTTTTTGGGTGTATATTGAGGGGTTTTTTTGGTGTTAATTGAGATTTTTTGGGGTATTTTTGAGGTGGGTTTTTTGTGTTTATTGAGATTTTTTGGGGGTTTGGGGTGTTTATTGAGATTTTTGGGGGGTTTTTTGGGGGGTTTATTGAGATTTTTTGGGGTGTTTTTGAGGTGTTTTTTGGGGTGTATATTGAGGGGTTTTTTGGGTGTTTATTGAGATTTTTGGGTGTTTTTGAGGTGGTTTTGGGGTGTTTTTGAGGTATTTTTTGGGTGTATATTGAGGGGTTTTTTTGGTGTTTATTGAGATTTTTTTTGGCGAGGTGGTATTTTTTTGGGGTATTATTTTGAGGTGTTTTTTTGGTGTTTTTTTTTTGGTGTTTTGGGAACCCCAAAACCCCAAAATCATCCCCAGGAAAACCCCAAAACCCAAAAATCATCCCCAAATCCCCTGGGGCCTGGGCCCCCCTGGGGGTTATCCCCAGGGGTCCCTGAAACCAAAATCAACCCCAAATCCTCCTTGGCCAGGCTGGCGGAAAACCCCAAAACCCCAAAAAAAAATCATCCCCAGGAAACCCCAAAACCCAAAAATCATCCCTAAATACCCCTAAAAACCCCAAAATCATCCCTAAATAACCCCCAAACCCCAAAATCATCCCTAGGGAACCCCAAAACCCCAAAATCAACCCCCCCCAAAAAATCATCCCCAGGGAACCCCAAAAACCCAAAAATCATCCCCAGGGAACCCCAAAAACCCCAAAAATCATCCCCAGGAAACCCCAAAAACCCCAAAAATCATCCCTAAATACCCCCCAAAACCCAAAAATCATCCCTAAATACCCCAAAAACCCAAAATCATCCCCAGGAAACCCCAAAAACCCCAAAAATCATCCCCAGGGAACCCCAAAAACCAAAAATCATCCCTAAATACCCCAAAACCCCAATATCATCCCCAGGAAACCCCAAAAAAACCAAAAATCATCCCCAGGAAACCCCAAAAAACCAAAAATCATCCCTAAATACCCCAAAAAAAACCAAAAATCATCCCCAGGGAACCCCAAAAATCATCCCTAAATACCCCAAAAAACCCAAAAATCATCCCTAAATACCCCAAAAACCCCAAAATCATCCCTAAATAACCCCAAAACCCAAAACTCATCCCTAAATACCCCAAAAACCCCAAAAATCATCCCCAGGGAACCCCAAAAAACCAAAAATCATCCCTAAATACCCCAAAACCCCAAAATCATCCCCAGGGAACCCCAAAAAACCCCAAAATCATCCTTAAATACCCCCAAAAACCCCAAAAATCATCCCTAAATACCCCAAAAACCCCAAAAATCATCCCTAAATACCCCCCAAAACCCAAAAATCATCCCTAAATACCCCAAAAAACCCAAAACTCATTCCTAAATACCCCAAAAACCCCAAAAATCATCCCCAGGGAACCCCAAAAACCCCAAAATCATCCCTAAATACCCCAAAACCCCAAAAATCATCCCTAAATACCCCAAAAAGCCCAAAATCGTCCCCAGGGAACCCCAAAAACCCAAAAATCATCCCTAAATACCCCAAAAAACCCAAAATCATCCCTAAATACCCCAAAAACCCCAAAATCATCCCCAGGGAACCCCAAAAAAACCAAAAATCATCCCCAGGAAGCCCCAAAAATCATCCCTAAATACCCCAAAAAACCCAAAATCATCCCCAGGAAACCCCAAAAACTCCAAAAATCATCCCCAGGGAACCCCCAAAAACCCAAAACTCATCCCTAAATACCCCAAAAACCCCAATATCATCCCCAGGGAACCCCAAAAACCCCAAAAATCATCCCTAAATACCCCAAAAAACCCCAAAATCATCCCTAAATACCCCCAAAAGAACCCCAAAATTCTCCCCAGAAACCCCAAATCCTCCCCAGAAACCCCAAAATCTGCCCCAGAAATCCCAAAACCCAAAAATCCTCCCCAGAAACCCCAAAAATCCTTCTCAGAAACCCCCCAAAACCCCAAATCCTCCCCAGAAACCCCCAAAATCCCAAATCGCTCCCGGGCTTTTTGGGGAATCCTGGAATTTGGGGGTTCCCGGGGCCGGGGGTGTCCTGGGAATTTTTGGGGGGGTGTCCCTGGTTTGGGGGGGGCGTATCCCGATTTTGGGGGGGTCCCTGGTTTGGGGGGGTTCAGGGGTCCCGGATTTTGGGGATCAGGGATTTTGGGGGTTCAGGGGCGGTCCCGGATTTTGGGGATTTTGGGGGGTTCGGGGGGCGGTCCCGGATTTTGGGGATTTTGGGGGTTCAGGGTTCGGTTTTTGGGGATTTTGGGGGTTCAGGGGCAGGTCCCGGTTTTTGGGGATTCGGGATTTTGGGGGGTTCGGGTTGGGTCCCGGTTTTTGGGGATTTTGGGGGGGTTCGGGGGGGTTCGGGGGGCGGTCCCGGATTTTGGGGGGATTCGGGGATTTTGGGGGGGTTCGGGTTGGGTCCCGGTTTTTGGGGGGATTCGGGGATTTTGGGGGGTTCGGGTTGGGTCCCGGATTTTGGGGATTTTGGGGGGGTTCGGGGGGCGGTCCCGGGTTTTGGGGGCGGGGGGCCCCGCTGCTCACGTGACGTCGAAGGCGGAGCCGCGGAAGGGGCGGCGCGGGGGGGGCGCGGCCGCGGCCGTGTAGGGGGGGCGGGGAACGGCGGCGTCCCAGAACCGATCCCGCTCCAGCTCCGGGACCCCCCCGTAGAGCTCGTCCACGGCCAGCATCGACACCTGGGGGGAACGGCGCACCTGGGCACACCTGGGGGCACCTGGGGGCACCTGGGGGGTACCTGGGGGCATCCCTGACACACCTGGGGGCACCTGGGGGCACCTGGGGGCATCCCTGACACACCTGGGCACACCTGGGGGCACCTGGGGGCATCCCTGACACACCTGGGGGCACCTGGGGGCATCCCTGATAGACCTGGGGGCATCCCTGACACACCTGGGGGCACCTGGGCACACCTGGGGGCACCTGGGGGCATCCCTGATACACCTGGGCACACCTGGGGGCACCTGGGCACACCTGGGGACATCCCTGACACACCTGGGGGCACCTGGGGGCATCCCTGACACACCTGGGGGCACCTGGGGGCATCCCTGATAGACCTGGGGGCACCTGGGGGCATCCCTGACACACCTGGGGGCACCTGGGGGCACCTGGGCACACCTGGGGACATCCCTGACACACCTGGGGGCACCTGGGCACACCTGGGGACATCCCTGACACACCTGGGGGCACCTGGGGGCACCTGGGCACACCTGGGGGCACCTGGGGGCATCCCTGACACACCTGGGGGCACCTGGGGGCATCCCTGATAGACCTGGGGGCACCTGGGGGCATCCCTGACACACCTGGGGGTACCTGGGAGCATCCCTGACACACTTGGGGGCACCTGAGAGCATCCTTGACACACCTGGGGGTACCTGGGGGCACCTGGGCACACCTGGGGGCATCCCTGACACACCTGGGGGCACCTGGGGGCATCCCTGACACACCTGGGGGCACCTGGGGGCACCTGGGGGCATCCCTGACACACCTGGGGGCACCTGGGCACACCTGGGGGCATCCCTGACACACCTGGGGGCACCTGGGGGCATCCCTGACACACCTGGGGGTACCTGGGAGCATCCCTGACACACTTGGGGGCACCTGAGAGCATCCTTGACACACCTGGGGGTACCTGGGGGCACCTGGGCACACCTGGGCACACCTGGGGGCATCCCTGACACACCTGGGGGCACCTGGGCATGCCTGGGGGCATCCCTGACACACCTTGGGGCACCTGGGGACATCCCTGACACACCTGGGGACATCCCTGACACACCTGGGGCCACCCGGGGTCACCTGAGCCCCCCCCACTCACCTGGAAGTTGCGGTCGATCAGGGTGTTGGTCTCGAAATCATCGTCATCCTCCCCGAAGGGGTTAATGAGCTGCTCTGCCACCTGTGGGTGCCAGCACGGGGTCAGGTGTGCCCAGGTGTGCCCCAGGTGTGCCCAGGTGTGCCCCCCATGCCTCCAGGTGCACCCAGGTGTAACCCAGGTGTACCCAGGTGTGCCCAGGTGTGTCCTCCATGTCCCCAGGTGTGCCCAGGTGTGCCCAGGTCTGTCCCACATGCCCCCAGGTGTGCCTAGGTGTACCCAGATGTACCCAGATGTATCCCCCATGCCCCCAGGTGTGTCCCACATGCCCCCAGGTGCACCTAGGTGTGCCCAGGTGTGCCCAGGTGTGTCCCCAGGTGTGTCCCCCATGCCCCCAGGTGTGCCCAGGTGTGCCCAGATGTATCCCCCATGCCCCCAGGTGTCCCAGGTGTAACCCAGGTGTACCCAGGGTCACCCCAGGGACAGTCCCCAGATGCCCCCAGGTGTGCCCAGGTGTGTCCCACATGCCCCCAGGTGCCCCCAGGTGTGCCCAGGTGTATCCCCCATGCCCCAGGTGGACCCACAGACCCAGGTGTGCCCAGATGTATCCCCCTGGGACAGACCCCCAGGTGTGTCCCCCATGCCCCAGGTGTGGTCCCAGGGGACAGACCAGGTCTGTCCCACATGCCCCCAGGTGCATCCAGGTGTTCCCAGGTGTATCCCCCATGCCCCCAGGTGTATCCCCCATGCCCCCAGGTAGGCCCAGGTGCCCCCCAGGTGTGCCCAGGTGTGTCCCCAGGTGTGTCCCCCATGCCCCCAGGTGTGCCCAGGTGTGCCCAGGTGCACCTTGAGCCAGCCCACGACAGACAAGACAGCAGCAGGGTGAACACGGGCACGCCACCTGGTCCAGACGGAACGACAGCCAGGGGTAAACGGCCTGGTCACCACCTGGGACCAGGAACTGCCGGCCCACCAGGCAGGTGAGGAAAAAGGTGTAAACGGCGATGGTCACCACCTGGGACAGACGGACAGACAGACAGACAGGTGTAAACAGCGATGGTCACCACCTGGGACAGACGGACAGACAGACAGACAGGTGTAAACAGCGATGGTCACCACCTGGGACAGACGGACAGACAGACAGACAGGTGTAAACGGCGATGGTCACCACCTGGGACAGACGGACAGACAGACAGACAGACAGACAGGTGTACACGGCGATGGTCACCACCTGGGACAGACAGACAGACAGACAGGTGTAAACAGCGATGGTCACCACCTGGGACAGACAGACAGACAGACAGACAGGTGTAAACGGCGATGGTCACCACCTGGGACAGACGGACAGACAGACAGACAGACAGACAGGTGTAAACGGCGATGGTCACCACCTGGGACAGACAGACAGACAGACAGGTGTAAACAGCGATGGTCACCACCTGGGACAGACGGACAGACAGACAGACAGGTGTAAACGGTGATGGTCACCACCTGGGACAGACAGACAGACAGACAGACAGACAGGTGTAAACAGCGATGGTCACCACCTGGGACAGACAGACAGACGGACAGGTGTAAACGGCGATGGTCACCACCTGGGACAGACGGACAGACAGACAGACAGACAGACAGGTGTAAACGGCGATGGTCACCACCTGGGACAGACAGACAGACGGACAGACAGACAGGTGTAAACGGCGATGGTCACCACCTGGGACAGACGGACAGACAGACAGACAGACAGACAGGTGTACACGGCGATGGTCACCACCTGGGACAGACAGACAGACAGACAGACAGACAGGTGTACACGGCGATGGTCACCACCTGGGACAGACAGACAGACGGACAGACAGACAGGTGTACACGGCGATGGTCACCACCTGGGACAGACGGACAGACAGACAGACAGACAGGTGTAAACAGCGATGGTCACCACCTGGGACAGACAGACAGACAGACAGACAGACAGGTGTAAACAGCGATGGTCACCACCTGGGACAGACAGACAGACAGACAGACGGACAGACAGGTGTAAACAGCGATGGTCACCACCTGGGACAGACAGACGGACAGACAGGTGTAAACGGCGATGGTCACCACCTGGGACAGACGGACAGACAGACAGACAGGTGTAAACGGCGATGGTCACCACCTGGGACAGACAGACAGACAGACAGACAGACAGACAGACAGGTGTAAACGGTGATGGTCACCACCTGGGACAGACAGACAGACAGACGGACAGACAGACAGACAGATGGACAGACGGACAGACGGACAGACGGACAGACGGACGGACAGACAGACGGATGGACAGATGGACAGGTGAGCAGGAAGGTGAGCACGGCCGTGGTCACCGCTGGGGGGGTGGCACACCTGGCTGGGGCGAGGGGCACCCGCTGGCACCTCCACAGGTGCCCCCCAGGTGTCCCCAGCCCTGCCCCAGGTGCCCCCCAGTGCCCCCCAGTGCCCACCTGGGTGTACACCAGTGCCCCCCAGTGTCCCCCAGACCCTCCCAGTGCCCATCCCAGTCCCTCCCAGTCCCTCCCAGTCCCCACCTGGGTGTACACCAGTGCCCCCCAGTCCCTCCCAGTCCCTCCCAGTGCCCCCAGTGCCCACCTGTGTGTACACCAGTGGGACGCTGATCCAGTCATAGTGGAACAGGAGGCTGCAGTGGGCCCGGAACCGGTTCAGCTCCTGGGGGGGGTCCCAGTGGGGTTCAGGGGGGTCTCGGGGGTCCCAGGGAGTCTCAGGGGGTTCAGGGGGGTCTCGGGGGTCCCAGGGAGTCTCAGGGGGTTCAGGGGGGTCTCAGGGGGTCCCAGGGGGGTCCCAGTGGGGTTCAAGGGGGTCTCAGGGGGTTCAGGGGGTCCCAGGGGGTCCCGGTACCTCCATGAGCAGCCTGAGTGCACAGTCATCCCTGATGCACCCCGAGCAGAGGGTTCAGGGGGATTTAGGGGTTCCCAGTGGGGTTCAGGGGGTCCCAGGGGGGTTCAGGGTGGGTCTCGGGGGTCCCAGGGGGTCTCAGGGGGGTCCCAGGGAGTCTCAGGGGGGTCCCAGGGGTCTCAGGGGTCCCAGGGGCCCAGGGTCCCCGATGCACCCCGGGGTTCAGGGGGGGGGTCCCAGGGGGTTCCAGGGGGTCTCAGGGGGTTCAGGGGGGTCCCAGGGGGTCCCGGGGGTCCCAGGGGGGTCCCAGGGGGTCTCAGGGGTCCCGGGGGTCCCGGTACCTCCATGAGCAGCCTGAGCGCGCAGTCGTCCCCGATGCGCCCCGAGCAGAGGTTCAGGGGGGTTTAGGGGTTCCCAGTGGGGTTCAGGGGGGTTTAGGGGGTCTCGGGGGTTCCAGGGAGGTTCAGGGGGTCCCAGGGGGTCTCAGGGGTCTCAGGGGGTCCCAGGGGTCCCAGGGGTCTCGGGGGTCCGGGGGTCCCGGTACCTCCATGAGCAGCTTGAGCGCGCAGTCGTCCCCGATGCGCCCCTCCTGCCGCGCCCGCCCCGCCAGCGCCCCGAACCACACGCAGGGCACCCAGAATTTGTTGTAGGGCGAGCGCAGAGCCTCGAGGCGGCGCCGCTCCTCGCGCGTCAGGAACCCTGCGGGACCGCACCCCGCGCGTGACGTCACCCACCGGGCGATGACGTCACACCCGAGCCGTGACGTCACCCGAGTCAGGTGACTCCTGAGCCACGATGTCATCCCTGAGCCGTGACGTAGCCCCCTGAGCTGTGACGCGACCCACTGAACGATGACGTCACCCTTGAGCTGTGATGTCATTCCTGAGCCGTGACATCATGCATGAGCTGTGACATCACACCTGGGCCATGACATCACTCCCCGAGCTGTGACGTCACTCACTGTCCCAGGCCATACGGTCAATGTTGCGATGGTCACTCCCTGGTCACTCAATGGTCACTCTGTGGTCACTCAATGGTCACTCAATGGTCACTGAATGGTCACTCAGTGGTCACTCATTGGTCACTCAATGGTCACTCAGTGGTCACTCATGGGTCACTCAATGGTCACTCATTGGTCACTCAATGGTCACTCAATGGTCACTCCCTGGTCACTCAATGGTCACTCAATGGTCACTCAATGGTCACTCAATGGTCACTCAATGGTCACTCAATGGTCACTCAATGGTCACTCAATGGTCACTCAATGGTCACTCAATGGTCACTCAATGGTCACTCACAATCACTCAATGGTCACTCACAATCACTCAGGGTCACTCAATGGTCACTCAATGGTCACTCACAATCACTCAATGGTCACTCAATGGTCACTCACAATCACTCAATGGTCACTCAATGGTCACTCAATGGTCACTCACAATCACTCAATGGTCACTCACAATCACTCAGGGTCACTCAATGGTCACTCAATGGTCACTCACAATCACTCAATGGTCACTCAATGGTCACTCAATGGTCACTCACAATCACTCAGGGTCACTCACAATCACTCAATGGTCACTCACCGGCCTGTACCAGGTGGTCAGTGGTCGGGAACACTCCCTGGTCACCCGTGGTCACCAGTGGTCCAGCAGCGGTCAGGCTCCCGGTCACGCAGCCTGGGCCCTGACACTGACCGTGGTCACTCACAATCACTCAGTGGTCACTCAGGGTCACTCAATGGTCACTCAATGGTCACTCACCGGCCTGTACCAGGTGGTCAGTGGTCGGGAAATCTTTGTACACGGGCGTGCTGACGGCCGGAGCACCAGCAGCGCCGCCAGGCTCCCGTAGCGCAGCAGGGCCCTGACACTGACCGTGGTCACTCACAATCACTCAATGGTCACTCAATGGTCACTCAATGGTCACTCAATGGTCACTCAGGGTCACTCAGGGTCACTCAGGGTCACTCACCGGCCTGTACCAGGTGGTCAGTGGTGGGAAATCTCTTGTACACGGGAGTGCTGGTCCGCAGCACCAGGTCAGCAGGCCAGGCCCCACAATGGTCACAGCATGGTCCCTGACACTGACCGTGGTCACTCAATGGTCACTCAGGGTCACTCAATGGTCACTCACCGGCCTGTACCAGGTGGTCAGTGGTGGGGAACCGTTTGTACACAGGTGTGCTGACGGCCCGGAGCACCAGCAGCGCCGCCAGGCTCCCGTAGCGCAGCAGCGTCCGCCGCAGGAGCCGCCCGCGCGCGTCCGAGCCCCTCACGCTGCTGCCCACGGCCACCATGAGCCCGTCCGGGGCCGGCACCGTCCGGAACTGCCCCCACCAGCGCTCCAGCACCAGCGCCACGTAAAAACCTGCGGGGAACGGGGGGGAATGGGGGGAATGGGGAATACTGGGGGATACTGGGGGATACTGGGGGAATGGAGGTACTAGGGGAGTGGGGGAATGGGGATACTACTGGGGATACTGGGGGAATGCAGGGTACTGGGGGAATGGGGATACTGGGGGGTACTGGGGATACTGGGGAATGGGGTGGAGGAATGGGGGAATGGGGGAATGGGGATACTGGGGGAATGGGGGATACTGGGGATACTGGGGGAATGGGGGATACTGGGGGTACTGGGGGGTACTGGGGATACTGGGGAAATGGGGGATACTGGGGAATGGGGGAATGGGGGAATGGGGGATACTGGGGGATACTGGGGATACTGGGGGGGAATGGGGAATGGGGAATGGGGGAATGGGGGAATGGGGGATACTGGGGGGAACGGGGGATACTGGGGGATACTGGGGGGAATGGGGGTACTGGGGAATGGGGATATGGGGGTACTGGGGGTCACTGGGGGTCACTGGGGGATACTGGGGGTACTGGGGGCACCGGGAGAATTGGGAGAGGGCGCACTGGGGGGAACGGGGAGGTTGTGGGGCATCCCGAGGGGTCCCAAGGGTGGTTCTGGGATGGTCCCGGATGGGTCCCGGGGGGGTCCCGGATGGGTCCCGGATGGGTCCCGGGGGGTCCCGGGCTCTCACCGAGCACGAAGGACACGGGGATCAGGTTGGTGGCTCTGGGGGGACACGAGGGGTCCCGGGGGTGGTCCCGGGGGTGGTCCCGGGGGGATCCTGGGGGTCCCGGGGGGGTCCCGGATGGGTCCCGGGGGTCCCGGGGGGTCCCGGATGGGTCCCGGGGGGTCCCGGGCTCTCACCGAGCACGAAGGACACGGGGATCAGCTCGGCCGATTTGTCGCAGTACAGCACCAGCTTCTCGAAGAGGCGCCGCTGCTCCTCGGACAGCAGGAACCTGGCGGGACACCGGCGCTGTCACCGGCCCGGCCCTCCGGTGTCCCCCTGTCCCATGCCGGTGTCCCCAGATCTCCGGGTGTCCCCACCTCGATGTCCCCCGCGCCGTGTCCCGCTGTCCTCCTGCGCCCCCATGTCCCCAGGGCTCCCCGTGTTCCCACATCCCTCGCGGTGTCCCGGTGTCCCCCCGGTGTCCCCCCGGTGTCCCCCCCCGGTGTCCTGGTGTTCCTCCCCCTGCCTCGGTGTCCCCCCGGTGTCCCTGTGCCCTCCTGTGTCCCCATCTGCCCTCCTGTCCCAGCGTCCCCCCGGTGTCCCGGTGTCCCCTCGGTGTCCCCCCGGTGTCCCATTGCCCCGCCATGTCCCCCGGTGTCCCTGTGCCCTCCTGTGTCCCCATCTGCCCTCCTGTCCCGCTGTCCCCCCGTGCTCCCCGGTGTCCCCCCGGTGTCCCCCCGGTGTCCTGGTGTCTCTCCCCCTGCCTCGGTGTCCTCCCGGTGTCCCCCCGGTGTCGCATTGCCCCGCCGTGTCCCCCGGTGTCCCTGTGCCCTCCTATGTCCCCATCTGCTCTCCTGTCCCAGCGTCCCCCCCGGTGTCCCCCTGGTGTCCTGGTGTCCCTCCCCCTGCTCGGTGTCCCCCCCGGTGTCCCCCGGTGTCCCGCTGTCCCCGTGTCCCGGTGTCCCGGCGCGTCACCGGTAGGCCAGGCTGAGCCCCAGGTAGGCGGTGAGGAAGAGCAGCAGCTCCCGGTACAGCAGTTTGTAGATGCTCCCGCGCCACAGCAGCAGCAGCCGCGAGAAGCCCCCGAAGCGCGCGGTGGCCACGCGGGACGTGTAGGTGACGGTCATGGGGACGGACGGACAGACGGACACCTGAGGGACGGACACCTGAGGGACAGAGAGGGACACCTGAGGGACACAGGGACACCTGAGGGACAGAGCAGGACACCTGAGGGACAGAGGGACAGCTGAGGGACACAGGGACACCTGAGGGACAGAGGGACACCTGCGGGACAGAGGGACACCTGCGGGACAGAGGGACAGCTGAGGGACAGAGAGGGACACCTGAGGGACGCAGGGACACCTGAGGGATGCAGGGACAGCTGAGGGACAGAGAGGGACACCTGAGGGACAGAGCAGGACACCTGAGGGACAGACGGACACCTGAGGGACCCAGAGACACCTGAGGGACAGAGAGGGACACCTGAGGGACACAGGGACACCTGAGGGACAGAGAGGGACACCTGAGGGACACAGGGACACCTGAGGGATGCAGGGACGTGTAGGTGATGGTCATGGGGACGGACGGACAGACGGACACCTGAGGGACAGAGGGACAGCTGAGGGACACACGGACACCTGAGGGACAGAGAGGGACACCTGAGGGACACAGGGACACCTGAGGGACACAGGGACACCTGCGGGACACAGGGACAGCTGAGGGATGCAGGGACGTGCAGGTGACGGTCATGGGGACGGACGGACAGATGGACACCTGCGGGACAGAGAGGGACAGCTGAGGGACACACGGACACCTGAGGGACAGAGGGACACCTGAGGGACACAGAGACACCTGAGGGACAGACGGATACCTGAGGGACAGACAGACACCTGAGGGACCCAGGGACACCTGAGGGATGCAGGGACGTGTAGGTGATGGTCATGGGGACGGACGGACAGACGGACACCTGAGGGACAGAGGGACAGCTGAGGGACAGAGCAGGACACCTGAGGGACCCAGGGACACCTGAGGGACACCTGAGGGACAGAGAGGGACACCTGCGGGGCACAGGGACACCTGCGGGACACAGGGACACCTGCGGGGCACAGGGACACGGCAGGGACACGGGGACAACGGGGACACAGCGGGGGACAGCGGCGGGACACGGCGGGCACAGCGCTGCCACCTGCCCCCGGTGTCCCCCTGAGGGGTCCCCCCCCCCTCACCTGCGTCCCCCGCGCCGGTCCCGCGGCCACCTGCACCCCCCGGTCCCCAGTTCCGTGGTCACCGGGGCTCCGAGGTCCGCAGCCACCCCCGGTCCGAGCTCTGTGACCACCCCCGCCCGGTCCGGTCCGTGCCGTCACTCCCGGTCCCGGTTCCGTGGTCACTCCCGGTCCCGGTTCTGCGGTCACCGCCCCGGTCCGGTCCGTGCCGTCACCCCCGGTCCCTGGTCCCTCCTGTGTGCCCCTGCCCCCCCGGTGTCCCTTAAATCCCCCCGGGGCCCGCCCCCCCCGGTGGGGGCGACCCTGAGGGACATTGGGGGGTGGGGACATTGGGGAGGGACATTGGGGGTGGGGACATTGGGGGAGGGTCCCGCTCCGGCCCCCCGGGAGTGGCCGCGCCGGTCCGGCCGGTCCCGAATTCCCCCCGAGGGTACGGGGGGTGTTAATTTGGGGCGGGGGGTGTATTTTGGGGCGGGGGGTGTATTTTGGGGCCGGGAGGGAGTTGTTTTGGGGCTGGGGGGGGCAGCAATTTGGGCTCGGAGGGCTGATTTAGGGTCCGGAGAGGCGTTTTCATGGTCCGGGGGATGTTTTAGGGTCGGGGGGAATTGTTTGGGGGCCAGGGGGGTTAATTTTGGGGTCAGGGGTTGTTTTAGAGCCGGGGGTTGTTTTGAGTTCGGTGGGTTCTTTTAGGGTCGGGGGGCTTAATTTTGGGGCCGAGGGTGTTAATTCTGGGGTCCGGGGGTAAATTCTGGGTCCGGGGGGACAATTTGGGGTCAGGGGGACAATTCTGGGGTCCGGGGGTAAATTTTGGGTCCAGGGGTTAATTTGGGGTCAGGGGTTACCTGGGTCCAGGGGAATTCTGGGTCCGGGGGGGGGGGACAATTTGGGGACAGACAGGGGTTAATTTTGGGGGACACAGGGACAATTTGAGGGACAGGGGGGGACACCTGGGGACACAGGGACACCTTTGAGGGACAGGGGGACATTCTGGGTCCAGGGGTTACCTGAGGGTCACAGGGGACACCTTTGGGACAGGGCCCCCCGAGGGACACAGGGACACCTCCCGGTGGCCTCAGGCCACCTGGGGACAGATCCCACCTGAGGGACACAGGGACACCTGAGGGACAGACGGACACCTGGGGACACAGGGACACCTGAGGGACCCCCAAAACACCCCTCACAGGGACACCTGAACCCCAGACCCCTGAAACCCCCACGGACCCCCCAGACCCCACACAGGGAACCCCAAACCCTCCCCAGCCCCCCCGCCCCAGGGACACCTGAGGGACAGAGGGGACACCCCCGGGGACCCAGCGGGCTCACCCTGAGGGACAGACGGGACACCTGAGGGAAATCCGTCCGGACCCCCCAAATCCACCCGGAACCCCAAAAATCCACCCGGAAACCCCAAATTCACCCCAGGACCCCCCAAATCCATCCGGATCCCCCAAAAATCCATAGGGACCCACTCAAAATTCATCCGGATCCTCCCAAAACCTGAGGGATCCCCAAAAACACATCCGGGGACCCCAAATTCACCCAGGACCCCCCAAATCCATCCGGATCCCCCCAAAATCCATCCGGAAACCCCAAATTCACCCCAGGAGCCCTCAAAATCCATCCGGATCCCCCCAAAATCCATCCGGAAACCCCAAATTCACCCCAAAATCTGTCCGGATCCCCCCGAATCCAGCCGGACCCCCCCAAAATCCATATGGACTCACTCAAAATCCGTCCGGACCTCCCCCCAAATTCACCCCTGGACCCCCCCCAATCCATCCGGACTCCCCCAAATCCATCCGGACCCCCCCCAAATCCATCCGGACCCCCCCAAATCCATCCGGACCCCCCCCAAACCCACACTCATTTTGCTTCTCAAATTTATTATTTACACGCCCCCCCCTCTCCGGGAGGGGGTCCCAGGACACCCCCTCCCAAAATTTGGGGGACACAGCCCCGGGGGGGGGGAGGAGAGGGGAAAAACGGCCCCCTCCCGGCTGGGGCATAAATAGGGGCCACCCCCCCCTCCTCCCTCCCTGGTCCCCGCTCTTTGCAGGTCCGGGGGGTTTTGGGGTTCCGGGGTTACCCCCGGGCCCGGGGTTGGTAGGGGTCCAGGGGCAGGAGGAGCCACCCCCGGTCCGACCTTGTCCCCCCCCCGCACCTCGTGGGGCAGCAGCGGCAGCCTCCTTCGATGGGAAATCCTCCGGTCCCGGTTCAGGTCCTCCATCTGGGGTCGGGGACCCCCCCCCACCCTGGGACCCCCGAATCCCACCCTGGGACCCCCAAATCCCACCCTGGGACACCCCAAAAATCCTGCAATGGGACCCCCAAAAATCCCACCCTGGGACCCCCAAATCCCACCCTGGGACACCCCAAAAATCCTGCAATGGGACCCCCAAAAATCCCACCCGGGGACACCCAAATCCCACCCTGGGACACCCCCAAATCCAACCCTGGGACCCCCCCAAATCCTGCAATGGGACCCCTGAATCCCACCCGGGGACCCCCCAAATCCAACCCTGGGACCCCCCCCAAATCCCACCCTGGGACCCCCAAAAATCCTGCAATGGGACCCCCAAAAAAATCCCACCCTGGGACCCCCCCAAAAATCCCACCCTGGGACCCCCCCCAAAAATCCTGCAATGGGACCCCCAAAAATCCCACCCTGGGATCCCCCCAAAAATCCCACCCTTTTAGGATCCCCAAAAATCCCCAATGGGACCCCCAAAATCCCACCCTGGGACCCCCAAATCCCGCAATGGGACCCCCAAATCCCACCCTGGGACCCCCCAAATCCCACCCTGGGACCCCCAAAATCCCACCCTGGGACCCCCAAATCCCGCAATGGGACCCCCAAATCCCACCCTGGGACCCCCAAATCCCACCGGGGGACTCCCCAAAAATCCCACCCTGGGACACCCCAAAAATCCCACCCTGGGACACCCCCAAATCCCATCCTGGGACCCCCCAAAAATCCTGCAATGGGACCCTCAAATCCAACCCTGGAACCCCCCCAAATCCCACCCCCCCTTACCCCCCAAACCCCCCGGACACCCCAAAATCCTGCAATGGGACCCCAAAATCCCACCCGTCCGACCCCCCAAAATCCCATCCTGGGAAACCCAAAAATCCACCCTGGGACCCCCAAATCCCACCCCAGGACCCCCAAAAAATCCATCCGGACCCCCCCAAATCCCACCCTGGGACCCCCAAAAATCCACCCTGGGTCCCCCAAATTCCACCCCAAAATCCCCAAAACCCCCAAAATGGGACCCCCAAAAATCCTGCAATGGGACCCCCCAAAATCCCACCCCAGGACCCCCAAATCCAACCCTGGAACCCCAAAAATCCTGCAATGGACTCCCCAAAAAATCCCACCCTGGGACCCCCAAAATCCACCCTGGAACCCCCAAAAATCCCACCCTGGGACCCCCGAAATTCACAATGGGACCCCCCAATCCCACCCTGGGACCCCCAAAATCCCCGGACCCCAAACCCCCAGGACCCCCAAATCCCATCCTGAACCCCCCAAAATCCCACCCTGGAACCCCCCAAAATCCCCCTGGGACCCCCCAAATCCCACCCTGGGACCCCCAAAAATCCAAATGGGACCCCTCAAAATTCATCCGGGACCTTCCAAAATCCCACCAGGGACCCCCAAAATCCCACCCTGGGGCCCCCAAAATCCCACCCTGGGACCCCCCAAATCCACCCTGGGACCCCCCCAAAAATCCCACCCTGGGGCCCCCCGGATCCCACCCTGGGACCCCCCAAAATCCACCCTGGACTCCCCCAAAAACCCTGCAATGGGACCCCCCCAAAATCCCAGCCTGGGACCCCCAAATCCATCCATGGGACCCCCAAATCCAACCCTGGGACCCCCAAATCCAACCCTGGGACCCCCCAAAAATCCCACCCTGGGACCCTCAAAATCCCACCCTGGGACCCCCAAATCCAACCCTGGGACACCCCCAAATCCACCCTGGGACCCCCAAATCCAACCCTGGGACCCCCCAAAAATCCCACCCTGGGACCCCCAAATCCCACTGGGGGACCCCCCAAATCCCACCCTGGGACCTCCCCAAAAATCCTGCAATGAGACCCCCAAAAAATCCCACCCTGGGACCCCCAAAAATCCAGACCCCCCAAATCCATCCGGACCCCCAAAATCCCACCCTGGGACCCCCAAAATCCCACCCGGGGACACCCCCAAATCCCACCCTGGGACACCCCCAAAAAATCCTGCAATGGGACCCCCAAAAATCCCATCCTGGGACCCTCAAAAATCCCACCCTGGGACCCCCCAAAAATCCCGCAATGGGACCCCCCAAAAATCCTGCAATGGGACCCCCCCAAAATCCTGCAATGGGACCCCCAAAAATCCCACCCTGGGACACCCCCCCCCCCCACCCCGGTTCGAGATTCCCCTCCATCTGGGCGGGGCCAACCAATGACAACTCAATAAAACCCCCCCAAAACCCGATAAAAACCCCCCCCACCTGAACAGGAAACCCCCTGGAGCCTCCTTCCCCTGATGTGGAACCCCCAGGTGCCCCTCCACCTGGTCCAGGTACTGGGAAAACCCTTTTTAATCCCAAACCCTTTTTACCCCAAATCCCACCCCTTTTTAACCCCTTAAACCCCCCTTAACCCCCCTCAAAAATCCCACCCTGGGACCCCAACCCACCCTCAGGATACCCCAAAATCCCAAACCCTTTATAACCCCCAAATCCTCCTTCAGTCCCCCCAGGTGGGACTCCCAAATCCTGGTCCAGGGACCCCCAAAACCCCCTGGGACCCCCCTAAATCCTTTTTAACCCCTTTATAGCCCCTCAGGTGTGTTTACCTGCTCCAGGTACTCACCCTAAACCCCTTTTTAACCCCTTAAACCCCTTTTTAACCCCTTTTTTATCCCCAGGTGTGCACCCTGACCCCCCCAGGTCCCACCCTGGGACCCCCCCTTTTTAACCCTGGGACCCTTTTAATCCCCCCAGGGACCCCCTGGTCCAGATATTCACCCCAAATCCCACCCTTAACCCCAAAAATCCCTTTTTAACCCCCCTTTTTTCCCCCCAGGTGTGGACCCCCAGATCCCAAAATAAACCCTTTTTACCCCCCAAAAAATTTTTTACCCTTATTATCCCCAGGTGTGCCCACCTGAGATTCCCCCCCTAATTCACCCAAACCCCAATAACAACTCAATAAAAACCCCAAATTCCCCCCAAAACCCCAAAAACCCAGAAATGAACCTAAACCCCTTTTTAACCTCCTTAAACCCCACACCCCCAGGTTTTTTATCCCCCAGGTGTGCTCACCTGACCCAGGTACTTCACCCAAACCCTTTGTTAACCCCTTAAAGCCCTTTTTAGCCCCTCAGGTGTGCTCACCTGGCCCAGATACTCACCCCAAACCCCTTTTTAACCCCTTAAACCCCTTTTTAATCCCTTTTTAGCCCCCCAGGTGTGCTCCCCTGACCCAGGTACTTCGCCCAAACCCCTTTTTAACCCCTTAAAGCCCTTTTTAGCCCCTCAGGTGTGTTTACCTGGCCCAGATACTTGCCCTAAACCCCTTTTTTAACCCCTTTTTAGCCCCCCAGGTGTGCTCACCCGGCCCAGGTACTTCGCCCAAACCCCTTTGTTAACCCCTTAAACCCCCTCAGGTGTGCTCACCTGGTCCAGGTACTTGGCCTGGATCTTGTGGCGCGCCTCGCACATGCGGCAGGGCCGCAGCGGGTCGGGGAACACGAGCTGGTTCACCACGATGTTGTGGGTGTCGATGCGGCACTTGGCCAGCTCCTGGATCAGCCTCTCGGTCTCGTACAGGGACAGGAACTCGGCGATGCACACGCAGATGAACGTGGTCTGCTCCTGGGGACAGTGGGGACATTGGGGACAGTGCTGGGGACAGTGGGGACAGCAGGGACAGCGTTGGGGACAGCAGGGATAGCAGGGACACAGTGACACAGGGACAGGAACTCGGCGATGCACACGCAGATGAACGTGGTCTGCTCCTGGGGGGACATTGGGGACATTGGGGACATCGCTGGGGACAGTGGGGACAGCAGGGACAGCGTTGGGGACAGCAGGGATAGCAGGGACACAGGGACACAGGGACAGGAACTGGGGCACCTCAGATGAACGTGGTCTGCTCCTGGGGGGACATTGGGGACATTGGGGACATCGCTGGGGACATTGGGGACAGCATTGGGGACAGCAGGGATAGCAGGGACACAGGGACACAGGGACACAGGGACAGGAACTCGGCGATGCACACGCAGATGAACGTGGTCTGCTCCTGGGGGGACACAGGGGACAGCAGGGACGGCGTTGGGGACAGCGTTGGGGACAGTGGGGACATCACTGGGGACATTGGGGACACCAGGGACACGGGGACACAGGGACAGGAACTCGGCGATGCACACGCAGATGAACGTGGTCTGCTCCTGGGGGGACACAGGGGACATTGGGGACATCACTGGGGACACCAGGGGACATCACTGGGGACAGTGGGGACAGCATTGGGGACAGCAGGGACACAGGGACAGGAACTCGGCGATGCACACGCAGATGAACGTGGTCTGCTCCTGGGGGGACATTGGGGACAGTGCTGGGGACAGTGGGGACATCACTGGGGACATTGGGGACAGCATTGGGGACAGCAGGGATAGCAGGGACAGCATTGACACAGGGACAGGAACTCGGCGATGCACACGCAGATGAACGTGGTCTGCTCCTGGGGGGACACAGGGGACATTGGGGACAGTGCTGGGGACAGTGGGGACATCACTGGGGACAGTGGGGACAGCGGGGACATCATTGGGGACAGGAGGGATAGCAGTGACACAGGGACACAGGGACAGGAACTCGGCGATGCACACGCAGATGAACGCGGTCTGCTCCTGGGGACAGTGGGGACAGTGTTGGGGACAGTGCTGGGGACAGTGGGGACACCATTGGGGACAGGAGGGATACATGGACACAGGGACACAGGGACAGGAACTCGGCGATGCACACGCAGATGAACGTGGTCTGCTCCTGGGGACAGCAGGGATGGCGTTGGGGACAGTGGGGACAGTGTTGGGGACATCACTGGGGACATTGGGGACACCATTGGGGACAGCAGGGACAGCAGTGACACAGGGACACAGGGACAGGAACTCGGCGATGCACACGCAGGTGAACGTGGTCTGCTCCTGGGGACAGTGGGGACAGCAGGGACAGCGTTGGGGACATTGGGGACATCACTGGGGACATTGGGGACAGCATTGGGGACAGTGGGGACATTGGGGACAGCAGGGACATCATCGGGGACAGGAGGGATAGCAGGGACACGGGGACAGGAACTCGGCAATGCACACGCAGATGAACGCGGTCTGCTCCTGGGGGGACATTGGGGACATTGGGGACAGTGCTGGGGACAGTGGGGACATCACTGGGGACAGTGGGGACAGCATTGGGGACATTGGGATAGCATTGGGCACACTGGGGACACAGACAGAGGGACAGCACAGCCAGGGACACGGGGACACAGGGACACAGGGACAGGAACTCCCACACGCATGAACGTGGTCTGCCCTCAGGGACACGGGGGACATTGGGGACAGTGCTGGGGACCCTGGGGACAGCATTGGGGACATCCCTAGCAGGGACCAGTCCCCAGGGACACAGGGACAGGAACTCGGGGTCCCGTGGTCCCCTGTCCCTGGGGACCCGCAGGGACAGCATTGGGGACAGTGGGGACACCATTGGGGACATTGGGGACATTGGGGACATTGGGGACAGCAGGGACACCCCATCCCAGGAACAGCCCTTCCCCATGAACGCGGTCTGCCCCTGGGGACAGCCAGTTCCCAGGGGCAGTGACCCCACAGCCCAGTCCAAGGACACCCCACACGGACAGATCCCAGACCCACAGGGCTCCCTGTCCCCACCCCTGCCCCCAGAGATGCCAGTTCCCCCCCTGTCCCCCCTTTAGTGCCCCCCAGTTCCCCGTCCCAGTCCCCCCCAATCCTCCCAATCCCCCATGTCCCCTCCCTGTCCCCCCTGTCCCCCCACCTTTAGCCCCCCTCGGGGTCCCTCCCATGTCTGTCCCTGTCCCTGTCCCAATCCCTCCCCACCCCCCAGTCCCCCAGGGGTCCCTGTCCCCGTCCCTGTCCCAGTCCCTGTCCCCGCCCCCCCCCCCTCCCAGTTCCCCCAATGTGCCCCCCTGGCTCAGTCCCTCCCCCATTCCCCCACAGTGATCCCAGTCCCTCCCAGCTCCCCCAGTCCCCCCCAGTGCCCCTCAATCCCTCCCAATCCCTCCCAGTTCCCCCCAATCCCCCCAGTCCCTCCCAGTTCCCTCCCAGTCCCCCCCAGTCCCTTCCAATCCCCCCCAGTTCCCTCCCAGTTCCTTCCCAGTCCCCCCAGTTCCCTCCCAGTCCCCCCAATTCCCCCCCATTCCCCCCCAGCTCCCCCCAGTCCCCCCCAGCTCCCCCCCAATCCCCCAGTTCCCCCCCAGTCCCTCCCAATCCCCCCCAATCCCCCCAGTTCCTCCCAGTCCCCCCAGTGCCCCTCCAGTCCCCCCAGTTCCCCCCAGTCCCCCCAGTTCCCTCCCAGTCCCCCCAGTGCCCCCAGTCCCCCCAGTTCCCTCCCAGTCCCCCCAGTTCCCTCCCAATCCCCCCCAGTTCCTTCCCAGTTCCCTCCCAATCCCCCAGTCCTTCCCAGTCCCCCCAGTCCCCCCAGTCCCTCCCAATCCCTCCCAGTGCCCCCAGTCCCCCCAGTCCCTCCCAGTTCCCAAATCCCAGTGCCCCCAAACCCCCCCAGACCCCAGTCCCCCCAGTCCCCCCCCCAGTTCCCCCCAGTTCCCCCCAGTTCCCCAGTCCCCCAGTCCCTCCCAGTGCCCCCCAGTGCCCCCAGCCTCACCCACCCCTTGAACTGCCCTGACCGACCCAAATCACACCAGCGTCTCCTCCAGCTTGACCCAAATGGTCACCATGTCATGTCACCCCCAGCCCCAGCATGTTACACATCTGCCATGGGGGGGACAGGCTGTGAGACCCCCGGGAGCCCCCAGACCCAAATCCCATCCCTAAACCACCCCCAGACCCAAATCCCATCCCTGAACCACCCCCAGACCCAAATCACACCATGTGTGACACCCCCAGACCCAAATCCCCCACCACGGGATCCCCCAGCCCCAGCATGTTACACATCTGCCATGGGGGGGACAGGCTGTGAGACCCCCCGGAGCCCCCAGACCCAATTCCCACCCCAGGAACCCCCCCAGCCCCAAATCCCATCCCTGAACCACCCCAGACCCAGCATCCCTGAACCACCCCTGCCCCAAATCACACATGTGTGACAGCCCAGCCCCAGCCCCCAGACCCCATTGGGGGGGACCCCTGAAAACCCCCCCCCAGCCCCAAATCCCATCCCTGAACCACCCCCAGCCCCAAATCCCCCACCACGGGATCCCCCAGCCCCAGCATGTTATACAACTGGGTGGGGGGGGGGACACAGGCTGTGAGACCTCCTTGGACACCCCCAGCCCCAAATCCCACCCCCAGGAACCCCCCAGCCCCAATTCCCACCTCTGAACCACCCCCAGGACCCCCTGGGACCCCTCCCCACCTGTGAGATGAAGGGGCTGATCTGGTTCTTGATCTGCATGAGCCGGCCCAGGCCCAAATCCCCTCCTGTGATCTCCCCCAGCCCCAAATCCCCTGCAGGACCCTCCCAGGACCCCTGGGACCCCTCCCCATCCCCAAATCCCACTCAGGACCCTCCCAGGACCCCAAATCCCCCCCAGGGACCCCTCCCCAGCCCTGAGATGAAAGGACCCTCTGGTTCCCCCTTGACCCATCGAGACCCCTCCCAGCCCCAAATGCCTCCCTGAGACTCCCCCAGCCCCAAATCCCCTCCAGGACCCTCCCAGGACCCCAAACGTCCCCCCAGGACCCCCGGGACCCCTCCCCAGCCCCAAATGCCGCCCGGGACCCCTCCCCACCTGTGAGATGAAGGGGCTGATCTGGTTCTTGATCTGCATCAGCCGGCCCAGCTCCAAATCCCCCCTAGGACCCTCGAGACCCCTCCCCAGCCCCAAATCCCCTCCTGTGATCTCCCCCAGCCCCAAATCCCTCCCCAGGACCCCAAATCCCCTCCAGGACCCCTGGGACCCCTCCCCACCTGTGAGATGAAGGGGCTGATCTGGTTCTTGATCTGCATCCCCCCACCTCCTGAGATCTCCCCAGAAATCCCCCCTGATCTCTCCCCAGCCCCAAATCCCTCCCTGTGATCTCCCCCAGCCCCAAATCCCCTCCTGTGATCTCCCCCAGCCCCAAATCCCTCCCTGTGATCTCCCCCAGCCCCAAATCCCTCCCTGTGATCTCCCCCAGCCCTCCCTCCAGGACCCTCCCAGGACCCCAAACATCCCCCCAGGACCCCCGGGACCCCTTCCCAGCCCCAAATCCCTCCCCAGGACCCTGTCAGGAACCCAAATTCCCCCCAGGACCCCCGGGACCCCTCCCCACCTGTGAGATGAAGGGGCTGATCTGGTTCTTGATCTGCATGAGGCGGCCCAGGCCCCTCTCCACGATGGTGGGGAAGTTGAGCAGGCGCAGCGTGTGCCCGGTGGGCGCCGTGTCGAACACGACCACGGAGAAGTTCATGCCCTTCACCAGCCTGGGGGGGCAGGGGGGTCAGCAGGGCCCTGGGACCCCTCCTCACATCCAGGTGAGCGCTACCTGTCTGCCCAAACCCCTCCTGAGCCCCCTGAACCACCTTGCACACACCCACAGGTGAGAGTTACCTGTCTGCCCAAACCCCTCCCCAGCCCCCCAAACCCCCTTGCACACACCCCCAGGTGAGCGCTACCTGTCTGCCCAAACCCCTCCTGAACCCCCTGAACCACCTTGCACACACCCCAGGTGAGAGTTACCTGTCTGCCCAAACCCCTCCTGAACCCCCTAAACCACCTTGCACACACCCCCAGGTGAGCGTTACCTGTCTGCCCAAACCCCTCCTGAGCCCCCAAACCATCTCCCTGCACGCACCCCCAGGTGAGACTTACCTGGGCACGTCTTTGGTTTGAACCCCTCCTGAGCCCCCCAAATTCCCCCCAGGTGTGCATTACCTGTCCCCTTAGACCCCCTCCTGAGCCCCCCAAACCACCTTGCACACACCCACAGGTGAGCGCTACCTGTCTGCCCAAACCCCTCCCCAGCCCCCCAATCCCCTGGCACACACCCCCAGGTGAGCGTTACCTGTCTGCCCAAACCCCTCCTGAGCCCCCTGAACCACCTTGCACACACCCCCAGGTGAGAGTTACCTGGGCACGTCTTTGGTTTGAACCCCTCCTGAGCCCCCAAATTCCCCCCAGGTGTGCATTACCTGTCCCCTTAGACCCCTCCTGAGCCCCCCAAACCATCTCCCTGCACACACCCCCAGGTGAGCGTTACCTGTCTGGATCATAGGTCTGAACCCCCAAATTGGTTTGAACCCCCTGAACCCCCAAATTCCCCCAGGTGGTGAGCCCCTGTGAGCCCAGGTGAGCCCAGGTGACCCCCCTGAGCCCCCAAACCACCTTGGTGACACCCACAGGTGGCGCATGACCTGTCTGCCCAAACCCCCCCCAGCCCCCAATCCCCTGGCCACACCCCCAGGTGACCTCATGACCTGTCTGCCCAAACCCCAGGTCCTGAGCCCCCTGAACCACCTTGCACACACCCCCAGGTGAGAGTTACCCCAGGCACGGTGAGCCCCCAGGTTTGAACCCTCCTGAGCCCCCAAATTCCCCCAGGTGTGGTGAGCCCCTGTCCCCAGGTGACCCCAGGCCCAGGTGAGCCCCCCAAACCATCTCCCTGCACACACCCCCCCAGGTGAGCCCCCCAGGCCCAGGTACCCCAGCCCTGGATCCCAGGGTCTGAACCCCCAAATTCCCAGGTTCCCCACCTCATGACCTCGGCGTAGCCCCCCCAGGTGCCCACCTGAGCCCAGGTGAGCCCTCAAATCCCAGGTGAGCCCCACAGCCCCAGGTGAGCCCCCAGGTGAGCCCCAGGTGAGCCCAGGTGAGCCCCCAGGTGAGCCCCCCAGGTGAGCCCAGGTGAGCCCAGGTGAGCCCCACCTCATGACCTCGGCGTAGCTCATGGCCCCAGGTGAGCCCAGGTGAGCCCCAGGTGAGCCCAGGTGAGTCCCCAGGGTGAGCCCCCAGGTGAGCCCAGGTGAGCCCCCAGCCCCAGGTGGGCCCAGGTGAGTCCCCAGCCCCAGGTGAGCCCCAGGTGAGCCCAGGTGAGCCCAGGTGAGCCCAGGTGAGCCCCCCAGCCCCAGGTGAGCCCAGGTGAGCCCAGGTGAGCCCCCAGCCCCAGGTGAGCCCAGGTGAGCCCCCAGCCCCAGGTGAGCCCCAGGTGGCCCCAGGTGAGCCCAGGTGAGCCCAGGTGAGCCCAGGTGAGCCCAGGTGAGCCCAGGTGAGCCCCCAGCCCCAGGTGAGCCCAGGTGAGCCCAGGTAGCCCCAGGTGAGCCCCAGGCCTCCTGCCCTTCTTGCCCAGCCCCATCCTCCTCAAAGCCCAGGTGAGCCCAGGCTGGGGTCGATCTCCTGCCCGGGACAGCGGGGGGACATTGGGGACATTGGGGACAATGGGGGGACATTGGGGTTGGGGACAATGGGGGCAGGTGAGCCCAGGTGGGGAGTCCCCAGCCCCAGGTGAGGGACAGGTGAGCCCACATGAGGACCCATTGCCCCAGGTGGGGGACATTAGGTGGGGACACTGGGGACAATGGGGACCCAGGGGACCCCAGG
Source organism: Emberiza elegans (assembly GCA_024865655.1). Taxonomy (NCBI): domain Eukaryota; kingdom Metazoa; phylum Chordata; class Aves; order Passeriformes; family Fringillidae; genus Emberiza; species Emberiza elegans. The sequence continues at coordinate 242,054 of JALJVW010003366.1, read as the reverse complement.
TGAGCCCCAGGTGAGCCCAGGTGAGCAATGGGGACAGGGGGATTGAGCCCCAGCCCCATTGGGGACATTGGGGACAATGGGCCCCACCAATGGGGGATTGGGGACAATGGGGACATTGGGGGATTTGGGGACATTGTGACATTGGGGACATTGGGGGGTTGGGGACACTGGGGGACAGGGGATTGGGTTGGGGACCCCAGGGGGGGACATTGGTGAGCCCCAGGGACATTGGGGACACCAGGTTGAGGACAGTGGGGACATTGGGGGACATTGGGGACATTGGGGACATTGGGGATTGGGGACATTGGGGGGGATTGGGGACACTCATGGGACATTGGGGGGACATTGGGGGGATTGGGGACATTGGGGGTCATTGGGGGGGGACATTGGGGGATTGGGGACATTGGGGACATTGGGGACAATGGGGGATTGGGGACAGTGGGGACATTGGGGGATTTGGGGACATTGGGGGACATTGGGGACATTGGGGGATTAGGGACACTGGGGGACATTGGGGGATTTTATTGGGGACATTGGGGGGCATTGGGGACATTGGGGGGATTGGGGACATTGGGGACATTGGGGACACATGGGGGGATTGGGGACAGTGGGGACATTGGGGGACATTGGGGGGACATTGGGGACATTAGGGGACATTGGGGACATTGGGGGATTGGGGACATTGGGGATTGGGGACACTGGGGGGACATTGGGGACATTGGGGGATTGGGGGATTGGGGACATTAGGGTCATTGGGGGGACATTGGGGGATTAGGGGACATTGGGGACATTGGGGACAATGGGGACACATGGGGGGGGGACAGTGGGGACATTGGGGACATTGGGGGGATTGGGGACAGTGGGGGATTGGGGGGGACATTGGGGGATTGGGGACAGTGGGGGATTGGGGGGACATTGGGGATTGGGGACATTGGGGGTTGGGGACATTGGGGGGACACTGGGGACAATGGGGACATTGGGGGATTGGGGACATTGGGGACATTGGGGGGATTGAGGACATTGGGGACACTGGGGGGATTGAGGACATTGGGGACACTGGGGACATTGGGGACACACGGGGGGATTGGGGACATTGGGGACAGCCCCTGGACACACCCAGGGATTAGGGACATTGGGGGATTGGGGACACTGGGGTTGAGGACAGTGGGGACCTTGGGGACACTGGGGACAATGGGGACATTGGAGGGATTGGGGACACATGGGGGACACTGGGGACACTGGGGACATTGGGGGGGACATTGGGGGGATTGGGGACAATGGGGACATTGGAGACATTGGGGACACATGGGGGACACTGGGGACAATGGGGACAATGGGGACATTGGGGACACTGGGGACATTGGGGGGATTGGGGACATTGGGGGGATTGGGGACATTGGGGGACATTGGGGGATTGGGGACATTGGGGGGATTGAGGACATGGGGGACACTGGGGACATTGGGGACATTGGGGGACATTGGGGGCATTGGGGACATTGGGGGACATTGGGGGATTGGGGACATTGGGGACATTGGGGGACATTGGGGGGATTGAGGACATGGGGGACACTGGGGACATTGGGGACAATGGGGGATTGGGGACATTTAAATTGGGGGGGACATTGGGGACATTGGGGGACATTGGGGGGATTGAGGACATGGGGGACACTGGGGACATTGGGGACAATGGGGGATTGGGGACAGTGGGGACAATGGGGGGACATTGGGGGGGACATTGGGGACATTGGGAGACATTGGGGACATTGGGGACAATGGGGGGGCATTGGGGGGACATTGGGGAGGGGGCTTCACGCAGGGGTCCCTGGCACCCTGATGTTTTAAGTTCTTCTAAGCTTCCCAAGATTTAAATAATTGTAATGAGCTTTTCTGTGTGCTCTGTTTAATTAAGTTATTTACGTGATAAAATTAGGAAATCGCAAGTTTAATAATGGAGCTCGGGACGTTGTGTTTTAGGGTTTGTAATTAATATTTAACTTGAAATAAATAAATATTGTATAATCTAGACAGATATTAGGAGATTTTAAGTCTAAAAATGGAGCTTGGGGCATTGTGTTTTAGGGCTTATAATTAATATTAACTTGAAATAAATAAATATTGTATTATCTAGAGAGATATTAGGAAATTGTAAGTTTAATAACAAAACACAGGACATGGTGCTTTAGGGTTTATAATTAATATTAACTTGAAATAAATAAGTATTGTATTATCTAGAAAGATATTAGGAAATCGTAAGTTTAATAATGGAGCTGGGGGCATTGTGTTTTAGGGTTTATAATTAATATTAATTTGAAATAAATAAAATAAATAAATAAAAAAATAAATAAATAAATTAAAATTTAAATAATAAATTAATTATAACTTAAATTATATTTAATTATAAATGATAAATAAATAAATAAATTTAATAAATAAGAAAAAGAATAAAAAATAAATAAATAAATAAATAAATAAATAAATAAATAAATAAATAAATAAATATTGTCCTGGGACCCTCCAGGACCCCTTGGGACCCCCGGGACCCCTGTAGGAACCCCCAGTCCCCCCTAAGACCCTCTGAGACCCCCACAGGACCCCCTTGGGACCCTTCCAGACCCTGCAGAACTCCCCCCGGACCCCTCTGGATCCTTCCAGGACCCCCCGGGACTCCTCTTGGACCCCCCCAGACCCCCTGGGACCCCTCTGGGACCCCCCAGACCCCCTGGGACCCCCCGGGACCCCCCCAGACCCCCTGGGACCCCTCTGGGACCCCCCAGACCCCTCTGGGACCCCCCCCAGACCCCCTGGGACCCCCCCCAGACCCCTCTGGGACCCCCTGAACCCCCCAGACCCCTGGGACCCCTCTGGGATCCCCCAGACCCCTCTGGGACCCCCAGAAACCCCAGACCCCTGGGACCCCTCTGGGACCCCCCAGACCCCTGGGACCCCCCAGACCCCTCTGGGACCCCCCAGACCCCTGGGACCCCCCCCAGACCCCTCTGGGACCCCCCGGGACCCCCCCGGGACCCCTCTGGGACCCCCCCGGGACCCCTCTGGGACCCCCCCAGACCCCCTGGGACCCCCCCCAGACCCCTCTGGGACCCCCCGGGACGCACCATGGCGAAGAGGTTGTCGTAGCCGGTGACCTTGGTGGGCACCTTGGAGAATTTCTGGTCGAAGGCGTCCGAGATGTTGTGCGCGGGGTCGGTGGAGATGATGAGCACGCTCTCCCTGACCCGGGACAGCTGCACGGCCAGGCTGCAGCTGGGGGGGCAAATTGGGGGGGGTCTGGGGGGTCCCGGGTGCAGATTGACCCCCACAGAGTCAGATCCATCCCAGAAAGGGGGGGGTCTGGGGGTCCTGTGATTGGCCCCTATGGGGTCAGATCCTCCCCTCCAGAAAGGGAATTTGGTGGGGAAATGGGGGGTCCCGGGTGCAGATTGGCCCCTTTGGGGTCAGATCCCCCCAGGAAAGGGAATTTGGGGGGAATTGGGGGTCCTGGGTCCCCATGGGGGTCCCATCCCAGAAAGGGAATTTGGGGGGTCTGGGGGGGTCCCGGGTGCAGATTGGCCCCTATGGGGTCAGATCCCCAGGAAAGGGAATCCTCCCTCCAGAAAGGAAGGGAATTTGGGGGGGGTCTCTGGGGTCCCGATCCAGATTGGTCTCTTGGGGGTCTCCCCCAGGGGGGTCCTGGGGGTCTGGGGGGGTCCTGGTGCAGATTGACCAGATCCATCCCAGAAAGGAAATTGGGGGGGGTCTGGGGGGGTCCCGGGTGCAGATTGGTCTCTATGGGGTCAGATCCATCCCAGAAAAGGGAATTTGGGGGGGAAATTGGGGGGTCCCATATCAGGATTGGCCCCCACAGAGTCAGATCCATCCCAGAAAGGAAACTGGGGGGGGTCTGGGGGGGTCCCGGGTGCAGATTGACCCCCATGGGGTCAGATCCTCCCCTCCAGAAAAGGGAATTTGGGGGGCAAATTGGGGGGTCCCGGTGCAGATTGGCCCCTATGGGATCAGATCCCCCCAGGAAGGGAATTTGGGGGGGAACTGGGGGGTCCCACATCAGGATTGGCCCCTATGGGGTCAGATCCCCCCAGGAAAGGGAATTTGGGGGGGAAATTGGGGGGTTCTGAGGGGTCCCATATCAGGATTGGCCCCCACAGAGTCAGATCCATCCCAGGAAAAGGAATTTGGGGGGCAAACTGGGGGATCTGGGGGGGTCCCGGGTGCAGATTGACCCCTATGGGATCAGATCCCCCCAGGAAGGGAATCTGGGGGGGAACTGGGGGGTACCACATCAGGATTGGCCCCTATGGGGTCAGATCCCCCCAGGAAAGGGAATTTGGGGGGGCAAATGGGGGGGTCTGGGGGGGTCCCGGGTGCAGATTGGCCCCTGGGGTCAGATCCATCCCAGAAAGGGAATTTGGGGGGGTCTGGGGGGTCCCGGGTGCAGATTGACCCCTATGGGGTCAGATACCCCCAGGAAGGTAATTTGGGGGGAAAAAATTGGGGGAGTCTGAGGGGGTCCCACATCAGGATTGGCCCCCACAGAGTCAGATCCCCCCAGGAAAGGGAATTTGGGGGGCAAATGCAGGGGTCTGGGGGGTCCTGCACTGGGATTGACCCCTTGGGGTCAGATTGGAAAGGGAATTTGGGGGGCCCCCAGGTCCAGATTGGCCCCTATGGGGTCAGATCCATCCCAGAAAGGGAATTTGGGGGGGTCTGGGGGTCTGGGGGTCCCCCAGGGTGCAGATTGGGAATTTCCAGGGGGAATTTGGGGGGAAATGGGGAGTCAGATCCACTCCAGGAAGGGAATTTGGGGGGGAAATTGGGGGGGTCTGGGGGGGTCCCAGGTGCAGATTGGTCCCTATGGGGTCAGATCCATCCCAGAAAGGGAATTTGGGGGGGAAATGGGGGTCCCGGGTGCAGATTGGCCCCTATGGGGTCAGATCCTCCCCTCCAGAAACGGAATTTGGGGGGGAACTGGGGGGGTCTGGGGGGGTCTCGCATCAGGATTGGCCCCCACAGAATCAGATCATCACAGGAAGGGAATTTGGGGGCCAAATGGGGGGGTCTGGGGGGGTCCCGGGTCCAGATTGACCCCTATGGGGTCAGATCCCCCCAGGAAAGGGAATTTCGGGGAGAACTGGGGGGTTTTGGGGGGGTCCCATATCAGGATTGGCCCCCACAGAATCAGATCATCACAGGAAGGGAATTTGGGGAGGGGTCCTGCACCGGGTTTGCCCCCCCTGGGGTCAGATTCCCCCCAGGAAGGGAATTTGGGGGGGTCTGGGGGGTCCTGGGGGGGGTGCAGGTGGGGGGGCAGGGGTGAGGTTGGGACCCCCTCAGGGAGGGAATTTGGGGGGATCCAGGGGGGTCCCACACCGGGATCGGCCCCCACGGAGCTCCCCGGGTTGGGATCCCCCCAAAAACGGCGCGAAAATGGGGGCAGGGGGCGGGGCTGGGCCCCCCTCAGGTGTGTGGGACCCCTCCCCACCCCGGGCTCGGTTCCGGTTCTCCGGTTCCCCGCCCGGGCTCTGCCGTCCCCGGCACAGCAGATCCTTCATCCCGCCCGGTTCCCGCAGAGCCCGGGGCCCCCCCAGTCCTTCCCGGGCCGCTTCCCGGTCCCGGGATCCCACCCGCATCCCGGTGATCCCGTCCCGTTCCTCCCATCCCATTCCATTCTCGGTATCCCACCGTGATCCCGGTGATCCCGTCCCGCTCCTCCCGTCCCGTTCCTCCCATCCCGATCCGGTCATGCCACCCGGATCCCGGTATCCCATTCCAACCCCGCTATCGCACCCCGATCCCTGCCCATCCCGTCCCGTCCCGGTGCCGCTCCCGGTAGCCGGTACTGTCCCCGGTGCCTCACCTGCACGTGGTCTTGCCCACGCCGCCCTTGCCGCCCACGAAGATCCACTTGAGGCTGCGCTGCTCGATGATGTTCGCCAGCGTCGGCTCCAGCGGCTCCACGTCGGGCGCGTCCTCGAACTCCTCGGGGCCCTCGGCCGCCCACCCGCCCGCCGCCGCTGCCGCCATCTTCCCCGCGCCGCCGCCCGCCGCGCGCTGATTGGCCGCCGCACCGCCGCGCCCTCCCTTTTTCCGCTTCCCATTGGTCGCATCGCCGGTCAATCCTTGCTGGAGGCGGGGCGTAGCGCCGGGAGCCCCGCGCGTTGCCGGGCAACGCCGCCCCGCCGGCGGGGAGCTGCTGACGTCACCAAGCGGCGCCGCCGCCGCCGCGGAGGTCGCGCTGATGTCATCGGGCGGCGCCGGCGGCGGTGGCGGCGGACAAGATGGCGGCGCGCGGTGAGGACCGGGAGGCTCCGGAGGCGCCTTCGCCGCCCCCGCCGGGCCCGGGCGGCGGCGTCAACGTGTTCGCCAACGACGGCAGCTTCCTGGAGCTCTTCAAGCGCAAGATGGAGGCGGAGGAGCAGCAGCGGGAGCGCGAGGCGGCGGCGGCGGCCGCGGAGGCGTCCGGTGGCGGCGGCGGTACCGGCACGCAGCGCGGCGGGGCCGACGGCGCGAAGAGGAGCGGCGGCGCGCTCAGCTTCGTAAGGACTCGGCGGCCCGCGGGCCCCTCACGGCTCCGCTCCCGCCCGCCCGGCCCGAGCGCGTGAGGGAGGCACGGCCCCGGTGCCGCTCCCAGGAACGCTCCCGGGGCTGCTCGGCCGCGCCCGGAGCTGCTCGGTGCCGGCCTCGCTTATCCCGGTGGCTCCGCGCTGCCTCCGGTTTTTTCGCTCCCGAGCCCCGGTTCCGGTACCGGGGGCGGTTCGGGGCGGGTTGGAGCCCCCGGGGGTCACGGCGGGACCTCCCCCCGCTCCCGGTAACGGGGCAGGTTTGTCCTTCCCCAGGTGGGGCGGCGGCGGGGCGGCAACAAGCTGGCCCTGAAAACGGGAGTGGTGGCCAAGAAGCAGAAAACGGACGAGGAGGTGGGGCCGGGGACCGGGGGGGAAATTTGGGGGTCCCGGGGGGAATTTGGGGGTCCCAGGAGGGGATTTGGGGTCCTGGGGGAGGGATTTGGGGTTGGGAGGGGGGATTGAGGGTCCTGGGGGAAATTTGGGGTGGAGAGGGGGGATTGGGGGTCCCTGGGGGGATTTGGGGTCCTGGGAGGGGAAATTTGGGGGTCCCAGAGAGGAATTTGGGGGTCTGGGGTTGGAGAAAGGAGGGTTTTTGGGGCTGTTTTGGGGGTGATTTTGGGTTCCTTTTGGGGCCGTTTTGGGGGTGATTTTGGGGTGATTCAGGGCCATTTTGGGGTGATTTTTTTGGGAAATTTTGGGGCTGTTGTGGGGGTGATTTTGGGGGTGATTTTGGGGTAATTTGGGGCCATTTTAAGGTGAATTTAGGGCTGTTTCAGGCTAATTTTTGGGCTGTTTTGGGGGTGATTTTGGGATGATTTTGGGGGTGATTTGGGGTGATTTTTGGGATGTTTTGGGGGTGATTTGGGATGATTTTTGAGGCTATTTTGAGCTGATTTCTGGGATAATTTTGGGGTGATTTGGGGCGGTTCTGGGGCTGATTTTGGGGCCAATTTTTGGACCGATTTGTGGCTTTTTGGGTGTGATTTTGGGGGTAATTTTGAGGTGATTTTGGGCTGATTTGTGGCGATTCTGGGGCAGGTGCTGACGAGTAAAGGCGACGCCTGGGCCAAGTACCTGGCGGAGGTGCAGAAGTACAAAGCTCACCAGTGCAGCGACGATGACAAGACGAGACCCCTGGTCAAATAACCCCGGCCCCCCCCTCCAAAAAACCCACCCCAAAATCCTGCAGGGGGGGCCTAAACTGGGCCCAGACCCCCCCCAAAAAACACCCGCTCAAATAGGCCCCGCCTCCTCCCCAAAATGACCGGTGGGGTGGGGCTGCTGACCACGCCCACCCCCAAAATTATCCAATGAAACAACGCTGACACCCCCACCCCCCCCCCAAAACCCAGTGAGGGGGGGTCCTGGTCCCGCCCACCCCCCAAAAATGCTGAATTAAATAATTCTGACCCCCCCCAATTTACCTGTGTGTTGGGGGCGTGGCCTAAACGCGACCACGCCCCTTTCTCCAAAACGCATTGAAAGGTGGGGAGCCCCCCCCCAAAATCCCCAGGCCCCCCCAAACCCCCTGTAAATACCTATGGAAAGGTGGGGGCCCCGCCCTTTTCTATCACCCCGCCCCTGGCTGGATTTGATTGACAGCGCTGCCCCCCCCGCCCCCCCCAACCGCGTTTTGGGGGAATTTTGGGGGGGTTTGGGGGGGGCGGCGCGGAATTAAAGAGCTCTGAGGTTTCTGAGGTGCTGAGGAGATTTTTTGGGGGGTTTTGGGGAGGGGGGAGCCCCCCAAGATGCCCCCTCCGATGTCACCTGTGTCCCCTCAGCGTCAAAGCTTTTCTATGGCCTCCCAGTTCTCCCAGTATGGAGGTTTTACTGGTTTGGGAGGGGTTCGGATTAATAAAGTTCGGGGGGACACCTGTGCCCTGAACACTCCCAGTACATCCCAGTTCGCCCAGGACCGCCCTGAACCCACCCAGTACATCCCAGTTCGCCCAGGACCCCCCTGAACCCTCCCAGTACATCTCAGTTCCCCTCAACTCCCCCTATTTCCCTCCCAGTTCATCCCAGTTGCCCACAGTTCCCCCTCTCCACTTGGTTCCACCCCGCCGAAGGGGGGGTTTTGTTGTTCCCCCCTTTCCCCGCAATGGTTCCGGCCCCGCGCGGTGCACGCTGGGATTTGTAGTTCCCGCTGCCTCCCGAGGACTCTGCGCATGCGCGCAGCAGCCCCTCCTCTTCCTGCCGGTGCTGCTCCGCCTTTTCCCCCGCAGGCCCCGTCCCCTGGCGCACGTGACGCGGCCGCGCGGGGCGGACGGTGGCCGGCGGGGGTCACGGGGGGCAGCGGCGAAACCCCCCCGGCCGCGCTCCGACCCCCCCCGAATACCGGGACCCCCCGCAAAACCACCGAGAACCCCCTCCCCACCCTTCCCACCCCCAAAACCACACCGGGACTCCCCCCCCGGAACTCAGCGGGCAGGTACCGGCAGCGCGGGGGGCGGCGGGAGCGGCGCGCGGCGCCTGAGGGAGGGGGGGGGCGGCGCTGAGGGGAGAGTGGCGGGGGGAAATTGGGGAGGGGTCCCGGGGGGTTTTGGGGGTCTCGGGAGGAGGGAACGGAGGGGATCGGGGCATGGGGGTGGTTGGGGAGGTGGGGGGGGCGTTCTGGGGGGTCTGAAGGGGTTTGGGGGGTTCTGAGGGGTTTGGGGGGGTCTGAGGGGGTTTGGGGGGGTCTGAGGGGGGTTTGGGGGGTCTGAGGGGTTTGGGGGGTTCTGAGGGGTTTGGGGGGTCTGACGGGGTTTGCGGGGTCTGGGGGCGGCCGGCGGTTCAAACCAGGGGGGCACTGGGGCTGCTGGAGGTCGGGGGGTGATGGGGGGGGGTCTGGGGGGGGTCCGGGGGGGTCCTCCCTTTCCTCCCATTCCCCCCCCGTGCCGGTTCTCCCGCCATTCCCGTTCCCGGCCCCACGTGCGCCGCTCCCGCCCCGCCCCCGCTCCTCCGGGGAGGGGGCGCCCGCATGGTCGGGACCCCCCCCTTCCCCACCCCGAGCCCCTTCCCCCCATTTATCGGCCCCCCGAGCCCCTTCCTCCCGAATTTACCCAATTTAAGCCCCCTTCAGGACGCCCCGTGCCCCTTCCCCCGCCTATTGACCCTCTCACGCCCCCCCCCCCCCAATTTATCAACCCCAGGACCCCCCACGCCCCTTCCCCATCATTTCCTGACCCTCCCCTCCATCCCTTCTCCCCCTCCCCATTTATTAATTTCCCCCCCATCACCCCCAGCCCCACTCCCCCCTCTCTCTCTCTCCGCAGCCCCCAGGACCGGAGCCCCCGGGACCCCCCCAGCTCCCCCCGGGACCCCTGCCCGGGCCCCCCCGGCCGCCCCGGGCCATGGACTGGCAGCCGGACGAGCAGGGCCTGCAGCAGGTGCTGCAGCTGCTCAAGGACTCGCAGTCGCCCAACACGGCCACGCAGAGGGTGGTGCAGGACGTATCCCAAACCGGGAGTGGGGCACCGGGACGGGACCCCCGGGGGCGGGGGGCACCGGGAATGGGGCTGGGACTGCCAAGATGGGATTGGGACCACCCGGAGTGGGGCTGGGACCCCCAGGATGGGGTTGGGACCCTTGGAATGGGACTGGGATCCCCAGGATAGGGATGAGACCACCTGGAGTAGGGCTGGGACCCCCAAGATGGGATTGGGACCACCCGGAGTGGGGCTGGGACCCCCAGGATGGGGTTGGGACCCCTGGAATGGGACTGGGACCCCCAGGATGGGGTTGGGACCCTTGGAATGGGATCGGGACCCCAGGATGGGGATGAGACCCCCAGGATGGGATTAGGACCACCTGGAATGGGGTTGGGATCCCCAGGATGAGGCTGGGGCTGTCAGGATGGGGTTGGGACCCCCGGGATGGGGCTGGGACCCCCAGGATGGGGCTGGGACCCCCAGGATGGGGATGAGATCCCCAGGATGGGATTAGGACCACCTGGAATGGGGTTGGGATCTCCAGGATGAGGCTGGGACCATCAGGATGGGGTTGAGACCCCCAGGATGGGACTAGGGCTGTCAGGATGGGGTTGGGACCCCCAGGATGGGGTTGGGACCACCTGGAATGGGGCTGGGACCCTCAGGATAGGATTAGGACCACCTGGAATGGGGTTGGGATCCCCAGGATGAGGCTGGGGCTGTCAGGATGGGGTTGGGATCCCCGGGATGGGGCTGGGACCACCTGGAATGGAGCTGGGACCCCCAGGATGGGGCTGGGACCCCTGGGATGGGGCTGGGACCCCCAGGATGGGGCTGGGACCCCAGGATGGGATTAGGACTCCCACGATGGAGATTCAGACCCTCAGGGTAGGGGGGTCTTTATCTCGTGGGGAAAAACGCGGGCTGGGCGATGGGGGGTGGCCATCCCTGGGGGTCCCGGGGGGTCCTTGGGGGTCCCGTTGTGTCCCTGTCCCTCCTTGACCCCCCCCGTGCAGAAGCTGAAGCAGCTGAACCAATTCCCCGACTTCAACAATTACCTGATCTTCGTGCTCACCCGCCTCAAATCCGAAGGTGGGGGGGCCCGGGGGGGTCTGGGGGTGTCACTGACCCCCGGGGGGGCACAGGTGACCCCGGGGGGGGCTCACAGACCCCTTTCTGCCCCCCCAGACGAGCCCACGCGCTCCCTGAGCGGGCTGATCCTCAAGAACAACGTCAAGGCTCACTTCCAGAGCTTCCCCCCGCCCGTGGCCGAGTTCATCAAGCAGGAGTGCCTGAATCACCTGGGCGACGCCTCCTCGCTGATCCGGGCCACCATCGGTGAGGGCACACCTGGGGGCACACCTGGGGGCACACCTGGGGACACACCTGGGTAACTGGGACCCAAAATCCTGACCCCAAACGTCCCTGGGTAACACCTGGGCGACGCCTCCTCGCTGATCCGGGCCACCATCGGTGAGGGCACACCTGGGCACACCTGGGGACACACCTGGGCACACACCTGGGTAACTGTGGGACCCAAAATCCTGACCCAAAAACTGCTCTGGCAGCTCTGGGCACCTGTCTGACCCCCCAAAATCCCCTCAAACCCCCCCCCCAAACCATCTCACCATGCACCTGCCCGAGGGCACACCACCATGGGGGACTGCAGATGGGGGCCACACCCCAAAACTCTGGAACCCCCCAAAATCCCAAAATCATTCTCTAGAACCCCCCAAAATCCCCCCAAATTCTCCCCAAACCCCGTTCCCAGCTCACCTGTGCACCTGCCCGTAGGTATCCTGATCACCACCATTGGTCCAAGGGGAGCTGCAGATGGGGAGCTGCACCTGGGGACCCCTGGGTACCTGGGGATGCAACCTGCCCAAAATCCTGACCCAAAAACTGCTCTGGCAGCTCTGGGCACCTGTCTGACCCCCCAAAATCCCCTCAACCCCCCCCAAACCATCTCACCTGTGCACCTGCCTGCAGGTATCCTGATCACCACCATGAACCCCCCAAAACCCCCCAAAACTCCCCCCTCCCAAAATCATTCCCTGCTCCCAGGGGCACCCCCCCAAATTCCCCCAGAAAATATCCTGTGCACCTGCCCGCAGGACCTCCACCACCATCGCCTGCTGGACAGATGTGGCCCCCAAACCGGCCCCTCCCCAGATCCCCTGCAGTTCTTCAAGCACTGCAGCCCCAAAACCAAATGTGTGGACCTGTGGGGGACAGGTGGGCACACACCTGTGCCCAGGGGCCTGGGGAGGGTGGCCTGCCCAATTCCCCGCCCCGCCCCCCAAATGGGGACTCCTCGGAGCTGCTGGACAGCGACGCCCTGAACCGGCCCCTCAACGTCATGATCCCCAAATTCCTGCAGTTCTTCAAGCACTGCAGCCCCAAAATCAGGTGTGGGACAGGTGTGGGACAGGTGGGCACACACCTGTGCCCAGGTACCTGGGGAGGGCATTTTGGGGTTCTGATTCCCGAATTCCAATTCTGATCCCCAAATTCCTGCAGTTCTTCAAGCACTGCAGCCCCAAAATCAGGTGGGGACAGGTGTGGGACAGGTTCTGTGCCCAGGTACCCCCCATTCCAATTCCCAATTCTGATCCCCAAATTCCTGCAGTTCTTCAAGCACTGCAGCCCCAAAATCAGGTGGGGACAGGTGTGGGACAGGTGGGCACACACCTGTGCCCAGGTACCTGGGGGAGGGTGGCATTTTAGGAGTTCTGATCCCCAAATTCCCAATTCTGATCCCCAAGTTCCTGCAGTTCTTCAAGCACTGCAGCCCCAAAATCAGGTGGGTGGGACAGGTGTGGGACAGGTGGGCACACACCTGTGCCCAGGTACCTGGGGGAGGGTGGGATTTTGGGGGTTCTGATTCCCGAATTCCCAATTCTGATCCCCAAATTCCTGCAGTTCTTCAAGCACTGCAGCCCCAAAATTAGGTGGGGGACAGGTGTGGGACAGGTGGGCACATACCTGTGCCTGCTTACCTGCGGGAGGTGGGGGTGTGGGGGTGTTTCTCAGTTCTAGTGTCCCTAAAAAATTGTGATTTCCAAAAATTAATTGGGTTCTGATCCCCAAATTCCTGCAGTTCTTCAAGCACTGCAGCCCCAAAATCAGGTGGGTGGGACAGGTGGGTTAGGGAGGGCAGGTAGGTCTGGGAGTGCCCAGGTGGATCTCAGGTGGATCTGGGGTGCCCAGGTGGGTTTCTGGGGGTGCTGAGATGGGGTTTGGGGTGCCCAGGTGACTCTGGGGGTGCCCAGGTGGGATTTAGAGAGGTTCAGGTGTACCCAGGTGACTCTGGGGGTGCCCAGGTGGGATTTAGAGAGGTTCAGGTGTACCCAGGTGACTCTGGGTGTGCCCAGGTGACTCTGGGTGTGCCCAGGTGGGGTTTGGGTGTGCCCAGGTGACCCCTGCCCCCCCCCGCCCAGGTCCCATGCCATCGCCTGTGTGAACCAGTTCATCATGGACCGGGCGCAGGCGCTGATGGAGAACATCGACACCTTCATCGAGGTGGGGGCACACCTGGGGCTCTCACCTGTGCCCGTCCCCAACACCTGGGGGTCCTTGGGTGTCCCTGGGGTCTCACCTGTGCCCATCCCCAACACCTGGGGGTCTCACCTGTGCCCATCCCCAGCACCTGGGGGTCCCTGGGTGTCCCCTGGGGGTCTCACCTGTGCCCGTCCCCAACACCTGGGTGTCCCTGGGGATCCCCTGGGGGTCTCACCTGTGCCCATCCCCAGCACCTGGGTGTCCCTGGGGGTCTCACCTGTGCCCATCCCCAGCACCTGGGGGTCCCTGGGGGTCTCACCTGTGCCCATCCCCAGCACCTGGGTGTCCCTGGGGGTCTCACCTGTGCCCATCCCCAGCACCTGGGGGTCCCTGGGTGTCCCTGGGGGTCTCACCTGTGCCCATCCCCAGCACCTGGGGGTCCCTGGGGGTCTCACCTGTGCCCATCCCCAGCACCTGGGTGTCCCTGGGGGTCTCACCTGTCCCCCCCCAGCACCTGGGTGTCCCTGGGGGTCTCACCTGTGCCCATCCCCAGCACCTGGGTGTCCCTGGGGGTCTCACCTGTGCCCATCCCCAGCACCTGGGGGTCCCTGGGTGTCCCTGGGGGTCTCACCTGTGCCCGTCCCCAACACCTGGGGGTCTCACCTGTGCCCATCCCCAGCACCTGGGGGTCCCTGGGTATCCCCTGGGGTCTCACCTGTGCCCGTCCCCAACACCTGGGGGTCTCACCTGTCCCCCCCCCAGCACCTGTTTGCGCTGGCGGTGGACGAGGACCCCGAGGTGCGCAAGAACGTGTGCAGGGCGCTGGTGATGCTGCTGGAGGTGCGCATCGACCGCCTGATCCCGCACATGTACAGCATCATCCAGGTGAGCGCGCACCTGCGACAGGTGAGCACACACATGAACAGCATCATCCAGGTGAGCACACACCTGCGACAGGTGAGCACACACATGAACAGCATCATCCAGGTGAGCACACACATGTACAGCATCATGCAGGTGAGCACGCACCTGCGACAGGTGAGCACACACATGTACAGCATCATCCAGGTGAGCACACACCTGCGACAGGTGAGCACACACGTGTACACGTACAGCATCATCCAGGTGAGCGCACACATGTACAGCATCATCCAGGTGAGCACACACCTGCGACAGGTGAGCACACACGTGTACACGTACAGCATCATCCAGGTGAGCGCACACATGTACAGCATCATCCAGGTGAGCACGCACCTGCGACAGGTGAGCACACACATGTACAGCATCATCCAGGTGAGCACACACCTGTGACAGGTGAGCACACATGTGTACAGCATCATCCAGGTGAGCACACACCTGTGCACATCATCCAGGTGAGCACACACATGTACAACATCATCCAGGTGAGCACACACGTGTACAGCATCATGCAGGTGAGCGCACACCTGAGCCAGGTGAGCACACACATGTACGTGTACAGCACCATCCGGGTGAACACACATGTACATGTACAGCATCATCCAGGCCAGCGCACACCTGGGACAGGTGAGCACACACGTGTACAGCATTAGCCAGGTGAGGCTTTGGGGGTCACCTGGGCTCAGGTGAGGGGTTTGGGGCACAGGTCAGGGTCACCTGTGCCCAGGTGAGGGGTTTGGGGCACAGTTCAGGGTTACCTGTGCCCAGGTGAGGGGTTTGGGGCACAGTTCAGGGTTACCTGTGCCCAGGTGCCCAGGGTTACCTGTGCCCAGGCGAGGGGTTTGGGGCACAGTTCAGGGTTACCTGTGCCCAGGTGAGGGGTTTGGGGCACAGTTCAGGGTTACCTGTGCCCAGGTGAGGGGTTTGGGGCACAGTTCAGGGTTACCTGTGCCAGGTGAGGGGTTTGGGGCAGGCTTTGGGGTTACCTGTGCCCAGGTGAGCGGTTTGGGGGCGTTACCTGTGCCAGGTGAGCTCACCTGTCCCCCCCGCCCCAGTACATGCTGCAGAGGACGCAGGACAGTGACGAGAACGTGGCGCTGGAGGCCTGCGAGTTCTGGCTGACGCTGGCCGAGCAGCCCATCTGCAAGGACGTGCTGACGGCGCACCTGGTGCAGTGAGTGCCCAAAATGTACCCAAAACGTACCCAAAATGTACCCAAAATCCACCCCAAAACCCACGGTGCACCTGGTGCAGTGAGTGCCCCAAACCCACCCAAAATGTACCCAAAATGTACCCAAGATGTACCCAAAATCCACCCCAAATTCACCCCAGAACCCACGGCGCACCTGGTGCAGTGAGTGCCCCAAAACCCACCCAAAATGTACCCAAAATCCGCCCAAATGCACCCCAAAACCCACGGCGCACCTGGTGCAGTGAGTGCCCCAAAATATACCCAAAATGTACCCAAAATGTACCCCAAATGCACCCCAAAACCCACTGTGCACCTGGTGCAGTGAGTGCCCCAAAACCCACCCAAAATGCACCCAAAATCCACCCCAAATCCATCCTGAGCTGACGGCGCACCTGGTGCAGTGAGTGCCCAAAACCCACCCAAAATGTACCCAAAATACACCCTAAATCCACCCCAAAACCCACTGTGCACCTGATGCAGTGAGTGCCGCAAAACGTACCCAAAATGTACCCAAAATGTACCCAAAATGTACCCCAAATCCACCCCAAATGCACCCCAAAACCCACGGCGCACCTGGTGCAGTGAGTGCCCCAAAAGTCCACCCAAAACGTACCCAAAATGTACCCAAAATCCATCCTGAGCTGACGGCGCACCTGGTGCACTGAGTGACCCCAAAACCCACCCCAAAATCCACCCAAAATGCACCCCAAATCCACCCCAAAACCCACGGCGCACCTGGTGCAGTGAGTGCCCCAAAACCCACCCAAAATGTACCCCAAAATCCACCCCAAATTCACCCCAGAACCCACGGCACACCTGGTGCAGTGAGTGGCCTCAAATCCCCCAAACTGACTCCAAACCGACCCCAAATGCCCCAGACTGACCCCAAATTCACCCAAAATCCCCCAAACTGACCCCAAATTCACCCCAAACTGACCCCAAATGCCCCAAACCGACCCCAAATTCACCCCAAACTGACCCCAAATGCCCCAGACTGACCCCAAATGCCCCAGACTGACCCCAAATCCCCCAAACCCACCCCAAATGCCCCAAACCGACCCCAACCCCGCCGCCCGTCCAGGCTGATCCCGATCCTGGTGCACGGGATGCGGTACTCGGAGATCGACATCATCCTGCTCAAGGTGGGCACTGGGAGCACTGGGGGGCACTGGGGGGGTACTGGGAGCACTGGGAGCACTGGAGGGGCTGTACTGGTGTGACTGGGGCTGTACTGGGAGCACTGGGGGCTGTACTGGGAGCACTGGAGGGGCTGTACTGGTGTGACTGGGGCTGTACTGGGAGCACTGGGGGCTGTACTGGGAGCACTGGGGGCTGTACTGGGAGCACTGGAGGCTGTACTGGGAACACTGGGGGCTGTACTGGGAGCACTGGGGGCTGTACTGGGAGCACTGGGGGCTGTACTGGTGTGGCTGGGGCTGTACTGGGAGCACTGGGGCTGTACTGGGGGCCCTGCAGGGGCACTGGGAGCACTGGGGGGCCTGTACTGGGGCCGTACTGGGAGCACTGGGGGGCACTGGGGGCTGTACTGGTGTGACTGGGGCTGTACTGGGAGCACTGGGGGCTGTACTGGGAGCACTGGGGGGGCTGTACTGGTGTGGCTGCGGCTGTACTGGGAACACTGGGGGCTGTACTGGGAGCACTGGGGGGGCTGTACTGGGAGCACTGAGGGGGCTGTACTGGTGTGGCTGGGGCTGTACTGGGAGCACTGGGGGGGCTGTACTGGGAGCCCTGGGGCTGTGCTGGGGGCCCTGCTGGGGAGCACTGGGTGTTACTGGGGGATTACTGGGGCCATACTGGGAGCACTGGAGATGATGACAGCCTCAAACTGACCCCCCTGATGGTCACTTGTGTTCGTACTGTCTGATCCGCGACGGGGCGGCTCCGTCGCAGCGACATCATGTCGCGATATGATGATGCCACGTCGCGATATGATGATGCCATGTGGCGATACGATGCCACGTCCCGATACAGTGGTGCCGCGTCGCGATACGACGCTGCCACGTCATGATAAAACGGTGCCATGTTGTGATAAAAGGGTGCCATGTTGCGTGACAGTGGTGCAATGGTGTACCATTGTTGCGATACAGCAGTGCCGTGTCGCGATACGATGGTGCCACGCCACAATACAACGGTGCTATGTCATGACACAGTGGTGTCATGTCGTGATAAAACGGTGCCATGTTGCGATACAGCAGTGCCATGTCGTGATACCGTGGCGCCGTGTCGCAATACAGCAGTGCCGTGTTGTGATATGACGGTGCCATGTCACGCTACAATGGTGCCACGTTGCGATACGACGGTGCCATGTCGCGATACATCTGTGCCACGTCGTGACGCAGTGCCGTCATTTTGTGGTACAGTGGTGCCACGTCGTGATACCACGGCGCCGTGTCGCAATACAGCAGTGCCGTGTCGTGATATGACGGTGCCATGTCACGATACAATGGTGCCACGTTGCGATACCGTGGTATCGTGTCGCAATACAGCAGTGCTGTGTCGCGATATGACGGTGCCGTGTCACGATACAATGGTGCCACGTTGCGATATGACGGTGCCATGTCGCGATACATCTGTGCCGCGTCGTGACACAGTGCCGTCATTTTGTGGTACAGTGGTGCCACGTCGTGATACCATGGCGCCATGTCGCAATACAGCAGTGCCGTGTCGCGATATGACGGTGCCGTGTCACAATACAATGGTGCCGTGTTGCGTACCGTGGTATCATGTCGCAATACAGCAGTGCTGTGTCGTGATATGACGGTGCCATGTCACAATACAATGGTGCCACGTTGCGATACGACGGTGCCATGTCGCGATACAACGGTGCCATGCCGTGACGCCCGTGCCGCGTTTTTGTGGTACATGGTGCCATATCGCGATATCCGCAGGGCGACGTCGAGGAGGACGAGGCGGTGCCCGACAGCGAGCAGGACATCAAGCCGCGCTTCCACAAGTCGCGCACGGTGACGCTGGCGCGAGGAGCATCTGGAGGCCGCGACGCAGCGGCATTTTGCGGCGCAGCGGCGGCCGCGACACGCTGAGCGACTGGAACCTCAGTAGGGAACAGGGACTTTGGGGTGAATCTGGGGGGTTTGGGTGGATCTGGGGGGTTTGGGGTGATTCTGGGGACTTTGGGGTGAATCTGGGGGTTTGGGGTGAATCTGGGGGTTTGGGGTGAATCTGGGAGGGTTTGGGGTGGGGGGGTTTTGGCTAAATCTGGGGGTTTGGGGTGAATCTGGGGGCGAGGGGTGAATCTGGGGGTTTGGGGTAAATCTGGGGGTTTGGGGTAAATCTGGGGGTTTGGGGTTCCTGAGGGGGTTTGGGGTGAATCTGGGGGTTTGGGGTGAATCTGGGGGTTTGGGGTGAATCTGGGGGTTTGGGGGGTGAATCTGGGGGTTTGGGGTGGATCTGGGGGTTTGGGGTGAGTCTGGGGGGTTTGGGGACGACGAGGACGACGACGACACGCTGAGCGACTGGAACCTCAGTAGGGACGGGGACTTTGGGGTGAATTGGGGGTTTTGGGTAAATCTGGGGGTTTGGGGTGAATCTGGGGGGGGGGGTTGGGGTGGATCTGGGGGGTTTGGGGTGAATCTGGGGGTTTGGGGTGAATCTGGGGGTTTTGGGGTGAATTGGGGGTTTGGGGTGAATCTGGGGGTTTGGGGTGATTCTGGGGGTTTGGGGTTCCTGAATCTGGGGGTTTGGGGTGAATCTGGGGGTTTGGGGTTTGGGGTCTGGGGGGGGGTTTGGGGTGAATCTGGGGGGGTTTGGGGTGATTCTGGGGACTTTGGGGTGAATCTGGGGGGTTTGGGGTGAGTCTGGGGGGTTTGGGGTGAATCTGGGGGGGTTTGGGGTGAATCTGGGGGGTTTGGGGACGACGAGGACGACGACGACACGCTGAGCGACTGGAACCTCAGTAGGGACTGGAACAGGGGGTTTGGGAGGGGTTCTGGGGCATTTTGGGGTGAATCTGGGGGGATTTAGGGTCTCTGTGGGTTTGGGGTTCCTGAGGGTTTGCGGCTGACGGGGGCGACGACGACGCGCTGTCCGAGTGGAGCTGCATAGGGGCCGGGGTCCCCCCTGTGTTGGGGTGTCCCGGTGGGCTTTGGGGTGCCCTGGTGGGTTCTGGGGTGTCCCGGTGGGTTTCAGGGCACCCTGGTGGGCTTTGGGGTGCCCCGGTGGGCTTTGGGGTGTCCCCGTGGGTTTCGGGGTGTCCCGGTGGGCTTTGGGGTGTCCCGGTGGGTTCTTGGGGTGTCCCGGTGGGTTCTGGGGTGTCCCGGTGGGTTCTGGGGTGCCCTGGTGGGCTTTGGGGTGTCCCGGTGGGTTCTGGGTGTCCCGGTGGGCTTTGGGGTGCCCCGGTGGGCTTTGGGGCGCCCCCGTTAACCCCTCGGTGCCCAGGGAAGTGCTCGGCGGCGGCGCTGGACGTGCTGGCCAACGTGTTCCGGGAGGAGCTGCTGCCCCACCTGCTGCCCCTGCTCAAGGAGCTGCTCTTCCACCTCGAGTGGGTGGTCAAGGAGTCGGGGATCCTGGTCCTGGGGGCCATCGCCGAAGGTGGGCACCCAAAAACACCCTGGGGAACCCCAAAAACACCCTGGGGCACCCCAAAACACCCTGGGGCACCCCAAACACAGCCCCAAATCCATCCTCCAACCCAGGGGACTCCAAACACAGCCCCAGCCCACCATAGTCCAGGGGATCCTGGTCCTGGGGGCTATTGCTGAAGGTGGGAACCCCAAAAACAACCTGGGGAACCCCAAAACACCCTGGGGAACCCCAAAAACAACCTGGGGGCACCCCAAACACAGCCCCAAATCCATCCTCCAACCCAGGGGACGCCAAACACAGCCCCAGCCCACCATAGTCCAGGGGATCCTGGTCCTGGGGGCCATTGCTGAAGGTGGGGACCCAAAACATCCTGGGGGCACCCCAAAAACAACCTGAGGAACCCCAAAACACCCTGGGGAGGGATCCTGGTCCTGGGGGCCATCGCCGAAGGTGGGCACCCAAAAACAACCTGGGGAACCCCAAAAACACCCTGGGGAGGGATCCTGGTCCTGGGGGCTATTGCTGCAGGTGGGAACCCCAAAAACACCCTGGGGAACCCCAAAAACAACCTGGGGAACCCCAAAACACCCTGGGGGCACCCCACAGGCTGCATGCAGGGCATGGTGCCCTACCTGCCCGAGCTCATCCCACACCTGATCCCACACCTGTCCGTGCCCACAGGCTGCATGCAGGGCATGGTGCCCTACCTGCCCGAGCTCATCCCGCACCTGATCCCACACCTGTCCATGCCCACAGGCTGCATGCAGGGCATGGTGCCCTACCTGCCCGAGCTCATCCCGCACCTGATCCCACACCTGATCCCACACCTGTCCGTGCCCACAGGCTGCATGCAGGGCATGGTGCCCTACCTGCCCGAGCTCATCCCGCACCTGATCCCACACCTGATCCCACACCTGATCCCACACCTGATCCCACACCTGTCCATGCCCACAGGCTGCATGCAGGGCATGGTGCCCTACCTGCCCGAGCTCATCCCGCAACACCTGATCCCACACCTGATCCCACACCTGTCCATGCCCACAGGCTGCATGCAGGGCATGGTGCCCTACCTGCCCGAGCTGATCCCACACCTGATCCCACACCTGTCCGTGCCCACAGGCTGCATGCAGGGCATGGTGCCCTACCTGCCCGAGCTGATCCCGCACCTGATCCCACACCTGTCCATGCCCACAGGCTGCATGCAGGGCATGGTGCCCTACCTGCCCGAGCTCATCCCGCACCTGATCCCACACCTGTCCATGCCCACAGGCTGCATGCAGGGCATGGTGCCCTACCTGCCCGAGCTCATCCCGCACCTGATCCCACACCTGTCCATGCCCACAGGCTGCATGCAGGGCATGGTGCCCTACCTGCCCGAGCTCATCCCACACCTGATCCCACACCTGTCCATGCCCACAGGCTGCATGCAGGGCATGGTGCCCTACCTGCCCGAGCTCATCCCGCACCTGATCCGCTGCCTGGCTGACCGCAAGGCCCTCGTGCGCTCCATCGCCTGCTGGACCCTGAGCCGCTACGCGCACTGGGTGGTGGCGCAGCCCCCCGAGCTCTACCTGAAGCCCCTCATGACGGAGCTGCTGCAGCGCATCCTGGACGGCAACAAACGCGTGCAGGAGGCGGCCTGCAGGTGGGACAGGGCCGGGGGACACTGGGGACACTGTGGGGACACTGGAGGGGTGGGACTGGGGGACAGGTGACACTGGGGACACTGTGGGGACACTGGAGGGGTGGGACTGGTGGGACAGGTGACACTGGGGACACTGTGGGGACGCGGGGTGGGTGGGACTGGGGGGACAGAGACAGGTGGGACAGGGCCGGGGGACACCGGGGACACTGTGGGGACACTGGAGGGGTGGGACTGGGGGGGACAGGTGACACTGGGGACACTGTGGGGACACGGGAGGGGTGGGACTGGGGGGGACAGGTGACACTGGGGACACTGTGGGGACACGGGGTGGGTGGGACAGGTGGGACAGGTGACACTGGGGACAGCGGGGAGCCCCGCCGGGGGTGATGACAGCACTGCCCCGATCCCAGTGGGGACGTTCTGTGTTCGTACTGCCTGACCCGGCGGGGCCCCGCGCTGCTCTGGGGGATCCCACGAGGCTTTGGGGTATCCCTGGGCTGTCCCTGAGTGTCCCTGGGTGTCCCTGAGTGGTTTTGGGGTGTCCCTGTGTGTCTCTGCGTGTCCCTGAGTGTCCTGCGTGTCCCTGGGCTGTCCCTGCATGTCCCTGGGTGTCCCTGAGTGTCCCTGCGTGTCCCTGAGTGGTTTTGGGGTGTCCCTGTGTGTCCCTGGGCTGTCCCAGGGAGAATCCCTGGGCTGTCCCTCTGTGGGACAGGGGTGTCCCTGGACAGGTGTCCCTGGGGTGTCCTGCGTGGGATGGGATGGGATGGGATGGGTCCCTGACAGTCCCTCGTGTCCCTGGGACCCTGTGTGACCCTGGGTGTCCCAGGTGGGATGGGACTGGGTGTCCCAGGTCCTGCGGACCCTGGGACAGTCCCTGAGGACCCTGGGTCCCTGAGTGTCCCTGATGTCCCTGTGTCCCTGGGTCCCTGAGGTGTCCCTGGGTGTCCCTGACAGGGTCCCTGGTGGGACTGGGACAGGGCTGTCCCTGGGGTCCCTGAGTGTCCCTGGGTGTCCCTGGGACCCTGAGGTCCCTGGGACAGGTGTCCCTGGGGACCTGGGTGTCCCTGGGTGTCCCTGAGCATCCCTGAGTGTCCCTGCGTGTCCCTGCGTGTCCCTGAGTGTCCCTGGGTGTCCCTGCGTATCCCTGAGGTGTCCTGCGTGTCCCTGCGTGTCCCTGCGTGTCCCTGCGTGTCCCTGGGCTGTCCCTGCGTGTCCATGGGTGTCCCTGAGTGTCCCTGGGTATCCCTGAGGTGTCCTGCGTGTCCCTGCGTGTCCCTGGGCTGTCCCTGCGTGTCCCTGAGTGGTTTTGGGCTGTCCCTGGGCTGTCCCTGGGCTGTCCCTGAGTGTCCCTGAGTGTCCCTGGGTGTCCCTGGGTGTCCCTGAGTGTCCCTGAGTGTCCCTGGGTGTCCCTGAGTGTCCCGCGTGTCCCTGCGTGTCCCTGTGTGTCCCTGCGTGTCCCTGGGTGTCCCTGAGTGTCCCTGAGTGTCCCTGCGTGTCCCTGGGTGTCCCTGGGTGTCCCTGGGTATCCCTGAGGTGTCCCTGGGGTGTCCCTGAGTGTCCTGCGTGTCCCTGTGTGTCCCTGAGTGTCCTGCGTGTCCCTGCGTGTCCCTGAGTGTCCCGCGTGTCCCTGCGTGTCCCTGAGTGTCCCCGGGTGTCCCCGGGTGTCCCTGCGTGTCCCTGAGTGTCCCACGTGTCCCTGGGTGTCCCTGAGGTGTCCCTGAGTGTCCCTGGGTGTCCCTGCGTGTCCCTGTGTGTCCCTGCGTGTCCCTGGGTGTCCCTGAGTGTCCCTGCGTGTCCCTGGGTGTCCCTGAATGTCCCTGAGTGTCCCACCGTGTCCCCAAGTGTCCCCTGGTGTCCCCAACCCGTCCTGGAGGAGGAGGCGTGCAATGTCCCCAAACCCTCCTGCCACGCTGGTGTTCCCGCAGATCCCCCGCACAAGAACCTGCTCATCCTCTACGACGCCATCGGCACGCTGGCCGACTCCGTGGGCCACCACCTCAACCAGCCGGTGTGCCACCGTGTCCCCAAACCCCCTGGTGTCCCCAAACCCCACTCGTATCACCAAACCGACTTTGGTGTCCCCAAACCCCCCCGGTATCACCAAACCCCTCCTGGTGTCCCCTGGCCGACTCCATGGGCCACCACCTCGAGCAGCCGGTGTGCCACCGTGTCCCCAAACCCCCGCGGTGTCCCCAGGTGTCCCCCAGTGTCCCCAACCCCCCCCCCACCGTGTCCCTGCCCAGTGATGACCACAGACATTCGAATCCCGAATTCCCCCTGTGGATATCTGTGCTCTGAGGGCCTCAGGGCACGCCAGGTGGCACCTGCTGGCTGTCCCCAACCCCTGCTGGCTGTCCCCAGCCCCTTCTGGCTGTCCCCAAGCCCTCCCTGCTGTCCCCAACCCCTCCTGGCTGTCCCCAACCCCTTTTGGGTGTCCCCAACCCCTTCTGAGATGTCCCCAATCCTTCTGGGCTCTCCCTAACTCCTCTGGGGTGTCCCCAAGCTCTGCTGGGGTGTCCCCAACCCCTACTTGGTGTCCCCAACCCCTCTGGCCTGTCCCCACCCTGCTGTCCCCCTGTCCCCCCCGTGTCCCCTGTCCCCCCGTCCCACACGTGTCCCCTGTCCCACGCGTGTCCCCGTCCCATGCGTGTCCCCTGTCCCCCCCGTGTCCCCTGTCCCACGCGTGTCCCCTGTCCCCCCTGTGTCCCCTGTCCCCCCGTCCCACGCGTGTCCCCTGTCCCTCTCATGTCCCCTGTCCCCCCCCCCCTGTCCCCCCCGTCCCCCCCGTGTCCCCTGTCCCACCTGTGTCCCCCATCCCCCCCATGTCCCCCCGTGTCCCCCCCCCGTGTCCCCCACGTCCCCTGTCCCCCCCGTGTCCCCCGTCCCACGCGTGTCCCCTGTCCCCAGGAGTACATCCAGAAGCTGATGCCGCCGCTGATCCAGAAGTGGAACGAGCTCAAGGACGAGGACAAGGACCTGTTCCCCCTGCTGGAGGTGGGGCAGGGCCGGCCCCGGGGGCGGGGGGGGGTGGCCGTCCCCGAGCCCGTCCCCAGCGTGTCCCCTGCTGTCCCCTGCTGTCCCCAGTGCCTGTCCTCGGTGGCCACGGCCCTGCAGAGCGGCTTCCTGCCCTACTGCGAGCCCGTCTACCAGCGCTGCGTCACCCTGGTGCAGAAAACGCTGGCCCAGGCCATGGTGAGGCCCTGCCCGTGCCCTGGCGGTGGCGGTGACGGTGACGGGGACGGTGACAGGGACAGTGACGGTGTCCCCCCCCCCAGATGTACAACCAGCACCCCGAGCAGTATGAGGCCCCCGACAAGGATTTCATGATCGTGGCCCTGGACCTGCTGAGCGGCCTGGCCGAGGGGCTGGGCGGGCACGTGGAGCAGCTCGTGGCTCGCTCCAACATCATGACGCTGCTCTTCCAGTGCATGCAGGTGAGGGGGGGACGCCCCTGAGCCCCCCGATCCCCCCCGAGCCCCCCCAGCCCGGCCGTGCCCCCCTCACCTGTGCCTGTGCCAGGACACGATGCCCGAGGTGCGGCAGAGCTCCTTCGCCCTGCTGGGCGACCTCACCAAGGCTTGCTTCGTGCACGTCAAGCCCTGCATCGGTGAGTTCTGGGCTTGCCCTGGGCGGGGACGCCCCCAAACGCACCTGGGCTCACCTGTGCCCCCTCCCCAGCCGAGTTCATGCCCATCCTGGGCACCAACCTGAACCCCGAGTTCATCTCCGTGTGCAACAACGCGACCTGGGCCATCGGCGAGATCTGCATGCAGATGGGTGAGAGCCCCCTGGAGCCCAGAGGGGCACCCCCAAACATCCATGGGCACCCCCAGACCCCCCCGGGGCACCCCCAAACATCCACGGGCACCCTCAGACCCCCCCGAGCCCCCCGGGGCACCCCCAGACCTCCCCCAGACCCCCCCGGGGCACCCCCAAACATCCATGGGCACCCCCAGACCCCCCTGAGCCCCCGCTTGTCCCCCCAGGGTCGGAGATGCAGCCCTACGTGCCCATGGTGCTGCAGAACCTGGTGGAGATCATCAACCGCCCCAACACCCCCAAAACGCTGCTGGAGAACACCGGTGAGAGGGGGGACCCCAAAAACCTGGGGGGGACCCAAAACCTGATAGGGGGACCCCAAAAACCTGATAGGGAGACCCCAAAAACACTGCTGGGGGACCCCAAAAACCTGATAGGGGGACCCCAAAAACCTGATAGGGGGACCCCAAAACCTGGGGGGGACCCCAAAAACCTGGGGAGGGACCCCAAAAACCTGATAGGGGGACCCCAAAAACACTGCTGGGGGACCCCAAAAACACTGCTGGGGGACCCCAAAACCTGATGGGGGACCCCAAAACCCTGATAGGAGGACCCCAAAACCTGATGGGGGGGCCCCAAAACCTGATAAAGGGGACCCCAAAAACCTGATGGGGGGACCCCAAAAACCTGGGGGGGACCCCAAAACCCTGGGGGGGAGACCCCAAAACCTGATAGGGGGGACCCCAAAAACCTGCTGGGGACCCCAAAAACCGGGGGGACCCCAAAAAACTGGGGGGGACCCCAAAACCCTGCTGGGGATAGGCTGAGGCTTTTTGGAATGCGGATTTCTTTTTATTTCATTGTAAAATATTGATTGAATTTGTAGAAAAGAAGGTGAAGAAAAAGGATTAGCTTTTGTCTTCAAAGTTTAATTTTTAAAGTATTATTATATTGCAAAATTTTATTCTGTTTTACAGTTTTAAATCGTGACTTTTACTATGTGGTACAAAACTATAAGTGCATAAGTATATAGATATTATAAAAATATATTATGACTATATATATAAACACAGTAAAGCAGATAAATATATACTATAAATATATACATAAAGTAGATAAAATGAAATAAATATATAAATATATACTGTAGATAAAAATATACAAATATATAAAAATTAAATAAATGCATAAAGATTAAGCAAATATATAAATGTAATAAATATGTAAGTATTATGGGTATATAAATACAGTAAAAGAAATATATAAATATAAAAAACAGATGATATATTAAATAAGCATACAAGCATATACTATAGATATAAGTATACAAATATAAAAATTCAAACAAATGTATAAATATAATAAGTATATTGATATTGTGAGTATATCAATAAACACACAGAAATGGCTGTAAATGTACAACCGCCCCTTTCCCCCAGCCATCACCATCGGCCGCCTGGGGTTCGTGTGTCCCCAGGAGGTGGCGCCGATGCTGCAGCAATTCATCCGGCCCTGGTGAGCCCAAAATCCCCCTTTGCACCCCAAAATCCCCTTTGTGCACCCCAAAATGCCCCTTTGCACCCCAAAATCCCCTTTGTGCACCCCAAAATCCCCCTTTGGACCCCAAAATCCCCTTTGCACCCCAAAATCCCCTTTGTGCACCCCAAAATCCCCTTTTCACCCCAAAATCCCCTTTGTGCACCCCAAAATCCCCCTTTGCACCCCAAAATCCCCCTTTGCAAAATCCCCAAAATTCCCCTTGTTCCCCCCCCAAAATCCCCTCCAAAAATTCCTTTTATTCCCCCAAAATTCCCTTTTTTCCCCCCAAAATCCCCTTTGCACCCCAAAATTCCCTTTGTTCCCCCCAAAATCCCCCTTTGCACCCCAAAATTCCCTTTGTTCCCCCAAAATCCCCTTTTGCACCCCAAAATTTTTGTTCCCCCAAAATCCCTTTGCAAAAATCCCCAAAATTGTTCCCCAAAAATCCCCCCTTTGCACCCCAAAATGTTCCCCAAAAATCCCCCTTTGCCCCCAAAATCCCTTTTCCCCAAAATTTTTTCCCCAAAATCCCAGAATCCCCTTTGCACCCCAAAATTCCCCTTTGTTCCCCAAAAATCCTCCCCTTTTTGCACCCCAAAATTCCTTTGCACCCCAAAATTCCCTTTGCAAAATTCCCCCCCAAAATCCCCTTTATTCCCCCAAAATCCCCCAAAATTCTTTGCCCCCCCAAAAATCCCCTTTGTTCCCCCAAAATCCCCTTTGCACCCCAAAATTTCCCTTTGTTCCCCCAAAATCCCCCTTTGCACCCCAAAATTCCCTTTGCACCCCAAAATTCCCTTTGCACCCCAAAATTCCCCTTTTCCCCAAAATTCCCCAAAATTCCCCCCAAAATTCCCTTGTTCCCCAAAATCCCCTTTGGACCCTTTGCACCCCAAAATTCCCTTTATTCCCCCCAAAATCCCCTTTGCACCCCAAAATCCCCTTTGTTCCCCCCAAAATCCCCCTTTTGCAAATCCCTTTATTCCTCCCCAAAATCCCCTTTGTTCCCCAAAATCCCCCTTTATTCCCCCAAAATTTGGACCCTTTTTCAAATTCCCCCAAAAAATCCCCCCCCAAAATTTTATTCACCCCAAAATTCCCTTTTGCACCCCAAAATTCCCTTTATTCCCTCCAAAATTCCCTCTATTCCCCCCAAAATCCCCCTTTTCACTCCAAAAATTCCTTTTTCCCTAAAATTCCCTTTTTTCCCCCCAAATCCCCTTTGGACCCCCAAATCCCCTTTGCACCCCAAAATTCCCTTTGTTCCCCCAAAATCCCCTTTGCACCCCCCAAAATTCCCCCCCCCAAATCCCCTTTGGACCCCAAAATCCTCACCCCAAAATCCCCAAAAAAAAAATTCCCTTTAAAATCCCCTTTCTTCAACCCAAAATCCCTTTATTCCCTTTATCCCCCAAAATCCCCCAAAAAATCCCCCTTTTCCCCCCAAAAATCCCCCTTTGGACCCCAAAATTCCCTTTATTCCCCCCAAAATCCCCCTTTGGACCCCAAAATTCCCTTTGTTCCCCCCAAAATCCCCCTTTGGACCCCAAAATCCCCCTTTTCACCCCAAAATTCCCTTTATTCTCCCCAAAATCCCCCTTTTCACCCAAAATCCCCCTTTCTCAACCCAAAATCCCCTTTGCACCCCAAAATCCCCTTTTATTCACCCCAAAATCCCCCTTTGCACCCCAAAATTCCCTTTATTCCCCCAAAATCCCCCCCACCCCAAAATTGCACCCCAAAATCCCCTTTACCCCAAAATTCCCTTTATTTCCCCAAATTTTTACCCCCCCCCCAAAATCCCCTTTTGCACCCTAAAATTCCCCCAAAATCCCTTTCATCCCAAAATCCCCTTTGCAAAATCCCCCTTTCTCAACCCAAAATCCCCCTTTGCACCCCAAAATTCCCTTTATTCCCCCCAAAATTCCCTTTATTCCCCAAAATCCCCTTTCAAAATCCCCCTTTACACCCCAAAAATTCCCTTTTCCCCCAAAATTCCCCAAATTATTCCCCCAAAATCCCCAAAATTCCCCTTTTCACCCCAAAATTCCCTTTATTCCCCCCAAAATCCCCCCTTTTCACCCCAAACCCCCCGGTTTTCCCCGTTTTTCCCAAAACCCCGGGTTTTCCCCAAATCTCCAGGTGCACGTCGCTGCGGAACATCCGCGACAACGAGGAGAAGGACTCGGCCTTCCGGGCATCTTCCATGGGGCATCTCCGCGTCATGATCGGGGGTCCCCGAACCCCGGAGGGGTCCCTGAAATCCCCAGGAGGGGGGGTCCCGAAATTGGGGAGGGGTCCCTGAAATTGGGGAGGGGGTCCCGAAATTGGGGAGGGGTCCCGAAATTGGGGAGGGGTCCCCGAAATTGGGGGGGGGTCCCGAAATTGGGGAGGGGTCCCGAAATTGGGGAGGGGTCCCCAAAATTGGGGGGGGTTCAAAGATCAGGGGCCCCAAAATGGGGGTTCAGGGGGTCCCCCAATTGGGGAGGGGTCCCCAAATTGGGGGGTCCCCCCCCCCAAAATTGGGAGGGTTCAAAGATCAGGGGTCCCCGAAATTGGGGAGGGGTCCCCAAATTGGGGGTCCCCAAAATCCGGGGGGATCCCAAAATTGGGAGGGTTCAAAGATCAGGGGCTCCGAAATTGGGGGGGGTCCCCAAAATCTGGGGGTCCCAAAATTGGGAGGGTTCAAAGATCAGGGGTTCCGAAATTGGGGAGGGGTCCCCAAAATTGGGGGCGGGTCCCCAAAATCCCTGAAATTGGGGGGTCCCAAAACTGGGGATCCCAAATCCGGGGAGAACAGCTGGGGTTGGGGTTAGGTCCTTGGGGGGGGTCCCTGCTGGGGTCCCCAAAATCAGGGGATCTCGAATTGGGAGGGTCCCCCCCAAAATTTTCCCAAAATTGGGTCACTTTCCCCCCCATTTTGGGGATGTTTCCCCCCCCAAAACCGGGGTTTTGGGAGGGTTCAAAGATCAGGGGCTTTTCCCAAAAATTGGGGTGGGGTCCTCAAAATTGGGAGGGTTCATTTTTGGGGGATGTTTTTCCCAAAATTGGGCTGGGGGGCTGAAAATTGAGAGGGGTCCCAAAATTTGTGGGGGAGAGGGGTCCCAAAATTTTCCCCCCATTTTTGGGGATGTTTTTCCCCCCACTTTTTGTGCCTTTTCCCCCATTTTTAGGATGTTTCCCCATTTTTGGGTTTCCCCTTTTCCCCATTTTTGGGAATGTTCTCCCCCACTTTTTGTGCCTTTTGTGCCTTCCCCCGTTTTTGGGGATGTTTTTCCCCCACTTTTTGTGCCTTTTTCCCCCATTTTTGGGGATGTTTTCCCCTTTTGTGCCTTTTCCCCCATTTTTTTGGGGATGGTTTTCCCCACTTTTTGTGCCTTTTCCCCCATTTTTGGGGATGTTTTTCCCCCACTTTTTGTGCCTTTTCCCCCATTTTTGGGGATGTTTTTTCCCCCCACTTTTTGTGCCTTTTCCCCCCATTTTTGGGTACTTTCCCCCCATTTTTATCCCATTTCCCCCCAGGATTTCATTTTCTTCTGTGACGCCGTGGCCTCGTGGGTGAGCCCCAAGGACGACCTGCGGGACATGTTCTACAAGGTCTTTAATTTTATTTATTAGTTACTTCTATCTTCGTTATTTCTTATATATTTATTATCATTTATTTCTACATTTATATTCATCTGTTTAAATTTCATTTTTATTTAATTTCTTTCATGTATATATTTACTACAATATATGTTCTACAAGGTCTTGATATTTTATTTATTTTTATTTTTATCTTCATTATTTCTTATATTATCTATTTATTATAATTTATTTCTGTATTTATATTCATCTATTATTTGTTTATATATTTATTACTCATTCTATCATTTATTATTATTTATATATTATATTATTACTGTGCTTTATATAGTTCTATTTAAATTTTTTTATAGCATTTATTTTCATTGGGGAGGGGTCTGGCAGCTTTTGTTTCTATTTTATTTATATTTAATTTGTTTATATTTATTTTATTATTTATATATACTAAATATATTTATTATTTTTATTATTTATTTATTAATTTATTTTATTTATTTATTTAGATATTTATTTATTTATTATAATTTATATTCTTTATATTATTACAATTTATACATTTATATTTAATTTTTTTTTTTTTATTTATTTCATTTGGGGAGGGGTCTCCCCGCCCCTCCCCCTGACCTTTGCCCCCCCCTCGTGCAGATCCTGTGTAGGTGGGGGAGGGGAACTGGCAGCTTTTATTTATATTTAATTTAATTTATATTTAATTTATATTTAATTTATATTTAATTTATATTTAATTTATATTTAATTTATTTTTAAAATATTTATTTCATTTGGGGAGGGGTCTCCCCGCCCCTCCCCCTGACCCGTGCCCCTCCCCCCCAGATCCTGCACGGGTTCAAGGCGCAGGTGGGGGAGGGGAACTGGGCGCATTTCTCGGAGCAGTTCCCGCCCCTGCTCAAGGAGCGGCTGGCGGCGTTCTACGGCCTGTGACACCTGGGCACACCTGGGCACACCTGGGCAGGTGAGGGACAGGGCTGTTCTACGGCCTGTGACACCTGGGCACACCTGGGCACACCTGGGCACACCTGGGCAGGTGAGGGACAGGGCTGTTCTACGGCCTGTGACACCTGGGCACACCTGGGCACACCTGGGCAGGTGAGGGACAGGGCTGTTCTACGGCCTGGGACACCTGGGCACACCTGGGCAGGTGAGGGACAGGGCTGGGACACCTGGGCACACCTGGGCAGGTGAGGGACAGGGCTGTTCTACGGCCTGTGACACCTGGGCACACCTGGGCAGGTGAGGGACAGGGCTGTTCTACGGCCTGGGACACCTGGGCACACCTGGGCAGGTGAGGGACAGGGCTGTTCTACGGCCTGTGACACCTGGGCACACCTGGGCACACCTGGGCAGGTGAGGGACAGGGCTGTTCTACGGCCTGGGACACCTGGGCACACCTGGGCAGGTGAGGGACAGGGCTGGGCTGGGACACCTGGGCACACCTGGGCACACCTGGGCAGGTGAGGGACAGGGCTGTTCTACGGCCTGGGACACCTGGGCACACCTGGGCAGGTGAGGGACAGGGCTGTTCTACGGCCTGGGACACCTGGGCACACCTGGGCAGGTGAGGGACAGGGCTGGGACACCTGGGCACACCTGGGCAGGTGAGGGACAGGGCTGGGACACCTGGGACACCTGGGCAGGTGAGGGACAGGGCTGTTCTACGGCCTGGGCACACCTGGGCACACCTGGGCAGGTGAGGGACAGGGCTGTTCTACGGCCTGGGACACCTGGGCACACCTGGGCAGGTGAGGGACAGGGCTGGGACACCTGGGCACACCTGGGCACACCTGGGCAGGTGAGGGACAGGGCTGGGACACCTGGGCACACCTGGGCAGGTGAGTGAGGGGGGCTGGGACAGGTCAGGGAGGGCAGGGAACCCCAAAACCACCAAAAACCCCCAAAAAACCCACCCAAAAACCCCCAAACCCCCCAAAAAACAACCCCCCCCCAAAAAAAACCCAGAACCCCAAGAAAAACCAAAAAACCCCAAAAAAACTTCCAAAAAACCCAAAAACCCCCCAAATCTCCCAAAAAGCAAAAAACCCTCCAAAACCACAGAAACCCCAACCTCCCCCAAAAAACTCCAAAACCTAAAAAAACCCCCCCCAAATCCCCCAAAAATCCCTCCCCAAAACCCCGAACCCCCCCCAAAAAATCCCAAAAAGCCCCCAAAAACCCCCCCAGAAAAACCCCAAAACTGCAAAAAAAATTTAAAAAAACCCCGACCCCCCCCCCCACATGGCTCATGGTCTCTCCCCCCCCCAGGTCGGAGCGCACCCGGACGGACCCAGAGCGGCCCCGCGGCGCCCCCGGGGGGGGTCCCGGTACCGGGAGGGGGGAGGGGTCCCCAAGAGGAGTTTGACCTTTGACCCCCAAAGGAATTTTGGGGGGGAGGGGCGGGGTGGGGGTGGGGGCTCCCCCCAAAACCGCGCTGGGGGAGGGGAGGGGGCGAAACAATCGGGGCTGGAGGGGCCGTGGAGGGTGGGGGAGGGGCCCGTTCCCGTGTGTGTCCCCCCGGTGTCCCCGCCCCCACGCGCCCCTCCCCCCCGCGAGCCCCGGGTGGGGGTGGGGGAGGGGCCGAGCCGTTGTTGCTTCGTCGTGAGCGAGTCGGTGCCACGTCCCGCGTGTCTGGTTTATTTCCCCGTGCCCGTTCCCGTTTCCGTTCGTTTTTTTACCGTTTCCAAGGGCGGGGATCAGGGGAGGGGAGGGGAGGGTGTGGCGGGGGAGGGGGAGGGCAGGACCCGCTGCTGTCGCGCCGGGCGGCACAAAGAAAAGGCCGTTGTGGACCGTGCGCGCTGTGTCCGTGTCGTTTGTTACCGGGGACGGGCGGGGGAGGAACCGGGGAGGGCTCGGGAGGGTCCATGGAAGCCGCCATTACCGCACGCGGCTCGCTTCCGGCGCCGTGCGATGACGTCATGGGGCGCTCGTATTGCCATTGGCTGATTCGAGTGGCGCGCCGGAAGTGGCTCCCGCCGTGGCCGTAGCGACCGGGACGCGGCGGGGCCGGACCCGGTACCGGGGCAGGGGGAGGTGGGTGGGGAGGGGGCGGCGCTGGGGCGGCTCCCGGTACCGGGACGAGCCGGATGAGGAACCCCCGGTACCGCCGGGGATTGGCGGCGGGCGGTTCCGGTTTGGGCGGATCCCGGGGCTGCGGGGTGAGAGCGGCGGGTGGGGCAGCTCCGGTGCCGTCCCGGTAGCGGGGACGGGGAGCAGCGCTCACCGCTGACCCCCCGGCCCCTTCGCAGCCATGGACGGGCCCCCCGCGCCCGCCGCCGCCGCTGCTCCCGCGGAGCCCCCGGGGCCGGCGGCGGGCGCGGGGGGCCCGGGGGGGCTCCTGGCGCTGCCCCCGGAGCTGCTGCTGCGGATCTGCGGCTTCCTCCGGGCCCGGGACGTGCGGCGGGTGCTGCCCCGGGTGTGCCGCGCCCTGCGGGACCTGGCCCGGGACGCGGTGCTCTGGCGGCTGCGGCTGCAGCGCCGCGCCCGCCGCCCCCTGCCCGTGCTGCCAGGTGGGTCTGGGGGCGCCGCGACCCCCCCGGGGCCGTACGGGACCCCTCCGTGCCCCCCGCCCCGCTCTGCTGCTGGAAACCCTTCGGGGCCCCCCGGTTTCGGGATCCCACCCGTGGGTTTGGGGTCCCCCTTGACCCCCCCGACCCCCAATTCCCCCCCCAAATCCCAAAGGTCTCTCAAGGACCAACCTGGGGACCCCTGAGGGCTTCCCCGGGACCCCCCTGACCCCCCAAACCTCACCCGGATTGTCTGGGGGGTCCCTGGGGTGGGGTCCGGGACCCCCCCGATAATTTTGGGGCCCCCCCAGAGGACGGCTTTGATTGGGCGGCCGCCTGCGAGGACCTGGAGGAGCACCTGGAGCGCTGGGGGCCGGGGGGCCCCATGGAGCATTTCTCCCTGGACGAGGGGCACTTCGCCTCCGTGGACTCCGTGCTGCTGCTGCAGGTGCGACCCCCAAAAACGGGGGGAAAAATGCCCCCAAAAATGGGGGAAAGGACCCAAAAATGTGGAGGAAACGGCACAAAAACGGGGGGGAAATGACCCAAAAATGGGGAGGAAACGGCACAAAAACGGGGGGGAAATGACCCAAAAATGTGGGGAGATCCACTGGGGGGGTCTCCCCAGCTCATCCGTGCCCCCTCCCCATTTCAGGGGGGCTCCCTGTGCGTCTCGGGGGGGCGCGACCGCAACGTGAACCTGTGGGACCTGCGGGAGCTGGGCCGCGGCCCCCCCGGGAAGGTTCTGGTCAAAGCCCTGGGCTCGGGGCGCAGCGGAACCCACAAGGTGGGCACGGACCCGACCCCCACCCCCCAAACCGACCCTCCCGGGGCGGGGTCGGGGTCTGGCAGCCCCTCCGTGCCCCCCCCAGGGCTGGGTGTGGTGCTTGGCTGCGAGGGACGCGCGGGTCTGCTCCGGCTCCTGGGACAGCACCGTGAAGCTCTGGGACCTGGCGGCCGAGGGGCAGCAGTTCGGGGAGATCCGGTACGGCCCGGGGGGGCTGGGGGGGGTCCCCTAAACCCCCCTGAGCCCCCCTGACCCCCTCCCCTCCCCCAGAGAGAAGGCAGCCGTGCTGTGCCTCTCGTACCGCCCCGACGTCCTCGTCACCGGCACCTACGACAAGACGGTGACCGTGTACGACCCGCGAGGTACCCGGGGGGGGTTTGGGCAGGGTTGGGGGGTCTGGGGGATCCCCCTGAGCCCCGCACGCCCCCTCCCCAGCCGGGCAGGCCCAGGTGAGCAGTTACAAGCCCCACGCCAGCGCGGTGCTGTCGCTGGCGGCCGACGAGCGCCTGATCGTGTCGGGCAGCGAGGACCGGACGCTCGTGGTGTTCGATCGCCGCGCCAGCTCCGTGCGCCAGCGCCTGCAGGTGGGGGCACAGCCCCAATCCCCCGCTCAGAGCGTCCCTGTCCCCTCCACGGTGACATCCAGGCTGTCTCTTCATCCTCCTCCTCCTCCTCAGCTGGACAATTACCTGCTGTCCATGTCCTACCGGGGCTCGCAGCTCTGGGCGGGCGACAACCAGGGCCGGGTTTACCTGTTTGGCAGCGGCGGCGGCAGCTTCCAGCCCGCCCGGGTAGGGATTTTGGGGGGTCCGGGGGGGTCCCGAGGGGCAGGACCGCCCCCCCTGGGCTCACCAGGGGTTTCTGTCCCCCTTCCCTGCAGTATTTCGACGTGGGGCACCGGCTGCAGATCACGGGGCTCTGGCACTCGCTGGGCGCGCTCTACACCACGTCCACGGACAGGACGCTGCGGGTGGGGGTCCCCGCGCTCGGTCCCGCGGGGCTGGGCTGGGGGGGCCCTTTGGGGGTCCCCAGGGAGTTCCTCTGACCCCCAGCTCTGCGTCTCCTGCAGATCCACGTGCCCACGGATCCCCCCCGCACCATCTGCTCCTGGACGCACGACGATGTCCTCAACGGGGTGAGGAGCCGTCCCCAGCCCTTGCACACGCGTGTGCACACGCAGCCCCCCCGGGGTGCCCCCCCAGCCCCCTGGCGCTCCTCTGCCTCCCCCAGATCAGCGTGGACGGCGACGTGGTGGCCGCAGCCTCGGGGGGACTCTCGGTCGAGGTGTGGAGGCTCCGGACCTGACACCGGCGGGGGGGGCAGGGGGGGCTCCGACCGTGCCCCGTGGGGTCCCCCCTGCGCCCCCCACTCCGGGGGCCCGAGCCCGGATCCGGGACCTGGGTGGGGCTGGAAGCTGCCGCCTGTTCGTGGGTATTAAAGGATTGGACTGGAGCGGAGCTTGTGTCCCCCTGCGGGTTTGGGGCGGGTTTGGGGCGAATTTCGGTGGTTTTGGGGCGCGGCGGCCGTTCCGGGGAACCCTCGGTGCAACGGCGCCTTTTCGCGTCCTCGAGTTTCTTGTCCCTCCACGGCCACCGTCCTGCCAAGATGACGGCGCGCAGCCGTACGGAAGAGGCGGGCGGGAGGGCCGGGCAAGATGGCGGCGCGCAGCCGCACGGAAAAGGCGGGAGGAGCGCGCCGCCGTACGGCGCGGGGGGCGTGGCCCAAGATGGCGGCGCCCTGAGCGGCCTGGCCGAGCCATGGCGGCGCCGGGAGAGGCGCTCCGGGCCGTGCTGCGGCCCAGCGGGGCCCTCCCGGCCGAGGCCCTCCCGGTGCGCGGTTACGACTTCTCGGGCGGCGCGGACCACGCGGCGCTGCTCCGCTCCTTCCGCACCACCGGCTTCCAGGCCACGAGCTTCGCGCAGGCCGTGGCGGAGATCGAGCGGATGGTGCGGCCCCGGTGCGGCGGGCGGGGTGCGGGTCACACCGGGAGGGTGAGGGAGGGTCCGGGCCCGGTGTGACCCCTGCCCCGCCCCGGTGTCCCCTCCCCGCAGATCGCGGCCAAGCTGGAGCCGCTGAGCGCGGAGCAGCGGGAGCGAGCGGCCATGGCCGGGCCGCGGGCGCCCTCGGGCTGCACCATCTTCCTGGGCTTCACCTCCAACCTCGTCAGCTCCGGCGTCAGGGAGAGCATCCGATACCTCGTGCAGAACGGCATGGTGACAGTGTGGGGACAGGGGGACAGCCTGGGGACATGGGGACAGCCTGGGGACAGGGAGAGCATCCGATACCTCGTGCAGAACGGCATGGTGACAGCCTGGGGACAGGGGGACAGCCTGGGGACATGGGGACAGCATCCGGACCTGGGGAACAGCATGGGGACATGTGGGGACAGGGGGACTGGGGACAGGGGGACAGCCTGGGGACAGGGACAGCATCCGCTACCTCGTGCAGAATGGCATGGTGACAGCCTGGGGACAGGGGGACAGCCTGGGGACATGGGGACAGCATCCGGGACCTGAGTGGCACAGAATGGGTGGGTGACAGTGTGGGGACAGGGGTGACAGCCCTGGGGGCCCCATGGCCAGGAGCCTGGGGACCCCAGGGTCCCTGGACAGCCTGGGGATAGGGACAGCCTCCGCTGACCCCCCCCAGACAGGTGGACGTGCTGGTGACCAGTGTGGGGACAGGGGGACAATGTGGGGACATGGGGACAGCCTGGGGAGTGCAGAATGGCATGGTGACAGTGTGGGGACAGGGGGACAGCCTGGGGACACCTGAGAATGGCACACGGATGGGTGGAGACAGTGACAGTAGCATGGGGACGTCAGGCAGTGACCCTGTCCTGCTGGCCCCATGGCCAGGAGCTCCTTGGGGTGTCCCCAGGGTCCCTGGGAGGTTCTGGGGGTGACACCCGGGGGTCCCTGAGCTGCTGACCCCCCCCGGACAGGTGGACGTGCTGGTGACCACGGCCGGGGGGGTCGAGGAGGACCTGATCAAGTGCCTGGCCCCCACCTACATCGGGGACTTCCACCTGCGGGGCCGGGACCTGCGGGAGAATGGCATCAACAGGTCTGGGGGGTGTCTGGGGGGCTGGGGACACCTTGGGGACACCTTAGGGTCACTTTGGAGTCACTTTGGGGTCCCTCAGGATTGGGGTCCCTGCACACCCCAACGATAATTACTGGGTTTGAGGGTCCCTGGACCTGGGGTGGGGGCCCATCCTGGACAGGATGGGGGTTTGGGGGTCCCTGGACACCTTGGGTGGGGGGGCACCCCAACCTGGGACCCCCCAGTGCTGGGAGGGGCCCTTAGGGGGTCCCTGGACAATTAGGGTGGGGGTTTGGGGGTCCCTGCACACCTGGGGTGGGGTTTGAGGGTCCCTGAACACCTTGGGTGGGGGTTTGGGGGTCCCTGGACACCTGGGGTGGGGGTTTGAGGGTTCCTGGACACCTTGGGTGGGGGTTTGGGGTCCCTGAACACCTTGGGTGGGGGCTTGGGGTCCCTGCACACCTGGGGTGGGGTTTGAGGGTCCCTGAACACCTTGGGTGGGGGTTTGAGGGTCCCTGAACACCTTGGGTGGGGTTTGGGGGTCCCTGCACACCTGGGGTGGGGTTTGAGGGTCCCTGCACACCTTGGGTGGGGGTTTGGGGGTCCCTGAACACCTTGGGTGGGGGTTTGGGGGTCCCTGAACACCTGGGGTGGGGTTTGGGGGTCCCTGGACACCTGGGGTGGGGGTTTGGGGGTCCCTGCACACCTGGGGTGGGGTTTGGGGTCCCTGCACACCTGGGGTGGGGTCTGGGGGAGCCCTGGGGCCCCTCCTGAGCCGGGTCCCCCCAGGGCGTGCGGTGGACGCCGTCCCGGATGATCGCCCGGCTGGGCAAGGAGATCAACAACCCCGAGTCCATCTGTTACTGGGCCCAGAAGGTACCGGGGGCACTGCTGGGGGCACTGGGGGGTGTCACCGTGGCTGTCACCGTCTGTCACCGTGTCCCCTCCCCACAGAACAACATCCCGGTGCTGAGCCCCGCGCTCACCGACGGCTCCCTGGGCGACATGATCTTCTTCCACTCCTACAAACGCCCGGGGCTCGTGCTGGACATCGTGGAGGGTGAGTGCCCGTCCCCCTGGGGTGCCCCCAAAGATCTGGGGTGCGCTGAGGGTGCCCTGACCCCCCCCGTGCCCGCAGACCTGCGCCTCATCAACACCCAGGCCATCTTCGCCCGCAAGACCGGCATGATCATCCTGGGCGGGGGCCTGGTCAAGCACCACATCGCCAACGCCAACCTCATGGTGAGGGGGTCCCCGTGCTGGGGAGGGGGCTTGGGGACCCCCCGAGGTGAGGAGGGGCTGGGGGCTCACCCGGCTGTGTGCCCCGGGCAGAGGAACGGCGCCGATTTCTCCGTCTACGTCAACACGGCGCAGGAGTTCGACGGCTCCGACTCGGGCGCGCGGCCGGACGAGGCCGTGTCCTGGGGCAAGATCCGCATGGATGCCACCCCCGTCAAGGTGGGGGGGTCCTGGGGGGGGATTTGGGGAGCCCCAAGGTGGGGGTTTCCCCCCTGACCCCGCTGCTCTGCGCCAGGTTTACGCCGACGCCTCGCTCGTGTTCCCGCTGCTCGTGGCCGAGACGTTCGCCCGGAGCGCCGAGGCCTTCGGGGGGCCTGCGGGGACCCCCGAGGCCTGAGGGACCCCCAAGGGACCCCCAAGCTCAGCTTTGGATGTGCTGAGCCCCCTGACCCCCTCAGGAAGGTGGGGGACACTGGGGTGAGCCCCCTGGGGGGGACAGAGGGGGCTCCCCCCACCCCTGCACCCCCTGTCCGTATGTCTGTCCCCCTCTCCTCCGTGCCTGTGTTTATTTATTCGAGTTCCCAATAAAGCATGGCAGGGTCTCCACGGGGGTTTATTCCTCGTCTCACCGGGGTCTCCCCGATCCCTTTCAGGTGTCGGGGTCCCCC
This sequence comes from Emberiza elegans, assembly GCA_024865655.1. NCBI lineage: Eukaryota > Metazoa > Chordata > Aves > Passeriformes > Fringillidae > Emberiza > Emberiza elegans. The sequence goes on along the minus strand of JALJVW010003366.1, from coordinate 202,110 downwards.
TCGGGCTGGAAGGTGTCCTCGCGCCACAGCGTCACCTGGCCCTGCGTGGCCACCAGCAGGCAGGGCAGGCTGGGGTGGAAGGCCAGGGACTGCACCACGCCCTGGCCCACGGGCAGCTTGAGCGCCAGGGAACCCTGAGGGGACACCGGGGGGTCAGGGGGGGTCGGGAGTGTCCCCAAACCCCCCCCGGGGACCCTCCCTCACCTCCAGCAGGTCCCAGAAGTAGACGTGGCCGTCCTCGGAGGCGCAGCCCACGTGCGTGTCCAGCTCGTTGAGGACGCAGTCCAGCCTGTACGTGGTGCTGCGGTGCCCCGTGTACCTGGGGAGGGGATGGGGGCTCACAGGGGGTCCCCCAAAGCCTCTGGGGGGGCGCAGGGACTCTTTGGGGGGGTCCCATACTCGCCCAGCAGCTCCCCGGTGTCCTTGTCCAGCAGCCTCAGCGTGGAGTCCAGGCTGGCGGCCAGCACGCACTGCCCGTCCTTGCTGAAGCACACGCTGGTGATGGGGCCTGGGGGGCACACGGGGGTTTGGGGGGGTCCCGCCAAGCTTTGGGAGCCCCCCCAAGCTTTGGAAGCCCACCCCAGCCCCACTCACTGCCGATGTAGTCGGAGCAGAGCTGCCCCGTGCGGAGGTCGTAGCGCCGGACCCGCCCGTCCACGGAGCTGTGGGGAGGGACGGGGCAGGTTTAGGGGGTCCCCCCAATTCTGGGGGTGTCCCGGTGCTGGGGGGCTCGCTCCTCACCCCGTCAGGATCTCGTGGGCTGAGAGCTTCACGCTGGAGATGCCGTCCTTGGCCTCGTCCAGCACCTGGATGGGGTCGGGGCGGCGGGAGCGGCAGTCCCAGCAGCGCACCGTGGAGTCGATGGAGCCTGGGGGAAAAGGGGGCTCAGAGGGGGACAAAAGGGGGTCAGGGTGGGAAAAGGGGGTGCAGGGTGCCCCCCAAACCACTCCCTCACCGGACACAATGACTGTGGCTTCCTCGTTGAACTGGACGCAGTTTACCTTCTGTGTGAGAAGCAGGGAAATCAGAGCCTCGATCTGCACGCAGGATCCCAAATCCCCTTCCCCAAATCCCACCCCCAGACCCCTCCTCACCCCGGCGTGTCCCCGGTACTTGCGGACCACCTGCCCCGTGCTCACGTCCCACAGCGCCACGGCTTTGTCGGCGCCGCCGGAGCAGATCTGGCTGTTGTCGAAGGATCTGCGGGGGGGTCCGGTCCCGTGAGCGCGGCTGGGGGGGCTCCCCGAGGTGGGGAGGGGTCCCCGAAGCCCCTCCTTACCCCGCGGCGTCCAGCACCTCGTAGCCGTGGCCCTGGTAGGTGCGCAGGGCTGTGCCTTTGTGCGGGTTCCAGAGCTTCAGCGTCTTGTCGCTGCCGCACGTCAGGCAGTAATTGCCGTCCGCTGCGGGGGGAACGGCCGTGAGCACCGGGACACCCGCACCGGACACGGGGGAATCACCGGGACACCCTGCCCGGGACACGGGGGGATCCCCGGGACCCCCGCACCGGACACGGGGTGATCCTGGGGACCCCTGCCCCGGATCTGGGAGGATCCCTAGGACCCCATGCCCCTGTTACCGGGGGATCCACGGGACCCCCTGACAGCGGGGGATCCCCGGGACTCCCTGTCCCGGATCCGGGGGATCCCCAGGGACCCCCTGCCCCTGTTAAACCGGGGGATCCCCGGGACCCTCTGCCCCGGACACGGAGTGATCCCCGGGACCCCCACACCGGCACTCCCCGCCCGCTCCCCAGCCTCCATCCCCGGCTCCTGCTGTGTTCCCCCGCCCCGTTTCCCGCCGGTATCCCCGGTATCTCCGGTCTCACCGTTGAAGCGGGCGGCCCGCACCGCTCCCTGCCCGCACTGCAGGCTCTGCACCCGCTGCCGGGGCAGCTCGGGCCGGGCGGGCCGCGGCCTCGGGAACGCCATGGCGGGACCGGAGCGGGCACCGGGGGCGGAACCGGGGCCGGCACCGGGGGCCGGGCTCCTTCCGGCGGCGGCGGCGGAAGAGGCGGCGGCGGCGGGGCCATGGCGGACCCGCGGAGACCCGGCAAGGTGGCCAGGTGGGACCGGCGGCACCGGGAGAGGAGGGACCGGCAGAACCGGGACCGGCAGAACCAGGACGGGATCCGCGGGGGTCCCGGTGCCCCGGGCCGCCTGACGGAGCCCCCGTTTTACCGCCAGGTACAAGCCCCCGGCCACCGAGACCAACCCGGCGCTGGAAGACCCGACCCCCGACTACATGAACCTGCTGGGGATGGTGTTCAGCATGTGCGGGCTCATGCTCAAGGTGGGCACCGGGGACACCGGGGTGGGCACTGGGATGGGAACCGGGGGGCACCGGGAGGGGCACCGGGATTGGCACCGGGCGCTGTTCTGGGGGGAATTCGGGGGAGGGAGGATCAGAAAGAGCCCCTGAGGGGCTCGGGGCCATCCCCGGGGGTCTCAGGCCCCATCCCCGCCTCTCCGTCGGGGGTCTCACGGGTTTTTCCCGGGGGTCTCACGGGTTTTTCCCGGTGCCCCCCAGCTCAAGTGGTGCGCCTGGATCGCCGTTTACTGCTCCTTCATCAGCTTCGCCAACTCGCGCAGCTCCGAGGACACCAAGCAGATGATGAGCAGCTTCATGTGAGTGCCGGGGTGGGGGTCCCTGGATGGGGGTCCCGGGCCGGTTTTGGGGGTCTCTGACACCTGTGTGTGCCCCTCGCAGGCTCTCCATCTCGGCCGTGGTCATGTCGTACCTGCAGAACCCCCAGCCCATGTCCCCGCCGTGGTGACGGGGACAGGGGGTCCCTTTGGGGGGCAATAAAAGGGGGGGTCCTGGCATTGCTCTGGTTTGTTTGTACCTGAACGGGGAATGGAGAGGAGGAGTCCTGGGGGGGCTCCAGGGGGTGTCCTGGGGTGTTTGGGGGGCTCTGAGGGGGCTTGGGTGGTCTGAGGGGCTCTGAGGAGGGCTTTGAGGGGGCTATGAGAGGGCTGTGAGGGGGCTCGGAGGTTCCGAGGGGACTCTGAGGGGGTTCTGAAGGTCTTAAGAGTCTCTGAGGGGGCTCTGAGGGGATTCCTAAGCTCTGAGAGGGCTGTAAGGGGTCTCTGAGGGGATTCAGGAGGTCTGAAGGGCTCTTGAGGAGGCTCTGAAGGGGCTCTGAGCAGGCTGTGAGAGGATTCAGGAACTCTGGTCTGAGGGGGCTCTGAGGGGATTGAGGGGGCTGTGAGAGGACTCTGAGGGGGCTCTGAGGCGACTCGGAGGGTCTGAGGGGATTCAGGCGGTTTGAGGGGGCTATGAGGAGATTCCTAAGCTCTGAGGGGGCTGTAAGGGACTCTGAGGGGGCTCTGAGGGGACTCGGAGGGTCTGAGGGGATTCAGGCAATCTGAGGGAGGTCTGAGGGGGCTCTGAGGGAGACTCGTCGTGGGCGGGGCCTCAGGAGCTGCCGCTGTTCATTGGCCACTGGTCGTTTCCCGCCGTTGCAAACGCCCTCCCAGCGAGCTGTCAATAATGCCTTCTCCTTCTCCTCATTGGCTCCCGTCTGTTGTCGCGCCCGTCCTGCCCTCCTTACGCTCCGCCCCTTATGGCAGCGGCAGATAATCAGAATGAGGGGCGTGGCCGCAGCGCCTTTTCCCGGTCACCCATTGGCTGCCGCACATGGGGGGGCGGAGTGAGCCCGCGTGTCATGTGAGGGCGCGGTCACGTGAGCGCGGGTGCCATGGCGGTGCCCGGGGCGGCGGCGCTGCCGCTGCTGCTGCTCCTGAGCGGGGCGGCCGCGGGCTGCGGGTACCAGGTGGGACCGGGAAACCCGGGACACACGGGCTGGGGGCACCGGGACTGCCCGGGGATATGGGCCAGGCGGTGGGGGCTGGATAACGGGTGCTGCCATAGGCTGGGGACACCGGGAAGCGCTGAGGGGGGAACGGGGGCGGTGTGAGGGAACGGGAACTGGGCGAACTGGGAGCGCTGGGACGGGCTGGGGGACGGCTGAGGAAACGGGAACTGGGAGCATTGGTTGTGCAACCGCTTCCGGAGCTCAACGGCCACGCCGGGGGGATCCCGGGGGTTCCGGTGGGTCCCGGGGGTACCGCGGGCCCAGCCCGGTGCGAGCCCCCCCGAACCCCCCCAGTCGTGCCCCCCGACCCGGCCGGACATGCTGAACGTGCACCTGGTGCCGCACTCGCACGACGACGTGGGCTGGCTCAAGACAGTGGATCAGTACTACTATGGGGGTGCGTGGGGACACCGGGGGGACACCGGGGGACGGGAGGTCCCCAGGGCTGCCGTGCGGGTGGGGGTGGTGGCACCTGAGGGGGGTGACGTGGCAGGGGGACACTGAGTGACCCCTGTGGCTGCCCTTTGTCCCCTCTGGGTTTGTCACGTGGCACTTGGTGCGTGTCCCCTCTGGGGCCAGCACCCCCCCCCGGGGATGTCCCCAGGATGCCACCGTGTCCCCAGCCCAGGGGTTTTGGGGTCACCCAGTGCCTTCATGTCTCCACCCCAGGGTTTTGGGGTGTCCCCAGCCCAGTTTTGGGCTGATTTGGGGTGATTGGTGCCCCCGTGTCCCCAGTGAGGAACAAGGACCAGCACGCGGGGGTTCAGTACATCTTGGACTCGGTGGTGGCCCAGCCCCGGGGTTTTGGGTGTCCCCATGTCCCCACCCCGGGGCTTTTTGACTGGGTGTCCCCAGTGAGGAACAAGGACCAGCATGTGGGGGTTCAGTACATCTTGGACTCGGTGGTGGCCCAGCCCCGGGGTTTTTGGGGTGTCCCCAGCCCAGGTTTTGGGGTGACACAGTGCCCCCCATGTCCCCCTGTCTGTCCCCAGTGAGGAACAAGGACCAGCACGCGGGGGTTCAGTACATCCTGGACTCGGTGGTGGCCCAGCCCCGGGGTTTTGGGGTGTCCCCATGTCCCCACCCCGGGGCTTTTGGGGTGACTGTTATTCCCCTGTCCCCAGTGAGGAACAAGGACCAGCACGCGGGGGTTCAGTACATCCTGGACTCGGTGGTGGCCCACCTGGCCGCTGTCCCCTCCCGCCGCTTTGTCTATGCCGAGGTGGCGTTCCTGGCGCGCTGGTGGCAGCAGCAGGACCCGGCCACGCGCAGGCTGGTCAGGGAGCTGGTGCAGCAGGGTACGGGGCGCTGGGAGCGACTGGGAGGGGCACTGGGGGCACTGGGAGGGACTGGGAGGGACATTGGGGACACTGGGAGGGGCATTGGGGACACTGGGAGGGACATTGGGGGCATTGGGAGGGACTGGGAGGGACTGGGAGGGACATTGGGGACACTGGGAGGGACATTGGGGGCACTGGGAGGGACTGGGAGGGACATTGGGGGCACTGGGAGGGGCATTGGGGGCACTGGGAGGGACATTGGGAGGGGAGGGGCATTGGGAGAACTGGGAGGGAGTGGGAGGGACATTGGGGACACTGGGAGGGGCATTGGGGACACTGGGAGGGACATTGGGGGCATTGGGAGGGACTGGGAGGGACTGGGAGGGACATTGGGGACACTGGGAGGGGCATTGGGGGCACTGGGAGGGACTGGGAGGGACATTGGGGGCACTGGGAGGGACATTGGGGGCACTGGGAGGGGCATTGGGAGAACTGGGAGGGGCATTGGGAGAACTGGGAGGGAGTGGGAGGGGCATTGGGGGCACTGGGAGGGACTGGGGGACCCCAAAAGGGACATGGGTGGCACTGGGGCGAGGCACTGGGGCACTGGGGTGGGGGTCCGGGCCATGGGGGTCTCGCTGAGGCTGCACCTCAGGGCTCACCCGGATACGGGGTCGGGCTGAGCCGAGCCTGGGGGCCCCTGACTGGGAGGGCATGGGATCTTGGGGACACCCCTGGGGATAATGGGGTTCTGTGTCTGTTCCCTGATGGGGTTTTGGGGCTCAGGGTCCCCCCCCGATGGGATTTTGGGGTTTCATCCCTCCTGGGGATTTTTGGGGCTCAGGGATGGGGTTTTGGGAGAACTGGGGTTTCAGGGTCCCCTCCTGATGGGGTTTTGGGGCTCCCCCCGATGGGATTTTGGGCTCAGGGTCCCCCCGGGGGTTTTGGGGCTCAGGGTCCCTCCTGAGGGGATTTTGGGGCTCAGGGTCCCCCCCGATGGGGTTTTGGGGTTTCAGGGTCCCCTCCTGATGGGGTTTTGGGGCTCAGGGTCCCCCCCGATGGGATTTTGGGGTTCAGGGTCCCCCCTGATGGGGTTTTGGGGCTCAGGGTCCCCCCCCGATGGGATTTTGGGGTTCTGTGTCCTCTGAGGGGATTTTGGGGCTCAGGGTCCCCTCCTGATGGGGTTTTGGGGCTCAGGGTCCCCCCCCGATGGGATTTTGGGGTTCAGGGTCCCCTCCTGAGTGGATTTTGGGGCTCAGGGTCCCCCCCGATGGGATTTTTGGGGTTCTGTGTCCTCTGAGGGGGTTTGGGGCTCAGGGTCCCCTCCTGATGGGGTTTTGGGGCTCAGGGTCCCCCCCCGATGGGATTTTGGGGTTTCAGGGTCCCCCCCCGAGGGGATTTTGGGGTTCTGTGTCCTCTGAGGGGATTTTGGGGCTCAGGGTCCCCTCCTGATGGGGTTTTGGGGTTTCAGGGTCCCCCCCCGATGGGGTTTTGGGGCTCAGGGTCCCCCCCGATGGGGTTTTGGGGCTCAGGGTCCCCCCCGATGGGGTTTTGGGGCTCAGGGTCCCCCCCTGAGGGGGTTTTGGGGCTCAGGGTCCCCTCCTGATGGGGTTTTGGGGCTCAGGGTCCCCCCCGATGGGATTTTGGGGTTTCAGGGTCCCCTCCTGATGGGGTTTTGGGGCTCAGGGTCCCCCCCGATGGGATTTTGGGGTTTCAGGGTCCCCCCCGATGGGGTTTTGGGGCTCAGGGTCCCCTCCTGATGGGGTTTTGGGGTTCAGGGTCCCCTCCTGAGTGGATTTTGGGGCTCAGGGTCCCCCTCGATGGGATTTTGGGGTTTCAGGGTCCCCTCCTGATGGGGTTTTGGGGCTCAGGGTTCCCTCCTGAGTGGATTTTTGGGGTTTCAGGGTCCCCTCCTGATGGGGTTTTGGGGCTCAGGGTCCCCCCCGATGGGATTTTGGGGTTCTGTGTCCTCTGAGGGGATTTTGGGGCTCAGGGTCCCCTCCTGATGGGGTTTTGGGGCTCAGGGTCCCCCCCGATGGGATTTTGGGGTTCAGGGTCCCCCCGCGATGGGATTTTGGGGTTCTGTGTCCTCTGAGGGGATTTTGGGGCTCAGGGTCCCCTCCTGATGGGATTTTGGGGTTTCAGGGTCCCCTCCTGATGGGGTTTTGGGGATTTTGGGGTTTCAGGGTCCCCCCCGATGGGGTTTTGGGGCTCAGGGTCCCCCCCCGATGGGGTTTTGGGGCTCAGGGTCCCCTCCTGATGGGGTTTTGGGGTTCAGGGTCCCCTCCTGAGTGGATTTTGGGGCTCAGGGTCCCCCCCGAGGGGATTTTGGGGTTCTGTGTCCTCTGAGGGGATTTTGGGGTTTCAGGGTCCCCCCCCGAGGGGATTTTGGGGTTCTGTGTCCTCTGAGGGGATTTTGGGGTTTCAGGGTCCCCTCCTGATGGGGTTTTGGGGCTCAGGGTCCCCCCCCGATGGGGTTTTGGGGCTCAGGGTCCCCCCCGATGGGGTTTTGGGGCTCAGGGTCCCCCCCGATGGGGTTTTGGGGCTCAGGGTCCCCTCCTGATGGGATTTTGGGGCTCAGGGTCCCCCCCCGATGGGGTTTTGGGGCTCAGGGTCCCCCCCCGATGGGGTTTTGGGGCTCAGGGTCCCCCCCGATGGGGTTTTGGGGCTCAGGGTCCCCCCCGATGGGGTTTTGGGGCTCAGGGTCCCCTCCTGATGGGATTTTGGGGCTCAGGGTCCCCCCCCGATGGGGTTTTGGGGCTCAGGGTCCCCCCCCGATGGGATTTTGGGGTTTCAGGGTCCCCTCCTGATGGGGTTTTGGGGCTCAGGGTCCCCCCCCGATGGGGTTTTGGGGCTCAGGGTCCCCTCCTGATGGGATTTTGGGGTTTCAGGGTCCCCTCCTGATGGGGTTTTGGGGCTCAGGGTCCCCCCCCGATGGGGTTTTGGGGCTCAGGGTCCCCCCGATGGGGTTTTGGGGTTTCAGGGTCCCCTCCCGATGGGGTTTTGGGGCTCAGGGTCCCCCTGATGGGGTTTTGGCTCAGCCCCCCTGATGGGATTTTGGGGCACCCCGGGACCCTGCTCTGGGGGCTCCTGGGCACCCCCAAACCTTCCTGAGGCTCCCTGGGCACCCCCAAATCTTCCTGGGCACCCCCAGACCTTCCTGGGCACCCCCAGACCTTCCTGGGGCTCCCTGGGCACCCCTAAACCTTCCTGGGCACCCCCAAACCTTCCCCTGCACCCCCAAACCTCCCCAGAGCTTCCCAAACCTTCCTGGGGCTCCCTGGGCACCCCCAGACCTTCCTGGGCACCCCCAAACCTTCCTGGGGCTCCTTGGGCACCCCCAAATCTTCCTGGGCACCCCCAAACCGTCCCCTGCACCCCCAAACCTCCCCAGAGCTTCCCAAACCTTCCTGGGCACCCCCAAACCTTCCTGGGGCTCCTGGGCACCCCCAGACCTTCCTGGGGCTCCCTGGGCACCCCCAAACCTCCCCAGACCTTCCTGGGCATCCTCGGAGCTTCCCAAACGTTCCCCTGCACCCCCCAGACCTTCCCAAATCTTCCTGGGCATCCCCAAACCACCCCAAACCTTCCCGGGCACCCCTGGAGCTTCCCCTGCACCCCCAAACCTTCCCTGGCACTCCCAAGCTTCTCAGCACCCCCAAACTCCCCTTTGGCATCCACAAATCCCCCCGCCATGACCCCCGTGCCCCCCTGATGGGGGCATTGGGGGTCCTCAGTGCCCCCTGTGCCCCCCTGATGGGGCCCCCCAGCCCCCGTGCCCCCCCTGATGGGGCATTGGGGGTCCCCAGTGCCCCCGTGCCCCCGTGATGGGGCATTGGGGGTCCCCAGTGCCCCCTGTGCCCCCCTGATGGGGCATTGGGGGTCCCCAGTGCCCCCTGTGCCCCGTGATGGGGCATTGGGGGTCCCCAGTGCCCCCTGTGCCCCCGTGATGGGGCATTGGGGGTCCCCAGTGTCCCCTGTGCCCCCCGGATGGGGCATTGGGGGTCCCCAGTGCCCCCTGCCCCCCCCGATGGGGCATTGGGGTCCCCAGTGCCCCCTGTGCCCCCCTGATGGGGCATTGGGGGTCCCCAGTGTCCCCTGTGCCCCCCTGATGGGGCATTGGGGGTCCCCAGTGCCCCCTGTGCCCCCCTGATGGGGCATTGGGGGTCCCCAGTGCCCCCTGTGCCCCCCTGATGGGGCATTGGGGGTCCCCAGTGTCCCCTGTGCCCCCGTGATGGGGCATTGGGGGTCCCCAGTGCCCCCCGTGCCCCCCATGCCCCCCAGATGGGGTACGACGGGCTGTTCCTGGGCCGTGTGGATCACCAGGACCCCCATGCCCCCAGTGACCCCCCAGTGCCCCCCAGTGCCCCCCCAGTGCCCCCCATGACCCCCGTGCCCCCCAGATGGGCCCCATGCCCCCATGTGCCCCCAGTGCCCCCCGTGCCCCCAGTGACCCCCAGTGCCCCCCATGACCCCTGTGCCCCCCCAGATGGGCTACGACGGGCTGTTCCTGGGCCGTGTGGATCACCAGGACAAGTGGGCTCGGCAGCAGCGCCGGGAGCTGGAGCTCATCTGGAGGGGCCCCAGCCCCCCCCCCTTCACTGGTGACCCCCCCCAGACCCCCAGACTGCACCCTGGGACCCCCAAACTGCCCCCGGGACCCCCAGACTGCCCCCAGGACCCTAAACTGCACCCCCCCAAACTGGGACCCCAAACTGCCCCTGGGACCCTGCCCCTGGGACCTCCTGACAGGACCCCCAGACTGCCCTGGGACCCTAAACTGCCCCCAGGACCCCCAAACTGCCCCTGGACCCTAAACTGCCCCCCTGACCCCCAGACTGCCCCCCAGACCCCCCCCAGATTGCACCCTGGGACCCCCAGACTGCCCCCTGGGACCCCCAAACTGCCCCCGGGACCCCCAGACTGCCCCTGGGACCCTAAACTGCACCCTGGGACCCCCAAACTGCCCCCGGGACCCCCAAACTGCCCCTGGGACCCTAAACTGCCCCTGGGACCCCCAGACTGCACCCTGGGACTCCCAGACTGCCCCTGGGACCCTAAACTGCCCCAGGGACCCCCAAACTGCACCCTGGGACCCCCAAACTGCCCCTGGGACCTCCTGACAGTGACCCCCAGACTGCCCCCGGGACCCCCTGACTGCCCCCTGGGACCTCCTGACAGTGACCCCCAGACTGCCCCTGGGACCCCAAACTGCCCCTGGGACCCCCAAACTGCCCCCGGACCCCCAAACTGCCCCCTGGGACCTCCTGACACCCCCAGACTGCCCCTGGGACCCCCAAACTGCCCCCGGGACCCCCAGACTGCCCCTGGGGCCCCCAGACTGCCCCCAGGACCCCAAACTGCCCCCAGGGCCGCCAGACTGCCCCCGGGACCCCCAGACTGCCCCTGAGACCCCCAAACTACCCCTGGGACCCTAAACTGCCCCTGGGACCCTAAACTGCCCTTGGGACCCCCAGACTGCCCCCGGGACCCCCAAACTGCCCCCGGGACCCCCAGACTGCACCCTGGGACCCCCAGACTGCACCCTGGGACCCCCAGACTGCCCCTGGGACCTCCTGACAGTGACCCCCAAACTGCCCCCGGGACCCCCAGACTGCCCCTGGGACCCCCAGACTGCCCCCCGGGACCCCCAGACTGACCCCAGGACCCTAAACTGCCCCTGGGACCCTAAACTGCCCCCAGGACCCCCAGACTGCCCCTGGGACCCCCAGACTGACCCCAGGACCCTAAACTGCCCCTGGGACCCTAAACTGCCCCCAGGACCCCCAGACTGCCCCCAGGACCCCCAAACTGCCCCTGGAACCCCCAGACTGCCCCCAGGGACCCCCAGACTGCCCCTGTCCCCTCCCTTCCCAAGGCTTTGTCCCTTGTCCCCTCTCAGGACTGACCCCAGCCCCTCCCACTTGTTCCCATCCATGTCACCCATGGGTGTTCCCCCCCATTTGCACCCCCCCCAGACTGCCCCTGGGACCCCCAAACTGCCCCTGGGACCCCCAAACTGGCCCCTGGGACCCCCAGATTGCACCCTGGGACCCCCAGACTGCCCCTGGGACCCCCAAACTCCCCTGGGACCCCCAAACTGCACCCTGGGACCCTAAACTGCCCCCAGTCCCCAGACTGCCCCTGTCCCCAAACCCCCCCTGGCCCCCAGGGACTGGTGACCCTAAACTGCCCCTGTCCCCTGTCCCCTGGGACCCCCAACATGGCCCCTGGGACCCCAGCCCCTGTCCCAGACTGCCCCTGGGACCCCAAACTGCCCCTGGGACCCCCAAACTGCCCCTGGGACCCCCAAACTGGCCCCTGGGACCCCAAGGTGACCCCTGGGACCCCAGTCCCCCTGGACCCCAGGACTCCCCCCAGGACCCCCAGACTGCCCCTGGGACCCTAAACTGCCCCTGTCCCCAGCCCCCCCCAGGACCCCCAAACTGACCCCTGTCCCCTGTCCCCAAGGATCCTGTCCCAACCCAGGACTGACCCCAGCCCCTCCCATCCGTGTCACCCATGGGTGTCCCCTTCCCATTTGTCCCCCTTTTGCCCTGTCCCCAGCCCCGGTGGCCAGGGAGGTGACACTGCTGTCCCCTGTCCCCAGGGATCCTGCCCAACGTGTACAACCTCTCTGCTGTCCCCAGCCTTGTCCTCAGCCCCGTCCCCAGCCCAGGTCCCCACCCGGGGGCCAGGAGGACACCCAGGTCCCCTGTCCCCAGGGATCCTGCCCAAGGTCCCTGTCCCCCTGGGCTGGGGGTCCCCAGTGTTCCTGTCCACTGGGGTGGGGGTCCCAGGTGTCCCTGGTGTCCCTGGGATGGGTTTTTGGAGGCTGTCCCCCAGGTCCCTCTGGGGACACGGGTTTTGGGGTGGGCCCTGTCCCCTGGGCAGGGGTCCCCAGGTTCCTCCCCATGCCCCAGGATGGGGTCCCTGGCTGTCCCTGGCTGTCCCTGTCCCCCCAGGTGGGGGTCCCAGCCCTGTCCCCCTGGGCTGGGGGTCCCCAGTGTTCCTGTCCACTGGGGTGGGGGTCCCAGGTGTCCCTGTCCCCCTGGGATGGGTTTTTGGGTGTCCCTGTCCCCTGGGCAGGGGTCCCTGGCTGTCCCCATGCCCCAGGATGGGGTCCCTGGCTGTCCCTGGCTGTCCCTGTCCCCCCAGGCGGGGGTCCCAGCCCTGTCCCCCTCCCCAGGCCCGGCAGTACCGCACCAACCACATCCTCATGACCATGGGCTCCGACTTCCACTACGAGAACGCCCACCTGTGGTTCAAGAACCTGGACAAGCTCATTGCCCACGCCAACGCCCGGGTGAGCGGCTGTCCCCAACGCCCTCGTGGTGTCCCCAAAGCCCCCGTGGTGTCCCCAAACCCCCCGTGGTGTCCCCAAACCCCCCCACGATGTCCCCAAACCCCCCCTGACGTCCCTGTGTCCCCAGCAAGCCAACGGCAGCCTCGTCCACGCCCTGTACTCCACCCCCTCCTGTTACCTGTGGGAGCTGCACCGCGCCAACCTCACCTGGTGAGGGCGGGGCCGAGGGGCAGGGGAGGGGCCCGGGGGCACGGACGGACAGACGGACACACAGACAACCCCCCCCAGGCCCCTGAAGACGGATGATTTCTTCCCTTACTCGGACGGGCCCCACCAGTTCTGGACCGGCTACTTCAGCAGCCGCCCGGCCCTGAAGGGCTACGAGCGCCTCAGCAGCGGCTTCCTGCAGGTGGGGCCACACCTGGGGGACCCCTGCGGGTGGGGACACACCTGGGGGACCCCTGCGGGTCTTGGGGACCCCCCTGAAGCACCAATTCCACCCGCCAGGTCTGCAGCCAGCTGGAAACCCTGGCGGGGCCCTCGGTGCGGGACGGTCCCTACGGGCCTGGGGACAGCTCGGTGCTCCGTGAGTACCTGGGGACACCTGGAGGGGACCTGGGGACCCCCTGACACCCCCCTGACAGCCCTTTTTCACCTGGCGCAGGTGAGGCCGTGGCTGTGGCCCAGCACCACGACGCCGTGGCCGGCACGGAGAGGCAGCACGTGGCCGATGACTACGCCCGGCAGCTGGCCAAGGGCTGGGACAGCTGCCAGGTGAGCCCCACACCTGCCCGGGGCTCCGGCTGGGCTCTGGGGGACAAGGGCAGGTCCCAGAGACCCCTCCCCAAATTGTGGCCACCCCTGGCAGGTGCTGGTGGCCAACGCCCTGTCCCTGCTGGGGGGCACCAAGGAGCCCCTGGTGTTCTGCAACGCCCTCAACATCAGCGTGTGCCCCCTCAGCGAGGCCACCGCTCACGTGAGCACCTCTGGGGGGGTTTGGGGGGGCGTTCCGGGGGTCTCCAGGGACTGACACCCCCCCCCAACACCGTGTGACCCCTCCCCAGTTCACCGTGATCCTCTACAACCCCCTGGCCTGGGATGTCACCTGGCCCGTGCGGCTGCCGGTCAGGGCCACCTCGTACGCTGTCACCGGCCCCCAGGGCCAGCCCGTGGCCAGCCAGGTGAGCCCCCCGCCCACGTGTACCCCCCAACCCCCCCCGTGACCCCTGTCACCCCTCACCTGTCCCTGTCACCCCTCACCTGTCCCTGTGACCCCTCACCTGTCCCTGTCACCCCTCCCCAGGTTGTCCCCGTGTCCGGTGTCACCCGGCGGCTGCGGGCGGCGCCGGGGGGGCCCCTGGGGAGCTCCTGTTCCAGGCCTGGGCCCCCCCCTTGGGCTTCAGCACCTTTGAGGTGAAGCAGCTGAGCCCGGGACCCCTGGGACCCCCCCAGGTGGCCCTCAGGTGACCCAGAGCCGCAGATAGAGAACGAGGTAAGGGGACATCAAGGGGACATCAGCGGTGCATTTGGGGCTGTGGCTGAGTCCCAGCTCCCAGTTAAACCAGTTAGAGGGTGACTGGGTGGCCTGGGGAGGTGGGGAGGGGGTGACCTACCTGTGTCCCCCCACCCAGCACCTGCGTGTCCGCTTTGACCCCATCACTGGGCACCTGCTGGAGATCCAGAACCTGGCCAAGGGCATCTCGCTGCCCGTCTTCCAGAGCTTCTACTGGTGAGTCTGGGGGGGTTTGGATTTTGGGGAGGGGTCCCAGGTGGGGAGGGACCCCCCCTGACCCCCCCTGACCCCCCAGGTACAACGCCAGCACCGGGGACAAGCTGATGCCCCAGGCCTCAGGCGCTTACATCTTCCGGCCCGCCGCCCCCACGCCCATCCCCGTGGCCAAACGCGCGGCCACGCACCTGCTCAAGGTGGGCGGGGGTCCCTGCGCTGTCCCTGGGCTGTGGGGAGGGGGCCGCAGGTGTCACTGAGCGTTTGCCACCCCCGCAGACGGCGCTGGTGCAGGAGCTGCAGCAGAACTTCTCGCAGTGGTGCTCGCAGGTGCTGCGCCTGCGCCCGGGGCAGCCTTACCTGGAGCTCGAGTGGACAGTGGGGCCCATCCCCGTGGGGTGAGCCTGGGCAGGGGGCTGGGGACCCCCCCCCCACACCTGTCCTGGGGGGTGACACACCTGTGCGCCCCTCCCCACGCCAGGGACAAGCTGGGCAAGGAGGTGATCAGCAGGTTCGAGACGCCGCTGCGCACGGCCGGGCGCTTCTACACCGACTCCAACGGGCGCCAGGTGCTGGAGCGCAGGTGAGGGCGCAGGGGACCCCCCAGGGGAACAGGTGATCCCCAGGGGAACAGGTGACCCCCCCAAGGGGCTCAGGTGATCCCCAGGGGAACAGGTGACCCCCCCAGGGGAACAGGTGACCCCCCCAGGGGAACAGGTGATCCCCCAAGGGGCTCAGGTGATCCCCCAAGGGGCTCAGGTGATCCCCAGGGGAACAGGTGACCCCCCCAAGGGGCTCAGGTGACCCCCCAAGGGGCTCAGGGGACCCCCCAGGGGCTCAGGGGACCCCCCAGGGGAACAGGTGACCCCCCAGGGGCTCAGGTGATCCCCAGGGGAACAGGTGACCCCCCCAAGGGGCTCAGGAGACCCCCCCAAGGGGCTCAGGTGACCCCCCAGGGGCTCAGGTGATCCCCAGGACTCCTCCCCAGGCGCGACTTCCGGCCCACCTGGAACCTGAGCCAGAGCGAGCCCGTGGCGGGGAATTATTACCCTGTGAACACCCGGATCTTCATCAAGGTACCTGGGCACACCTGGGCACACCTGGGCACAGCTGGGCACAGCTGGGAACACCTGGGGCTGGACAGGGCACACCTGGACACACCTGGGGCTGAGCTGGGCATACCGAGGGCTGGACAGAGCACGCTTGGGGCTGGGCAGGGCACACCTGAGCCCCGCCCCACCCTCCTCACACCTGTGTGCCACCTGTGCAGGACCAGAAGGTGCAGCTGACGGTGCTGACGGATCGATCCCAGGGCGGCAGCAGCCTCCAGGACGGCTCCCTGGAGCTCATGGTGAGCTCACCTGGGCACACCTGGGCAGGGCTGGGCACACCTGGGCAGGGCTGTCACTACGGAGGGCACACCTGTGCCATCACCTGCGCCCCTCCAGGTGCACCGGCGGCTCCTCCACGACGACAACCGCGGCCTGGAGGAGGCGCTGAACGAGCCAGGTGAGGACGGGCGGGGCCTGGTGGTGCGGGGGCGGCACCTGGTGCTGCTGGACACGGTGGAGGCCTCACCTGAGCAGCACCGGCCGCGGGCACAGGAGATGGTGACCCCGCCCACCGTGGTGCTGGCACCGGGCACGGGGCCGCACCTGAGACAGGTGAGCATGGGGGGGGTGTGGGTGGGCTCACCTGGGACAGGTGGGAGGGGTGGGGCTGGGGAGGGGGTGTGGGGTCACCTGCGCCAGGTGAGCAGGCGGGCTCTCCCCACAGCCTCACCTGCGCCAGGTGAGCAGGTGGGCTCTCCCCACAGCCTCACCTGCACCAGGTGAGCAGGGTGGCCTCTGCCCCCAGCCTCACCTGTCCGTGTGCCCGCAGGTGTCGGGGCTGCGCCGGGCGCTGCCCCCCAACGTTCACCTGCTGTCGCTGGAGCCGCGCGGGGCCGGCGCCGTCCTGCTGCGCCTGGAGCACCTGTACCAGGTGGGAGAGAGCCAGAACGGCTCCCGGGCGGCCACCGTGGACCTGACGGTACCTGGGCATGGATGGGGCACACCTGGGCATGGATGGGGCACACCTGGGCATGGATGGGAGCACACCTGGGCATGGATGGGACACACCTGGGCATGGATGGGAGCACACCTGGGCATGGATGGGGCACACCTGGGCATGGATGGGAGCACACCTGGGCATGGATGGGGGCACACCTGGGCATGGATGGGGCACACCTGGGCATGGATGGGGCACACCTGGGCATGGATGGGGGCACACCTGGGCATGGATGGGGCACACCTGGGCATGGATGGGGGCACACCTGGGCATGGATGGGGCACATCTGAGCTGGGCATGGATGGGGGGGGTCCTGAGGCTGCTCCACCTGGGCATGGATGGGGGAGGGTCACACCTGGGGGTATTTGGGGAGGGTCATGGATGGGGGAGGGGTCTCTGTGGTATTTGGGGACACTCTGGCATTTGGGGGGGTCTGGGGGCTGGGGCTTTGGGGAGGAGTCTCTGTGATATTTGGGGAGGGGTCTCTGGGGTATTTGGGGTGACTCTGAGGGGGGGTCTCTGGGGTATTTGGGGAGGGGTCTCTGGGGTGTGTGGGGTGACTGGGGGGTCTGGGCTGGGGTCTCTGGGGGGGAGGGTCTCCTTTTGGGGTCTGGGGGTCTCTGGGGTTTTTGGGGAACATTTTTTGGGGGTCTCTGTGAGGGGCTGGGGTCCTGGGGTTTTGGGGAGGGGTCTCTGCCCATTTGGGGAGGGTCCCCACCTCGGGGTTTTGGGGTGACTCTGGGGGGTCTCTGGGGTTTTTGGGGAGGGGTCTCTGGGGTTTTGGGGAGGGGTCTCTGGGGTATTAGGGCTGGGGTCTCTGGGGTTTTTGGGGAGGGGTCTCTATTTGGGGGTCCCCCTGGGGTCCTGGGGTATTTGGGGAGGGGTCCCCAGGGTACCCTCTGGGGTTTTGGGGTGACTCTGGGGGGGTCCTTCACCGGGAGGGGTCTCTGGGGAGGGGTCTCTAACCCCCCCCACCTCCCCCAGACCCTTTTCTCGGCCTTCACCGTCACCTCGGTGCGGGAGATGGCGCTGGGGGGGGACGTGCCCCTGCCCAGCGTGTCCCGCCTGCTCTGGAACACCCCCACAGGTATGGGGGGGAAATTGGGGAGGGTCCCGGGGGTCTCCCCCCCCCTCACAGCCCTGCCGACCCCCCCAGGTGCCCCCAGACCCCGGCGGGGGGCGCGGCCGGACCCTCGGCGCGTGCGGCTGGAGCCGATGGAGATCAGAACCTTCGTGGCCTCCGTGCGGTACCGGGGGCCCGGGGAGGGGCTGGGGGGGCCCTGACAGACGCCCCCCACCCCAAAAAACAAAACCAGCAAGTTTTAAAAACCCCGAGTTTGGGTAAAATTTGTTTTAATGGGGAGGGGGCTCGTGGGAGTAGCAGCACTGCTCGCCTTGGGGACAGGTGCCCTGTGAGGAGGGGGCAAAAAGAGGAGGGGAGGGGGTTAAACCTGCCCAAACACCCCCCCTGTGCCTTCAGACCCCCCCTCTGCATTCACAGACCCCCCCTCAAATTCTGGAACACCCCCAAAACTCCCAAACCCCCTCCCCATATTCCCACCCACCCCTTCCTTACTCCCACCTCCACTTTTATTCCCGCCTTTATTTCCTGGACCCCCCCCTCTCATTCCTGGACCCCCCCTTCTATTCCCACCCCTCCCCCCCCGCTATTTTAGGGATCCCCTGGTTACTTTGGGGACCCCTCCCCATATTTTGGGGACCCCTCCCCACCTCCTTGAAGCGTTTGCAGGGGAATTGTTTGAGCGCGGCCCCGTCCTGGCGCTGCCTCCTCTTGTTCTGGAGCCTCTCCCTCTTCTCCTGCAGGGAGGGGGCGATGCCCCCCCTGGGAAGGACGGGAATGAGGTGGAGACCCCCCCCCAAAATAGGGGAGAGGGCGAGGGACCCCTCCCCAAAAAGGGGAGAAGGTGAGGGACCCCCCCCTCAAAAAAGAACAGAGGGAAGGGATGAACCCCGAGCTCTTTTCAGTGGGGTTTCTGCCCCACCCCGAGTGAAAAAAGGGGGGATGCCCCCCTTAAAAAGGGTGGGGGGCGCCTGAACCCCCGAACCGAGCCCCCCCAGGCCTCACCCAGGCTTGGCCCGGGCCTTGGGACCCCAAAAAGGCCTCGGGGTTCTCGGGGAATCGCTTCAGGCCGCGCCGGCGGGAGCTGGGGTTGGCGTCCTCGTGGAGGGCAAAGGAAGCCTGGAGCCTGGCAAAGGGGGGAAAGGAGGGGGTCAGGGGGTCTGGGGTCTCCCAAAATGGGTCTGGGGTCTCCCCAAACCCCACCCCACCCCACCCTACGTGGGCTCCACCGAGAGGATCCGGGCGGCCGGGCTGGAGTCCGGGAGCCGCTCCAGCTTCACCGGGTGCAGCTTGGCCTGCGAAAAAATGGGGAAAAATGAGAAAAATTTGGGAAAAATTGGGAAAAGGGGGGGTTCAGCCCCCCCTCCGTGGGGAGGGGTCCCCGAGCCCCCTCCTCACTGACCCAGCAGCGCATGATGTCCCAGAGCACGGCCGGCGGCGCGTCCGTCTTGACGGCGTTGCGGCAGGCGTGGGACAGCGAGACGCGGAACCCCGCGTGCAGCAGGGCTGACCTGGGGGCACCTGGGGCAGGATGGGGTCTGGGGGTTTCTGAGGGGTTTGGGGGGCAGGATGGGGTCTGGGGGGCCCTGAGGGGGTTTGGGGGGCCAGGATGGGGTCTGGGGGGCCCTGGGGGGGGGTTTGGGGGGCAGGATGGGGTCTGGGGGGTTCCTGAGGGGGTTGGGGGGAGCCAGGATGGGGTCTGGGGGGGTTCCTGAGGGGGTTTGGGGGGGCAGGATGGGGTCTGGGGGGGTTCCTGAGGGGGTTTGGGGGGGCAGGATGGGGTCTGGGGGGTTCCTGAGGGGGTTTGGGGGGGCAGGATGGGGTTTGCAATTCCTGAGGGGCTTTGAAGGCCTCTAGAGGGGTTTGGGGGTCCCTAAAGGGGCTTGGGGCTCCCTGAGGGGGTTTGAGGGGTCCCAAAAGGGGTTAGGGGCTCCCCGAGGGGCTTTGGGATCCTTAAAGGGGTTTTGGGGTCCCTAAAGGTGTTTAGGGTTTCCTCGAGGGGATTTGGGTGTTCCTAAAGTTGTTTAGGGTTCCCCGAGGGCGTTTGGGTGTCCCAAAAGGGGTTTTGGGGTCCCTGAGGGGTTTTGGGGGTCCCAAAAGGGATTTTGGAGTCTCTAAAGGTGTTTAGGGTTTCCCCGAGGAGTTTTGGGGTTTCTAAGGGTGTTCAGGATTCCCCGAGGGGGTTTTGGGGTCCCAAAAGGGGTTTGGGTGTCCCTAAAGGTGTTTACGGTTCCCCGAGGGGGTTTTGGGGGGGTCCCTGAGGGGTTTTTGGGGTCCCAAAGGGTTTTTGGGTCCCTAAAGGTGTTTAGGGTTCCCCGAGGGGGTTTGGGGGTCCCTAAAGGGGTTTGGGGTCCCTAAAGGTGTTTAGGGCTCCCCGAGGGGGTCTGGGGTCCCCACCTGAGCTGCAGCAGCGCCGGCGTGTTGCTGCGGATGGTGCTGCTCAGCCCGTCCAGGGTGTAGTACAGGGGGACATCGCTCAGCTCCTGCCCCAGCAACGCCCCCAGGGTCACGGCCAGCCCCGCACCGGGGCACCGGGCTGTCCCCACACGGGGCTGTCCCCACACCCAGGGCTGTCCCCACACGGGGCTGTCCCCACCCAGGGCTGTCCCCACACCGGGCTGTCCCCACACCGGGCTGTCCCCACACCGGGCTGTCCCCACACGGGGCTGTCCCCACACCGGGCTGTCCCCGCCCAGGGCTGTCCCCACACCGGGCTGTCCCCACCCAGGGCTGTTCCCACACCGGGCTGTCCCCACCCAGGGCTGTCCCCGCCCAGGGCTGTCCCCGCCCAGGGCTGTCCCCACCCAGGGCTGTCCCCGCCCAGGGCTGTCCCCACACGGGGCTGTCCCCGCCCAGGGCTGTCCCCAGCCAGGGCTGTCCCCACACCGGGCTGTCCCCACACCCAGGGCTGTCCCCGCCCAGGGCTGTCCCCACACCGGGCTGTCCCCGCCCAGGGCTGTCCCCACACCGGGCTGTCCCCACCCCCACCCAGGGCTGTCCCCACCCAGGGCTGTCCCCACACGGGGCTGTCCCCGCCCAGGGCTGTCCCCAGCCAGGGCTGTCCCCACACGGGGCTGTCCCCACACCCAGGGCTGTCCCCACACGGGGCTGTCCCCACACCGGGCTGTCCCCACACCGGGCTGTCCCCACCCCGGGCTGTCCCCGCCCAGGGCTGTCCCCACACCGGGCTGTCCCCGCCCAGGGCTGTCCCCAGCCAGGGCTGTCCCCACCCAGGGCTGTCCCCAGCCAGGGCTGTCCCCAGCCAGGGCTGTCCCCACACCGGGCTGTCCCCACCCAGGGCTGTCCCCACACCGGGCTGTCCCCACCCAGGGCTGTCCCCACCCAGGGCTGTCCCCAGCCAGGGCTGTCCCCACCCAAGGCTGTCCCCACACCGGGCTGTCCCCACCCAGGGCTGTCCCCACACGGGGCTGTCCCCAGCCAGGGCTGTCCCCGCCCAGGGCTGTCCCCACACCGGGCTGTCCCCAGCCAGGGCTGTCCCCACCCAGGGCTGTCCCCACCCGGGGCTGTCCCCACACCGGGCTGTCCCCAGCCAGGGCTGTCCCCACCCAGGGCTGTCCCCACCCGGGGCTGTCCCCACACCGGGCTGTCCCCACACCGGGCTGTCCCCACACCGGGCTGTCCCCCCCCAGGGCTGTCCCCACCCAGGGCTGTCCCCACACGGGGCTGTCCCCAGCCAGGGCTGTCCCCGCCCAGGGCTGTCCCCACACCGGGCTGTCCCCACACGGGGCTGTCCCCGCCCAGGGCTGTCCCCCCCCAGGGCTGTCCCCGCCCAGGGCTGTCCCCGCGGTGTCACCTGGCGATGACGCTCAGCACGCCCTGCATGCGCGGCTCCTGGAAGCGCCCGGGGCTCCTCTCCAGCGCCGCCAGCACCGACTCCACGAAGCTGGGGTCGTGCAGGGGCTCAGCCCACACCGGGCCCCCCACCTTCAGGGGTAAAAAATGGGGGCGTTCAGGGCCTTTTTTGGGGTTTTTTGTTGTTTTGGGGAGGGGGCTCAGGTGGCGCTGCTGGCAGAACTGGGGGGACCCAAAGGGGTTTGGGGCGCCCTGCTGGGGAAGGGCTCCCCGAGGTGGTTTTGGGTGTCCCTAAAGGGGTTTGGGGTCCCTAAAGGGGTTTGGGGTCCCTAAAGGTGTTCAAGGGCTCCCCGAGGTGGTTTTAGGGGGTCCATGAGGGGTTTTGAGGGCTCCCTAAAGGGGTTTGGGGTCCCTAAAGGGGTTTAAGGGCTCCCCAAGGTGGTTTTGGGTGTCCCTAAAGGGGTTTGGGGTCCCCAAAGGGGTTTGGGGTCCCTAAAAGTGTTCAAGGGCTCCCCGGGGTGGTTTTGGGGGTCCATGAGGGGTTTTGAGGGCTCCCTTAAAGGGGTTTGGGGTCCCTGGAGGAGTCTGGGACTCCCTGAAAGGGTTTGGGTGTCCCCAAAGGCGTTTGGGTGTCCCCAAAGGGATCTGGGTGTCCCCAAAGGGTTTGGGTTGTCCCTAAAGGGGTTTTGGGTGTCCCCAAAGGGGTTGGGGTGTTCCTAAAGGGATCTGGGTGTCCGCAAAGGGATCTGGGTGTCCCTAAAGGGGTTTGGGTGTCCCCAAAGGGGTTTTGGGTGTCCCTAAAGGGGTTTGGGTGTCCCCAAAGGGGTTGGGGTGTCCCCAAAGGGATCTGGGGTGTCCTGGAAAATGGGGTGTCCCTAAAGGGGTTTGGGTGTCCCCAAAGGGGTTTGGGGTCCCTAAAAGGTGTCTGGGGGTCCCCAAAGTGGTTTTGGGTGTCCCCAAAGGGGTTTGGTGTCCCAAAGGGATCTGGGTGTCCCCAAAGGGTTTTGGGTGGGGTTTTGAGGGATCTTAAAGGGGTTTAAGTCCCCAAAGGATTTGGGGGTCCATGAGGGGTTTTGAGGGCTCCCCAAAGGGGTTTGGGGTCCCCAAGGGGTTTAAGGTTCCCAAGGGGTTTTGGGTGTCCCCAAAGGGGTTTGGGGTCCCCAAAGGGTTCTGGGTGTCCCCAAAGGGTTTTTAGGGGGTCCCCAAAGGGGTTTGGAGGTCCCCAAAGGGATTTGGGTGTCCCCAAAGGGTTTTGGGTGTCCCCAAAGGATTTGGGTGTCCCCAAACGGATCTGGGTGTCCCCAAAAGGGATCTGGGTGTCCCCAAAGGGGTTTTGGGTGTCCCCAAAGGATTCTGGGTGTCCCCAAAGGGATCTGGGTGTCCCCAAAAGGGTTTTGGGTGTCCCCAAAGGGGTTTGGGTGTCCCCAAAGGGGTTTGGGTGTCCCCAAAGGGATCTGGGTGTCCCCAAAGGGATCTGGGTGTCCCCAAAGGGGTTTGGGTGTCCCCAAAGGGGTTTGGGTGTCCCCAAGGGATCTGGGTGTCCCCAAAGGGATCTGGGTGTCCCCAAAGGGGTTTGGGTGTCCCCAAAGGGATCTGGGTGTCCCCAAAGGGGTTTGGGTGTCCCCAAAGGGATCTGGGTGTCCCCACAGGGATCTGGGTGTCCCCAAAGGGATCTGGGTGTCCCCAAAGGGTTCTGGGTGTCCCCAAAGGGATCTGGGTGTCCCCAAAGGGATCTGTGTGTCCCCAAAGGGGTTTGGGTGTCCCCAAAGGGTTTTGGGTGTCCCCAAAGGGATCCGGGTGTCCCCAAAGGGGTTTGGGTGTCCCCAAAGGGATCCGGGTGTCCCCAAAGGGATCTGGGTGTCCCCAAAGGGTTTTGGGTGTCCCCAAAGGGATCTGGGTGTCCCCAAAGGGATCTGGGTGTCCCCACAGGGATCTGGGTGTCCCCAAAGGGTTTTGGGTGTCCCCAAAGGGATCTGGGTGTCCCCAAAGGGATCTGGGTGTCCCCAAAGGGTTTTGGGTGTCCCCAAAGGGTTCTGGGTGTCCCCAAAGGGATCTGGGTGTCCCCAAAGGGGTCTGGGTGTCCCCAAAGGGTTCTGGGTGTCCCCAAAGGGTTCTGGGTGTCCCCAAAGGGATCTGGGTGTCCCCAAAGGGGTTTGGGTGTCCCCAAAGGGATCTGGGTGTCCCCACAGGGATCTGGGTGTCCCCACAGGGTTTGGGCCCCCCAGGCTCACCCCCCTCGCTGACAGCCTGCACGGCCGTGTCCAGGAAGGGCGCGGGGCTCCCGTAGGGGTCCAGGTCGATGACGTCGAAGGGCTCGCGCTGGGCTTTGCTCTGGTACATCAACATCCTGGGGAGGGGGACATGGGGGGGTCCCCAAAGACCCCCCCCAAACCCTCAGCACCCCTTTGGGGATCCCCCAGGTTTGGGGTCCCCTCAGTGAGGTCACAGCCTGGGGACAGCGCAGTTCCTGGCACTGTGTGGTGACATCGGGACACATCCTGGGGGGAAAAAGGGTTTGGGGACGCCCCCAGAGACCCCAAACTGGGGTGGGTGTTGGGGTGCCCATGGGGACACCTTGGGGACACCTCCCAGCAAAGCCCAGGCTGTGCCAGAGGGCTGGCCCCGTTCCCAGTGGGGTCTGGGGTCACCTGGTGTGATCCCAATGAGGTTTGAGGTCACCTGAAACATCCCATGGGATTTGGGGTTTTGAGGTTTGTGCTCACCTGGCACCATCCCATTGGGATTTGGGCTCACCTGGCACAATCCCATTGGAATTTGGGGATTTGGGGTTTGGGCTCACCTGGCACCATCCCATTGGGATTTGGGGTTTGGGCTCACCTGGCACAATCCTGTTGGGATTTGGGGATTTGGGGTCACACCAGGTAACCCCAATGGGATTTGGGGTTTGGGCTCACCTGGCACAATCCCATTGGGATTTGGGGTTTGGGCTCACCTGGCACAATCCCATTGGGATTTGGGGTTTGGGCTCACCTGGCACAATCCCATTGGGATTTGGGGATTTGGGGTTTGGGCTCACCTGGCACAATCCCATTGGGATCTGGGGTTTGGGCTCACCTGGCACAACCCCATTGGGATTTGGGCTCACCTGGCACAATCCCATTGGGATTTGGGGGGATTTGGGGTTTGGGCTCACCTGGCACAATCCCATTGGGATCTGGGGTTTTGGGGTTTGGGCTCACCTGGCACAATCCCCATTGGGATCTGGGGTTTGGGCTCACCTGGCACCATCCCATTGGGATCTGGGGTTTGTGCTCACCTGGCATCAGCCAGCCGCGGCGTCACCAGCCCCCCCACGCCGTTCCTGGCCACATTCCGCGCCATCAGCTCGGTGGCCCGGGGGGAGCAGTCGCTGGCCACGATGGCCCCGAGCCCCGGAACCTCACGGGCAAAGCGCACGGAGCGGAGCCCCGAGGCTGCCAGGGCCTCCAGCACACGGAGACCACCCTGGGATGGGAAAATGAACCCCAAAATCATTCTGGGGGGGGTCAGGGAACCCCAAAATCATTCTGGGGGGTCAGGGAACCCCAAAATCCCTCCCGGGCAAAGCGCACGGAGCGGAGCCCCGAGGCTGCCAGGGCCTTCAGCAACGGAGACCACCCTGGGATGGGAAAATGAACCCCCCGGGCTGGGGGGTCAGGAACCCCAAAATCATTCTGGGGGGGGTCAGGGAACCCCAAAATCATTCTGGGGGTCAGGGCCCCAAAATTCCCAGGCAACAGAGACCACCCTGAGGAGCCCCAAGGCTGCCAGGGCCTTCAGCACACAGAGACCACCCTGAGGGGACACGGGGAACCCCAAAAATCACCCTGGGGGGGGTCAGGGAACCCCAAAAATCAACCTGGGGGGTCAGGGGGGCGCCAGGAACCCCAAAAATCAACCTGGGGGGGTCAGAGGGGGCCCAGGAACCCCAAAATCAGCCTGGGGGTTGAGGGGGAGCTCAGGAACCCCCTGAGGGGGAGCACAGGGACCCCCACAGACCCCCAAGGGCACAGGAGGGGTCAGAGGGGGCTCAGGACCCCCCAAAGGCCCCTCTGAGGGTACAGGGGGGCCCAGGGGATACCCAGGACCCCCCCCAGGACCCCCGGCCCCCTCCCCACCTCGCAGGGCTCTCCCGGCCGCGCCGTCCGCGGGGTCTCGGCGGCTCCCGGGGGGTCCCTGGCCTCGGGGGGGCTCTGGGGGCTCCCCCCCGGCTCCTCCTCACCCGGAAGGACGACTGGAAAAGAGGGGAGGGGGTGAGGGGACCCCGAAAAGGGGCTCTAGGTGGGTAGGGGGGGGATAGGGACCCCCCAAAGGCGCCGTACCCCGAATTCCTTTGGGGCGCAGCCAGAGCCGAGCGAATTCCGTCAGGACGGCGCAGCTGGGGGGGGAAAGGAGGGGTCAGGAACCACCTGAGAGGGGGGAGAGACCCCCAAATCCCCCCAAGGTCACCCCAAAATCCCCCCAGGACCCTCCCAGAGCCCCCCAGGACCTCTCCAAGCTCCCCCTAAGACCACCCCCCCCCCAGAGTGCCCTAAGCCCTCCCAGGACCCCCCAAAACCTTCCCCAGATCCCCCCAGGACCCTCTCAGAGCCCCCCAGGATCCCCCTCAGGGTCCCCCCACCCCAGATCCCCTGAAGCGCCCCCCGAGCCCCCCCTGCTCACGTCAGGTCGCGGTTGAAGCCCTGCACGGGGTTGTAGAAAACCTCGTTGGCGCTGGGGAACACGATGGTGGCGCGGCCCTCGGTGATCAGCGTCTCGCCGGTACCGGGGGCGCTCCCCCCGCTCGGGGGGGGTCCGGCCTGGCCCTCGGGGGTCGCCCCCGGCCCCTCGGGGGTGGCCACGCCGTTGGGGGAAGCTCCGTCCATGGGGGGGCACCGGGGGGGCTCTGCAGAGGGTCCTGAGTGCGGCGGCTGTGCCGGGGGGGGGTCACGGCAGCACCGGAGCGGTTTTGGGGAAAAAAACGGCGAAATTTGGGCTCGGCCCCAGAGGGCGGGAAAAGGGGAGGAAGAGGCGGGGAATGGGAGCGGGGGGGAGGACACGGAACCCCCGTGAAAAGGGCGAGACCCCCCCACAAAAACCAGGACCGGGGGTCGCACCGAGCCCCCGCCCACCTCCCCACCGCCCCCTCCGCAGCACGTGTCAAGGCTGAGGGAGGGGCTAAACCCCCGGTGTGTCCCCTCCCCCTCCCCGCGTCCCCCGGGGCTCTCCGTGTCCCCCCCCCCGCTCACCCGCGCGCGCCGCTCCGCGCATTCCCCTCACATGGGCGCCGCCATCTTGCGGCGCAAAGGGTATCGGGATGTACCGGGGCCATAATGACGCAAGGGCTGGCGGGATATACCGGGGCGGAAACTGCCGCAAAGAATGCCGGGATACATCGAGGCGGAACTGCCACAAAGGCTGTCGGGATACATCGTGGCGGAATTACCGCAAAGCATGCCGGGATACATCGAGGCGGAACTGCAGCAAAGCATGCCGGGATATATCGGGGCGGAACTGCCGCAAAGAATGCCGGGATACACCGGGGCGGAACTGCCGCAAAGAATGCCGGGATTTATCGATGCCATGGTGTCGCAAAGGCTGCCGGGATACACCGAGGCCATAATGACGCAAATACTGCCGGGATACACCGAGGCTTTATTTCCGCAAAGGCTGCCGGGATACACCGAGGGGGAAGTCGTCAGCGCTCCCCGCGCTCCGCCAGCTCCCGGCAGAGCTGGGACGGGGGGAACACCCCCCACTCGGTGATGATGCCCCCCGTGATCAGCTCGTGCGGCGTGACGTCAAACGCCGGGTTCCACACGTCCACCTCTGCCCCAGGAGGAGGAAGATGGGGGGGGGTACATGGGGTCAGGGGGGCTCTGGCAGCGACCCCAGCCCCCCCGACCCATCAGGGAACCCCAAACCCATCAGGGAACCCCAAACCCTACACACCAACCCTCTATGGGACGCCCGGGACACCCCCGAGAGTACCCCCAGACCCACAGGGACCCCCAAGAAAGCGCCGAGACCCCTCTGAGAGCAGCCCCAGACCCAGCAGGACTCCTGAGACCGCCCCAAGAACGCCCCCAGACCCACGGGGACCCCTAAGAAAGCACCAAGAGCCCCCCCCGTGCTCCAGGCCCCGCTCCCGGCCCGGCACGCACCGGGCTCAGCCAGGAGCACATCCCCGAGCTGGGTGAGCTCGGTGCCCGGGCGCTCCTCGATGGGGATCAGGCTGCCCGAGGCCAGCGAGGGGTCGCAGCTGCTGCTGGGGGCGGCCACGTAGAAGGGGACGCGCAGGTGGCGCGCGGCCAGCGCCAGCTGGAACGTCCCGATCTTGTTGGCCACGTCACCGTTGGCGGCCACGCGGTCGGCGCCCACCACCACGGCTGGGGGGGGGGCACAGGAGGGGGGGGCGGTGTCACCTGTGCGCCCTCAGCTTTGTGCCCGTCCTTCCCCGGCTCACCCGTCACCAGCCCATGTCCCTCCTCTTGTCCCCATCCCATGTTCTGTGCGTCCCAACCCTGTCCCCATCCCGTGCCCCTTTTCCTTGTCCCCATCCATTTTGTGTCCCCACTTTGCTCTGTGTCCCCACCCTGTGGCCCCCTCACCCTGTTCTGTGTGTCCCCATCCTGTGTCCCTCCTGCTCGTCCCCATCCCGTTCTGTGTCCCCAGCCCGTGTCCCCTCACCCTCTTCTGTGTGTCCCCATCCTGTGTCCCTCCTGCTTGTCCCCATCCCGTTCTGTGTCCCCAGCCCGTGTCCCCTCACCCTGTTCTGTGTGTCCCCATCCTGTCGCTCAGCCCATGTCTTCCCTCTGTATCCCCATCCTTTTCTGTGTCCCCATCTTGTCACCGTGTCCCTTTTCCTTGTCCCCATCCTTTTCTGTGTGTCCCCACCCGTGTCCCCCGTGTCCCCTCACCCTGTTCTGTGTGTCCCCATCCTGTCACTCAGCCCATGTCTTTCCTCTGTATCCCCATCCTTTTCTGTGTCCCCATCAGGGATCCTGTCGTGTCCCAGCTCCAGCGCCCCATCCCATTCCCTGGTCCCCATTCTGTCCCCATCCCGTGTCCCCCGTGTCCCCCCCGCCCTGCAGGGTGTGTCCCCATCGCCTGGGGACGTGGGGACCTCTGTCCCCATCAGGGACACAGGGGACCCCCGCAAAAGCCCTGGGAGAAAAGGGGCTTGGGACCCCCTGTGCCCCCCCACTGCTGTCCCAGTCCCTCCCAGTGCGCCCCAGTGCCCCCAGTACCCAGGGCGGTGCCGTAGCCGGCCGTGGCGAGGGTCCCGGTGTTGCAGTGGGTCAGGAGGGTGACGGGACCCCCCCCCGGGACCCCCCCCAGGATGTGCTCGGCCCGTGGCGCCCGGGGACACGGGGGACACAGTGGGGGAGCAGCCCCTCGATGTACTCGATGATGCTGGGGGGCAAAAACGGGGATGATGCGCCAAAATCGCCCCAAATCTACCCCAAAATCTGCCCCAAAATCACCCCAAATATACCCCAAAATCTGCCCCCAAAATCACCCCTAATGTACCCCAATATCTGCCCCCAAATCACCCCAAATATATCCCAATATCTGCCCCAAAATCACCCCAAATGTACCCCAAAATCTGCCCCAAAATCACCCCAAATCTACCCCAAAATCTGCCCCAAAATCACCCCAAATCTACCCCAAAATGTGCCCCAAAATCACCCCAAATCTACCCCAATATCTGCCCCAAAATCCACCCCAAACCCAGCCCAGCAGCCCCTCGATGGACTCGATGATGCTGGGGGGGAAATGGGGGTGGTGACCCCAAAATCCACCCCAAACCCATCCCAAATCTACCTCAAAATCCAGCCCAAAATCCTGACCCCAAATCCACCCCAAAATCTACCCCAAATCCACCCCAAAATCCTGACCCCAAATCCCCTCCAGACCCGCCCCAAATCTCTACCTGGAACCCCAAATCCCCCCAAAATAACCCCCAAATCCCCCCCAAACCTCCCCTAATGTCCCCCACCCTGCACCTGGAACCCCAAATCCCCCCCCAAACCCTCCCAATTGCCCCTAAATCCCCCCCAAATGTCCACCTGGAACCCCAAAATCTCCCCCAAATCCCCCCCTGGAACCCCAAATCCCCCCCTGGAACCCCAAATCCCCCCAAATCCTCCCCAAATCCCCCTAAACCCACCCCAAATCCCCCCCAAACCCCACCTGGAACCCCAAATCCCCCCCCAAACTCTCCCAAATGCCCCCTAAATCCACCCCAAATTCCCCCCAAATTTCCCCCAAATCCACCTCAAACCCCCCCAACCCCAAATCCTGGACCCCCAAATCCCCACCAAATCCCCCCAAATCCCAAATCCCAAAACCCCACCTGAACCCCAAATCCCCCAAACCCTCCCCAAATCCCCAAATCCCCAAACCCTCCCAATTGCCCCCAAATAACCCCCAAATCCCCCCCTCACCTCCCCTAATGTCCCCCCCTGGGGGTCCCTGCACCTTTGGCCCCAAATCCTCCCTCCCTGCCCAGGTTGGCGTCCCCGCTGAGCAGGACCCCAAAACCCCCAAACCCTCCCCCCAAACCCATCCCAAATCCAGCCCAAACCCCACCTGAGGCAGCCCCAGGGCGACAATCCCCCCAAACCCACCCCCAAACCCCCCAAAATGGGTCCACCCTGAAACCCCAAATGGAAACCCCCAAACCCCCCCAAATGCCCCCCCAACCCCACCACCACTGAGAACCCCCCCCAAACCCCCCAGGCAAACACCCCTGAGACCCCTCCCCAATAGATCTGGGGTCCCCAAAACCCCAGGCAAACCCACTGAGACCCCCTCCCCAAAATGGGTCCCCCCAAACCCCGGGAGGCAGGCAAACCCCCTCCCCAAATAGATCCCCCCCAAACCCGGGGAGGCAGGCAAACACCAAGACCCCTCCCAAAATGGGTCCAGGGTCCCCAAAACCCCCAGGCAGGCCACCACTGAGACCCCTCCCCAAAATGGGTCTGGGGTCCCCAAAACCCAAATCCAAACACCAAGACCCCTCCCCAAAATGGGTCTGGGGGTCCCCAAAACCCACTACTGAGACCCCTCCCAAAAATGGGTCCCCCAAAACCCCCAAACACCACTGAGACCCCAAAATGGGTCTGGGGTCCCCAAACTGGGGGTATATGGAACCCCCCCTGAGACCCTCCCCAAATAGATCCCCAAACCCCCAAAACTGGGGGAGGCAGGCAACACCACTGAGACCCCCAAAATGGGTCTGGGGTCCCCCCCAAACCCCCACCACTGAGACCCCTCCCCCAAAATGGGTCTGGGGTCCCCTGGGGGGTATATGGAAACACCCCCCCCTCCCCAAATAGATCCGGGGTCCCCAAAACCCGGGGAGGCAGGCAAACACCACTGAGACCCCTCCCCAAATAGATCTGGGGTCCCTGAAACTGGGGGTATATGGAAACACCCCTGAGACCCCTCCCCAAAATGGGTCTGGGGGCCCCAAAACCCGGGGAGGCAGGCAAACACCACTGAGACCCCGCAAAATGGGTCTGGGGTCTCCAAAACCCGGGGAGGCAGGCAAACACAACTGAGACCCCTCCCCAAAATGGGTCCGGGGTCCCCAAAACTCGGGGAGGCAGGCAAACACTACTGAGACCCCTCCCCAAAATGGGTCTGGGGTCCCCAAAACCCGGGGAGGCAGGGAAACACCACTGAGACCCCTCCCCAAAATGGGTCTGGGGTCCCTGAAACTGGGGGTATATGGAAACACCCCCTGAGACCCCTCCCCAAATAGATCCGGGGTCCCCAAAACCCGGGGAGGCAGGCAAACACCACTGAGACCCCTCCCCAAATAGATCCGGGGTCCCCAAAACCCGGGGAGGCAGGCAAACACCACTGAGACCCCTCCCCAAAATGGGTCTGGGGTCCCCAAAACGCTGAGGCAGCCCAGCAGGGCGATGGCCGGGGCCCCCCGCACCTGGGGAAATGCACCTGAGACCCCTCCCAAAATAGATCTGGGGTCCCTGGAACTGGGGGTATATGGAAACACCCCTGAGACCCCTCCCCAAAATGGGTCTGGGGTCCCCAAAACCCGGGGAGGCAGGCAAACACCACTGAGACTCCCCAAAATGGGTCTGGGGTCCCCAAAAGGCCGAGGCAGCCCAGCAGGGCAATGGCCAGGGCCCCCGCACCTGGGGGGCACGGAAATAGCACTGAGACCCCTCCCCAAATAGATCTGGGGTCCCTGAAACTGGGGGTATATGGAAACACCCCCTGAGACCCCTCCCCAAATAGATCTGGGGTCCCCAAAACCCGGGGAGGCAGGCAAACACCACTGAGACCCCTCCCCAAAATGGGTCTGGGGTCCCCAAAACCCGGGGAGGCAGGCAAACACCACTGAGACCCCTCCCCAAAATGGGTCTGGGGTCCCCAAAACCCGGGGAGGCAGGGAAACACCACTGAGACCCCTCCCCAAAATGGGTCTGGGGTCCCCAAAACCCGGGGAGGCAGGCAAACACTACTGAGACCCCCCAAAATGGATCTGGGGTCCCCAAAACCCGGGGAGGCAGGCAAACACCACTGAGACCCCTCCACAAAATGGGTCTGGGGTCCCCAAAACGCTGAGGCATATGGCAATGGCCGGGCCCCCCGCACCTGAGGACCCCCCTCCCCAAAATGGGGGGTCCCCAAACCCGGGAGGCCCCCTCCCAAAACTGGGGTCCCCAAAACCCGGGAGGCAAAACACCACTGAGACCCCTCCCCAAAATGGGTCTGGGGTCCCCCCAAATAAGGTGGTGGGGGGGAGTTTTGGTGGGGGGGTCTCGGGCTCAGGGGTCTCCAGGGGTACTGGGGATCAGGGGGGGGGGGGTTTCTGGGGGTCTCAGGGGCTTTGGGGTATTTGGGGGGGTCAGGGATATTGGGGGGGTCAGTACTGGGGTCTCAGGGGGTATATGGGGGTCTGGGGGGAGTTTGGGGGGGTCTCAGGGGGTATTTGGGGGTCTCAGGGGTATTTGGGGGTCCTGGGGGTGGGGGGGGTCCGGGGGTATTGGGAGGGGTGTCAGAATTGGGGTGGGGGTCTCGGGGGGTATTTGGGGGTCCAGGGGGTCTCCTGGGGGGTTTTCTGGGGGGGCATTCAGGGGTCTCGGGGTATTTGGGGGTCCTCGGGGCATTTGGGGGGTCTCGGGGGTATCCTCGGGGGTATTTGGGGGTCTCGGGGGGTATTCGGGGGTCTCGGGGGTATTTGGGGGGGGTCTCCCCTCACCTCCATGTCGCGGATGGCGCCCCAGGCCCGCTCCACGCCCCCCACCCGCTCGTAGCGGAGCTGCCCCGGCAGCAGCCGCTGGTTCAGAACCTCCAGCGAACCGCGCCGGTACCGGAGCGACTCCAGCGCCATCGCGACACGAACCGCGACAGAAACACGCGACAGAAACGGCGACAAAGCCCCGCCCCTTCCGGGAGCCCCGCCCCCAGCGGGCACCGCCCCCATCGGGAAGCCCCGCCCCCAGCGCGGGAGGAACGCGCCAAAATCACGGCAATCGCGGCGATTTTTAAATTTAATTTTAATTATTTTGGGGGGATAAATTACAATAAATGCGGGGGCGGTCAGGGGGCTCGGATACCCCTCCCCCCCCATCAGCCCAACCCCGTTTTGGGGGTCCCGGCCCCCCCAAATCCCCCTCAGGGGCTCTCGGAACCGGAGTCGGAATAATCGGCGACCAAGGATGGGGCGGGGGGGGCCCGGGGGGGTCCCGCGGTTTGGGGGGGGTCCCGGGGGGTTCCCCCATCCTGGGGGGGTCCCGGGGGTTCCCCAGTCTGGGGGGTCCTGGGGGTCCCGGGGGGGATCCCGGGGTTTCCTGGGGGGGTTCCCCACTTTGGGAGGGGGTTCCCCCATGCTGGGGGGGGTCCCGGGGTGTCGCCCCCCCCCTCCGCACGATGCCGAGCCCGGCGGGGGTCGGGGGGGGTCCCGGGGGTGTCCGTGACGCCCCCAGCCCCAGTTTTTGGGGGGGGGTCCGGGAGGTGCCGGCTCCGAACCAGGAGCGCTGGGAGATCTCGGAGCGCTTCAGGCGCTGCCGCTGCTCGTAGGCTGGGGGGGGAGATGGGGACCCCAAAATGGTGACCCCGAAATGGGGACCCCCAAAATGTCACCCCGAAATGGGGACCCCAAAAAATGGGGACCCCCAAATCCTGACCCCAAAATGTCACCCCGAAATGGGGACCCCCAAAATGGGGACCCCAAAATGTCACCCCGAAATGGGGACCCCAAAATGGGGACCCCAAAATGTCACCCCAAAATGGGGACCCCAAAATGTCACCCCGAAATCCTGACCCCAAAATGTCACCCCGAAATGGGGACCCCCAAAATGGGGATCCCAAAATGTCACCCCAAAATGGGGACCCCAAAATGTCACCCCGAAATGGGGACCCCAAAATGGGGACCCCAAAACGTCACCCCTGAAAATCCTGGACCCCAAAATCCTGGGACCCCAAAATGTCAAACCCCCGGATAATGGGGACCCCCCCCCAAATCCCCACCAAAACCCCCAAAACCTCCCCCAAAACTCCCCCAAATCCCCCCCAAAAATCCCCTCAAATCCCCCGATATCTCCACCCCGTCCCCCCCAAATCCCTCGAACCCCCCACCTGGGACCCCAAAAACCCCCCCAAATCCCCTCAGGACCCCCAAATCCCCCAGTTCCCTCAAATCCAAAACCCCAAATCCCCAAAAATCCCCCCCAAATGCCCCCAAATCCCCCCCCCAACCTCACCCAAATCCTCAAATCCCCCCCAAATGCCCCCAAATCTCCCCAAATCCCCACCTGGGACCCCAAATCCCCTCCAAATCCCCCCAAATCCCCTCAAACCCCCCCCAAACCCCCTCAAACCCCCCAAAACCCCTCCCCCCCCAAATCCCCCAAACCCCCACCTGGGACCCCAAATCCCCCAAACCCCCCAAATCCCTCAGGACCCCCACAAATCCCCCAGTTCCCCTCAAATCCACACCTGGGACCCCAAATCCCCTCAAAATCCCCCAAACCCCCTTGGGACCCCCAACCTCACCCAAATCCCTTGGGACCCCCCAAAATCCTCCCGGGACCCCAAATGCCCCAAATCCCCCCCAAACCCCCCAAACCCCCAAATCCCCACCTGGGACCCCAAATCCCTCCCAAATCCCCCTCAAACGCCCCCAAATCCCCTCGGGACCCCCAACCTCACCCAAACCCCCTCAAATCCCCCCCAAAACCCCCTCAAATCCACACCCGGGACCCCAAATCCCCCTCAAACGCCCCCAAAATCCCCACCTGGGACCCCAAATCCCCCCCAAATCCCCCTCAAATCTCCCCCAAACCCCCACCTGGGACCCCAAATCCCCCTCAAATGCCCCCAAACCCCCTCGGGACCCCCCCAAACCCCCTCAAATCCCTCCCAAATCTCCCCAAAATCCCCACTTGGGACCCCAAATCCCCCTCAAATGCCCCCAAACCGCCTTGGGACCCCCCAACCTCCCCCAAATCCCGCTCAAATCTCCCCCAAACCCCCATCTGGGACCCCAAATCCCCCCCAAATCCCCCTCAAATGCCCCCAGACCCCCTCAGGACCCCCCAAACCCCCTCAAAT
This sequence comes from Emberiza elegans, assembly GCA_024865655.1. Lineage (NCBI taxonomy): Eukaryota > Metazoa > Chordata > Aves > Passeriformes > Fringillidae > Emberiza > Emberiza elegans. The sequence continues at coordinate 167,469 of JALJVW010003366.1, read as the reverse complement.
CCCCCCCAGAACCCCTCAAATCCCACTCAAATCTCCCCAAAATCCCCACCTGGGACCCCAAATCCCCCCAAATCCCCCTCAAACCCCCCCAAATCCCCCCCAAACGCCCCCAGACCCCCTCGGGACCCCCGGCCCCCGCTCACAGTCGGGGGCGCGCAGGCTCAGCAGCGCCGCCAGCCGCCGATCCTCCTCCTCCTCGCGGAGCACGGGGATGCTGAGCCCGGCCTTCCTCGCCAGCGCCGCCGCCTCCTCCTCCTCCTCCTTCAGCGTCTTCTTCTCCTCCTGGCCGGGGGGAAATGGGGCTGGGGGCTTTGGGGGATTTTTGGGGTTTTTGGGGTTTTTTTTTTTTTGAGGGTTTTTTGGGGTTTTTTTGGGGGGATTTTTGGGGGTTTTTTTTGGGTTTTTTTGAGGGGTTTTTGAGGGGTTTTTGGGGGATTTTGGGGGTTTTTTTGAGGGTTTTTTGGGGTTTTTTGGGGGTTTTTGGGGTTTTTGGGGGTTTTTTTGAGGGTTTTTTGGGTGTTTTTAAGGGTTTTTGGGGGGGGATTTTGGGGGTTTTTTTGAGGGGTTTTTGAGGGGTTTTTTGGGGATTTTGGGGTTTTTTTGAGGGTTTTTTGGGATTTTTTGGGGGATTTGGGGGGTTTTGGGTTTTTTGGGGATTTTTGGGGTTTTTTTGAGGTTTTTGGGTTTTTTTGGGGGATTTTTGGGGGTTTTTTGAGGGGTTTTTGGGGGATTTTGGGGGGTTTTTTGGGTTTTTTTTGAGGGTTTTTTGGGGTTTTTGGGGGATTTTTGGGGTTTTTTTTGAGGGTTTTTGAGTTTTTGGGGTTTTTTTTGAGGATTTTTTTGGGGGATTCTCAGGGTGGGTTTTATTTTATTTTTGGGGGGGTTTTGGGTTTTTTTTTCGGTTTTCTTAGGGATTTTTTGGGGGCATTTTTGGAGGGTTTTTTTGGGGTTTTTAATGGGTTTTTGGGGGGCGAGTTTTTGGGTTTTTGGGAAGATTTTTTTTGTGTGCTGGGTTTTGGGTTTTGGGAAGGATTTTTTGGGTTTTAGCTGGAGTGGATAGGATTTTTTAGGGAATTTTGGGGGGGGTTTACGGGATTTTTAGGGTTTTTTTAGGGGGTTTAGGACAGGAATTTTAGGGAATTTTGGGGAGGTTTTTTAGGGGATTTAGGGGTTTTTTTTTGGGAATTTTTGGGGAGGTTTTAGGGGATTTAGGCAGTGATTTAGGGGAAGTTTTTAGGGTTTTTTTAGGGGATTTAGGATAGGATTTTTAGGGAATTTTGGGGAGGTTTTTTAGGGGTTTTAGGGTTTTGTTTAGGGGATTTAGAGTAGGCTTTTTAGGGGATTTCAGGGAGGTTTCTAGGGCATTTCAGGGAGAGGTTTTAGGGTATTTAGGGGGTGGTTTATAGGAGGTTTTTAGGGGATTTTTTAGGGAATCTCAGGGTATTTAGGGGGTGGTTTATAGGAGGTTTTTTAGGGAATCTCAGGGTATTTAAGGGGTGGTTTATAGGAGGTTTTTAGGGGATTTAGTGGAATTTTTTTAGGGAATCTCGGGGTATTTAGGGGGTGGTTTATAGGAGGTTTTTAGGGGATTTTTTAGGGAATCTCAGGGTATTTAGGAGGTTTTTAGGGGATTTAGTGGAGTTTTTTAGGGAATCTCGGGGTATTTAGGGGGTGGTTTATAGGAGGTTTTTAGGGGATTTTTTAGGGAATTTCAGGGTATTTAGGGGTGGTTTATAGGAGGTTTTTAGGGGATTTTTTAGGGAATTTCAGGGTATTTAGGGGGTGGTTTATAGGAGGTTTTTTAGGGAATTTCAGGGTATTTAGGGGGTGGTTTATAGGAGGTTTTTAGGGGATTTAGTGGAGGTTTTTTAGGGAATCTCAGGGTATTTAGGGGTGGTTTATAGGAGGTTTTTTAGGGAATCTCAGGGTATTTAGGGGGTGGTTTATAGGAGGTTTTTAGGGGGTTTTTTAGGGAATCTCAGGGTATTTAGGGGGCGTTTTTTAGCGGGTTTTGGGGCTCCCGGGCTCCGGGCTGGGAACCTCCTCTGGGATGGACTGGGATGGACTGGGATGGACTGGGAGGGACTGGGGACACTGGGAGGGACTGGGGACACTGGGGGTGACACGCTGTGTGCCAACAGGCTCCAGGCGGAACATGGCGTCCGTGGCCAGGCGCTGCCGCTGCTCCGGGGCTGGGAAACAGCATTCTGGGGATACTGGGGGCACTGGGAGGGACTGGGATGGACTGGGGACACTGGGGACACTGGGAGGGACTGGGGGACAGTGGGTCTGGGGGCACCAGGAGGGACTGGGATGGACTGGGATGGACTGGGATGGACTGGGAGGGACTGGGAGGGACTGGGAGGGACTGGGATGGACTGGGGACACTGGGGGACCAGGAGGGACTGGGGAGGGTCTGGGAGGGACTGGGGACACTCGGAGGGACTGGGAGGGACTGGGGGACTGGGGATACTGGGATGGACTGGGAGGGACTGGGAGGGACTGGGATGGACTGGGAGGGACTGGGAGGGACTGGGATGGACTGGGAGGGACTGGGGACACTGGGAGGGACTGGGGGACAGCGGGTCTGGGGGCACCAGGAGGGACTGGGAGGGACTGGGATGGACTGGGATGGACTGGGGACACTGGGGACACTGGGGACACTGGGGGTGACACGCTCTGTGCTCCAGGCGGAACATGGCGTCCGTGGCCAGGCGCTGCCGCTGCTCCAGGGCTGGGAAACAGCATACTGGGCATACTGGGAGGCACTGGGAGGGACTGGGATGGACTGGGAGGGACTGGGGACACTGGGGACACTGGGAGGGATTGGGGGACAGTGGGTCTGGGGGCACCAGGAGGGACTGGGAGGGACTGGGAGGGACTGGGAGGGACTGGGATGGACTGGGCTCACTGAGACAGGGATCCAGGGGTCACAGGGCCACACTGGGCCATACTGGTCCATACTGGGCCATACTGGACTCACAGGAGGGCAGCACCTGCTCGCTGTCCCCGGGCTCCCAGCGCCAGGAATGGGGCACTGGGATGGACTGGGATGGACTGGGCTCACTGGGACCGGGATGCTGGGACTGTCAGAGGTTACTGGGCCATACTGGTCCATACTGGGCCATACTGGACTCACAGGAGGGCAGCACCTGCTCGCTGTCCCCGGGCTCCCAGCGCCATGAATGGGGCACTGGGATGGACTGGGATGGACTGGGCTCACTGGGACCGGGAAGCTGGGACTGTCAGAGGTTACTGGGCCACACTGGGCCATACTGGTCCATACTGGGCCATACTGGACTCACAGGAGGGCAGCACCTGCTCGCTGTCCCCGGGCTCCCAGTGCCATGAACAGCTCCCTGGGGCACTGGGATGGACTGGGATGGACTGGGATGGACTGGGACTGGGACCCCGGGATCACAGGGCCATACTGGTCCATACTGGGCCATACTGGACTCACAGGAGGGCAGCACCTGCTCGCTGTCCCCGGGCTCCCACCACTACAAACAGCTCCCTGGGGCACTGGGATGGACTGGGATGGACTGGGCTCACTGGGACTGGGACCCCGGGACTGTCAGAGGTTACTGGGCCATACTGGTCCATACTGGGCCATACTGGGCCACACTGGACTCACAGGAGGGCAGCACCTGCTCGCTGTCCCCGGGCTCCCAGCGCCAGGAATGGGGCACTGGGATGGACTGGGATGGACTGGGCTCACTGGGACAGGGACCCCGGGATCACAGGGCCATACTGGGCCATACTGGTCCATACTGGGCCACACTGGACTCACAGGAGGGCAGCACCTGCTCGCTGTCCCCGGGCTCCCAACACTACAAACAGCTCCCTAGGGCACTGGGATGGACTGGGCTCACTGGGACCGGGACCCCGGGACTGTCAGAGGTTACTGGGCCATACTGGGCCATACTGGTCCATACTGGGCCACACTGGACTCACAGGAGGGCAGCACCTGCTCGCTGTCCCCGGGCTCCCAGCGCCAGGAATGGGGCACTGGGATGGACTGGGATGGACTGGGATGGACTGGGATGGACTGGGCTCACTGGGACTCACAGGAGGGCAGGGACTGCTCCCTAGGGCACTGGGATGGACTGGGCTCACTGGGACAGGGACCCCGGGACTGTCAGAGGTTACTGGTCCATACTGGGCCACACTGGACTCACAGGAGGGCAGCACCTGCTCGCTGTCCCCGGGCTCCCAGCGCTCCTCCTTGCGCCGGGCCCCGCTGACGATGACGTAGTCGCAGTTCCCAGGGTCCGTCTGCAGCTCGATGTAATTCACGCACAGGTGGCACTTCATCCTGAACCTGGGGGGGCACGGGGCTCAGGGGGACCCCAAAATGTCCCCGGGGGGGGTCCCCAAATCCACGCGCACACACAGCCCCCAAAACTCCCCAAAATCCAGTTCCAGCCCCCCCAAAACACCCCCAAAACTCCCCGACATGAATCCGACCCAATCCTGAACCTGGGGGGGGCCACGGGGCTCAGGGGGACCCCAAAATGTCCCCTGGGGGGGTCCCCAAATCCACACGCACGGTTCTGGGCACCCCAAAATCCACACGCACGGTTCTGGGCACCCCAAAATCCACACGCACCCTTCCTGCCCCCCAAAAATCCAGCTCTAGACCCCAAAATCCACACACACAATTCTGGCCCCACAAAAATCCCACTAATCCGGTTCCAAACCCCCCCAAAATCCCCCCCCCAAACCCCTGACCAGCACCCCCCAACTCCTGGACACCCCCAAAATCCCCCCAAAATCCCCGCCAGGTGCCCCCCAGCCTCACCTGTACACAGGTGTGGTGTAATAATTCCCCACCTTCTTCTTCTCAGCGTTGTACCTGACACCTGCGGGGAGATTTTGGGGGCTCAAACCAACGCCCCCCAGGTTTGGGGACCCCCCCCGGTCCCCAATGCCTTCGGGACCCCCAAACCCCCCCAAAATCCCCCCAAAAAGGGGGCGGGGCTCACCCATGCCGATGTGGTTCTGGCAGCCGTCGCACCAGATGTTGAAGGGCATCTCGAACCTGGGGGGGTTTTGGGGGGGTCAGGGGGGGTTTGGGGGGGTCCAGGAGTTTGGGGGGGTGGACAGGGGTTTGGGGGATTTTTGGAGATTTTTGGGGGTTTTTTGGGAGTTTTGGGTTTTGGGGAATTTTGGGGAATTTTTGGGGCTTTTGGGTTTTGGTGGGGGGGGTTTGGGGGACCTGAGGGGGTTTTGGGGGGGATCAAGAGTTTGGGGTGCTGGGAAAGGATTTGGGGATTTTGGAGATTTTTGGGGTTTTTTGGGGATTTTGAGATTTTTTGGGGTTTTTTGGGGAATTTTGGGATTTTTGGGGTTTTGTTTTTGGGGTTTATGGGGGGCGTTTGGGCATCTTGGGGTTTTGGGGTTTATGGGGGGCCTGGGGGGGGTTTGGGGGTTTGGGGGGTTTGGGGGGTCAGGAGTTTGGGGGCTGGGCAGGGCTTTGGGGAGTTTGGGGTTTTTGGGGGCGAGTTTTGGGGGGTTTCAGGGATTTTAGGGGTTTTGGGGGGTTTTGGGGCCTGGGGAGGGTTTTGGGGTGGTTTGGGGGTTTTGGGGGTTTCAGGGGTTTTAGGGTTTTTTTTGGGGTTGGGTGCCTGGGGAGGGATTTGGGGGGGCTTTGGGGGGTTTGGGGGTTTTGGGGGGAGGGTTTAGGGAGGATTTTGGGGTTTGGGGGGTTTAGGGGTTTTGGGGGTTTTGGGGGTTTTGGGGGGTTTGGGGAGGTTTAGGGGTTTTGGGGGTTTAGGGGGGATTTGGGGTTTGGGGAGGTTTTGGGGGTTTTGGGGTTTAGGTTTTGGGGTTTTTTTGGGGGTTTTGGGGGGTTTAGGGGTTTGGGGGTTTGGGGTTTTGGGGAGGTTTAGGGGTTTTGGGGGTTTGGGGGTTTGGGGGTTGGGGAGGGATTTGGGGTTTTGGGGGTTTGGGGAGGAGTTTAGGGAAGGATTTTGGGGGTTTGGAGGGTTTGGGGGTTTGGGGGTTTGGGTTTTCTGGGGGGTTTTGGGGCAGTTTGGGGGGTTTGGGGGGGGGGGTTTTGGGGGTTTAGGGGTTTTGGGAGGTTCGGGGGGTTCAGGGGAGGGGGTTGGGGGTTTGGGGGTTCTGGGGGGTTTTGGGGGGCTTGGGGTGAGGTTTTGGGGGATCGGGGGGGGTTTTGGGGGGTCAGGGAGTGTCAGGGGGTGTCAGTGGGGTTTGGGGTGTTCAGGGGGTGTTTTGGGTGTTCAGGGGGTTTTGGGGGGTGTTCAGGGGGTGTTTTGGGGGGTCCCAGCCCCCCGTGGCCCCCACCTGATGACGAGGATGCCCTGGGCGAGCTTGCGGGCGCGCTCCCGCAGCGGGTGGCTGTGGTGGTACCGGTTCAGGGAGCCGTGCTGGGGGGCAAGGGGGGGGCGTGGGACCCCCGGAATCCACTCACGGACCCCCCAAAATCCCCCACGCCCCTCGGGACCCCCCCAAACCCCACACGGACCCCCCACAATTACGATCACGCACGCGCCCTTCCAGCTCCCCCCCCACCACAAAAAAATCAATTTTCAGCCTCCCCAAAACCCCCCCAAAACCCCCTCAGGACCCCCCCCCAAAGCCCCCAGCCCCCCAAACCTCCCCAAACCCCCCAAAACCCCTGCCCAGCCCCCCCCCCAAAACCCCTGGGCGCCCCCAAACCCCTCCCCAAGCCCCCCCCCCCCCCAAACCCCTAAAACCCCAACTCCCTCAAACCCCCCAAAACCCCCTCAGGACCCCTCCCAAAGCCCCCAGCCCCCAAACCCCCAAACTCCTCCCCAAACCCCCAAAACCACCCCAAAACCCCTAAAACCTCCCCAAACCTCCCAAATCCCCCCCCAAACCCCCCAAACCCCCCAAAAACCCCTCAGGACCCCCAAACCCCCCCCAAACCCCCCAAACCCCCAAACCCCCAAAACCCCCCATTTCCCCCCCCCCCCCAGCCCCCAAACCCCCCCCCCACCTTGGCCTCCCTGCCCAGGCCCCAACTAGTATTTGTTGGTGCCCTTGCGCCCCTGCGGGAAAAATCCTCCCCAATCCCCCCCCCCCCCCAACCCCCCAAAACCCCTGTGGACCCCCCCAAGTGCCCCCAGCCCCCCAAATCCTCCCAAACCCCTATGTGACCCCCAAACCCCAAAACCCCAAACCCCCAAACCGATCTCAAATTCCCCCAAACCCCCCCCAACTGTGAAAACCCTCAGCGACCCCTCTGTGACCCCACGGTGTGACCCCTCTGTGACCCCGCTGTGAAACCCCTCAGGACCCCCCCAAAGCCCCCAGCCTCAAACCTCCCCAAACCCCCTCAAACCCCAACCCAGTGTGACCCCTCCCTGTGACCCCCAAAACCCCAAAACCTGTGACCTCAAAAAACCCCCCCCCCCCCAGGACCCACCCCCCCAGCCCCCAGCCCCTGTGACCCCCAACTCCCCCCCCCCCCCAAACCACCCCAAGTGTGAAACCCCCCTGTGACCCCCAAACCCCTGACCACTGTGTGACCCCATGGACCCCCTGTGACCCCCATGATCTCAGAGTGACCCCTCTGTGACCCCTCTGTGACCCCACAGTGTGACCTCAGTGTGACCCCTCTGTGACCCCACTGTGACCTCAGTGTGACCTCAGTGTGACCCCCCATGATCTCAGAGTGACCCCTCTGTAACCCCGCTGTGACCTCAGTGTGACCCCACAGTGTGACCTCAGCGTGACCCCTCTGTGACCCCTGTATGACCTTTGTGTGACCCTTGTGTGACCCCGCCCCCACTCACCATGGCTGAGGTCTCTGGAGGTCACTGGGGAGGAGCTGACGGGCACTGGTTTGTACTGGGATGGGGATAACGGGCACTGGTTTATACTGGGAGAGAGAGAACGGGCACTGGTTTATACTGGGAGAGAGAGGACGGGCACTGGTCTGTACTGGGAGAGAGAGAACGGGCACTGGTCTATACTGGGAGAGAGAGGACGGGCACTGGTCTATACTGGGAGAGAGAGAACGGGCACTGGTTTGTACTGGGAGAGAGAGAACGGGCACTGGTTTATACTGGGAGAGAGAGAACGGGCACTGGTTTGTACTGGGAGAGAGAGAACGGGCACTGGTTTATACTGGGAGAGAGAGAACGGGCACTGGTTTGTACTGGGAGAGAGAGAACGGGCACTGGTTTATACTGGGAGAGAGAGAACGGGCACTGGTTTGTACTGGGAAAGAGAGAACGGGCACTGGTTTATACTGGGAGAGAGAGAACGGGCACTGGTCTGTACTGGGAGAGAGAGAACAGGCACTGGTCTGTACTGGGAGAGAGAGAACGGGCACTGGTTTGTACTGGGAGAGAGAGAACGGGCACTGGTCTATACTGGGAGAGAGAGAACGGGCACTGGTTTGTACTGGGAGAGAGAGAACGGGCACTGGTTTATACTGGGAGAGAGAGAACGGGCACTGGTTTATACTGGGAGAGAGAGAACGGGCACTGGTCTGTACTGGGAGAGAGAGAACGGGCACTGGTCTATACTGGGAGAGAGAGAACGGGCACTGGTTTGTACTGGGAGAGAGAGAACGGGCACTGGTTTATACTGGGAGAGAGAGAACAGGCACTGGTTTGTACTGGGATGGGGATAACGGGCACTGGTTTGTACTGGGAGAGAGAGAACGGGCACTGGTTTGTACTGGGAGAGAGAGAACGGGCACTGGTTTATACTGGGAGAGAGAGAACGGGCACTGGTTTATACTGGGAGAGAGAGAACGGGCACTGGTCTGTACTGGGAGAGAGAGAACGGGCACTGGTCTGTACTGGGATGGGGACAGAGGTTATCGGTTTGCACTGCGCTGCAGCCGAGCCGTACCGGGCCGGTACCGGGCTGTACCGGGCTGTAACCGGGCCGTACCGGGCTGTACCGGGCTGTAACCAGGCCGTACCGGGCTGTACCGGAATATTACCGAGCCGTACCGAGCAGTACCGAGCTGTCACCGCGCTGTTACCGGGCCGTACCGGGATATTACCGGGATATTACCGGGATATTACCGCGCTGTCACCGATCCGTCGCGGGCCGTACCGAGCTGGTACCGCGCTGTTACCGGGCTGTACCGGGATATCACCGGGATATTACCGCGCTGTTCCCGATCCGTCCCGAGCTGGTACCGGGTTGTTACCGGGCTCTACCGGGATATTACCGGGATATTACCGCGCTGTTCCCGATCCGTTCCCGATCAGTCCCGGGCCGTACCGAGCTGGTACCGGGCTGTTACCGGGCTGTACCGGGATATCACCGGGATATTACCGCGCTGTTCCCGATCCGTTCCCGATCCGTACCGAGCTGGTACCGGGCTGTTACCGGGCTCTACCGGGATATTACCGGGATATTACCGCGCTGTTCCCGATCCGTCCCGGGCTGTACCGGGCCCGCCCCTCACGCACCCCCCGGTCCGCACCGACCGCTTCCGGCTGCGCTCCTCAGGCTCCGCCCCTTCCTGCCGTCACCGCCAGCTGATTGGCCCAGCCGCGGCGAGGGGGCGGAGACTTTTCCCGCGGCCTCGCCCCTCCGGCGGCTTTCGCGACCTCTGGCGGCGCCGCAGCGCGGTGACTTACGGCAGCCCATAGCAACGGGAGCGCCATGGCAACGGGGAGGGTTCTAGCGACGTGTTTCCATGGCAACCGGGCACGTTGCGGCGAGGGCTCCGTGGCAACGGGGTCCGTAGCAACGGGGTCCATAGCAACGGGGTCCATAGCAACGGGGTCCATAGCAACGGGGTCCATAGCAACGGGGCGCCCCACGACGGTGGGCTCCATGGCAACGGCGTTCAGAGCGTCCGCCTCCATAGCAACGGGCGTCGAGGGGCTCATGGCAACGGGGTCCTTGGCAACGGGGTCCTTAGCAACGGGGTCCATAGCAACGGGGGTCCATAGCAACGGGGTCCATAGCAACCAGATTCCATAGCAACCAGATTCCATAGCAACGGACTGCTGCCCATCATCAGCCTGCGTCCCCATGGCGGTGGAAGTGTCGCCTTCCCTGCCCCATCACCCTGGGCTGGTGGCGCTGTGTCCCTCCCTCCTCCCATGGTGGTGGCAGTGTCCCTGTCATGGTCCCCGTGTCCCCATGGTGGTGGCAGTGTCCCCACCGCTGTCCCCATGGTGGTGGCAGTGTCCCTGTCATGGTCCCCGTGTCCCCATGGTGGTGGCAGTGCGTCCCCATGGTGGTAGCAGTGTCCCCACTGCTGTCCCCATGGTGGTGGCAGTGTCCCCACCGCTGTCCCCGTGGTGGTGGCAGTGTCCCCACCGCTGTCCCCATGGTGGTGGCAGTGTCCCCACTACCGTCCCCATGGTGGTGGCAGTGTCCCCACCGCTGTCCCCATGGTGGTGGCAGTGTCCCTGTCATGGTCCCCGTGTCCCCGTGGTGGTGGCAGTGTCCCCATCACTGTCCCCATGGTGGTGGCAGTGTCCCCACCACCGTCCCCGTGGTGGTGGCAGTGTCCCCACCGCTGTCCCCATGGTGGTGGCAGTGTCCCCACCGCTGTCCCCGTGTCCCCCCCGAGCCTGCCGCTGTCCCCCTCCCTGTCCCCACGGTGCCACCATCCCTCAGCCCCGGCAGGCGCCACCGCGGTGGCCTCTGATCGGTCCCTGCAGGTGGCACCGCCTGATCACAGGGACGCGATAATGAGCCACCGCTGTGCCACCAAGATGCCACCGCGTCCCCAGTGCCATCGCAGTGTCACCGTGTCCCCACGGCCGCGTGTGCCGCTGGACGGCCTGGCCCGGACACGGGGGACACGGAGGGGACACGGACAGGGACAGTGATGGGGACATGGAGGGAGGGGAGGACACGGAGCGGACACGGGGGGACACACAGGGAGGGGGACATGGGGGGACAGGGGGTCTGGCACGCGCGGACACAGGGGGGACACGGGACAGGGGCGGTGACACCCAGGAGAGCCATGCCCAGGTGTGTGTCTGTGCCCAGGTGTGGGGTTTGTCACAGGTGTGCGCTGTGCCCAGGTGTGGTGCCATACACAGCTGTGGGTTTGTGCCCAGGTGCCCAGGTGTGGGGTTATGCCCAGGTGCAGTGCCATGCCCAGGTGTGCCCAGATGTGTGTCTGTGCCCAGGTGTGCCCAGGTGTGCCCAGGTGTGCCCAGGTGTGCCCAGGTGTGCCCAGGTGTGCCCAGGTGTGTGCCCAGGTGCCCAGGTGTGCCCAGGTGTGCCCAGGTGTGCCCAGGTGTGTCCCCACTCCTCCCAGGTGCCCCCACCCTCCATCGGTGCCCCCCCCCCTTCGCTCCCCGCCGGTACCGGAGGTGGGGGGGGGGGGGTGATCCCGGTGCGGCCCCGCCCCCCCCCGCGGTGTCCCGGTGGCCCCGGGGGTGGCACCGCCAGGGCCGCGTGCGCGGGGGACAAAAGCGACACTGGGGACAAAGGGCCGTGACGTCAGCGGGGGCTGGGGGGGCGCCCGTGACCCAGATGGGCCTTGGGGGGGGGGGGGAGGGAGGGGACAGTGTCCCCAGATGGGGGCGGGGGAGGGAAAGGCGGGGTGGGGAAACTGAGGCAGCGGAGAGGGGGGGGTTTGATTAAAGCGCTTTGAGTAATTAAAGGGTAATTAAAGGGGGGGGGAGTCACAGGTATTGGGGGGGGGGAGCAGGAGGAGGAAGAGGAGGGAGAAGAGGAAGGTCCCGGTTTTGGGGAGGGGGAAGGAGAGGGGGAAGAGGAGGAGGAAGAGGAGGAGGAAGAGGAGGAGGAAGAGGAGAGGGAAGGAGAGGGGGAAGAGGAGGAGGAAGAGGAGGAGGAAGAGGAGGAGGAAGGTCCTGGGTTTTGGGCAGGGGGGGGAAGAAGAAGAAGGAAGAGGAGGAGGAAGAGGGGGGAGGAAGGTCCCGGTTTGGGGGAGGAGGAAGGAGAGAGGGGAGGAGGAGGAGGAGGAGGAGGAGGAGGAAGGTCCCGGTTTGGGGGGTGGGAAGGAGGAGGAGGAGGAGGAGGAGCAGCAGCAGCAGCAGCGCGAGCTCTGCCGCAGCCCGGCCCGATGGGCCCCCCCCGCCCGCTGCTGCCGGGGGGTTAACGGCGACCCCCGCCCGGCCCCGCCGCCCCCGGGGGGGGGGCACCACCCCCCCCCCCCGCCGCCGCCGCCGCCGCCTTTTTATTGAATTTTATTTTAATTTTTTTTTTTCTCCTTTGGATTTTTTTGGGGGGGGGATTTTTTTACCTTTTCCCCCCCCCCCAACCCTCACGGATGCTCCGGGCCGGGGGCGCCGGGATGAGCTGAGAAAACCCCCCCGGATTTTTTTTTTTTTTAATTTTTTTTTTCCGCTCCTTTTTCTCTCTTTCTTCTTTCCCCAACCCAAATTACCGCAACCGCCTCCCGGGGGGGGGGCACAACGAGAACCGCAGCGCCGGGACCCCCGCACGCCGCTCCGGGGGCACCGCGGCCACCGGACCCCCCCCACCTCAGCACCGGAGCACCGCAGCGGGGGGGGGGCTCGGCCCTCGCCATCACCGGGACCCCCCCCGGAACCGGAACCCCCCGCGAGCTGCAGCGCCAGGACCCCCCCATCGGGGGCACCGGGACCCCCCCTCCGTCCGCGGGAGCCGCAGGGCCGGAGACCCCCGTTCCACCGGGGGGGGGGCGCGGGGAGAGAGCCCCCCCCTTCCGTTACCGGATTGCGGGGGGGGGCACCGCACACGAGAGAAGAGAGGAGAGACCCCCCCTCACCTGGGGGCAGCGCGGCGAGGACAGACAGAGACAGAGACAGAGACCACCCCCCATTTTTCACACCGGGGGTGCCCCCCCCCCCAGCCGCACCGCTCCGCGCGGGGGGGGCCGCACCGGAGGATGCTCGGGGCTCCCCCCGCCCGTCCCTGAGCCGGGCAGCACGGACCCCCCCAGAGCGGAGCTTTCATTATTTTAATTTTTTACCGATTTAATTTTGGTTTTTTTTGGCGGGGGGGGGTCCCCATGGGATGTGATGAGCTCCTGCCCGGTACCGGCCCCAGCAGCAGCGGCAGCGGCAGCAGCGTGACCCCCCCGGGCACGGAGGGATGGCTCGGTTCGGAGACGAGCTCGCTCCTTCGGGCCGCTACGGGCCCGGCGGCGGCGGCGGCGGCGGCGGCCCCGGGACGGCGGCGGGCGGGGGTCGCGGTGCCGGGGGGGGGCCTCGGCAGGGCGCCCCCCCCGGGGCCCAGCGGCTCTACAAACAATCCATGGCCCAGCGCGCCCGCACCATGGCCCTGTACAACCCCATCCCGGTGCGCCAGAACTGCCTCACCGTCAACCGCTCGCTCTTCCTCTTCAGCGAGGACAACGTGGTGAGGAAATACGCCAAAAAGATCACCGAATGGCCATATCCTTTCTGGGGGCACCCGCGAGCCCGGCACCGGGCACCCCCGCGTGAGGGGGACCCGGCTCCGGCGGCCCCGAACCCCCCCGGGATGGGAACGCGGGGCTGGAGCGGGGAACCGAGCCCGGCCCCCGGCGCGGAGCTCCGGGCGGCTTCGGGGTCACCCTGTCCTGCACTGGGGTGCCCAGACCCATTTTGGGGTGCCCGGCCCCGTTTTCTGGCGCCCGGCCCCATTTTGGGGTCACCCTGTGCTGCATGAGCTCCTCAGCCCCGTTTTGGGGTTTCCGGCCCCATTTTGGGGTGTCCATGTCCTGCATGAGCTCCTCAGCCCCGTTTTGGGGTCCCCGGCCCCATTTTGGGGTGTCCATGTCCTGCATGAGCTCCTCAGCCCCACATTGGGACCCCTAGCCCCATTTTGGGGTCACCCTGTCCTGCATGAGCTCCTCAGTCCCATTTTGGGGTCCCCGGCCCCATTTTGGCATCACCCTGTCCTGCATGAGCTCCCCAGCCCCGTTTTGGGGTCACCCTGTCCTATGTGAGCTTCTCAGCCCCATTTTGGGGTCCCCAGCCCCATTTTGGGGTCCCCAGCCCCATTTTGGTGTCCCCAGCCCCATTTGGGGGTCTCCATGTCCTGCATGAGCTCCTCAGCCCCACATTGGGACCCCCAGCCCCATTTTGGGGTCCCCAGCCCCATTTTGGGGTCTCCATGTCCTGCATGAGCTCCTCAGCCCCGTTTTGGGGTCCCCGGCCCCATTTTGGGGTCACCCTGTCCTGCATGAGCTCCCCAGCCCCGTTTTGGGGTCACCCTGTCCTATGTGAGCTTCTCAGCCCCATTTTGGGGTCCCCAGCCCCATTTTGGGGTCCCCAGCCCCATTTTGGGTTGTCCATGTCCTGCATGAGCTCCTCAGCCCCATTTTGGGGTCCCCAGCCCCATTTTGGGGTCTCCATGTCCTGCATGAGCTCCTCAGCCCCACATTGGGACCCCCAGCCCCACATTGGGACCCCCAGCCCCATTTTGGGGTCCCCAGCCCCATTTTGGGCTCCCAGTCCCTCAGCTCCATCCCCTGGCCTGTTTTGGGGTTCCCCAAGCCCTGACCTCCCTTGGGGTCCCCGTTTTCCTGCCCCAATCCGGGGTCCCCGTTCCGGTCGTGCGTCACCTCCCCGTGCCCGAATCGGGGTCACCGGCCCTGGGCTGGGTCACCCTGTCCTGCACCGGGGTCCCCGACCCCCATTTTGGGGTCCCCAGCCCCATTTTGGGGTCACCCTGTCCTGCATGAGCTGCTCGGCCCCATTTTGGTGTCCCCAGTCCTATTTTGGTGTCCCCAGCCCCATTTTGGGGTCACCCTGTCCTGCCTGAGCTGCTCGGTCCCATTTTGGTGTCCCCAGCCCCATTTTGGTGTCCCCAGCCCCATTTTGGGGTCCCCAGCCCCATTTTGGGGTCACCCTGTCCTGCCTGAGCTGCTCAGCCCCATTTTGGGGTCCTCAACTCCCTTTTTAAGGCCCCCGACCCCTTTTTGGGGTCCCCATCCCCTGCCCTGCACAGGTGACCCCATTTCCCTCCCCTTTTTAGGGTCCCCGACCCCCTTTTTGGGGCTATTTTTGGGCTGCTTTGGAGCTATTTTGGGGCTGTTTGGGGCTATTTTGGGTTATTTTGGGGGGGCTGCAGCCTCCCCCTGCTGCTCTTGGGGTTCCTCCGAGCCCCTTCCCCCTTTTTCTGCCCCCTAAAACACCCGACCCCAAAAACGCCCTCCCTCACCCCAAAAGGACCCCCCAGCATCCCAAAACGGCCCCCGGCACCCCACAGACAGCTCCTGCTGCTTTGGGGGGTCCCCCCTTCGGTTTTGGGGGTCCCCATTCGGTTTTAGGGGTTCCCCACTCCGTTTTGGGGGTCTCCATTCGTTTTGGGGGGTCCCCCTTCGGTTTTGGGGGTCCCCGTTCGTTTTGGGGGTCCCCGTTCGGTTTTGGGTGTCCCCGTGCGGTTTTGGGGGTCCCATTCGGTTTGGGGGGTCCCCATTCGGTTTTGGGGGTCCCCATGCGTTTTGGGGGTCCCCGTTCGGTTTTGGGGGTCTCCTCCACCCCCAGTTTTTGGGGACCCCCCCCAGACCCCGGGGGTGCCTCTTTGGGGGTCCCGGGGGTGCGGGTTGGGGGTCGCGGCCGCTGCCGCAGCGGGGCCGGGGCGGTGACGGCGGCTCCGGTTCCCCCCCCGGTTCCGGGGCTGGGGGGGTCGCGGCGGGGCCCGGGGGGGGTCCGGGGGTCCCGGGGAGGTCCGGGGGTCCCGGGGGTGGGTGATGCATCGCCCCCCCCCGCCCGGTGCGGGCCCCATCCTGCGGCACGCGGAGCCTCCCACGCCGGTGCCGGTACCGGGGGCGGCGGCGGCAGCCGGGGCTCGGTCCCGGTCCCGCGGCGCCCCAAAAATCCGGCCCGGGGGGGGCCCGGGTGGGGGGCACGGTGAGGAATGGGGGGGGGGGAACCCCCCGGGGTCGGTCTGGGGGCGCTGGGTGGGGGCGGTGCCGTGCCGAGCCGTGCCGAGCCGGGCCGTGCCGAGCCGGGCCGTGCTGCATCGGGCCGTGCTGCATCGGGGCCCGTGCTGAGCCGAGCCGTGCCGGGCCGTGCTGCATCGCCGCGCTCCGCTGCTGCTGCGCCCGGTAACCGGGGCCGGCCGTGCCGGGAGCCGGGCTGGATCCCGGTACCGGGGGCCGTGCTGAGCCGTGCCGGGCCGTGCTGCATCGCCGCTGGCCCTGGGAACTGGGATGGGCTGGGCCGGATCCCGGTACCGGGGCCATCCGGGTCCTGGGCGCTGCTGGCCCTGGGAACCGGGATGGGCTGGGCCGATCCGTGCTGAGCCATCCGGGTCCCTGGGCCGTGCCAGGCGCTCCAGGCCCGTGCCGAGGGTGCTGGGCCGTGCCAGGGCTGGGCTGGATCCGGTGCAGGAGCCGTCCACTGGGTACCCAGGCCATGCCAGGAACCCAGGAGCTGGGCCGGATCCCGGTACCGGGAGCCCTCCTGGATCTGTGTTGGGCCGGATCCCGGTACCAGGAGCCGTGCCATGCCAGGGATCCGTGCAGGATGCCCGTTCTGTGCCAGGGAGCCGTGCTGGGCCAGATCCCGGTACCGGTACCCGTGCCATGCCAGGGAGCGGCACCAGGCCGAATCCTGGTACCAGTACCTGTCCTGGGCACCAGGGCCATGCCAGGGATCCAGGCGGGATGCCCGGCTGTGCCAGGGAGCTGCACTGGGCCGGATCCCGGTACCGGGAACCATCCCGGAGCTGCACTGGGCCAGATCCCGGTACCGGGAACCATCCCGGAGCTGTGCTGGGTCAGACCCTGGTACCGGGTACCCGTGCTGGGCACCAGGGCCGTGCCAGGGAACCGTACTGGGCTGGATCCCGGTACTGGGTACCCGAGCTGTGCCAGGGATCTGCACTGGCCCAGATAAGGGCCCAGGAGCCTCGTTGTACCGTGGGAAGCAGTGCCCGAGCTGTGCCAGGGAGCCGTGCTGGGCACCTGCGCCATGCCAGGGTTCCTCACTGGGCTGGATCCCAGTACCGGTACCCCGCTGGGCCACGGGGCCATGCTGGGCCAGATCCCAGTACCGGGAGCCATCCTGGATCCCCGTGCCGTGCCAGGGAACCGTGCTGGGTACCCGTGCTGTGCCAGGGAGCTGCACCGGGCCGGATCCCGGTACCAGTACCCATGCTGGGTACCCGTGCCGTGCCAGGGAGCTGTGCTGGGTTGGATCCTGGCCCTGGGAGCCGTGCTGGGTACCCGTGCCATGGCAGGGAGCTGTGCCGGGCCGGATCCCGGTACCGGGTACCTCTGCCATGCCAGGGAGCTGTGCCGGGCCAGATCCCGGTACCGGGTACCCGTGCCGTGCCAGGGAGCTGTGCCAGGCCAGGTCCCGGTACCGGGTACCCGTGCCATGCCAGGGAGCTGTGCCGGGCTAGATCCCGGTACCGGGTACCCGTGCCATGGCAGGGAGCTGTGCCAGGCCCCGTGCCGTGCCAGGGCGGTGCCATGCCAGGGAGCTGTGCCCGGGCCAGGGCCCGTGCCCGGTGCCGGTGCCATGCCCTGTGCCGGATCCTGGCGGGCAGTGCCGCCGCCCGTGCAGTGCCAGGCGGCAGCAGCAGTCCCGTGCCAGGGCTGTGCCCGGTGCCCGTGCCCGTGCCAGGCTGGCCGGGCCCTGCCACGGGCGCCGGGCCGTGCCAAGCGGGTCCAGGGGCAGGGACAGGGACAGGGGCCGGGACAGGGACAGGGCACCGGGACAGGGGGCTGGGACAGGGGGACAGGGGACAGGGACAGGGGACATGGACAGGGGACAGGGACAGGGGGGGACAGGGGACAGGGACAGGGACAGGGGGACAGGGACAGGGACAGGGACAGGGACAGGGGACAGGGGACAGGGACAGGGACAGGGGACATGGGGACAGGGACAGGAACAGGGGACAGGGACAGGGGGACAGGGACAGGGACAGGGACAGGGACAGGGGAACACGGACAGGGGGACAGGGACAGGGGGACAGGGACAGGGGGACATGGACAGGGGGACAGGGACAGGGACAGGGGGACAGGGGACAGGGGGACAGGGACAGGGGACAGGGACAGGGGACAGGGACAGGGACAGGGGACAGGGACAGGGACAGGGGACAGGGACAGGGGACAGGGACAGGGGACAGGGACAGGGGACAGGGACAGGGGGGACAGGGACAGGGGACAGGGACAGGGACAGGGACAGGGACAGGGGACAGGGACACGGACAGGGGACAGGGGACATGGGGACAGGGGACAGGGACAGGGGGACAGGGACAGGGGACAGGGGGACAGGGGACAGGGGACAGGGGGACAGGGACAGGGGACACAGACAGGGGGACAGGGGGACAGGGGGACAGGGACAGGGACAGGGGGACACGGACAGGGGGACAGGGACACGGACAGGGGGACAGGGACAGGGACAGGGGGACAGGGACACGGACAGGGGGACAGGGGGACACGGACAGGGGTACAGGGACAGGGGGACACGGACAGGGGGACACGGGACAGCCACGGGCGCGTCCCTGCCACCCCCGCCGGTGCCAACTCCCGGTGCCCGCGGGGCCGCGGCGGCTCCCGCTGCGCCCGGAGCGCTTTGATCGCGCCGCGGAGCCGCCGCTTTGATGAGGGAATTAATTAATTAATTAACACGATGGGGGCCGGACCCGGCCCCGGGGGCTCCGAGGCTGCCTCAGCCCCCAGACCCCAGCGCGGTCTGGGGCCTCCCCCGGCCCCATTTTGTGCTCTGCCTCAGTTTCCCCCAGACCCCAGCGCGGTCTGGGGCCTCCCCCGGCCCCGTTTTTTGGCCTTGACTCGCCCCCCACTCCTTTTGAATACATGATTTTAGCCACCATCATCGCCAACTGCATCGTCCTGGCCCTGGAGCAGCACCTGCCCGACGAGGACAAGACCCCCATGTCGGAGCGGCTGGTGAGGGGCGGGGGGGCTGGGGAGGGTCCCTGGGGGTCCTGGGGAGGGTCCCTGGGGGTCCTGGGGGTCCTGGGGAGGGTCCTGGGGTCCTGGGAGGGTCCCTGGGGTCCTGGGGTCCTGGGGGTCCTGGGAGGGTCCCCCTGGGGTCCTGGGTCCCTGTCCCCCTGGGTCTCCCTGGGGGTCCTGGGGAGGGTCCCTGGGGGTCCTGGGGAGGGTCCCTGGGGGTCCTGGGATCCCTTGGTCCTGGGGGTCCTGGGGGGTCCCCCACCCCAGGGTCCCCTGGCCACCCCCCCTGGGGGGTCCCCTGGAGTGTCCCCAGCCCACCCTGGGGGGGGGGTCCCTCCCCTTCCCCCCCCGCGCCCCCCTCCCCAGCAGGGGCCGGCCACCATTCCCAGTTCCCAGCAGCGTCCCAGTTTCCTCCTTACTGGGAATCTGGGCCACGCCGCCGCCTCCCCCACCCGGGGAGGGCCCGGGGGGGGGGGGGGGGACAGCGGGGGGGAGGGGACAGGGACAGGGACAGGGGGGGGGGTCTCTCCTGACCCTCGCGCCCCCTCCGTGCCCGCCGCAGGACGACACGGAGCCGTACTTCATCGGCATCTTCTGCTTCGAGGCGGGCATCAAAATCATCGCGCTGGGCTTCGCCTTCCACAAAGGCTCCTACCTGCGCAACGGCTGGAACGTCATGGACTTCGTGGTGGTGCTCACGGGGTGAGGGGCACCTGGGGGGCACCTGGGGACACCTGGGGACACCTGGGGACACCTGGGGATGCGGGGGATGAGGGGGATGCGGCTGGTTGGGGAGAAACGCGCGGCGCCGCGTGGTTGCGCGGCTGCGGGACGTCGCCCTTTCCTCTTGCGGCCCCGCTCCTCCTCACCTGTGCCCCGCTCAGGTGTGCGGGACCTCCCCCTTCCCTCCTGTCCCCTCCCCTTCCCTTCTCACCTGTGCCCCACCCCCGTGTCCCCCCAGCGTGTCCCACGCGTGTCCCTCCTGTCCCCACCCCCCGTGTCCCCACCTGTGCCCCGCTCAGGTGTGCGGGACCCCTCCCCTTTTCCTCTCCCCACCTGTGCCCCCCGCCCCGTGTCCCACGTGCCCCCCCCGCGTGTGCCGAGCTCTCGTGTCCCCGCCGCTGTCGCCGCTGTCCCCGCGTGTCCCCCCCGGCGCTGTCACTTTGTGTCCCCGCGGTGTCACTCAGAGCGCGGGGCCGGCGCTCGCTGCCGCCGCTGCCGCCCGAGGCTCCAAAATCCCCCCGGCTCCAAAATCCCCCAGATGTGGGACCACCGCCCCAGGGACCCCCCTCCAAAATCCCCGGCTCCAAAATCCCCCCAGATGTGGGACCACCACCCCAGGGACCCCCAGTTCCAAAATCCCCCCCAGTTCCAAAATCCCCCCGGTTCCAAAATCCCCCCCAGATGTGGGACCACCACCCCAGGGACCCCGGGGTTCCAAAATCCCCCCGGTTCCAAAATCCCCCAGATGTGGGACCACCACCCCAGGGACAAGTGGGACCCCCCCAGTTCCAAAATCACCCCAGTTGCCCTCCCCCCAGGGACCCCAGTTCCAAAATCCAGAGAGGGACCCCCCCGTTTCCTCCCCCCGGTGACAGAGAGCCCCCCGCGTTTCCTCAGGGGGGAAACTGAGGCAGGAATTTGGGGGGGGGGGGACGACGATGCTTCCTCTGCCCCCCTCCCTCCCAGCAATGTGGGGGATTAATTGGGGTGAAATCATTAATTGGGCAGCTCGGGGGTCCCTGGGGGGTGTCCAGCCCTGCCCTCAATGTGGGGCTGGGGGCGTGTTGCTGTCTGACCACCCCCCCCCCCTCCCCGGTTGCCATGACAACAGGCGACCCCTCCTCATCACCGGGGCTACCCCCGAACCCCGGGCTACACCGGGACCGCCCCCCCCCCCGTTTTTGGGTTCCCCTCGGGGCCGGCGCTGCCCGCGCTGTCCCCGAGCCCCGGCGCTGCCACCGGAGCCGGCAGCGGCGACATCGCCCGGAAGAGGCCAAAAATAGCCCCGGGGAGCGCCGCCCCCGCCCGCGGCACCGGCGGCACCGGCGGCACCGGCGGCACGCGGCCCTGCGGCGGCGCGGGGGGGGGCGCGGGGGCGGCCGCCGGTGGCCACGGGGCTGGGACCGTGTGACACCGGGGGGTGTGACACCGGGGGGGGGGTGTGACACCGGGGGATCTGGGACCGTGTGACACCGGGGGGCGTGACACCGGGGGGTCTGGGACCGTGTGGTGGTGGCCGTGTGACAGAGATTTGGGGGCTCCTGGTGGCCACGGGCTCGTGGCCGTGGGACAGGGACACGGGTGTGCTCCTGGTGGCCATAGGCTGGTGGCCGTGTGACAGGGACACTCGTGGCCGTGTGACAAAGATTCGGGGGCTCCTGGTGGCCATAGGCTGGTGGCCGTGTGACAGGGACACTTGGGGCGTTCCGGTGGCTTTGTGGCCGGGATTTGGGGCTGCTGGTGGCCACGGGCGGGTGGCCGTGTGACGGGGACAGGGGGACTCCTGGTGGCCGTGTGACAAACACTTGGGGGGGGCTCATGGTGGCCATGGGGCTCATGGTGGTGTGACAAGGACACGGGGGGCTCGTGACCGCTGTGACGAGGTGGCCACGGGCTCGAGGTGCCCACGGTGGCCGTGGTGGCCCTGGGACTCGGCGTCTCGGTGGTCCCGGGGTGCCCACGGCCAGGGCCCCTCTCCATGGCCCCTGGACCCGTTGTGTCCCCGGTGGTCCCCCGTTCGGGGTCCCCGTTTGGGGGTCCCTGGGATGTTTCACTGTCTGTAGCCCCTCTTGGGAGCCCAGTGGCCCATTGGGGGTCCCCATTTGGGGGTCCCCGTTTGGGGGTCCCCGTTTGGGGTCCCCATGGGCACCGAGCTCTGTCCCCCCACCCCGCAGCATCCTGGCCTCGGTGGGCTCCCAGTTCGACCTGCGGACGCTGCGGGCCGTGCGCGTGCTGCGGCCCCTCAAGCTGGTCTCGGGGATCCCAAGTGAGTCTGGGGGCTTTGGGGGGTTCCTCTGGGGGGGGTCGTGGGCGATCGGGGGCTGCCAAACCCCCCAGATCCCATCCAAGCCAAAAACCCCCCTCAAACATCCCCAAAACCCTCCTCCAACCCCACCAAAAACACCCCAAATCCCCTCTAACCCCACAAAAACATCCCCAAAACACCCCAAATTCCCATAAAATCTCCTAAATCCCCCTCAAACATCCCAAAAACTATCCCAAATCCCTTCCAAGACCCCCAAATCCCCTCAAGACCCCCAAAAACGCCCCCAAACGCCCTCTCAGGTCTGCAGGTGGTGCTGAAGTCCATCATGAAGGCGATGATCCCGCTGCTGCAGATCGGGCTCCTGCTCTTCTTCGCGATCCTCATCTTCGCCATCATCGGCCTCGAGTTCTACATGGGCAAATTCCACACCACCTGCTTCGACCTGGTCACAGGTGGGGTGACGGCCCTAAAACCAGCCCCTAAATCCCTCCAAAAATACCCGGAAAATACCCAAAAAACCACCTCAAAAAACGGCCCAAAAATACCCAAAAAACTGCCCAAAAAATCCAGTCCCTAAATCACCTAAAACAGCCCAAAAATTCCCCAAAAAATACCCCCAAAACCACCCCAAATTCCACACCACCTGCTTCGACCTGGTCACAGGTGGGGTGACAGCCCTAAAAACAGCCCCTAAATCCCCCAAACCCTCCCAAAAAATACCCCAAAACCACCTCAAGAAGTACCTCCAAAACTGCCAAAAACAGCCCCTAAATCACCTAAACCCCGCTAAAACACCCCAAATTCCACACACCACCTGCTTCGACCTGGTCACGGGTGGGGTGACAACCCAAAAATCAGCCCCTAAATCCCCCAAATAGCCACTAAAAAAACCCCAAAAATATCCCAAAAAACAGTCCCAAAACCAGTCCCGAAATCACCTAAACCCCCCCCCAAAAAAACCCCAAAAATACCTCAGAACCCAGCCCAAATATACCCCAAAAACCAGTCCCCAAATCATCTAATTCCCCAAAAAAAACCAAAAATACCTCAGAACCCAGCCCAAATATACCCCAAAATCCAGTCCCCAAATCATCTAACCCCAAAAAAACCAAAAATACCTCAGAACCCAGCCCAAATACACCCCAAAATCCAGTCCCTAAATCACCCGGACACCCCTAAAACACCTCAAAAACCAGCCCCAAACCGCCTGAACCACCCCAAATCCCCCAAATCCCTCCGAACTCCCCCAAATCCCCTCCGAACTCCCCCAAATCCCCCAAATCCCCTCCTGGGGACCCAAATCCCCCTGGGATGGGGGGGGCCTGAGGGACATTTGGGGGGTCCTAATTGGGGGGGGGTCCTGGGACACTTGATGGGGCCGTCCTTGGGATATTGGGGGGTCTTGGGACATTGGGGAGTCCTGGGGACATTGGGGGGGGGTCTGGGGACATTGGGGGGTCCTGGGGACATTGGGGGGTCTGGGGACATTGGGGGGGTCCTGGGGACAAGAGGGGGGGGGTCCTGGGGATATTGGGGGGTCCTGGGGACATTGGGGATGGGGGCCCTGGGACATTGGGGGCCGGGGACATTGGGGGGGGGTCCTGGGGACATGGAGGGGGGGTCTGGGGACATTGGGGGGGTCCTGGGGACATTGGGGGGGTCCTGGGGACAAGAGAGGGACACGGGGGTCCTGGGTACTGGGGATCTGGGGTACCGGGGGTCCTGGGGGGGACTGGGGGATCTGGGGGGGTACTGGGGTCCTGGGGGTACCCGGGGGGATCTGGGGGTACCGGGGGCTCAGCGCCCGATCCCCGGCGGTCCCAGACGAGATCAAGGTGGAGGTCCCGTGCGGGACGGACGAGCCGGCGCGGATCTGCCCCAACGGCACCAAGTGCAAGAAGTACTGGGAGGGGCCCAACTACGGCATCACGCAGTTCGACAACATCCTCTTCGCCGTGCTCACCGTCTTCCAGTGCATCACCATGGAAGGCTGGACCGACCTCCTCTACTATGTGAGCGCGGCCGCGGCTCCCGGCGCGCTCCTTTCCCCCTGCCCGGTGCCGCCCGGTGCTGCCCGGTGCCTGCCGGTGCTGCCCGGTGTGCTCCCTTCCCTGCCCGGTGCCGCCCGGTGCCTCCCGGTGCCGCCCGGTGCTGCCCGGTGCCTCCCGGTGCCGCCCGGTGTGCTCCTTTCCCTGCCCGGTGCTGCCCGGTGTGCTCCCGGCGTGCTCCTTTCCCTGCCCGGTGCCTCCCGGTGCCACCCGGTGCTGCCCGGTGCTGCCCGGTGCCTGCCCGGTGCTGCCCGGTGCCGCCCGGTGCCTGCCCGGTGCTGCCCGGTGCCTGCCCGGTGCTGCCCGGTGCCGCCCGGTGCCGCCCGGTGCCGCCCGGTGTGATCCCTTCCCTGCCCGGTGCCTGCCCGGTGTGATCCCTTCCCTGCCCGGTGCCTGCCCGGTGCCTGCCCGGTGTGATCCCTTCCCTGCCCGGTGCCTGCCCGGTGCCTGCCCGGTGCTGCCCGGCATGCTCCTTTCCTTGCCCGGTGCCGCCCGGTGCCTCCCAGCGCGCTCCCTTCCCTGCCCGGTGCCGCCCGGTGCCTCCCGGTGCTGCCCGGTGCTGCTCCCTTCCCTGCCCGGTGCCGCCCGGTGCTGCCCGGCGTGCTCCCTTCCCTGCCCGGTGCCGCCCGGTGCCGCCCGGTGTGCTCCCGGCGCGCTCCGTTCCCCTGCCCGGTGCCTCCCGATGCCGCCCGGTGCCGCCCGGTGCCCGCCCGGTGCCGCCCGGTGTGCTCCTTTCCCCACCCGGTGTCATCCGGTGCCTGCCCGGTGCCCACCCAGTGCCCATCCGGTGCCACCCAGCGCGCTCTTTTCCCCTCCCGGTGCCGCCCGGTGTTACAGTGCCATCCGTGCCCCCCTGTTGCCCCCCCCAGCTCAGGGGAACCCCTAGGAACCCCCCGGTCAGAATCCCCAAGTTGCCCAGGACCCCCCCCCCCCAAATTTTTGGGTTCCCCCATCACCCACGGGACCCCCCCCCCACCCCAATTCATGGCAGCCCCCCTGGGTTGATGGGACCCCCCACCCAGGACCCCCCCAAATTTCTTGTCCCCCCCCTCAATTTTTGGGACCTTCCCCCCCAATTTCCCGTCCCCCCCTCGGCTCATGTGGTACCTCCCAATTTTTGGTGCCCTCCCCTCAGGGGTACCCCCCAACCCCCCAATTTTTGGGACCCCCCCAATTTCCCGTCTCCCCCCCTCGGCTCATGGACCCCCCCCCCCAATTTTGGGACCCCCCATTTTGGGACCCCCCCCGGGACCCCCAATTTTGGGACCCCCCCCCTAATTTCCCGTTCCCCAGAGCAACGACCCCAGGGAACACTTGGGACTGGCTCTTCTTTCATCCCCCTCATCATCATTGGGACCTTTTTATGCTCAACCCCCGTGCTGGGGTCCTTTCCTCCCCCCCTCCTTTGGTACCCTCCCAATTTTGGGACCCCCAATTTTTGGGACCCCCCAATTTGGGGTCTTGTTTGTTTTGAGGGGGTCCTGTCCGAGCAACGACGCCTCAGGGGGGGGCTTTGGGGGGGGTTGGGATTTTGGGGGCTCTCATCCCCTCATCATCATCTTGGGGGGTTTTTATGCTCAACCTCGTGCTGGGGGTCCTGTCCGGGTCAGCGCCTCGGGGGGGGTCCGGGGGCTTTGGGGGGGGGTCTCTGAGGGGATTTTGGGGGGGCTCTGGGGGGGTTTGGGGGGATTTGAGGAGGATTTTGGGGGTCTTGGGGGGGGTTTGAGGAGGATTTTGGGCGTTTTGAGGGGAGGATTCCGGGGCTCAGGGGACCTGGGGGGTCTCAGGATTTTGGGGGGTCTCGGATTTTGGGGGGGGGCTTTGAGGGGTTTTGGGGGATTTGGGGGGATTTGGGGGTCCTGCGGGGTCAAGCGCCTCCATTTGGGGGGGGGGGGCTTGGGGATTTGGGGGGGTTTCAGGGGGTCAGGGGGGGGGGTTTTTTTGGGGGTCCTGAGCTGAGCTTTTGGGGAGGGGGTTTGGGGACTCTGCCAAAGAGCGGGAGCGGGTGGAGAACCGCTGAGCTCGGGGGGGCTTTGGGGGCTTTGGGGGGCTCAGGGAGGTTTGGGGGGCTCTGGGGGCTTTGGGGGGGCTTTGGGAGGCTCTGTGGGTTTGGGGGGCTCAGGGGGATTTTGGGGGCTCATGGGGGTCCCGAGCTGACCTGAATTTGGGGAGGGGTCGGCAGGGACTCTTTGCCAAAGAGGGGGAGCGGGTGGAGAACCGCCGGGCTCGGGGGGGTTTTGGGGGGCTCAGGGAGGTTTGGGGGGTTCAGGGGGTTCTGTGGGGGCTCTGGGGGATTTGGGGGGGCTCTGGGGGATTTGGGGGAGCTCTGGGGGGTCCCGGCCGGAGCTGAATTTGGGGAGGGGTCCGCAGGGAGTTTGCCAAAGAGCGGGAGCGGGTGGAGAACCGCCGGGCGTTCCTGAAGCTGCGGCGGCAGCAGCAAATCGAGCGGGAGCTCAACGGATACATGGAGTGGATCTCCAAGGCGGGTGAGGGTCGGGACCACCCCCCCAAAAAAACCCAAAAACCCCTTCGAGACCCCTCCCCAAGGCACACCCACCTCCCTAAGCTCACCCCAAAAGTTTGCGCCCCCCAAACCCCCTAAAATCCCTTCGGACGCCCCAGATTCCTTCCCAAAATGCTCCGAATTCCCTCAGATCTTCTCCAAATCCTCCGCGAAGCCCCCCCAGATCTCCCCTGAGCCCCCCCAAACCCCCCCCCGAGCCCCCCAAATCCCCCCTAAGGCCCCCAACAACCCCTCAAAGCCCCCCTGAACCCCCCGAAGCCCCCCCAAATCCCATCTGAGCTCCTCCTGAGCCCCCCAAAACCCCCCCTGAAGACCCCCAACAAACCCCCAAAATCCCCCAAAACCCCCAAAGCCCCTGAAATCCCCAAAGCCCCCTGAACCCCCCAAACCCCTGAAGACCCCAAAGCCCCTGAAATCCCCCCAAAGCCCCTGAAGACCCCCAAACCCCCTGAAATCCCCCAAAGCCCCACAAACCCCCCAAACCCCCTGAAATCCCCAAACCCCTGAAACCCCCAAAGCCCCCCTGAAAGCCCCCAAACCCCCAAATCCCCCAAAACTCCCCAAAGCCCCCTGAACCCCCAAAGCCCCCAAAACCCCAAAGCCCCTGAAATCCCCCAAAACCCTGAAACCCCCAAAGCCCCTGAAGACCCCCAAAGCCCCTGAAATCCCAAAGCCCCCCCCCAAAAACCCCCCCCCAAACCCCCAAAGCCCCCCAAACCCCCCAAACCCCCAAAAAGCCCCTGAAAACCCCCAAAACCCCCCTGAAGACCCCCCCAAAGCCCCCTGAAACCCCCCAAACCCCCAAACCCCCCAAAGCCCCTGAAGACCCTCAAAGCCAAAGAAACCCCCCAAACCCCCAAACCCCCCCCAAAACCCCCCCAAACCCCCTGAAACCCCCAAAGCCCCCAAACCCCCAAAGTCCCCTGAAGACCCCCAAAACCCCCAAAAAGCCCCCCGCGCCCCTGAACCCCCAAAGAGGTGATCCCCGAGGATGAAAGCCCCCAAACCCCGAACCCCCGCCAAAGCCCCCCCAGAAACCCCCCAAAGCCCCCCCAAACCCCCCTCTCCGGGCCACCAGCAAGAGGAGCAAGACGGACCTGCTGAGCCCCGAGGAGGGCGAGGAGCAGCTGGGGGACATCGCCAACATGGGTGGGTGACAATGGGGACATTGGGGGGTGACACCATGGGGACAGCTGGGGGACATCGCCAACATGGGTGCGTGACAATGGGGACAATGGGGACATGGGGGTGGCACCATGGGGACAGCTGGGGGACAGCGTGGGGACATCGCCAACATGGGTGGGTGACAGCGGGGACAATGGGGACAGTGTGGGGACATCGCCAACATGGGTGGGTGACAGCACGGGGGTGACAATGGGGACAGCTGGGGGACATTGCTAACATGGGTGGGTGACAATGGGGACAATGGGGACATTGGAGGTGTGTCACCATGGGGACAGCGTGGGGACATCGCCAACATGGGTGGGTGACAATGGGACAATGGGGACATTGGGGTGTGTGACACCATGGGGACAGCGTGGGGACAGCTGGGGGACATCGCCAACATGGGTGCGTGACAATGGGGACAATGGGGACAGCTGGGGGTGGCACCATGGGGACAGCTGGGGGACAGCTGGGGGACATCGCCAACATGGGTGGGTGACAGCATGGGGGGGACAATGGGGACATGGGGGTGACACCATGGGGACAGCGTGGGGACAGCGTGGGGACATCGCCAACATGGGTGGGTGACAGCACAGGGGACAGTGTGGGGACATCGCCAACATGGGTGCGTGACAATGGGGACATTGGGGACAATGGGGTGTGACACCATGGGGACAGCTGGGGACATCGCCAACATGGGTGGGTGACAGCAGGGGACAATGGGGACATTGGGGGGTGACACCATGGGGACAGCTGGGGGACATCGCCAACATGGGTGGGTGACAGCGGGGACAATGGGGACAATGGGGGGTGGCACCATGGGGACAGCGTGGGGACAGCATGGGGACACCATGGGGACAGCTGGGGGACAGTGGGGACATTGGGGTGGCACCAACATGGGTGCGTGACAGCACAATGGGGACATTGGGGACCATGGGGACAGCGTGGGGACATCCAACATGGGGACAGCTGGGGACATTGGGGACATTGGGGGTGACACCATGGGGACAGCTGGGGACATGAACATGGGTGGGGTGACAGGGGGACAATGGGGACAATGGGGGGTGGCACCATGGGGACAGCGTGGGGGGACATCGCCAACATGGGTGGGTGACAACGGGGACAATGGGGACAGCTGGGGGTGGCACCATGGGGACAGCATGGGGACATCGCCAACATGGGTTTGACAGGGGGTAGAATGGGGACATTGGGGGTGACACCATGGGGACAGCATGGGGACATCCCACCCCATGGGTGGGTGACACAGGGGACAATGGGGACAATGGGGGGTGACACCAGGGGATGGTTTTGGGAGCTGGGGACATGGGTGGGTGACAGCACGGGGTGACAATGGGGACAATGGGGGGGTGACACCATGGGGACAGTTTGGGGGGCGCCAACATGGGTGGGTGACAAGGGGACATCCCATTGGGGGTGGCACTACGGGGACAGCTGGGGGACATCGCCAACATGGGTGGGTGACAATAGGGACGTGGGGGGGGTGACACTGGGACGGTTTGTGGGGTGGTGGATGGGTGACACCGGGTGACACAACCCCACCCCAGGGTGACACAGGAACACCCTGGGGTAACACAGGGATGGTTTTAGGGGAGGGATGGGTGACACGGGTGACACGGGGATGGTTTGAGGGGCGCTGGGTGGCACAGGGACATCCCAGGGTGGCACTGGCTTGGTTTGGGGGGTGGATGGGTGACACAGGTGACACGGGGACACCCCAAGGTGACAATGGAACAGTCTGGGGTGACACTGGGATGGTTTTGGGGGGTGGATGGGTGACGCAGGTGACACAGACACACCCCAGGATGACACAGGTGACACGGGGACACCCCAGGGTGGCACAGGGTGACACAGGCACACCCTGGGGTGACACAGGGATGGTTTTGGGGATGCCATGGGTCAAACGGGTGACTGGGGAACCCCTCGGTCACTGGGATGGTTTTGGGGGACGGATGGGTGACACGGGTGACACGGGTGACACTGGGATGGTTTGGGGGGTGGATGGTGAAAACTCAGGCCTTCTACTGGGTGACCGGGGGACACCCCGTCACTGGGATGGTGGATGGGAGGCACCCTGTGTTTGTGGGTATCGGGTCACATGACCAGCCAGATTGGCTTTCCCGGGGTGCCCTCTGTCCCCTTCACGGGACCCCCAAAATCCCCCTGAGACCCCCGAACTCCTCCCCAAATCCCCTGAGAACCCCCTGAGACCCCCAAACCCACCCAGAGCTCTCCCCAGTGCCCCCAACACCCTGTGTGCCGCTATCGTTCACTACGAGCAGCCAGGTTGGCTTTCCGACTTTGTCCGTGAGTCACAGACCCCGAGACCCCCCAAATCCTCCCCCCATTCCCCCCCAAATCCCCCCCAAATCACCCCCGAGTCCCTAAATCCCCCCCAGTGCCCCCCAACACCCTGTGTGCTGCTATCGTTCATTACGAGCAGCCAGGTTGGCTTTCCGACTTCCTCTGTGAGTCACGGGACCTCCGGGACCCCCAAATCCTCCCCAAATTCCCCTGAGGCCCCTGAGACCCCCAAACCCCCCAGAGCCCCCAGGGCCCCCCAACACCCTGTGTGCTGATTTCGTTCACTACAGAGACCCCCAAATCCCCCCTAGAGACATCAAAACCCCCAGAGACCCCCAGAGACCCCCAGAGACCCCCAGAGACCCCCCAAATCCACCCTGAGACCCCCCAGATCCCCCTGAACCCCTCCAGCTCCTGGGACCCTTCCTCATTTTTGGGACCCCCCTGTTCTGGGGTTCCCCAGCCACGGAGACCCCAGGGGTCCCAAAGGGCCCCCCCAAAGCCCAGAGACCCCCAAATCCCCCAGACTATGCAGAAATTCATTTTCTTGGGACTCTTTATGTCCTGCAATGTTTATAAAAATGCAGCCAGGCTGGGGACTTCCGACTTCCTCTGTTCCACTGTCCTTCCCCAACTGCTCCCCAAATTCCCAGTGAGTGTGGGGGGTTTGGGATCCCCTGGGGGTTTGGGGGTCTTGGGATCTGTGGGATCCAGAGACCCCAAATTTGGGGTCTGGGGGATCAAAACCCCAGAAAAATACCAGGGACCCCCAGGGGACGCCCCCCAAATCAACCCTTGCTTCCCCCAGACCCTTCAACCCCTCCAGCTCCTGGGACCCCCCGCGGGTTTGGGATCCTTGGGATATGGGATCTGGGATCCATGGGATCTGGGATTTGGGGGATCTGGGATTTGGGGGATCTGGGATTTGGGTTCCACGGGATCCATGGGATGGGATCTGGGATCTGTTATGGGATGGGATCTGGGATCTGGGACGTGATGGGATGGAATGGGATCCATGGGATGGGATCTGGGATCTGGGATGGGATTTGGGATCTGGGATGGGATCTTGGATGGGATCTGGGATCTGTGGGAGGTGAAGGATCCACGGGATCTGGGATCTGGGGGATGGGATCCACGGGATCCAGGGATGGGATCTGGGACGTGATGGGATGGAATGGGATCCATGGGATGGTATCTGGGATCTTGGATGGGATGTGGGATCTGCTATGAGATGGGATTTGGGATCTGGGATGGGACCTAGGATGGGATCTGGGATCTGCTATGGGATGGGATCTGGGATCCGGGATGGGATCTTGGATGGGATCTGGGATCTGACAGGTGATGGAATGAGATTTGGGATCTGGGATCTGCTATGGGATGGGATGAGATTTGGGATCTGGGATCCGGGATGAGATCTGGGATTTGGGATCTGGGATATGATTTGGGATTTGGGATTTGGGATGTGTTCTGGGGTGGGATCCGGGCTCCGGGATCCGGGATGTGTTCTGGGATGAGATCTGGGATTTGGGATCCGGGATGTGTTCTGGGGTGGGATCCGGGCTCCGGGAGGCGCCGGGGATCCCCCGTCCCACCGTCCCCCCCCCCCAGGTTATCATCGGCAGCATCTTCGAGGTGATCTGGGCCGTTGTGAAGCCGGGAACTTCCTTTGGGATCAGCGTGCTGCGAGCTCTCAGGTTACTGCGCATCTTCAAAGTCACCAAGTGAGCCCCGAGGGCCCCCGTGTCCCCCCTGTGTCCCTTCCGTGTCCCTTCTGTGTCCCCCCATGGCCCCTGTGTCCCACCCATGTCCCCAATGTCCCTGTGTGTCCCCCCATGTCTCCCCTGTGTCCCCCCATGTCCCCCGTCCCCGATCCCCCCATGTCCCCCACGTCCCCCCATGTCCCCCCATGCCCCCCCCATGTCCCCCCCTGGTGTCCCCGTGTGTCCCACAGCCCGCCACTGTCCCCCGGTTCCCTGTGTCCCTTTGTGTCCCCGTGTCCCCGGTGTCCCCCCGGTGTCCCCGATGTCCCCCCCGGTGTCCCCACAGCCCGCCGCTGTCCCCGCAGGTTCCCATGTCCCTTGTTGCCCCCCGTGTCCCCGGTGTCCCCCCGGTGTCCCCGGTGTCCCCCCCGGTGTCCCCACAGCCCGCCGCTGTCCCCGCAGGTTCCCCATGTCCCTTTGTGTCCCCCCATGTCCCCGGTGTCCCCGGTGTCCCCCCCGGTGTCCCCACAGCCCGCCGCTGTCCCCGCAGGTACTGGGCTTCCCTGCGGAACCTGGTGGTGTCCCTGCTCAACTCCATGAAATCCATCATCAGCCTCCTCTTCCTCCTCTTCCTCTTCATCGTCGTCTTCGCCCTTTTGGGGATGCAGCTCTTCGGGGGACAGTGAGTGACCCCCCCCCCCCAAACCAGGGCAATGTGGGGACCCCCGGGATGTCCCCCCCACATTGGGGGGTGTCTCTGTGCCCCCCCAGCGCCCCCCTGCTCTTTGGGGGGGGGGCACCTGCTGCAGGTGGGGCTCCACCGCTGCCCCCCCCTCCCCAAATCCTCCCCCCACCCCCCCCAGGTTCAATTTTGACGACGGGACCCCTCCCACCAATTTCGACACTTTCCCAGCAGCAATAATGACGGTGTTCCAGGTACGCCCCGCCCCTTTCCCAGGTGGGTGCCTGGGGTGTCTCAGGTGGGGAGGGGTCCCCGCTGCCCCCAGGGCCGCTCTGTCCCCCCAGATCCTGACGGAGAAGATTGAACGCCCAGATGTACGACGGCATCAAATCTCAGGGCGGCGTCAAAGGGCGGCATGGTCTTCTCCGTCTACTTCATCGTCCCTCACCCTCTTTGAAATTGTATCCAACCCCAGGGGTCCTGGGGGGGGGGTCGGGGAGGGGAGGGGGGTCCTGGCCCCCGTTTGGCCTTGACTCGAGTCCCAGACACGCTCCTGAACGTCTTCTTGGCCATCGCCGTGGACAACTTGGCCAACGCGCAGGAGCTCACCAAGGTCGGGGCTCGGGGGGCTTTGGGGGGTCCTGGGGGGTTTTGGGGGGTCCTGGGGGGCTCAGAGCCAGGCTGGACGTGGCGCTGGCGCTGTGCAGGATGAGCAGGAGGAGGAGGAGGCCGCCAACCAGAAGCTGGCGCTGCAGAAGGCCAAGGAGGTGGCCGAGGTCAGCCCGCTGTCCGCAGCCAACATGTCCGTGACCATGTGAGTGTCCCCAGGGATCGCCCTGCGTCTGTCCGCGGCTCCAAAATCCCCAAAGCCACCCCAGAGCCAGGCTGGACCCACCTGGGCTCTGTCCGCGGGTCCATCCTGAGTCCTTCCTCAGCGGCATCCCCAGACCCGCCCCGGCTCCATCCTCAGCTCTGTCCCCAGCTCCATCCTGGCTCCATCTCAGCTCCATCCTGGCTCCATCTCAGCTCCATCCCTGGTCCTTCCCTGGCTCCTTCCTCGGCTCCATCCTGGCTCCATGTGTGGATCGATCTCGGCTCCATCCCAGATCCATCTGCAGCTCCATCCCAGCTCCATGTGCGGATTGATCTCTGCTCCATCCCATCCCCACCCTCTCCTCCACCCCGGATTCTCCCCAGCTCCATCCCAGCCCCATCCCAGCCCCATCCCGGCCCTATCCCGGCTCCATCCCAGCTCCATCCTGGATCTGCCCCAGCTCCATCCCATCCCCACCCCTCTCCTCCATCCCAGATCCTCCCCAGCCCCATCCCCAACCCCAATCCCCCTATCCCAGCTCCATCCTGGATCTCCCCATCCATCCCTCCATCCCTCTCCTCCATCCTGGATCCTCCCAGCCCCATCCCAACCCCATCCCATCCCCACCCATCCCTGCCATCCCCCTGGATCCCCCCCACCTCCACCCCCCCACCCCCTCCGCCCCACCCCTCCCACCCCTCCCCGGACCCCCACCCTCAGGACCCCGCCCCCGGAGGAAGAACCAGAAGAAATCCTCCAAGTCGGTGTGGGAGCAGCGCACGAGCGAGCTGCGCAAGCAGAACCTGCTGGCGAGCCGCGAGGCTCTGTACAGCGAGCTGGACCCCGAGGAGCGCTGGAAGGTTCCCTACGCCCGCCACCTGCGCCCGGACATGAAGACGCACCTGGACCGGCCGCTGGTGGTGGATCCGCAGGAGAACCGCAACAACAACACCAACAAAACGCGGCCCGGGGAGCCGCCGCTGGCCGAGCCGCGCCTGGCGCCGCTGCGGCCGAGGGGAGCTGCGGAAGCAGCCGCTGGCGCCCCCGGCAGCACCCAGACGGAGTGTCCCGAGTAGCTCTGTCTGGCCCCCTCGCCCCGCCCGAGCCTCCCTTTAGCGCCTGAGGAGCAGCCCACAGTAAATCCTTCGGGGGGCCTTAGCCACGGGAGCCCAGCCCGAGCGCCTCCTGACCCCTCTTCCCAGGGGGCGGCCCAAGGGGCAAATTCCGAGCCGCGAACTAAAAACCCCCTCACACCCAGGCGATGGGGTCCCCGGACTGAACACACCCAGCACCTCAGAGGCCCCCAGAACCCCCCCCTCGCCCCCCCAGAGGGGCCCCCAGGGAGGGCGGAAGGACCCCAGAACACACCTAGGAAGTCCCTCCCACTGGACCATCCCAGGGG
This sequence comes from Emberiza elegans, assembly GCA_024865655.1. NCBI lineage: Eukaryota > Metazoa > Chordata > Aves > Passeriformes > Fringillidae > Emberiza > Emberiza elegans. The sequence continues at coordinate 133,037 of JALJVW010003366.1, read as the reverse complement.
GCAGAGCCCGCCTAAGCCCAGGGAGACCCCCCACGAAGGGACCCACGGGGACGGAACTGAAAAAATTCCTTTTTGGGGTTTAAAAACCCCTTGCACGGGCTGCGCCCTCAGCCCCCCCAATAGATAATAGATAACCCTAAAGCCCCCAGGACCCCCATGGAGATGGCAATAGTTAGGAGGAGGTGTAGGGGGCGGAGGACCCCCAGAGACCCCCAATATAGAATACAGAGCCCTCCAGAACCCCCATATAGAACACACCCAGAACTCCCCCAGGACCCCAGAACACACCCAGAGCCCCCCAGGATCCCCAGAACCCCCAGGACCCCAGAACACACCCAGAACCCCAGAGCCCCTCCAGAACCCCCAGAACCCCAGAACACACCCAGAACCCCCCCAGGACCCCCAGAGCCCCCCAGAGCCCCCAGGATCCCCAGAACCCCCCAGGACCCCCAGAACACACCCAGGACCCCCAGGACCCACAGAGCCCTCCAGAACCCCCAGAACCCCCAGAACACACCCAGAACTCCCCCAGGACCCCCAGAGCCCGCCCAGGACCCCCCAGGACCCCCAGAACCCCCAGGACCCCCCCAGAGCCCCCCCAGGACCACCAGGGTGGGACCGCTCCGGATGCCCAGACAGAACCGAGCATCTCCGGGTGAACATTGGGCGGTTTTGGGGGTGCCGGGGGGTCCTGTCTGAAGCCCCCTCCCCTGTGCGCAGGGAGCCACAGCCCCCCAGAACTCCGGGACCCCCAGAGTCCCCCCCAGAACCTCCCACAGCCCCTCCAGAGCCCCCCCCGAACCCCAGGACACCCAGAGCCCCCCCAGGACCCCCATGGTGGGACACCCAGGTGTTGCCCGGACTCCCTGGGGGTCCCCCAGAACCCCCCCCTGGACCCCAGCCCCAGAACTCCAGGACCCCAGGTCCCCCAGAACCTCCACAGCCCTCCAGAGCCCCACCCAGGACCCCAGGACACCCAGAGCCCCCCCAGGACCCCAGGACACCCAGAGCCCCCCCAGGACCCCAGGATCCGGCCAGAGCCCCCCCCAGGACCCCCAGTGTGGGACGGCCCCCGGCTCTCCTGGGGGTCCTGGGGGCTGAAGCCCTCCCTGTGCGCAGGGAGCCGCAGCCCCCGCCGGCCCCGTCGGGCCCCACGCTCTCCACCACGCGGCCCATCCAGCAGGATCCGGGGCGCCGGGACCCCCCCGCCGTGGCCGAGGACATGGACAACGTCAGGAACGACAAACTGGCCACGAGCTCTGGGGACCCCCACGGGGGGGTCCAGGGCTCCACACCCCTGCCGCCCCCCAGCGCCCCCGCCCCCCCAGAACGCCCTGGGGTGGGGGGGTTCTGGGCCGGGGGTCCCGGCCGAGCAGAGGGGTCCGGGACATCCCCCTGGGGTCCCAGCAACGCCCTGGTGTTCCGTAGGTGGGGGGGTCTGGGGGGCTTTGGGGGGTCTGGGGGCTTTGGGGGGTCTGAGAGGAGTCCGGGGGGTAGGGATCTGGGGGTTTTGGGGGGATCCAGGGTGGGATGGGGGGATCAGGGAATTTGGGGGCTCCTGGGGGGGGTCCTGGAGGGGTCCTGGGATCCTGAAGGGGGATTGGAGGGGTTTAGGGGGGGTCTCAGGAGGGGGGGCTCTGGGGCATTTGGAGGCTCCTGGGGATTTGGGGTCTGCGGGGGTCCCTGATGCTGCCCCCTCAGTGAACAGGAACGCCAACCCCAGCCGCTGCCCCTGGGAGGAGGAGGAGGAGAAGGGGGAGGAGGCCTGGGCAGGACGAGAACGGCCCCAAGCCCATGGTGCCCTACAGCTCCATGTTCATCCTGTCCACCACCAACCCGTGAGCCTGGGGGGGGTCTGGGGGGTCCTGAGGGGGGGGGGCTTTGGGGTCCTGGGGGGGTTCTGGGGTTCCTGAGGGGGGTCTGGGGGGGGGCTTTGGGGGTTCTGGGGGGGTTCCAGAGGAGCCCATGGCTCCCACAGCTCAATTCGTGCTGTCCATTAAACCTCGTGAGCGCCCCCAACCCCATGGGGGCTCTGGGGGGTCTCTGGGGTCCCTGGGGGGTCTCAGCCTGCGCCCCCGCCCCCAGGTTCCGGGGGGCTGTGCCACTACATCGTGAACCCGCGCAAACGCCCCCTCATTCATGCAGATGTGCATCCTCATGGTGATCGCGCTGCAGCAAATCGTTGGCGGCCGAGGACCCCTTCCCAGATGCAGCCCAACAACCCCCTCCCCAAATCTGCAGGTGGTGCAACAACGTGGACCCTCCCCAAATTCATACTGACCCCGCAACAACGTGAGACCCCTCCCCATACTGATCCTGCAACAACGTGAGACCCATGGCAAATTGAGACCCTCCCCCCGCTGACCCCATACAACGTGAGACCCCTCCCCCAGAATTCATACTGACCCCCAAAATGAGCAATGTGGGACCCCCCAAATTTATACTGGCTTTCAACAACGGAGACCCCTCCCCAAATTCATACTGACCCCCACAACAACGTGAGACCCCTCCCCAAATTCATGGAGACCCCCCCAAAAATCCCAAAACCCTCCTCCCTCCCCCCAACAACATGAGACCCCCTCCCCTAATTGATACTTGAGACCCTCAGGGGTGGGGGACCCCTCCCCAAAACTTATGCCTGACCCCCCAACAACAACGTGGGACCCCTCCCAAAAACAGTCATACTGATCAAGACCCTCCCCAAACCCTCACTCCAACAATGTGGGACCCCCCCCCAATTTATACTGGCTTTCAACAACGTGACCCCCCCAAATTTCTGCCGGGAGACCCTGACCAAATTCCTCATTGGGCAGGACTGACCCCCAAATAATGTGAGACAGACCCCCTCCCCCAGGGCCCCTAATTAAAGTCTGACCCCCCACAATCCCTGATGAGAGACACCCTCCGTGTGTGGGAGCATCCTGGGGAAATTGGGTCCTGGGGATGGATCTGGGTTTGATGGGCAGGGGAGAATCCCCTGTAAATTTGGGGAGAATTCTGGATGGGGTGAGCATCCCCTGAGAAAGTCTGAGCATCCCCTGGGTAAAGTTGGAGCATCCTGGGATAAAGTCCTGAGATGGAGCCTGAGGATCATTGGGGGGTCCTGGGGCATCCCCTGGGGGTCAGGATGGAGCTGAGATCCCTGGAAAGTCTGATAATCAGGATGGGGGCTCCCACATCCTGGGGGTCCCTAAGGGGTACCCTGTGTAAAGTTTGGGGAAACCCCTGGGAAAAAGTCCTCCTGGGGGAAAGTCTGAGGGTTCCTGGGGGTAAAGTTGGGGCTTCCCAGCCTGGGGGCTCTGGGGGTCCCCTGTGAGTAAAGGATCTTCCCTGAAAGATCTGGGGGGACTCAGCGCCCCGATCCCCCGCCCCCCAGAGATCAAGGTGGATCAAGGTGCGCGACTGGGTCTGTCCCCCCCCGAGCCCCCTGCACGGCGTCCCCATTGGCCCCCAACAACCCTCAAAGCCCCCCTGAACCCCTGAAGCCCCCAATCCCATCTGAGCCCTCCTGAGCCCCCAAACCCCCCTTGCTGAAGTGAGTCCCCCAAAGCCCCTGAACCCTCTGCCCAAACCCCAAAATCCCCCAAACCCCCAAAGCCCCTGAAAAAATCCGGTGCCCCTGAAATTCCCCCAAACCCCTGAAGACCCCCAAAGCCCCTGAAACGTAATATATAATATAAGGATATATCCCCAAAGCCCCTGAAGACCCCCAAACCCCCTGAAATCCCCCAAAGGCATCCTGTCAAACCCCCCAAACCCCTGAAATCCCTCAAATCCCCCCCAAAGCCCCCTGAAACCGCCCAAACCCCCTCGGTACCCCCAAACTCCCCCCAAATCCAAAGCCCCAGAACTTCATGTGCCCCCTGAACCCCCAAAGCCCCTGAAAAGTTCCAAACCCCTGAAACCCCCCCAGCCCCCTGAAGACCCCCAAAGCCCCTGAAACCCCCTGGCCCCCTGAAGTAAAACCCCCCAAAATCCCCCAGTGTCCCCCCAAAGCCCCTGAAACCCCTCAAACCCCCTGAAATCCCCCAAAGCCCCCGCAGTCCTGGTAAATCCCCCAAACCCCCAAAGTGGGAAGGCCCAGCCTCTTCCTTCCTGGAGCCCTGTGCCTCTGTGTCTCCCCCTTCTGCCCTCCCATAGAAAGCCGGTCTCAGTTTCATGCTGAGCCTCTGAACCTCCTGCCGGAGGCAGCCTTAGGTTACCTTGGTTGCCCTGCCCAAATCTTTTGATGGTCCGCTCCTTCTGTCCTTCCACCCCCGGGGGTAGGATTTGGGACCTCACACCCCCTCCCGCTTTGCCTCCCCCCCAAATTTTCCCCACAACAACAACCCCTCCCCAATTTAAGACCCTCAGGCAAAAATTGGGGGAGGGGGAAGACCCCAAAGGCCAATTTCCAAGGTCACAGGCTCCAGGGTCTCAAAATTTTGGACCCCTCCCCAGGGGGTTGGTGGCAAAGGGAAACATCATCACCAAAAAACCCCCCAAAGGGATTTGGGCCCCTCAAGACCCTCATGGGGCTGGCTTAATGGGGAAGGTGGGATAGGAGAATTGTCCGGGGTGTCCAGGGCGGCAAATAGAGGTGAAAGAATAATAGATAATAGGGAAAATAAAGAAATAAATATATAGATAATATAGGGAATATATTTTAGATAATAGAAAATAGATAATAGATAATAGATATTAGATACATAATAGATGATATAAAATAAATAATATACAATATAATGTAATATATAAAATAAATGATACATCCAATTATAATATATATAATATATGGGGGATTTGGGGGTAACACCATTTGGGGATTTGGGGGACATTTGGGGGGTAATATAATGTAATATAATGTAATATAATGGGATCATATAATATAACCCTCGCGGGGTCAATATAATAATAATAACATATATAATATAATATAATATAATATAATATAATATATAATATTATAATATAATATAATATATATAATATATATAATATATAATAATATAATATATAATTATATATAATATTGGGGATATATTATAATATATATATAATATATAATAACGATGGGGACAACGTAATTAATTGGGGGGGGCTCAGGGAGGTTTGATATAATTATAATTTGGGGGACAATGGGGTATCCCCGGGCTGATTAATCCATCCTCCATCGGGGACATAAACATGTTCATCGTGGACAACCTGCGGGGGGACAATGGGGACAATGGCAAATTCATCCCATCACGGACACCATAGGACAGCTGGGGGACAGGGGACATCGCCAACATGGGGTGGTGACAGCCCAAGGACATTGGGGACAGCATGGGGGTGACACCATGGGGGACAGCATGGGGACATCTCCCTGGGCCCCCCAGACGCCACCAAACATGGGGTGGGTGACAGCGGGGACAATGGGGACAATGGGGGGTGGCACCATGGGGACAGCGTGGGGACATCGCCAACATGGGTGGGTGACAATAGGGATGTGGGGGGGGTGACACTGGGGACCCGGCATGGGGGCCACCCCAGCACGCCCCAGGTAAGTGTGGGGCCCACAAATGGTGGATGGGTGACACCCCGGGGTCAAAGCCCCAAAAATCCCAAACCCCCCCAAACCCCTAATGGGGACAGCCCCCCAAAGCTCACACCCCACCCCAGGGTGACCTGGGCACCCAGGAACACCCTGGGGTAAAACCCCCCAGTGGACAGGGATGGTTTTGGGAGAGGATGGGTGGCAAACCCCAAAGGGGAGCCCCCTGGGGTGACACAGGGATGGTTTGAGGGGCGCTGGGTGGCACAAGGACATCCCAGGGTGGCACTGGCTTGGTTTGGGGGGTGGATGGGTGACACGGGTGACACGGGTGACACAGGGTGACACACCCCCACCCCAGGGTGACACAGGCACACCCTGGGGTGACACAGGGATGGTTTTGGGGGGCGGATGGGTGACACGGGTGACACGGGGACACCCCAAGGTGACACTGGGATGGTTTGGGGTGGTGGATGGGTGACGCAGGTGACACAGGCACACCCCAGGGTGGCACAGGGTGACACGGGGGACACCCTGGGTGACACTCTGGGGGTGACACTGGATGGTTTTGGGGGTGGATGGGTGACGAGGTGACACAGGCACACCCCAGGGTGACACGGGTGACACGGGGACACCCCAAGGTGGCAATAGGGTGACACAGGGACACCCTGGGGTGACATTGGGGGGACCATGGGTGACACGGGTGACACGGGGACACAGGGTGGCCCCCAAGGTGACACTGGGGTGATGGTTTTGGGGACTGGATGGTGACCTGACACGGGTGACACTGGGATGGTTTGGGGGGTGGATGGGTGACACAAACACACCCCAGGGTGACACGGGTGACACGGGGGACACCCCGAGGTGACACTGGGATGGTGGATGGGAGGCACAGGGATGGTTTTGGGGGGCGGATGGGTGACACGGGTGACACGGGGACACCCCAAGGTGACGCCCCGCCCCGGGGGGTGCCCGCAGGGTCCCCCTTCGCCCGTGCCAGCCTCAAAAGTGCCAAGCTGGAGAACGCCTCGTTCCTGCAGCGGCGGGAGCGGCGCGTGCGCTTCCACATCCGGCGCATGGTGAAAACTCAGGCCTTCTACTGGACCGTGCTCAGTCTGGTAGCGCTCAACACCCTGTGTGTTGCTATCGTTCACTACGACCAGCCAGATTGGCTTTCCGACTTCCTCTGTGAGTCACGGGACCCCCGAGACCCCCCCCAAATCACCCGGGACCCCCCGAGACCCCCAAATCCACCCCAAAACACCGCATAGCTCCCAAATCCCCCCCAGTGCCCCCCAACACCCTGTGTGCTGCTATCATTCACTATGAGCAGCCAGGTTGGCTTTCCGACTTCCTCTGTGAGTCATGGGACCCCCAAAATCCCCCTGAGACCCCCCAAATCCTCCCCAAATCCCCTGAGACCCCCTGAGACCCCCAAACCCACCCAGAGCTCCCCAGTGCCCCCCAACACCCTGTGTGCTGCTATCGTTCACTACAAGCAGCCAGGTTGGCTTTCTGACTTCCTCTGTGAGTCACGGGACCCCCGGGCCCCCCAAATCATCCAGGACCCCCAGAGACCCCAAATTCCCCCAAATCACCCTGAGCTCCCCAATCCCCCCAGTGCCCCCCAACACCCTGTGTGCTGCTATCGTTCACTGGGAGCCCCAGGTTGGCTTTCTGACTTCCTCTGTGAGTCACGGACCCCCGGGACCCCAAATCCTCCCCAAAGCTCCCAGAGACCCCCCTCCACCCCCGAGTCCCTGCAAATTCATTTTCTTGGGAACACCCTGTGTGCTGCAATCGTTCACTACGAGCAGCCAGGTTGGCCTTTCCGACTTCCTCTGTGAGTCACGGGACCCCCGGGACCCCCAAATCCTCCCCAAATTCCCAGAGGCCCCTGAATACCCCCAGAGCCCCCTGGGGGGTACTGGGGGGTCTCTGGGAATTGATTTCTCTTCAGAGACCCCCAAATCCCCCCTAGAGACATCAAAACCCCCAGAGACCCCCAGAGACCCCCAGAGACCCCCAGAGACCCCCCAAATCAACCCTGAGACCCCCCAGACCCCCCTGAACCCCTCCAGCTCCTGGGACCCCCCCTCATTTTTGGGACCCCCCCCCTGTTCTGGGGTTGCCCAGCCCAGGAGACCCCCGGGGGTCCCAAAGGGCCCCCCCTGAGCTGTGCCCCCCCCTCCGCCCCCCCCAGACTATGCAGAATTCATTTTCTTGGGACTCTTTATGTCCGAAATGTTTATAAAATGTGGGCTGGGGACGTGATGGGATGGACTGGGATCCTTCAACTGGACTGGGATCTGGGATCCACGCGGGGTTTAGGAGCTGGGATTTGGGGGATTTGGGATCTGTGGGATCCATGGGATCCACGGGATTTGGGGGATCTGGGATTTGGGTTCCACGGGATCCATGGGATGGGATCTGGGATCTGCTATGGGATGGGATCTGGGATCCATGGGATCTGGGATCTGGGATCTGGGATGGGATTTGGGATCTTGGATGGGATCTGGGATCTGGCAGGTGAAGGAACGAGATTTGGGATCTGGGATCTGCTGTGGGATGGGATCTGGGATCCAGGATGGGATCTGGGATCTGGGACGTGATGGGATGGAATGGGATCCATGGGATGGTATCTGGGATCTTGGATGGGATGTGGGATCTGCTATGGGATGGGATTTGGGATCTGGGATGGGACCTAGGATGGGATCTGGGATCTGGAAGGTGATGGAATGAGATTTGGGATCTGGGATCTGCTATGGGATGGGATGGGATTTGGGATCTGGGATCCAGGATGTGATTTGGGATTTGGGATCCGGGATGTGTTCTGGGGTGGGATCCGGGCTCCGGGAGGCGCCGGGGATCCCCCGTCCCACCGTCCCCCCCCCCCAGGTTATCATCGGCAGCATCTTCGAGGTGATCTGGGCCGTTGTGAAGCCGGGAACTTCCTTTGGGATCAGCGTGCTGCGAGCTCTCAGGTTACTGCGCATCTTCAAAGTCACCAAGTGAGCCCCGAGGGCCCCCGTGTCCCCCCTGTGTCCCCCTTGGTGTCCCCCTGTGTCCCCTCTGTGTCCCACCCATGTCCCCGATGTCCCCGATGTCCCCCCATGTCTCCCCTGTGTCCCCCCATGTCCCCAATGTCCCTGGTGTCCCCTTGGTGTCCCCTCTGTGTCCCACCCATGTCCCCAACGTCCCCGATGTCCCCCCATGTCTCCCCTGTGTCCCCCCATGTCCCCCCATCCCCTCGTGCCCCCATGTCCCCAATGTCCCTGTTGCCCCCCTGGTGTCCCCCCCGGTGTCCCCACAGCCCGCCACTGTCCCCGCAGGTTCCCCATGTCCCTTTGTGTCCCCCCGTGTCCCCGGTGTCCCCCCGGTGTCCCCGATGTCCCCCGTGTCCCCCCCGGTGTCCCCACAGCCCGCCGCTGTCCCCGCAGGTTCCCCATGTCCCTGTTGCCCCCCCCGTGTCCCCGGTGTCCCCCCGGTGTCCCCGATGTCCCCCCCGGTGTCCCCACAGCCCGCCGCTGTCCCCGCAGGTTCCCTGTGTCCCTTTGTGTCCCCCCGGTGTCCCCCCGGTGTCCCCGGTGTCCCCCCCGGTGTCCCCACAGCCCGCCGCTGTCCCCGCAGGTACTGGGCTTCCCTGCGGAACCTGGTGGTGTCCCTGCTCAACTCCATGAAATCCATCATCAGCCTCCTCTTCCTCCTCTTCCTCTTCATCGTCGTCTTCGCCCTTTTGGGGATGCAGCTCTTCGGGGGACAGTGAGTGACCCCCAAACCAGGGCAATGTGGGGACCCCCGGGATGCCCCCCCATTGGGGGGGTGTCTCTGTGCCCCCTGTGCCCCCCTGCTCTTTGGGCACCTGCTGCAGGTGGGGCCCACCGCCCCCCCCCTCCCAAATCCTCCCCCAACCCCCCCCAGGTTCAATTTTGACGACGGGACCCCTCCCACCAATTTCGACACTTTCCCAGCAGCAATAATGACGGTGTTCCAGGTACGCCCCGCCCCTTTCCCAGGTGGGTGCCTGGGGGTGTCTCCAGGTGGGGAGGGGTCCCCGCTGCCCCCCAGGGCCGCTCTGTCCCCCCCCCAGATCCTGACGGGAGAAGATTGGAACGCGGTGATGTACGACGGCATCAAATCTCAGGGCGGCGTCAAGGGCGGCATGGTCTTCTCCGTCTACTTCATCGTCCTCACCCTCTTTGGAAATTGTATCCCGGGGGTCCCCGGGGGTCCTGGGGGGGGGCTCGGGGAGGGGAGGGGGGTCCTGGCCCCCGTTTGGCCTTGACTTGAGTCCCAGACACGCTCCTGAACGTCTTCTTGGCCATCGCCGTGGACAACTTGGCCAACGCGCAGGAGCTCACCAAGGTCGGGGCTCGGGGGGCTTTGGGGGGTCCTGGGGGTTTTGGGGGTCCTGGGGGCTCAGAGCCAGGCTGGACGTGGCGCTGGCGCTGTGCAGGATGAGCAGGAGGAGGAGGAGGCCGCCAACCAGAAGCTGGCGCTGCAGAAGGCCAAGGAGGTGGCCGAGGTCAGCCCGCTGTCCGCAGCCAACATGTCCGTGACCATGTGAGTGTCCCCAGGATCGCCCCCGCGTCTGTCCGCGGCTCCAAAATCCCAAAGCCACCCCCCAGAGCCAGGCTGGACCCACCTGGGCTCTGTCCGCGGGTCCATCCTGAGTCCTTCCTCAGCGGCATCCCCAGACCCGCCCCGGCTCCATCCTCAGCTCTGTCCCCAGCTCCATCCTGGCTCCATCTCAGCTCCATCCTGGCTCCATCCTGAGCTCCATCCTGGCTCCATCTCAGCTCCATCCCTGGTCCTTCCCTGGCTCCTTCCTCGGCTCCATCCTGGCTCCATGTGTGGATCGATCTCGGCTCCATCCCAGATCCATCTGCAGCTCCATCCCAGCTCCATGTGCGGATTGATCTCTGCTCCATCCCATCCCCACCCTCTCCTCCACCCCGGATCCTCCCCAGCTCCATCCCAGCCCCATCCCAGCCCCATCCCGGCCCTATCCCGGCTCCATCCCAGCTCCATCCTGGATCTGCCCCAGCTCCATCCCATCCCCACCCTCTCCTCCATCCCAGACCCACCCCAGCGCCATCCCAGCCCCATCCCGGCCCTATCCCGGCTCCATCCCAGCTCCATCCTGGATCTGCCCCAGCTCCATCCCATCCCCACCCTCTCCTCCACCCCGGATCCTCCCCAGCCCCATCCCAACCCCATCCCTGCCCTATCCCGGCTCCATCCCGGCTCCATCCCGGCTCCATCCTGGATCTGCCCCAGCTCCATCCCATCCCCACCCTCTCCACCACCCCACCCCTACCCTCACCCCGACCCCTCCCGCCCCAATCCCACCCCTCGGGACCCCCGCCCCGCAGGAAGGAGCAGCAGAAGAACCAGAAATCCTCCAAGTCGGTGTGGGAGCAGCGCACGAGCGAGCTGCGCAAGCAGAACCTGCTGGCGAGCCGCGAGGCTCTGTACAGCGAGCTGGACCCCGAGGCTGGAAGGTTCCCACGCCCGCCACCTCGCCCGACATGAAGACGCACCTGGACCGGCCGGCTGGTGGGGATCCGCAGGGAGAACATAACAACAACACCAATGGCAAACGCGGCCCGGGGGCCGCCGCTGGCCGAGCCGGGCGCCTGGCGCCCTTTCGGCCGAGGCTGCGGCGGCAGCCCCGCCACCCGAGCACGCCCAGCGGCCCCGGAGCGCCGCCGGCGCCCCCGCAGCCGCTGGCCCCGCAGCAGCAGCCGCGAGCCGGAGCGGGAGCCCAGCCCGGAGCGCGGCTACGGGGACGGCGAGCGGCCCAAGGGGCGGCACCGGAGCCGCGAGGGGCGCGCGGGGTCCCCGCCCGAGCGGGAGCACCGGAGGCACCGCGGGCACCGCCGAGCGCCCGAGGAGGGCGAGGAGGGCGGGAGGGTCCCCCCCGAGCGGCGGCCGCGGCACCGGGACGGGGGCAGAGCGCCCAGGGGAGACGGGGACGGGAGCACCACGGGGACGGCGAGCGGCGGCGGCGGCACCGGCACGGGGCTGCGCCCCCCGGCTACGACGGAGAGGGCAGGAGGGACGACCGGGAGCGGCGGCACCGCAGGAGGAGGTGAGGGGGGCGGGAGGGACCCCCCAGAGACCCCCCAGGACTCACCAGAGCCCCTCCAGAACCCCCCAGAGCCCCCAGAACACCCCACCCCAGAACCCCCCCCAGGACCCCCAGAGCCCCTCCAGGACCCCCAGAGCCCCCCCCGAACCCCCCAGAACACACCCAGAACCCCCCCAGAACACCCAGAACCCCCCCAGGACCCCCAGAGCCCCTCCAGAACCCCCCAGAACCCCCAGAACACACCCAGAACCCCCCCAGGACCCCCAGAGCCCCCCCCAGAACCCCCCCCCCAGAACCCCCCCAGAGCCCCCAGGACCACCCCAGAACCCCCAGAACACCCCCAGAGCCACCCCAGAGCCCCCCAGGACCCCCAGAACCCCCCCAGGACCCCCAGAGCCCCCCCCCAGGACCCCCAGAGTCCCCCCAGAGCCTCCCACAGGACCACAGAGGTGGGACCCCCCCGATGCCCAGACAGAACCGAGCATCTCCATGGGGAACATTGGGGTTTTTGGGGTTCCAGGGGGTCCTGTCTGAAGCCCCCTCCCCTGTGCGCAGGGAGCCACAGCCCCCAGAACTCCAGGGACCCCAGAGCCCCCCAGAACCTCCCACAGCCCCTCCAGAGCCCCCAGGACCCCAGGACCCCAGAGCCCCCCAGGACCCCCCACCCAGAGCCCCCAGGACACCCAGAGCCCCCCCAGGACCCCCCAGGATCAGGCCAGAGCCCCCCCCAGGACCCCCAGTGTGGGACGGCCCGGGTGTTCCCGGCTCTCCCTGGGGGGGGGTCCCGTCTGAAGCCCCCTCCCCTGTGCGCAGGGAGCCGCAGCCCCCGCCGGCCCCGTCGGGCCCCACGCTCTCCACCACGCGGCCCATCCAGCAGGATCCGGGGCGCCGGGACCCCCCCGCCGTGGCCGAGGACATGGACAACGTCAGGAACGACAAACTGGCCACGAGCAGCGCCGACCCCCCCCCCGCGCCGCCCCCCACCTCCTCCGTGGGCAACCACACCCCCTGCGCCCCGCCCCCAGCGCCCCCCGCCCCCGAGAACGGCCCGGGGGGGGGCTCCAAGCCCCCCAACAACCCCGCCAAGGCGGGGGGGGGGTCCCGGCCCGAGCACACGGCCGTGGACATCCCCCCCCCCTTCCCGCCGCCCCCCAGCAACGCCCTGGTGCAAGGTAGGGGTGGGGGGGGGTCTGGGGGGGCTTTGGGGGGGTCCGGATCTGGGGGGGTCAAGGAAGGGGTTCCGTGAGATTTGGGGGGGGCAGGGAGATTTTGGGGGGTCTGGGGGGGTCTGGGGAGGGGTCTGGGATGTGCAGGGAGCCCGGGGGGGTTTAGGGGATCACGATCTTCTGGGGGGGCAGGGGGAAGGAGAATTTGGGGGCTCCTGGGGGGGATTCGGGGGCCCCTGAGGGGGTCCAGTAGGATCTGGGGGGGTCCGGGAAGGGTCTGGGATGTGCAGAGGGCCCGGGGGGGTTTAGGGGATCACGGGGATCTCAGGAGGATTTGGAGGCTCCTGGGGGGGATTTGGGGGCCCCTGCGGGGGTCTCTGATGCCGCTGCCCCCCCCTCAGTGAACAGGAACGCCAACCCCGAGCCGCTGCCCCGCAAGGAGGAGGAGGAGAAGAAGGAGGAGGAAGGCGAGGGGCAGGACGAGAACGGCCCCAAGCCCATGGTGCCCTACAGCTCCATGTTCATCCTGTCCACCACCAACCCGTGAGCCTGGGGGGGCTTTGAGGGGTCCTGAGGGGGTTCTGGGGGGTCCTGGTGGGGTCTGGGGGGGCTTTGGGGGGTTCTGGGGGTTCCAGAGGAGCCCATGGTGCCCTACAGCTCCACGTTCGTGCTGTCCGCCACCAACCCGTGAGCGCCCCCCGGGTTTTGGGGGGCTCTGGGGGGGTCTCTGGGGGTCCCTGGGGGGGTCTCAGCCCGCGCCCCCCCAGGTTCCGGCGGCTGTGCCACTACATCGTGAACCTGCGCTACTTCGAGATGTGCATCCTCATGGTGATCGCCATGAGCAGCATCGCGCTGGCGGCCGAGGACCCCGTGCAGCCCAACGCGCCCCGCAACAACGTGAGACCCCTCCCCAAATTCATACTGACCCCCGCAACAACGTGAGACCCCTCCCCAAATTCATACTGACCCCCGCAACAACGTGAGACCCCTCCCCTAATTCATACTGACCCCCGCAACAACGTGAGACCCCTCCCCAAATTCATACTGACCCCCGCAACAATGTGGGACCCCTCCCCAAATTTATACTGGCTTTCAACAACGTGAGACCCCTCCCCAAATTCATACTGACCGAGACCCCTCCCCAAATTCATACTGACCCCCCGCAACAACATGAGACCCTCCCAAATTCATACTGACCCCCGCAACAACATGAGACCCCTCCCCTAATTGATACTGACCCCTGCAACAATGTGGGACCCCTCCCCAAATTTATACTGACCCCCGCAACAACGTGAGACCCCTCCCCTAATTCATACTGACCAAGACCCCTCCCCTAATTGATACTGAGACAATGTGGGACCCTCCCCAAATTTATACTGGCTTTCAAAACCCCTCCCCAAATTGATACTGACCGAGACCCCTCCCCAAATTAATACTGACCCCCTCAACAATGTGAGACAGACCCCCTCCCCAAATTCTGTGTGACCCCCCACAACAACATGAGAGACACCCCTCCCCTAATTCTGAAAACCCTCCCCAAATTCTGCGTGAGACCCCTCCCCAAATTCCTCCCCCCACAATAACTTGAGACCCCCCTAATTTCTGTGTGAGACCCTCCCCAAATTCTGCATGAGACCCCCCCCCAAATTCTGCGTGAGACCCCTCCCCAGTTTCTGCGTGAGACCTCACTCTCCAATTTCTGACCTCCCTCCACTTTCTGCTCCCTGCAACAACGTGAGACCCCCCCCCAATTTCTGCTCCCCCCAATTTCTGTGCGAGGCCCCCCCACTGGGCGGGGGACCTCAAAATAATTCCTGAATAAGGTGGGGGGGGTCCCGGGGTTCTGGGGGGGCTCTGGGGGGGTCTCGGGGCTCTGGGGGGGCTCTGGGGGGGTCTCGGAGCTCTGGGGGGGCTCTGGGGGGGTCTCGGGGTGTTGGGGTGTCCCACCTTGCCCCCCAGGTGCTGCGTTACTTCGATTACGTCTTCACGGGGGTCTTCACCTTCGAGATGGTGATCAAGGTGAGCGTGGGGAGGGGTCTGCAGGGTGGGGGCTCCTAGGACCCCCCGTGACCCCCCCCATTGCCCCCCCCCCAGATGGTGGACCTGGGGCTGGTGCTGCACCAAGGCTCCTACTTCCGGGACCTGTGGAACATTCTGGATTTCATCGTGGTCAGCGGCGCCCTGGTGGCCTTTGCCTTCACGTGAGTGACCGGGGGGGGGCACGGGGACACGGAGGGGGGGGGCGCCTCCCCCAGGGCCCCCCCAGGGCCCCCCAGCGCTCTCCGTTGTCGCTTTGACGTTCGTCACCGCGTCCGTGTGTCCGTCCTGTCCCCGTCCCTGTGTGGGTGTGAGAATCCCGCGAGTAAAGGGGGAGAATTCCCTGAGTAAAGGGTGAGCATCCCCTGAGTAAAGTCTGAGCATCCCCTGTGTAAAGTTTGAGCATCCTGTCAGTAAAGTCTAAGCATCCCCTGAGTAAAGTCTGAGCATCCCCTGAGTAAAGTCTGAGCATCCGCTGTGTAAAGTTTGAGCATCCCCTGTGTAAAGTCTGAGCATCCCCTGAGTAAAGTCTGAGCATCCTGTCAGTAGAGTTTGAGCATCCTGTGAGTAAAGTCTCAGCATCCCCTGTGTAAAGTTTGAGCATCACCTGTGTAAAGTTTGAGCATCACCTGTGTAAAGTCTGAGCATCCTGTGAGTAAAGTCTGAGCATCCCCTGTGTAAAGTTTGAGCATCACCTGTGTAAAGTTTGAGCATCACCTGTGTAAAGTCTGAACATCACCTGTGTAAAGTTTGAGCATCCTGTGAGTAAAGTCTGAGCATCCCTTGTGTAAAGTTTGAGCATCACCTGTGTAAAGTTTGAGTATCACCTGTGTAAAGTCTGAGCATCCTGTGAGTAAAGTCTGAGCGTGTCCTGAGTAGCTCTGTCTGACCGTGCCTTGTCTCTCCGCTTCCTCCGCCTCCTCCGCCGCAGGAGCAGCTCACGGTAAATCCTTCAGCCTTCGTCCGTCTGTCCGTCCTTCTGTCCTTCCGTCCTTCCGTCCTCCTGTCCTCGTCCTCTTCCTCGTGCCTCGCTCCCCCTCCCCAAATTCCCACCCCCGAGCCCCCTCCCCAATAAAAACCTCCTCAGGCAAAGATGGGGGGGGAGGGGGTGGTCCTGCTGGGGTTTTGGGGAGGGGGCCACACCAGGGGGGGGTCACACCAGGGGTCTCACACCCCCCTCTTGCCCCCTCCCCAGGGGCAGCAGCAAAGGGAAGGACATCAACACCATCAAGTCCCTGCGCGTGCTGCGCGTGCTGCGGCCCCTCAAGACCATCAAGAGGCTGCCCAAGCTCAAGG
Source organism: Emberiza elegans (assembly GCA_024865655.1). Taxonomy (NCBI): domain Eukaryota; kingdom Metazoa; phylum Chordata; class Aves; order Passeriformes; family Fringillidae; genus Emberiza; species Emberiza elegans. Next base: position 116,932 of record JALJVW010003366.1, on the reverse strand, counting down.
TGGGCCTGGGGGGGGGGAGAATTTGGGGAGGGGGTGTCCTGGTGGGGGTTTTAAAAAATTCCCTGTGGGGATTTAAAAAATTCCTTGTGGGGATTAGAAAATAGATAATAGATAATAGATAATAGATAATAGATAATAGATAATAGATAATAGATAATAGATAATAGATAATAGATAATAGATAATAGATAATAGATAATAGATAATAGATAATAGATAAAATAAAATATACATTATTTGTAATATATATAATATATGATATATCCACTATAAATACAATATAATGTAACGTAGTGTAATGTAACATAATATAATAATGTAATGTGATATAATAATATCATGTAATGTAACATAACATACAATATTATAATATTGTATATAATATACAATATTATATTATAATATAATATATATATTATAATTATATATAACATATATAATATCTATAATAATAATACGTATAATATATAATTATATATAATAATATAATATATAAAATATATATAATATATAATAATATAATAATATGTTATATTATAATATTGTATATGATTATGATATGATATATAATATAATATAACGTAACGTAACGTAACGTAATTAATACAATATCATTAATCCACCCTCTGCAGGCCGTGTTCGACTGCGTGGTGAACTCCCTCAAGAACGTGCTCAACATCCTCATCGTCTACATGCTCTTCATGTTCATCTTCGCCGTGGTGGCCGTGCAGCTCTTCAAGGGCAAATTCTTCTACTGCACGGACGAGTCCAAGGAGTTTGAGAAGGACTGCAGGTACAGCCCGGCCGGGCGGGACCCCCGGCCCCGGCCCAGCCCGCGCCCACCTCCCCTCGCTCTGCCCGGCCAGGGGGGAGTACCTGGTCTACGAGAAGGACAACGAGGTGAAGGCGCAGAAGCGCGAGTGGAAGAAGTACGAGTTCCACTACGACAACGTGCTCTGGGCGCTGCTGACGCTGTTCACCGTCTCCACCGGGGAGGGGTGGCCGCAGTGAGCACGGGGGGGTTTTGGGGGTGTCTGAGAGGGGTTTTGGGGGGTCAGGGGGGCAGCGGGACCCCCCAGCTGCAAATCCAGCCCAGCACAGCACTCGGTGTAAGCACAGTGCCACCTCGGTGTCACCTGGGTAGCCAGTGCCACCCCAGCATGTTCCCCGGTATAATCCCAGTGCCACCCCAGCACGTCCCCCAGTTAAGTCCTGGTGCCAGCCCAGTGCCACCTGGTGCAATCCCAGTGTCACACTGGTGTCACCTGGTATGATCCCAGTGCCAGCCCAGTGCCACCTGGTGCAATCCCAAAGTCACATTGGTGTCACCTGGTATGATCCCAGTGCCAGCCCAGTACCACCTGGGTACCCAGTGCCACCCCAGCACATCCTCTGGTGTAACCCCAGTGCCACCCCAGTGTGCCCTGCTGTCACCCCAGTGTCCCCCGGGCACCCAGGGCTCCGAGGGGGCCAGCGGGACCCCCCCAGCCCCAACCCTGTGCCCCCCCCCAGGGTGCTGAAGCACTCGGTGGACGCCACGTACGAGAACCAGGGCCCCAGCCCCGGGTACCGCATGGAGATGTCCATCTTCTACGTGGTCTACTTCGTGGTGTTCCCCTTCTTCTTCGTCAACATCTTCGTGGCCCTCATCATCATCACCTTCCAGGAGCAGGGGGACAAGATGATGGAGGAGTACAGCCTGGAGAAGAACGAGGTGCAGGGATGGGGGGACACGGGGAGGGGGTGACAGCTCAGTGTCACTGCCAGGGTGGGTGACAGCTCTGTGTCACCATCAGGATGGGTGACACCCCCCCATGTGTAACACCCCCATGTCCCTGCTGGGGTGGGTGACACCCCCGTGCCCACACTGGGGTCAGTGACACCCCCACATGTGTGACACCCCCGTGTCCCCACTGGGGTCAGTGACACCCCCACATGTGTGACCCCCCCGTGTCCCCGCTGGGGTCAGTGACACCCCCATGTGTGACACCTCCATGTCCCCTGCTGGGGTCAGTGACACCCCCACATGTGTGACCCCCACGTGCCCCCGATGGGGTCAGTGACACCCCCCCATGTGTGACACCCCCCCCATGTCCCTGCTGGGGTCAGTGACACCCCCACATGTGTGACCCCCCCGTGTCCCCGCTGGGGTCAGTGACACCCCCATGTGTGACACCCCCCCCCTGCTGGGGTGTCCCCCACAATGGGGTGACACCCCCATGTGTGACACCCCCCCCATGTCCCTGCTGGGGTCAGTGACACCCCCCCATGTGTGACCCCCCCATGTCCCCAATGGGGTTTATGACACCCCCCCATGTGTGACCCCCCCGTGCCCCCCCCCCGCAGAGAGCCTGCATCGACTTTGCCATCAGCGCCAAGCCCCTGACGCGCCACATGCCCCAGAACCGCCAGAGCTTCCAGTACCGCATGTGGCAGTTCGTGGTGTCCCCTCCCTTCGAGTACACCATCATGGCCATGATCGCCCTCAACACCATCGTGCTCATGATGAAGGTGGGCAGGGATGGGGCTGGGGGGGCTGGGGGGACCCCCAGGGGTTGTTGTCACCCCCCCAGGTCCTCCTGGCCCTGGGGTTTGTCCTGCTCTGTCCCCTCTGTGTCCTGGACCCCTTCTGGAGCTCAGCTTTGTCCTGCACCTCAGGAGTTGTCCCTGTCCCTCCCAGAGGTTGTCCCTGTTCCCCTGGGACCCAGGAAAGTCCCCTGTGGCCCTGTCCCCACTGCCACCCCGCCGTGTCCCCCTGTCCCCACAGTTCTACGACGCCTCCGACACCTACGAGAACGTGCTCAAGATGTTCAACAACGTCTTCACCTCCCTCTTCTCCCTCGAGTGTCTCCTCAAGATCATGGCCTTCGGGGTCCTGGTAGGGCTGGGGGGACCCCCGCACCACCCTGGGGACACTGGGGACACAGGGGGTGACATCAGGGAACCCCAGGGATGTCTGGGACCCCAAAGCTTCAGGGGATACCAAAACCTCAGGGACCCCAAAAAATCTCAGGGGACTCCCAAAACCTCAGGGGACCCCAGGAATGTTGGGGACCCCAAAACCTCAGGAGACCCCAGGGATGTCCGGGACCCCAAAGCTTCAGGGGATACCAAAACCTCAGGGACCCCAAAAAATCTCAGGAGACCCCAAAGACCTCAGGGACCCCAAGGGCCTCATGGGACAAGTGCCCCAGATCTGTCACTGTTCATTCTGGGTACAGGGACCCACCGTGGGGTCACCCCAGGTTTATGGGGCCATTCCAGGGGTACCCCAAGATCTGGGACCCCACATCCTCCCCGCTTTCCCCAGAATTATTTCCGCGACGCCTGGAACATCTTCGACTTCGTGACGGTGCTGGGCAGCATCACCGACATCCTGGTGACGGAATTCGGGGTACGTGGGGACCTCCACACCCCTGCCCTGCCCTGGCCCCATTTCTGGGGTCCCCTTTATCCCCTTCACCCCCTTTTTTTTTCGGTGTTTCCCCCCAGAACAACTTCATCAACCTGAGCTTCCTGCGGCTGTTCCGCGCCGCGCGCCTCATCAAGCTCCTGCGCCAGGGCTACACCATCCGCATCCTGCTCTGGACCTTCGTGCAGTCCTTCAAGGTGACCCCCAAAACACCCCAAAAATGTCCCCCTGGCCCCCAAAATGCCACCCCCAGACCCCCACCCTGTGAACGGCCCTGCTGTGCCCCCAGGCCCTGCCCTACGTGTGCCTGCTCATCGCCATGCTCTTCTTCATCTACGCCATCATCGGGATGCAGGTGAGATCCTCCTGGGGCAGGTGAGACCCTCTGGGTGCAGGTGAGACCCTCCTGGTGTAGGTGACACCCCCAGGGGCAGGTGAGACCCCTCTGGGTGCAGGTGAGACCCCTCAGGTGTAGGTGACACCCCTGGGTGTAGGTGACAACCCCAGGTTTTAGGTGAGACCCTCCTGGAGCAGGTGACACCCCCAGGGGCAGGTGAGGCCCTCCTGGTGCAGCTGAGACCCCCCCAAGTGCAGGTGAGACCCCCCCCCTGAGGTGCCCTGGACCCCCGCAGGTGTTCGGGAACATCGGCATCGAGGAGGAGGATGATGAGTCGGCCATCACCCAGCACAACAACTTCCGCACCTTCTTCCAGGCGCTGATGCTGCTCTTCAGGTGAGCCCCGCTGGCACCTGGGGACACCCTGGGCAGCCGCTGCCACCCCAGTGTCACCTGGTGTAATCCCAGTGTCACCTGGTGTCATCCCAGTGCCACCCCAGTGTCACCCAGGACCTGCAATCCCAGTACGTCCCCCATTTAAGTCCCAGCGCCACCCCAGTGCCACCCTGGTGGCACCTGGTGGCACCCCAGTGCCACCCCAGCATGTTCCCTGCTATAATCCCAGTGTCACCTGGGTACCCAGTGCCACCCCAATGTCACCTGCTGTAATCCCAGTGCCACCCCAGTGTCACCTGGTGCAATCCCAGTGTCACCTGGGTACCCAGTGCCACCCCAGCATGTCCCCTGCTATAATCCCAGTGTCACCTGGGTACCCAGTGCCACCCCAGTGTCACCTGGTGCAATCCCAGTGTCACCTGGGTACCCAGTGCCACCCCAGCATGTCCCCTGCTATAATCCCAGTGTCACCCCAGTGCCACCTGGTGTAATCCCAGTGCCCCACTGGTGCCTCCCTCTCTATGCCACCCCACCGCCGTGTCCCCCCACCCCCGTACCCATGTCACCCGGTGTCCCTTGTCCCCAGGAGTGCCACCGGGGAGGCGTGGCACGAGATCATGCTGTCCTGCCTCAGCGGGAAGCCGTGTGACGAGAACTCGGGCATCAAGGAGGACGAGTGCGGCAACGAGTTCGCCTACTTCTACTTCGTGTCCTTCATCTTCCTCTGCTCCTTCCTGGTCAGCCTCCGGGGGGTCTCCAAAACGTCCCCAGAGGGTCCCCAAATTGTCCTCAAAGTGTCCCCAAAGTGCCACCGAAGTGTTCTCAAAATGTCCCCAAAATGTCCACAAATTGTCCACAAAGTGCCCCCAAAACGCACCCAAAACGTGCCCAAACCATCCCCAAAATGGCCCCCAAAGTGTCCCCGAAGTGCCACCAAACTGTCCCCAAACTGCACCTCCAAGCAGCCCCAAAGCAGTGCCCAAAGTCCCCCCAAAACATCCCTAAACTGTCCCCAAAGTGCCCCCAGTGTCCCCAAAAGTGTCCCCAGTGTCCCCAAAGTGTCCTCAAACTGGGTCTCCAAGCAGCGCCCAAGCAGTGCCAGAAGTGCCCCCGAAATGTCCCCAAAGTGTCCTCAAACTGTCCCCAAACCCCCCCAAAGATGCTGAACCTGTTCGTGGCCGTGATCATGGACAACTTCGAGTACCTGACCCGCGACTCCTCCATCCTGGGCCCGCACCACCTGGACGAGTACGTGCGGGTCTGGGCCGAGTACGACCCCGCAGCCTGGTAAGGACCCCCGGGGGGGCATGGGGGCACCGGGACACCCTGAGACCCCCCCAGGGGGACAGGGGCACCCCCAGAGGGGCAGTGACACCCCCAGACCCTGTGGGTCTGTGCAGGCCTGGGCCGAGTACGGGCCTGGGCCGAGTAGGACCCCGCCGCATGGTAAGGACCCCCGGGGGGGGCACGGGGAGGGGACAGGGACACCCCCCGGGGGACACAGGGACACCCCCGGACCTCCTCGGGGGGAAAGGGACACCCCCAGAGGGGCAGTGACACCCCCAGACCCTGTGGGTCTGTGCGGGCCTGGGCCGAGTACGGGCCTGGGCCGAGTACAGGCCTGGGCCGAGTAGGACCCCACCGCATGGGAAGGACCCCCGGGGGGGGGCACAAGGACACCCCCAGAGGGGACAGGGACACCCCTGGGTGGCACAAGAGGGACAGGGACACCCCAAGACTCCCCCCGAGGGGACAGGGACACCCCCAGAGGGGCAGGGAGACCCCCAAACCCCCCGCACCCACCTGAGGGGGTGTCCCCAGGGTGGAGTCTGAGGTGCCCAAATCACCTCGGGTTGGGGGGTCCCATCCCCTACTAACGCACCTTTCCTGCCCCCCCCCGGCCTGGAGGGGTCTTGGGGGGGTCCCGGTTTTTGGGGGGGGGTTTAATCCCCCCACTAACGTGTGTCTCTTGCAGTGGGCGCATCCACTACCGGGACAGGCACAGTTTGGGGGTCCCAGGGTGTCCTGAGGGGGGTTTAACCTGGGGTGTCTCTTGCAGTGGGCGATCCACTTTTTGGGGGTCCCGGTTTTGGGGGGTCCCGGTTTTTGGGGGGGTCCAGCCCCCCCACTAACGTGTGTCTCTTGCAGTGGGCTCATCCACTACCGGGACAGGCACAGTTTGGGGGGGTCCCAGTGTTTGAGGGGGGTTCCTGGAGATGTCCCGGTTTTTGGGGGGGGTCCAGCCCCCCCGCTAACCTCTGTCTCTTGCAGTGGGCGCATCCACTACCGGGACAGGCACAGTTTGGGGGGGTCCCAGTGTTTGAGGGGCTTCCTGGGGGTGTGTCCCGGTTTTGGGGGGGTCCAGCCCCCCCGCTAACCTGTGTCTCTTGCAGTGGGCGCATCCACTACCGGGACAGGCACAGTTTGGGGGGTCCCAGTTTTGGGGGGTCCTGGGGGTGTCCCGGTTTTGGGGGGGTCTCACCCCCCCGCTAACCTCTGTCTCTTGCAGTGGGCGCATCCACTACCGGGACAGGTGCAGTTTGGGGGGGGTCCCGGTTGTGGGGGGGGGTGTCCCGGTTTCGGGGGGGCTGTCCCAGCTTTGGGGGGTGTCCCGGTTTTTGGGGGGGGGTCTCGCCCCCCCGCTAACCTCTGTCTCTTGCAGCGGGCGCATCCACTACCGGGACATGTACAGTTTGTTGCGTGTGATCTCCCCCCCTGGGGCTGGGCAAGAAATGCCCCCATAGGGTGGCCTGCAAGGTTCGCCCCCCCCCCCTCAAAAAAACCCCCCCAAAAAAAACCCCAACCTCCCCCCCCGGGACTGGAATGCGCTTCCCGGCGCCGGATATACATCATATATATCAATGAATGTATATATCATGTATATGGTCACACAGCCCCCCCCCGGCATGGAGACCCCCCCCGGCTTCCCGCGCCCCCCCCGGCATGGGGCACCCCCCAAAACCCCCCCAGACCAGCGCGGGTGGGGCCAGAAGGGGAAATTCTGCTTTGCCTTGGTTTGGGTTTTGTGGTTTTTTTGGTCATTGGTTGCTTGATTTTGGACTGTTCTGTTGGTTTTGGTTATTAATTATAAATGTTTATTTATGATTTATATTGATGTTAATTATGTTATTAATTCTAATTATTTTATTAATTATTATTTATTACTTTATTATTTAATACTCTTATTATTTATTATTTCATTTTAAATTATTTTGTTCTGTATTGTTTTATTTTTTAATTACTTTATTTTAAAATTATTATTTAGTTATTATTTACAATTCATTATTAATAAATTATTTATTATTATGTTTGTTTTTTCAATTTTTTAAAAAATTATCCCCATTTTTTATTTACAATTTATTTTTTATTGCTTATTTTAAAATTTACATTTTAATTTCTTTTTCTTTTTTTAATTTAATTTTTTTTAAATTTTTTTATTATTTCAAATTTAATTTTTTTAATTTACAGTTTAATTTAATTTTCTTTAAATTTCCAATTTCATTTTTTTTACATTTCCAACTTAATTTCTTTTTTAATATTTTTGTTAAATTTCCAATTTATTTTTTTAAATTTCCAGTTTAATTATTTTAATTTAATTTTTTGGGGTTTTTTTTGGTGGTTTTTTTTTTTGTTTTGTTTTTCTTTTTTTAAATTTCCAACCTAATTTTTCTTTTTTTTCAATTTATTTTTTTTATTTTAAAATTTTTAAATTTAGGGGTTTTTTTAAATTTAATTTATTTTTAGTTTAATTTTTTGGTTGTTTTTTGTTTTGTTTTGTTTTTTATTTGTTTTTTTTTTTAATTTGCAACCCAATTTTAAATTTTTTTTCAATTTAATTTTTTTTTATTTTAAAATTTTTAAATTTAGGTTTTTTTAAAATTTAATTTATTTTTAGTTTAATTTTTTTTGTTTTTTTTTTGTTTTGTTTTTTTTTTTTTTTTTTTTTTTTTTTAATTTGCAACCCAATTTTAATTTTTTTTCAATTTAATTTTTTTTTATTTTAAAATTTTTAAATTCAGTTTTTTTTAAAATTTCATTTATTTTTAAAAATTTAATTTTTAAAAATTATTTTAAACCCCCACCCTCAATTTTTTTTTTTTTTTTTTTTTTTGCCTCTTAAGAATTTCTTCTCCTCCTCCTCCTCCTCCTCCTCCCTCCTCCTCTGTGTCCCCTGCTGTCCCCGGCCCGCTGTAACCCCCGGTGTGTCCCCCCCCCGGTGTGTCCCCCTCTCGCCCCAGGGCCGCCGCTGGGGCTGGGCACCACCCCCCCGCCGACATGTACGAAATAACCCCCCGGGGTGCCCCCCGCCGCCATGGGGCTGGGCACCAGCTGCCCCCGCGGGCCTTTGGTTTTGTTTTTGGTTTTTTTTTTTTTTTTTTTTTTTTTTGGGCCCCATTTTCAGGATTTGGGCGTTTTTGGGGTTTTGGTTTTGTTTTTGGTTTTTTTTTTGTGTTTTTTTTTTTTTCCCTCCCTGCGGGACCCCGGCCCCATTTTGGGGTCCTGAAAGATGGAGCTGGGTAAGATGGGCCCCTCCCCAAACCACCCCTAAAGGGGCTTTGGGGTCACCCCAAAGGGCTCAGCTGGACCCCCCCCACTCCATCCTCAAAGGACCCCCCGAGATTTCATTTTGGGGGGTCCTGAAAGGGACCAATGAGAGCCCCCAGCCCCAATTTGGGGTCTCCTGAAAGGGGGTTCAATGGGAGCCCCAGCCCCAGGACCAATGAGAGGGTCAGTGACCCCCACACCACACACAAAGACAGGTACAGTTTGGGTCTCCAGGAAGGGGGTGTCAATGAGTCCCCCAGCCCCAATTTGGGGGTCTTTGGGAAGGGACCAATGAGCCCCATTGTCCAATTTGGGTCTCCTGCAAGCCAGGCGAGGGGCCCCCAGGGACATGTACAGTTTGGGTGTCCTCAAAGATCTCCGCTGGCCCTCCCAGAACCCCCCATTTGGGGTCTCTTGCAAGGTTCTCCCCCCCAAAAAACCCCCAAAAAACCCCCCTCTCCCCGGGGGACTGGAATGCGCTTCCCCAATTTGGGGTCCCCTGCTGGATATACATCATATATATCAATTGGGGTATATATCCCCCATATGGTCCCCATTTTGTCCCCCCTGCATGGAGACCCCCGGCCTCAGTCCCCCCCCCCCCCCCCCATGGCTGCCCCCAAAACCCCCCAGACCAGCGCAGGTGGGGCCAGAAGGGGGAATTCTGCTTTGCCTTGGTTTGGGTTTTGTGGTTTTTTTTGGTCATTGGTTGCCCCCATTTTGGACTGTTCTGTTGGTTTTGGTTATTAATTATAAATGTTTATTTATGATTTATATTGATATTAATTATGTTATTAATTCTAATTATTTTATTAATTATTATTTATTACTTTATTATTTAATACTCTTATTATTTATTATTTCATTTTAAATTATTTTGTTCTGTATTGTTTTATTTTTTTAATTACTTTATTTTAAAATTATTATTTAGTTATTATTTACAATTCATTATTAATAAATTATTTATTATTATGTTTGTTTTTTTCAATTTTTAAAAATTATCCCCATTTTTTATTTACAATTTATTTTTTATTGCTTATTTTAAAATTTACATTTTAATTTCTTTTTCTTTTTAATTTAATTTTTTTAAATTTTTTTATTATTTCAAATTTAATTTTTTAATTTACAGTTTAATTTAATTTTCTTTAAATTTCCAATTTCATTTTTTTTTTACATTTCCAACTTAATTTCTTTTTAATATTTTTGTTAAATTTCCAATTTATTTTTTTAAATTTCAGTTTAATTATTTTAATTTAATTTTTGGGGGTTTTTTTTGGTTTTTTTTTGTTTTGTTTTCTTTTTTAAATTTCCAACCTAATTTTTCTTTTTTTTTTTCAATTTATTTTTTTTTTTTTTTCCCCATTTAAATTTAGGGTTTTTTAAATTTAATTTATTTTTAGTTTAATTTTTGGTTGTTTTTTTTTTTTTGTTTGTTTTTATTTTTTTTTTTAATTTGCAACCCAATTTTAAATTTTTTTCAATTTAATTTTTTTTTTTTTTTTAAAATTTTTAAATTTAGGTTTTTAAAATTTAATTTATTTTTAGTTTAATTTTTGGTTGTTTTTTGTTTGTTTTGTTTTTATTTGTTTTTAATTTGCAACCCAATTTTAATTTTTTTTCAATTTAATTTTTTTTTATTTTAAAATTTTTAAATTCAGTTTTTTTAAAATTTCATTTATTTTTAAAAATTTAATTTTTAAAAATTATTTTAAACCCCCACCCTCAATTTTTTTTTTTTTTTTTTTTTTTTTTTGCCTCTTAAGAATTTCTTCTCCTCCTCCTCCTCCTCCTCCTCGTCCTCCGCTGTCCCCCCGCTGTCCCCGGCCCGCTGTAACCCCCCCCCGGTGTGTCCCCCCCCCTCTCTCGCCCCCAGGGGCCGCCTGACCCTCGCCGACATGTACGAAATGCTGCGGCACATGTCGCCGCCGCTGGGGCTGGGCACCAGCTGCCCCATGTGGCCTATACAGGGGACATGGGAATAACCCCCCATGGGGTGCCCCCCCACCCCGCCCCGGCCCCATTTTCGGGGAATTTGGGCGTTTTTTGGGGTTTTTGGTTTTGTTTTTTTGGTTTTTTTTTTTTTTTTTTTTTTTTTTTTCCTCCCTCCTGCGGCCGCCGGCCCTGCAGGCCATGCGGATGAGCCCTCCCCCGGATGGGGACATGGGTAGATGCTGCCCCCCCCCAAACCACCCTCAAGGGGCCCTTTGGGGGGTCCTGTCACCCAATGTCCCTGTCGCTGCCCCCAAAGGGCCCAATTTGGGGTCCCCTGTCCTGGTGTCCTCATGTCCCCCCATATCCCCAAATCCCCAGTGGCCCCCCACTCCCCAATTTCCCCCATATCCCCCTCCCCCCAGGACCCCCGAGTCCCCCATTTCCATTTTGGGGGTCTCTGGGAAGGGACCAATGAGAGCCCCCAGCCCCAATTTGGGGTCTCCTGAAAGGGACCAATGAGAGCCCCCAGCCCCAAACAGGGGTCCCTCCAAAGGGCTCAGCGCCCCCCCCTCCCAGAACCCCGATTTGGGGTCTCTTATGGGGCTCTGCACCCCCCAGCCCCAATTTCAGCCCCCCCCCCCAATTTCCTTTTGGGGTCTCCTTGAAGGGACCAACGAGAGCCCCCAGCCCCAATTTGGGGTCTCCCGTGGGGCTCAGGAGTCCCCCCAGAGCCCCAGTTTGGGGTCCCCCCCCCCCATGTCCCCAGTCCCCCCTTTTGGGACCCCCCCCCCCCCCCAGTGCCCCCCTCCCTCAGTGTCCCCCCGTGCCCCCCGGCTGCTGCAGTGCCACCCTCCCCCCAAACCGCGGGGGCTCCCCAGCAGCTGCCCCGTGGGGTGGGGGGCGGTCCCCCATCTTGAGGGGGTCGGGGGTCGGGCATGGAGGGGGAGGGGTCCATCCTCAGTTTCCCCCCGCATCGCTGGATCTGCACCCCCCCCTCCCCCCCAGGGGGGCTGCATGGGGGTGTTGAGGGGAGGGGCCGCTGTTTTTTGGGGGGGGCTGAGGGGGAGGGGGCGCGCGGGGCTGAGGCCTGGCAAAACCATCCCCACCCCCCCCCCCGCACGTGTGTGACCCCACCCCACCCCCAAAAATGCCGGATTGCACCAAAACCCCCAAAAAATCCCATGTGTCCCCGGGACTGGGAATGAGCCCCCCCCCCCTCCTCTCTGCTGCATGAGCCATGCCCCCCCAATCCCCCAACCCCCAAAAAAACATTTTGGGGGTCCCGCTTGGCCGTGCCCCCCCCCAAAATAATGGGGAGAAGGCGGGAGGCCCAGGTCGTGCCTCAGTTTCCCCCTGCCTGCTGGGCCTCAGCAGCCCCGCTCACCAGCCCTCCCCCCCCTCAGGATGGGGGGTTGGGGGTGCCCCATCTGACACCCCCCCAAATTTGGGGTCCCCCCCTGGCCGTGCTGCTCCGCATGGACCTGCCCGTGGCCGACGACAACACGGTGCACTTCAACTCCACCCTGATGGCCCTGATCCGAACCGCCCTGGACATCAAGATCGCCAAAGGCACGGACAGGGCACGGCGGGGACAGCGGGGGACAGCCTCAGCCATTGGGGACAGGGGGGGACAGGGGGAGATGTGGGGTATGGGGGGCATGGGCGGCATGGGGACATAGGGACACCAGGGGACATGGGGACATGACATGGGGACATGAGGGACATGGGGACACCAGGGGGTATGGGGACACCAGGGACACCAGGAGACATGGGGACATGGGGACACCAGAGGACATGGGGACATGAGGGGACATAGGAACATGGGGGACATGAGGGGGACAAAGGCACACCAGGGGCTGTGGGGACATGAACACCAGGGGACATGGGGACATGGGGGGACCCCAAGGAACACCAGGGGATATGGGGGACATGGGGGACATGGGGACACCAGAGGACACACCCCAGGGACACCAGGAGACCCCCCGGGACCCCCACAAGAGACATGGACACCCTCCTCATGAGGACATGGGGACACTGGGGATGGTGGACCAAGGGCAGAAAAGGGGCGGGGACATGGGGGGACTCAGGGTGTCCCCAAGGGGCCTCCCAGGAGGCTGGGGTGTCCCCATCCCCCAGGACCCCCCTCGAGTGCTCACCCCGTGTCACCCCCGACCCCCCCCACCCCGTGTCACTGCATGTCCCTGAGGAGGCACAGAGCCACCCCATCCCCCTCGACCCCCCGGTGTCCCTCAGGTGTCACTGCATGTCCCTGAGGCCCCAACCCTGCTCAGTCCCTGTGCCAGACCCGCCGGTGTCACTGCATGTCCCTGAGGACCAGAGGCCCCCCAGCCCCCCGTGGACCCCCGACTGTCCTGTCACTGCATGTCCCTGGCACCCCTCACCACCTGGAGCCACCCGCCCCTGTGTCCTCTGTGTCCCTGTCCCTCTGTCCCCTGTCCCCTGTCCCACCTGTCCCCCTGGTGTCACTGTCCCCTGTCCCTGTCTGGCACAGAGCCACCTGTCCTCTGTCCCTGTCCCTGTCCCCCCTCCCCCTGTCCCTGCCCTGTCCCTGTGAGGAGGTCCCACAGAGCCACCTGTGCCACCCTGTCTCCTGTCCCTGCCGGTGTCCCCTCAGCAGGCAGGGCAATGTTTAGAGCAGATGGACGGGAGCTGTCCTGGGGGCCAGATGGGATCGCCATCTGGCCCAACCTGGGACCCAAGAACCTGGACCTGCCTCCCTCACCCCCACAAGTGGGGGCCACCCAGGGGGATGTCCCAAATCCGGGGTCCCCGCGGACACCTGGGAGGGACACCTGACCCCTGTCCCCGGGAGCCACCTGGGACCTGACACCTGGGCAAGATGACACCTGGGAGGACACTGGGGGTACACCTGGGAGAGCACACCTGGGGAAGACACCTGCAGGCCATGCGACAGGTGCAGGTGGGGACACCTGGGGACACAGGGGGACATGGGGACATCAGGGGATCACCTGGGGATATGGGGACATGGGATATGAAGGACATGGGGGGACATGGGGACATCAGGGGACATGGAGCCCACCATGGGAGCAAGGCCAGAAGCCCCAGGCCAAGAAGGGCAGGTGGGACACTGGGGGGACAGGGGGACATGGGGACATCAGGGGACATGGAGTACCACCGGCAGAGCAAGGCCAAGCGGCTGCAGGCCATGCGCGAGGAGCAGGTGGGGACACGGCCGCTGTCCCCTCCCTGTCACCCTCCCCCCCAGCTGCCCCAGGAGGCCCTGTGCTCTCTTCTGTCACCACTGGTGTCCCCCTGTCCTGGTGTCCTCATGTCCCCATATCCCCCCCAATCCCACTGTCCCCATGTCCCATGTCCCGGTGTCCCCATCTTGGTGTCCCGTGTCCCCATGTCTCCATGTGCCAGGAGACCCCATGTCCCCATATCCCCAAAAAAAACTATGCCCATATCCCCAGTGTCCCATTGTCCCCGTGTGTGTCCTGGTGTCTCTTGGTGTCCCCATATCCCCATGTCCTGATGTCCCAATGTGCCCCATGTCCCCAATGTCCCCATATCCCCCTGTCCCCAAAACCCCAATGTCCCCAATGTCCCTCAATCCCCCAACCAATGTCCCCATGTTCCCATGTTCCCATATCCCCCTGTCCCCAGTGTCCCTCACTGTCCCCAATGTCCCCATGTCCCCAAAGTTCCCAATGTCCCCAGTGTCCCCACTGTCCCCCCGTGTCCCCGTGTCCCCACAGAACCGGACCCCCGCTGATGTTCCCAGCGCATGGAGCCCCCCTCCCCACCCAGGAGGGACCCCCAGGACCGGACGCCACCACCACCACCACCACCAGCACCACGAGTGCCACCCTCGTGTCCCCAGTGCCACCCTTGTGTCATCAGTGCCACCTCGTGTCCCCAGTGCCACCCTCGTGTCCCCCCCCAGTGTCCCCAGTGCCACCCCCTCGTGTCCCCAGTGCCACCCCTCGTTTTTTTTTGCAGTGTCCCCAGTGCCACCCCAGTGTCATCAGAGCCACCCTCGTGTCCCCTGCAGTGTCCCCTTGGGTGTGCCACCCTCGTGTCCCCTGTCCCCCAAAAAAAACCCCCCCTGCAATGTCTCCTGCATATCCCCTGCATGTCCCCCGTGTCCCCTTCGGTGTCCCCTTTGCTCCGGGGCGTCCCCAGGGCCACCAGGGACGGGACCTGAAGGAGAGCCACTCGTGGGTGGCCTTGTAGCTCCCGGGGGGAGATGTTCCAGAGGACGGGCACCTGGAGCCCCGAGCGGGGCCACCCCGACGATGTCCCCAACAGCCGCCCCAACTCCCAGGTGAGGGGGCAAAACCACCCCCACCCCGTGTGTCCCCAACACTGTCCCCTGAGTGCCGCCCCCTGCCGTGCCTCAGTTTCCCCCCTGCCCCAATCCCCATCTGAGCTTGTGCCATCCCGTGAGTGTCCCCCAAGTGTCCCTCATCCCCATCTCCCCATGTCCCCTGCATGTCCCCATGTCCCCGAAAAAAATCTGTCCCAGTGCCACCCCCTCCGCCGTGCCTCAGTTTCCCCTGCCCCAACTCCCAGCTGAGCACCAGTGCCATCCTGGGGCACCTCATGAGTGTCCCTACGACCCCCCCATCATCCCCACGTCCCCCAAATGTCCCCATGTCCCCGGGAGGGGCTGTCCCAGTGTCCCCGCCCCTTGCCCCACCCTCAGTTTCCCCTCAGTTCCTTCCATCCCAACCCAAAATGGGCACTGCTGTCACCCGGGTGCCACCCCGTGTGTGTCCCCCACGTTCCCCTGCCCCCCCCCCGCTGTCCCCAAGCGGGGTCCCGTGCCGTGCCTCAGTTTCCCCGGTGCCCCCTGCTGGTGGAGATGCCCGCGATGCCCTGGGAGCCCTCGGACGGTGATTGCCTGCCCATGGAGGGGCATTTCCCTTCGCTCGTCGCAGGGTCATGCCCCCCCCCACCGGTCCCCCAGGTGAGCCCCCCGTGCCACCCCATTTCCCTTGCCCCGCCCCCGCGGCTTTCCTGGTGGCTTTGGGGACAGCCCGCTGCGCCGCCACCGCCATGGCTGGGGGGCCGCAGGGGAGGGGCATGAGCATGGCCCTGCTGCTCTCCACGTCGGGACCAGCACCCCCCGGGGGGACACCAGCTCCCGGGGGACACTCCCAAAGTGTCCCAGCCCCCTCTCGCATGTCCCGCCGGGGGACAAGGACCGGGACAGGGCGCCGCCCCCTGCTCGTACTGCCCGCCCCCGCCGAGCCGCCCCTGCCCCCCCGCACCCCCGCCGCCTCCGGGCCCCCAGTCTCCAGGCCGCCGATGTCTCCGGACGGACGCCTCCCCCGCTCCGGCAGCGGAGGACCCCCGGCGGCGGCCCGAGGCAATAACCTCAGGTAACGGGTACCCCCATCCCCCCATCCCTGCCAGACCCCCGACCCTCCTCGAACCCCCTCCCACGGACGATGTATTGCCCCTCGAGACCCCGTGTCCCGAGGAGGGCCCACAGAACCTCCATATCGCGACCCCCGAGTCGCGACCTCAGTGTGGGGTACCCACCACCCCCCATCCGCTCCGGGGTTTTGGATGAGACCCCGAGGCTCCCGCCGCCCCCGAGCAATAACCTCCCTGTAGGTACCCCCGAGACCCCCCATCCCCGGTCACAGACCCCAAACCCAGGGAGCTCAGACCCACCCCCCGGACCCCCACCCCCTCCAAAACCCGAACCTCAATAACCTCAGTGTAGGACCCCCTCAGACCCCCATCCCCGAGAGGGACCCCAACCCTGCTCAGACCCTGCCAGAGACCCCCCGACCCCCCGAGCCCCCCGCCCCTGCAGAGCCCCTCCCAGACACCCCCTACAGGCCCCCCCCAAAAAGCCCCTGGACCCCCGACTGTCCCCTGTGTGTCCCCCTCCACTTTTTGTCCCCTCTGTGTCACCCCTCGGACACCTGGAGCCAGCGAGGATCAGCGCCCCTGTTCCCCTGTCCCTGTCCCCCTGTCCCTGTCCCTCTGTCCCTGTCCCTTGTCCCTCTGTCCCCCCCCTCTGTCCCCTGTCCCTGTCCCCTGTCCCTGTCCCCCTGTCCCCCTGTCCCCTGTCCCTCTGTCCCCCTGTCCCTGTCCCCTGTCCCTGTCCCTCTGTCCCCCTGTCCCTGTCCCTCTGTCCCTGTCCCCCTGTCCCTCCAGTCCCCCTGTCCCTCTGTCCCCCCCTGTCCCCTGTCCCTCTGTCCCCCAGCAGCAGTTCAATGTTTAGAGCAGCAGGACGGGAATCTGTCCCTAATTGATTTTATTTTGACAACAAAATACGATAAGCAACAGGGACACGGTGACAACACCGCGTCCTCCCAGCCCAGCGCCACCCACCGGGCGGGCGGGGGGGGGGGGATCGGGAGGACAAATCCAGGGGGTCGAGGGGGACCTGGGGAAGGACACCTGGGGAGGTGACACCTGGGGGGATGACACCTGGGGAAGGGACACCTGGGGAGGTGACACCTGGGGAGGGACACTGAGAGGTTCCGCTGGGGAGGGACACCTGGGGGGTGACACCTGGGGAAGGGACACCTGGGAAAGGACAGCTGGAGAGGTGACATCTGGGGAAGGGACACCTGGGCAGGTGACACCTGGGGAGGGCACACAGGTAACCCCACCGCGGACCCGCCAGCCCCTCCCTGCGGGCCGCCCCCAGCCCCCATTTCGGCCCCCTCCCGCGCCCGGCGGTGCCTCCGCCTCCAGCGAGACCATCGCGGACCGGCCCCCCCCGGCCGCTGGCCGAGCTGCTGCTGCGCCCGCGGCCCGGCCTGGACGCTTTCAGCCTGGGCAGCGCGGCCGGAGGCACGGGCAGGGCCACGCACGCCGCCCGGGGCCACGATGGCCACCGCGGTCGGAGGCTCCCTCCCGGTTCACGGGCTCGCGTACCTCGCTGCGACCACCGGAGGGGTCACCCCGGGGGCATTCCCACCATTCCCCTCGGTGCCTTGCAGTGTCCCCATTCCGTCCCGGGGGTGTCCCTCGGGGCGCTCCACGTCTGCGGTCGCTGGTCCCCCCGTGCCCGCTCCTGGGAGACCCAAATAGGGGAACCCCCGGGCCGCTCCCAAACCCCATAAAAATCCCCAGTGGATCCCAGGCCCCAGCCCCAATTTGGGGGTCTCTGGGAAGGACCAATGAGCCCCCCAGCCCCAAACAGGGTCCTCCAAAGGGGCTCAGCCCCCCAGAACCCAATTTATGGGTCTCTTGGGGCTCTGCACCCCGCAGCCCCAATTTCAGCCCCCAATTTCCTTTTGGGGTCTCCTTGAAGGGACCAACGAGAGCCCCCAGCCCCAATTTGGGGTCTCCCGTGGGGCTCAGCGTCCCCCCAGAGCCCCAGTTTGGGGTCCCTACCCCCCCATATCCGGGGTCCCCCATTTTTAGGGACCCCCCCCTCCCCCCAGCCCCACCCCCCCCCCATATCCCCCAGTGAGGGACCCCCACCCCCCGGCTGCTGCATTTGCCCCCCCCCCAACCGCGGGGGCTCCGCAGCTGCATCGTGGGGTGGGGGAGGGGCGGTCCTGCATCTTGAGGGGGGGTCGGGGGGGGGGTCGGGCATGGAGGGGGGGGGGTCCGTGCCTCAGTTTCCCCCCCCCCGGCATCGCTGGATCTGCACCCCCCCCGCCCCTCCCCCCGCGGGGCTGCATGGGGGGGGGGTGTTGGGGAGGGGGGGAGGGGCCGCTGTTTTTTGGGGGGGGCTGAGGGGGAGGGGGCGCGCGGGGCTGAGGCCTGGCAAAATCATCCCCACCCCCCCCCTGCACGTGTGTGACCCCACCCCCAAAAATGCCGGATTGCACCAAAACCCCCCCAAAAAAATCCCCGGAATGGGACTGGGAATGAGCCCCCCCTCCCCCCTCCTCTGCTGCATGAGCCGCATGCGCCGCCCCCCCAACCCCCCAAAAAAAAACATTTTGGGGGTCCCGCTTGGCCGTGCCCCCCCCCAAAATAATGGGGAGAAGGCGGGAGGCCGGGGGGGGGGGGGGTCGTGCCTCAGTTTCCCCGCCTGCTGGGCGGGGCAGCCCCCGCCTTCTCACCAGCCCCTCCCCCTCGGGATGGGGGTGGGGGGTGCCGGCTGACACCCCCCCCCCAAATTTGGGGTCCCCCCCTGCAGCGGCTGCTCCGCATGGACCTGCCCGTGGCCGACGACAACACGGTGCACTTCAACTCCACCCTGATGGCCCTGATCCGAACCGCCCTGGACATCAAGATCGCCAAAGGCACGGACAGGGCACGGCGGGGACAGCGGGGGGACAGCGGGGCCATTGGGGACAGCAGGGGACAGGGGGGAGATGCGGGGGTATGGGGGGCATGGGCGGCATGGGGACATAGGGACACCAGGGGACATGGGGACATGGGGGGACATGGGGACATGAGGGGACATGGGGACACCAGGGGGTATGGGGACACCAGGGACACCAGGAGACATGGGGGGACATGGGGACACCAGAGGACATGGGGACATGAGGGGACATAGGAACACCAGGGGACATGGGGACATGAGGGGACAAAGGAACACCAGGGGATATGGGGACATAGGAACACCAGGGGACATGGGGACATGAGGGGACAAAGGAACACCAGGGGATATGGGGACATGGGGGGACATGGGGACACCAGAGGATATGGGGACACCAGGGACACCAGGAGACATGGGGGGACATGGGAGGACAAGAGACATGGACAGCATAAAGGGACATGAGGACATGGGGGACACTGGGGGATGCGTGGACAAAAGGGCAGAAAAGGGGACGTGGGGACATGGGGGGACACGGAGGGTGTCCCCAAGGGGCTGGGGAGGCTGGGGTGTCCCTGAGGACACACAGAGTCAACTCGTGTCACCCGTGTCACCCACCGGTGTCACTGCATGTCCCTGAGGAGGCACAGAGCCACCCGTGTCACCCGTGTCACCCGCCGGTGTCCCCGGTGTCACTGCATGTCCCTGAGGAGGCACAGAGTCACCCGTGCCACCCGTGCCACCCGCCGGTGTCACTGCATGTCCCTGAGGAGGCACAGAGCCACCCGTGCCACCCGTGCCACCCGCCGGTGTCACTGCATGTCCCTGAGGAGGCACAGAGCCACCCGTGCCACCCGCCGGTGTCACTGCATGTCCCTGAGGAGGCACAGAGCCACCCGTGCCACCCGCCGGTGTCCCCGGTGTCACTGCATGTCCCTGAGGAGGCACAGAGCCACCCGTGCCACCCGTGCCACCCGCCGGTGTCCCCGGTGTCACTGCATGTCCCTGAGGAGGCACAGAGCCACCCGTGCCACCCGTGCCACCCGCCGGTGTCCCCGCAGGCGGGGCCGACAAGCAGCAGATGGACGCGGAGCTGCGCAAGGAGATGATCGCCATCTGGCCCAACCTGTCCCCCAAGAACCTGGACCTGCTCGTCACCCCCCACAAGTGTAAGGGGCCACCCCGTCCCTGTCCCCACGCCGTCCCCGCGCCGTCCCCGCGCCGTCCCTGACCCCTGTCCCCGCAGCCACGGACCTGACGGTGGGGAAGATCTACGCGGCCATGATGATCATGGAGTACTACCGGCAGAGCAAGGCCAAGAAGCTGCAGGCCATGCGCGAGGAGCAGGTGGGGACACCGGGGGGACACAGGGGGACATGGGGACATCGGGGACATCAGGGGACATGGGGGATATGGGGACATGTGGGGATATGAAGGACATGGGGGGACATGGGGGACATCAGGGGACATGGAGTACCACCGGCAGAGCAAGGCCAAGAAGCTGCAGGCCATGCGCGAGGGGCAGGTGGGGACACTGGGGGGACACAGGGGGGACATGGGGACATCAGGGGACATGGAGTACCACCGGCAGAGCAAGGCCAAGCGGCTGCAGGCCATGCGCCAGGAGCAGGTGGGGACACGGCCGCTGTCCCCTCCCTGTCACCCCTCCCGCTGCTGCCCCAGGGAGGCCCTGTGCTCTCTTCTGTCACCGCCGGTGTCCCCCTGTCCTGGTGTCCTCATGTCCCCATATCCCCAAATCCCACTGTCCCCATGTCCCCGTGTCCCCATGTCCCGGTGTCCCCATCTTGGTGTCCCGGTGTCCCCATGTCTCCATGTGCCAGCACCCCCATGTCCCCATATCCCCAAATCCCACTATGCCCATATCCCCAGTGTCCCATTGTCCCCGTGTCCCCATGTCCTGGTGTCTCTTGGTGTCCCCATATCCCCATGTCCTGATGTCCCAATGTGCCCCATGTCCCCAATGTCCCCATATCCCCCTGTCCCCAAAGTTCCCAATGTCCCCAATGTCCCTCACTGTCCCAATGTCCCCATGTTCCCATGTTCCCATATCCCCCTGTCCCCAGTGTCCCTCACTGTCCCCAATGTCCCCCATGTCCCCAAAGTTCCCAATGTCCCCAGTGTCCCTCACTGTCCCCAATGTCCCCGTGTCCCCACAGAACCGGACCCCGCTGATGTTCCAGCGCATGGAGCCGCCCTCCCCCACCCAGGAGGGACCCCCAGGACCGGACGCGGCGCCCGCGGCGGAGCCGTAAGTGCCACCCTCGTGTCCCCAGTGCCACCCTTGTGTCATCAGTGCCACCCTCGTGTCCCCAGTGCCACCCTCGTGTCCCCTGCAGTGTCCCCAGTGCCACCCTCGTGTCCCCAGTGCCACCCTCGTGTCCCCTGCAGTGTCCCCAGTGCCACCCCCGTGTCATCAGAGCCACCCTCGTGTCCCCTGCAGTGTCCCCTTCAGTGCCACCCTCGTGTCCCCTGTGTCCCCTGCGGTGTCCCCCCCCTGCAATGTCTCCTGCATATCCCCTGCATGTCCCCGGTGTCCCCTCGGTGTCCCCAAGCTCCGCTGTCCCCAGGGCCGCGCGGGACGGGGACCTGAAGGAGAGCCACTCGTGGGTGACGCAGCGCGCGCAGGAGATGTTCCAGAGGACGGGCACCTGGAGCCCCGAGCGGGGCCACCCCGACGATGTCCCCAACAGCCGCCCCAACTCCCAGGTGAGCGCCGGTGCCACCCCCCGTGTGTCCCCGTGTGTCCCCTGAGTGCCGCTCCCCTGCCGTGCCTCAGTTTCCCCCTGCCCCAATCCCCATCTGAGCGCTTGTGCCATCCCGTGAGTGTCCCCAAGTGTCCCCTCATCCCCATCTCCCCCATGTCCCCTGCATGTCCCCATGTCCCCGAGGGGCTGTCCCAGTGCCACCCCCCTGCCGTGCCTCAGTTTCCCCTGCCTCAACTCCCAGCTGAGCACCAGTGCCATCCCGGGGCCACCTCATGAGTGTCCCTACGTGTCCCCTCATCCCCCCACGTCCCCTGCATGTCCCCATGTCCCCGAGGGGCTGTCCCAGTGTCCCCGCCCCTTGCCGTGCCTCAGTTTCCCCTCAGTTCCTTCCATCCCAACCCAAAATGAGCACTGCTGTCACCCCGGTGCCACCCCGTGTGTGTCCCCACGTGTCCCCTGCCCCGCCCCGCTGTCCCCAAGCGGGGGGTCCGTGCCGTGCCTCAGTTTCCCCGGTGCCCCCCCCGCAGCAGCTGGTGGAGATGCGGGAGATGCCCAAGGAGCCCTCGGACGGTGATTACCTGCCCATGGAGGGGCACGGCCGCGCCGCCTCCATGCCCCGCCTGCCCGCCGACCCCCAGGTGAGCCCCCGGTGCCACCCCCGGGCTGGCATCGCCCCCCCGCGGCTTTCCTGGTGGCTTTGGGGACAGCGGCTGCGCCACCCGCCATGGCTGGGGGTGTCCAGGGAGGGGCATGAGCATGGCCATGCTGGGGGGGGCTTTGGGGCGCTTTTTGGGGAGGGGGGACACACAGGTGGCAGGGGGGACACTCCCAAAGTGTCCCCGCGCCCTCAGCATGTCCGGCTTGGGGACAAGGACGGGGACAGGGACGCTGTGGCTGCTCTGCTCATTGCTGCTGCCCCCCCCCCGCCCCGCTTGGCTGCTCTGCCCCCCCCCGCACCCCCCGCGACCCCCGGGCCGGGGTCTCAGCGCTCTCTGTCTCTCCTGCGGCTCCTCCTGGGCTCCGGCAGCGGAGGAAGGTGCGACCCCGAGGCAATAACCTCAGTGTAGGTACCCCCCCGAGACCCCCCCCCATCCCTGCCAGAGACCCCCGACCCTCCTCGAACCCCCCCGAGCAATAACCTCAGTGTAGGTACCCCCCCGAGACCCCCCCCATCCCCGAGAGGGACCCCAACCCTCCTCAGACCCCCAGCAATAACCTCAGTGTAGGTACCCCCCGAGACCCCCCATCCCCTCAGTGACCCCCGACCCTCCTCGACCCCCCCCGAGCAATAACCTCAGTGTAGGGACCCCAACCCCTGCCCCCCCCCCCCCTGGGACCCCCACCCTCCTCAGACCCCCCCGAGGCCCCCAGTGTACCCCCCCTCGAGACCCCCATCCCTAACCTCAGTGTAGGTACCCCCCCGAGACCCCCCCCCATCCCCGAGAGGGACCCCCAACCCTGCTCAGACCCTGCCAGAGACCCCCCTGACCCCCCCTGGCCCCCCCACTCCCCTGCAGAGCCCCTCCCAGACACCCCCACAGGCCCCCCCCCCGTCAAAGCCCCCCTGGACCCCCGACTGTCCCTGTGTGTCCCCCCCCTCCACTTTGTCCCTCTGTGTCACCCCCTGCGGACACCTGGAGCCAGCGAGGAGCAGCGCCCCTGTCCCCCTGTCCCTCTGTTCCCCTGTCCCTCTGTCCCTCTGTCCCCCTGTCCCTCTGTCCCTCTGTCCCTGTCCCCCTGTCCCCCTGTCCCTGTCCCCCTGTCCCTGTCCCTCTGTCCCTCTGTCCCTGTCCCTCTGTCCCCTGTCCCTGTCCCCCTGTCCCTGTCCCTCTGTCCCCCTGTCCCTGTCCCCTGTCCCTCTGTCCCCCTGTCCCCTGTCCCCCTGTCCCTCTGTCCCCCTGTCCCCCTGTCCCTCTGTCCCCCTCAGCAGCAGTTCAATGTTTAGAGCAGCAGGACGGGGAATCTGTCCTGGGGGGCCACAGTGGGGACACGATGGCAACGGGGACACGGTGACAACACCGCGTCCCTCCCAGCCCAGCGCCACCCACCGGGGCGGGCGGGGGTGGGGGGGGGGATCGTGGGGACAAATCCGGGGGGTCCGAGGGGACTTCGGGGGAGGGGACACCTGGGGAGGTGACACCTGGGGAGGTGACACCTGGGGAAGGGACACCTGGGGAGGGGACACCTGGGGAAGGGACACTCGGAGAGGCGACAGCTGGGGAGGTGACACCTGGGGGGGTGACACCTGGGAAGGGACACCTGGGGAAGGGACACTCGGAGAGGTGACATCTGGGGAAGGGACACCTGGGCAGGTGACACCTGGGGAGGGCACACAGGTAACCCCACCCTGGATCCCGCCAGCCCCTCCCCCTCGGGTGCCGCCCCCCCAGCCCCCCCATTCCCGCCCCCTCCCGCGCTCCCCCCGCGGTGCCACCCCCGGTGTCGCGCAGACCATCGCGGACTCGAGCCCCATGAAGCGCTCGGCCTCGCTGCTCGGCCGCGCCCGCGGCGTCCGCCTGGACGATTTCAGCCTGGAGCGCGTCCCCCCCCCCGAGGACGGGCAGCGCCACCACCCCCGCCGGGGCCACCGCGGCCACCGCGCCTCCGAGCGCTCCCTCAGCCGCTACACGGACGGCGACACAGGTGCGACCCCCGCGTCACCTGGGGGGGGGACGGGACATCCCACCATTCCCCCCCCCCCGCGAGTGTCACCGAGCCCGTCCCGCGTGTCCCCGGGGACGCTTTGGGTCTGCGGTCGCTGGTGTCCCCCCGTGCCACCTGCTGGGAGACCCAAATAGGGGGAACCCCAAAAAAAAAAAAAACCCCATAAAAATCCCAAATCCCAGCAGAAACTCTCAAATTCCCCGAGGATTTCCAAAATTCCTCATGGATATCAAAACCTCCCCAAAAATCGGCTCAAGGGACCCCCAAAACCCCATCAGTGACCCCAAAATCCCAGGGGAGCCCCAAAACCCCAGGGGAACCCCAAAATCCAAGGCAATCCCCCCCCCCACCCAAAAAAAAAGAAAATCCCCAAATCCCCCCCAGAACAAATCCCCAATTTTTGGAAATGTCCCTTCCCCCTGTCCCCCCCACTCTCGGGGGTCCCTCAATGTCCCCTGACCCCCCCCCCGTGTTTGTGTCCCCCCCCAGGGCTGGGCACGGACCTGAGCCTCACCACGCAGTCGGGGGGCGACGCCCCCCCCCCAAAAGAGCGGGACCCCGAGCGGGGCCGCGCCAAGGACCGGCGGCACCGGCACCACCACCACCACCACCACCACCACCACCACCACGGGGGGGGCCCGAGCGCCGGGGGGGGGCCCGAGCACCACCGGGAGCGCTGCGTGGTGCCCCCCCCCGCGTCCGCCGCCCCCCCCCAGGAGTACGGGCGGCCCCGGTCCCGCGAGCGCCGCTGGTCCCGCTCGCCCAGCGAGGGCCGCGAACACGCGGGACCCCCCCGCCAGGTGGGTGCCCCCCCCCCGCTCCGCTCCCCCCCCCTCCGCCTCTGAACCCCCCCCCCGCCCTCTTTTTTTTGGGGGGGGGGACACAAGGGCTGCACCCGCGGTGGATTCAACCAAAGACCCCCCCCCAAAAAAATCCCCCCCCCGACCTTTGGGTGGTGCTCAAAATGGGGAGGGGGGAGAACTGTGCGCCCCCCCCCAAAAAAAACCCCTCTCTCTGAGGGTCTCTTTGGGTGAGAGGGGGTGCCAGTGCCCCCCCCCCGCCCAGCCCGTTCCGCCTGGCCCAGTTTGGTACTGGGGGCGTCCCAGTTACACCAGCAGAGCCCCCCTGGGGGGGTCCAGTTCCCCTCCTCCCCAATTTGGGGGTTCAGTGCCCACCTGGGGGGTCCAACCCCGATTTTGGGGGTCCAGCTCCCCCCAGGAGCGGCACCGCCCAATGGGAGGCCGTTTTGGGGGGGGCAAGAACTCCCCCACCCCGGGATTGTGGGGGGTGGCGGCAACGCTTCGACCCCTCCGGATGCGCCCCCTCCCCCCTCTCAGCCCCTCCCCCCCCCCGTGCCCTCACAGAGCTCCTCCCCTCGCTTACCCCCCCATTTTCGGCTGCTTTTTTGGGGGGGGGTCCTGCCTTGATTCACCTCTCTGCTGTTTCCCCATGGCTGTGCTTTGGCTGCGCTGTCACGGCGAGGGGTGGCCCAGGTAAGCGCCTCGGGGCCCCCCAAAAAAATCTGCTCCGGCCCCCCCAGGCTCCTCCGGCCACCCTGGAAAGTTTGGAACAAGCTGCCCCCCAAAATTTCCAGAAATCAAGAATCTCACCCCCCCCCACCCCCCAAGCTGGGTCTGGGGGCTTCCCCATAGATGGGTCTGGGGTCCTCAGACCCCCACATTTAGAGAGCACTGACCCCCAAATGTCCGAACTGGGGGTCCCCAGGCCCCCCAGCCTGGCGTCGGGGGCTCACGGACCCCCACCCCTAAACTCACAGAACAGTTGGGGGATGACGCCCCCCCCCCCGCCCCCCCCCAATTTGGGGTTCCCCCCCCCCTCTCGGGGCTGACTCTTCCAAACTTCTCCAGCCCCCCCGCTTCCCCCATCCCCCCCCCACCCCGAGCTTTGCCTTGCGAGCGCTTTTGGGGGGGACCCCGCGCCCCCCCCCCGTGTCCCTTTTGTCCCCTGCGCTCCCCTTTGTGCCCCCCCCCGCCTGCACGGCTCGTGGCTGTGTCCCCCCGGGCTGCGACCCCCTGGGTCCCCATTTCCCTTCCTCGCCCCCCCCTGCAGATGTCCCCATGTCCCCCCCACCGTGTCCCTTCCGTCCCTTCCGCTCCCCTGTGTCCCCCCCACGGCTCCCCATTTCCCTTGCCCCGCCACCCCGGTGTCCCTTTGATGTCCCCACGGTGTCCCCCCCCTCCCCCGCCCGGTGCCACCGCCGTTGTCGCTGTCGCCGCAGGGCAGCAGCTCGGTCAGCGGCAGCCCGGTGCTCTCCACGTCCGGGACCAGCACCCCCCGCCGCGCCCGCCGCCAGCTCCCGCCGACCCCCGCCACTCCTCGGCCCCACGTCTCGTACTCGCCCGCCGGGCTCCGCCCCGCCCGCCGCGCCGCCCCCGCGCGCGGCCCCGCCGCCCCGCCGCCCGCCGAGCCCCGCCCGCCCGCCCCGCCGCCGCCGCCGCCTCGCGCTGGCCCCCCCCGCGACACCGAGCCGCCGATGCCGCCGGACGGACGCGCCCCCCGCGCCCCCCGCGCCGGCACCGGGACCCCCGGCGGGGGCGGCCCGTCCCCGCCCCGGCCCGGGCGGCGGCTGCCCAACGGGTACTACCCGGGCCACGGCGGCACCGGCAAGGGGCGGCCCGGGCTGCGCGACCCCTACAGCGAGACGGACGATGATTGCTGCTAGCGGCGTGTCGCGACAGGGCGCGCACGGAGCCGACATATCGCGACAGCGTGTCGCGGCCAGGGGGGTGGAAGTCGCCACCCGCACCGCGCCCCCGCCCGCTCCCGGGGTTTTGGATGAGTTTTATCATCTGGAGGAGCCGCCGCCGCCGCCGCGGGGGGGGCGGACCCGGGGACCCCCCCCCGAGACTCCCCCGGGACCCCCCGAACCCCCCCCCCGGTCGGGAGGAGCCGCCGGGACGGGAGCGGAGCCCGGGAGGCTCCGGGATGGGCAGCGGCAACACCGGGAACCGCCACCGGCAACGGCGGGAAAACCGAGAACCGGGACCGGGAACGGCCACCGGGAGCCGGCACCGGGAACACCGGGAATACCGGGAACCGGCGTCGGGAACACCGGGAACAGACACCGGCCCCCCCCGGCCCGAGGCACGGAGGCGGCGGAACCGGGGCCGCCGCCATTGCATGAACCGAGTTACCGAAACCGAGAAATAAAAGATCAAAGACAAAAAAGGCAAAAAAAAAAAAAAAAAAAAAAAAAAACCCTAAAAAACAAAAAAACCAGACCGAACCCGAAAAAAACCCGAAAAATCCCAAACCAGAAACATTAAAAAAAAAAATTTTGGATCGAGCCCGTCTCGCTCCTTCCCGGGATTGGGGTGCGGGGGGGGGGGCACCGGGGGGAGGATGGGACAGCGGGGGGCGGGGGGCACTCACGCGGGCCCGGAGCCCCCCGTGACCTCCCGGTAACCCCGCGCGGAGCTTATCGGAACCGAAACCGGCGGGGGGGGTTCCCGGGTGGTTCCCCCGCCCCGGTACCGGATATTCCCCTCCCCCCCCATTCCCGCCCCCGGGAAACCGAAGCGGGGGGGGGCAGCGGTCCGAATTTCCCCCCCGGTTCGGACCGAGCCCCCCCGAGACATCAGAGGAACCCCCGAACCCCCCCAACCCAAACTTCCCTCAGTTCCCCCCCCCCATAAAAACTCCCCCCGAGGCAGCGGCTGCACAAAACTCACTTTTAATTGATTTTTATTTGATTAACAAAACAATAATTAAGCACAATTAACGGGGGGTGGGGGCAGGGCCAGCCTGGAGCCCCCCCCCAAGCGCGATGGTCCCCGGGAGCCGGGGGGAGGAGCGGGGAGAGCCCCCCCGGGAGCCCCGAGTCCGTGTCCGATTCCGTTCCACCGGGGGGGGCCCGCTGCAGTTATGGGGATCCCCGTTCCAGTTCCGAGTGTCCCGGGGGATTCCCGTTAATGTCCGGGGGTACCAGAACCGGTTCCGCGTGTCCGGGGCGGGGATCCCCGTTAATGTCCGTTAATGTCCCGGGGGGATCTCCCTTAATGTCCGCAGGTCCCGGGGTGTCCCCGTTAATGTCAGCAGGTCCCGGGGGGGTCCCCGTTGATTTCCGTGTCCCGGGGCTCCCCGGAGGGCTCAGCACGCCCCGACGGCGCGGACCAGGAAGCCGAAAGCGGCTGCGGGCGGCCCCGAGCAGCGCCCGGGCGGCCCCGGTGGCACCGGCGGCGCCTCCGCCTCCAGCCGCGCCCGTTTGCTCGGTACCGGCCCCCGGCCCGGCCCCGCCGAGCCGCTGCTGCGCCGCTTCTGCCCGGCCCGGGGGGCTCCGGTGGGCCGGGGAGGGCCGGGGGCGGCGGGAGGGGGGTCCCGGTTCGCGGGGTCCGGGGCGGGACGGGGATCCGCGGTCAGGAGGGGGTCCCGGTCCCGGTTCGCGGGGCTCGGGGGGTCCTCGCTCGGTCGCCCGGAGGGGCATCCCCGGTACCATTCACTGCGGGGGGCTCCGCTCGGTGCCTTCCGGTGGTCCCCGGTGCAGTCCCTGAGGGGGTTCCCCCATTCCTGCTCGGTCCGGTTGATCGCTCGGTCCGGCCGGTCCGCGCTCGGTGTGTTCGGGCACCGGGAGTCCCCGCTCGGGCCGCTCCCCTGTCCGGGGATCGCTCCGTTCACCGCGGCCCCGTGAATCTCCCGTACCGGGGTCGCTGCGTTCCCGGCAGGCCCGGTAATCTCCGGTCCGGGGATCGCTCCGTTCACCGCGGCTCCGTGAATCTCCGGTACCGGGGTCACTCCGTTCACCGCATTCCCGGTAATCTCCGGTCCCGGGAGGATCCCGGCGGCGGCTCGGGCGCTCAGGTACTGGTGTCGGGCGGCGCGGACGAGCATTGAGAGCTGCAGGCTCCGGTGCAGGCGGAGGCCGCCCCGCCGCACCCGGCACCGGTAAAGCTTCCACACCGACACCGTCAGCAGCCGCTGCGCCTCCTCCATGGCGGCGGCACCGGGAATGCTCCGGGACGGCCCCGCCGCGCTTCTTGTACCGCCCTGACCCCCCCGTGCCCCCCCGCCACCGCATCCGGCCCCGCCGCTGCTCCGGGACCGCCCCGAGCCCCCCCGGGCCCCTCCCGGCCGCCGCCACCGCATCCGGCCCCGGGGCGGCCCCGCCGCGTCTCGGAGGCGCCGGGGGCGGAAATGGGGCTGGGGGGGCTCCGTGCCCGGGGGGAGGTCGGGTCTGTACGGCCCCAACCCCCCCATGGATTTGGGGTCCCTTTGCAAATTGGGCGGGGTCCGCCCTCCCCGAGGTGGGGGCTCCCCATGGTTTGGGGGGTGGTCCCTGTGCCCCCCATGTTTGGGGAGGGGTTCCTCTGCCCCCCATGATTTTGAGGAGGGGTCCCTGTACCCCTCCCGTGTGTTTGGGGGGTCCCCGTGCCCCCAATGTATTGGGGAGGGTCCCCTGCTCCCCCTGATGAATTTGCGGGGGTCCCAACGTGCTCCCCATGCGTTGGGAGATCCCCGTGCGCTCCATGATTTTGGGGAGGGGTCCCTGCGCCCCCTCCCGTGTGTTTGAGGGGCTCCTGTGCCCCCCCATGAATTTGGGGGGGGGGAGGGTCCCTGTACCCCTCCCCTGTTTTGGGGGTCCCTGTACCCCTCCCCTGTTTTGTGGACTCCCTGCGCCCCCCGTTCCCCCCGCCCCTCACCCGGGAATCCCCTCCCCGCCCCCGCCACTTCCATGCCCATATAAGGCAACGCTGACGCCACGGGAAGGGGGCGGAGCCACGCGCGGGAAAAGGCGGGAACTCCGCTTCCGCATGCCCATATAAGGGCAAAAAGGGGCGGAACCACCCCCTGCGCGCCCCCCCCCCATTTTCCCACCCTCCGGGGCCGTTTCTGGGGGTCGCGGGGCGCGGCTGTTACAAACTCTGTGTTTATTTTCACTATTCACACGCTCCCTCGCGCCCAACAGCAGTTCATGTGCAACCTCCAGCGTCGGGGGGGGCTTTGGGGGGGGTCCCGGAGCGGGGAGGGGTCCTGGTGGGTCTGGGGGCGCTCCAGAAGGGCCCCTGGGGGTGTCCGGGATGGGGGGGGGGGGGCGAGGTCTTGGCACTTCATTACACAGGACAGACACTGGGGGGGTCCCCGGGGAAGCCAAGCACGGGGTGGGGGGGGGTCGGGGGGGGTCCATGCGCCCCCCACCCCCCAAATTCTGTACAGCAACGAGAGGGGAAGGGGGAGAACGAAGAGATGGACCCCGATTTTGGGGAGGGAGGGCTGGAGGGGGGGGGCAGCAGGGAGACTCCTCCCCCCCCATTCATCGGGAGGAAAAGGGGAAACTGAGGCACGGGGATGGGGGACGGTGAAAGGGGGAACCCAGGCCGTGGGGGAGGGAATTGGGGTTGGGGGGGGTCCCTGCGCCCCCTCCCCGTGCTGGGGGGGGCGGGGGGGGCAGCGGAGACGCAGAGGGAGCGCGGGGGGAGGGGCGGGTAAGGCACTTGACCAAACGTCAGGAGACCTGGGGGCAGTTGGGGGGACACACACCTGGGGACACCCCCGGACCCCCCCGGGCTGAGCGGGAGGGGGGGGAGGCTCCTGGTGACCCCCACCACAATCCCAGGGGGGTTCTCAGCAAACCGTGCCTCAGTTTCCCCTTTGGAGCCAAGTCCTGGGCAGAGGGGGGGGTCCCTGTGTCCCCCCCACCCAGAGCATCCCTGTCCCCCCCCCAGCCCCACCCCAATCACACACAGGGTCCCCCCCAGCATGGGGAGGGGCAATAAGGGGGACCCCTCCCAATTTTGGGGGGGGGGGGACACAGACAGGTGAGACCCCCCCCTCCACTTTGTGACACACACCTGGGGACACACACCTGGGGACAGGTGACCTGGGGGGGGGGCACATAGGTCACCTGGGGCGGGGGGACACATGCGGGGGGGGCTGCCCAGAGCCATGGGGGGGGTCCCTGGGGGGGGGACACGAGGGGGGGGGACACACATGCGGGTGCCTGGAGGGGAACCGGGGGGCCCTGGGGGGGGGGGGGCACAAGACCCCAGACCCCCCCCTTTGGGCCCCCCCGAATGCTGGGGGGGGCAGCTGCACCTGTGCCGAGAGGCTGCTGCCCCCCCCCAAAATACCCCCCAAATTCTGGGGGGGGACGACACAGGACCCACCGGGGCCTCAATGTGGGGTCCCTGCCCCTGAGGGGGGGTCCCTGCCCCTGGGAGTGCCCATCTGGGTTTGAGGGGGGTCCCTAAACCACACAGGTCCCTTGCTGGTGGGACCCTGCTCCATTTTGTGGGGAGGGGTCCCCAGGTGAGGGGGGGGGGCAATCCCTACACCCCTCACCTGTCTGGGGGGGGGGTCCCTACTCCTACAGGGTGCATTGAGGGGGGTGGGGGACAACATCACTGCCCCCCCAATTCAGGCTGGAATCCCCTCCCCACTCGGGGGGAGTTGGGGGGGACTGGGGGTTCACTGCACCCCCCCCCATTTCAGGGCACAATCCCCTCCCCACTTTGGGGAGGGGGCTTGGGGGGACCCTCACCATGGGGTGACCCTGTCTGGGGGGGTCCCTACTCCTACAGGGTGCATTGAGGGAGGGGGTTATGGGGGGGGATCACTGCCCCCCCCCCATTTCAGGGCAGAATCCCCTCCCCATTTCGGGGGTCCATCCCCGGGGGGGGGGCTCGGGGGGGTCACTGCAGCCCCTCCCCCGCGGGCCCCCCCTCGGGCTCGGGCCCCCCCGCCTCGAAGGGGGGCTCGGGGCCCATGAGCTCGGGCTCCAGCTTGCCCGTGTCGTTGATGAAGGAGGTGTAGGAGTCGCCCTCGGCCATGAGCAGCTTCAGCTTGGGGATCCAGCTCTTGCGCACCACGCGCCGCGCGTTGGTGCACATGTCGGCCGCGATGGCGTTCATCTCGCTCTCCTTGAAGTTGGGCGCGAAGTTCTGGCAGTAAACTGGGGGGGGGGACACGTGGGGACAGGGTCAGGGGGAGGCAGAGCACCCCGAATTCGGGGTTGGGTGAGAAATGCGGGGCAGTGCCTCCGTGAGGTCCCTCCTGTCCCTTGCTCTCCTTGAAGCTGGGAGCGCAGTTCTGGCAGTACACCGGGGGGGACACATGGGGACAGGGGGGACTCCAGGGCTCCCCGAGTCGGGTGGGGGGGTCCCACGGAAAGGTTTGGGTGGGAAATGTGGGGTGATGGCTTTGTCCCCCATTTCCTGCTGTCCCCTCTCCCCTGCTCCCCCCAGGTGTGCAGTTCTGGCAGTAAACTGGGGGGGGACACGTGGGGACAGGGTCGGGGGGAGCTAGAGTTTGGGTTTGGGTGGGAAATGTGGACAGGTGTCTCTTTGGGGTCACCTGTCTGCCCCTCTGTGCCCTCTCTAGGGTTCCGCCATGCTCTTCTTGAGGTCACTCCTGTCCCACCTTGTCCCTTCCCTGGGCTCATCCCTGTCCCTTCCCTGAGGTCACTCCTGTCCCCTCTCTGGGGTCCCCCTGAGCTCCCTCCTCTCCTCCCCTGTGTCCTCTCTGGAGTCACTCCTGTCCCCCCTTTCCCCCCCATTCCCACCATCCCCTCTCCCCTTCTCCCCCCGCCCTGAGCCCCCCCGAGCCCCCCACTCACATTTGACAGCGTGCAGCACCCGGCTGTCCCGAGCCCCCCAAGCCCCCAGACACCCTCCCAAAGCCCCCCACTCACATTTGACAGCGTGCAGCACCCGGCTGTCCAGCGGTTTCCTGCTGGGGTCGTTGGTGGATGAGCGGATCCCCGTCCCGCAGCTGTTGGCCAGCGTGTTCCTGCCAGGCCCCAAAACACCCGTTTGGAACCCCAAAAATCCCCTCTGGCGCCCCGATTGAGGGCGGGGGGCACCCCGGGGCTCTCACCTGTCGAAGAAGGAGGCGAGCAGGCGGCGCAGCAGCACCTTGTGCCGCGTGCCCGCGCTGACGTGGCAGTTCATCAGCTGGGCCCGCGTGATGTACACGTTGGTACCTGGGGGGCACAGGGGGACACGGGGCTCAGGGGGGACAGGAGGGGGCAGGGGGGGGGCCTCTGGCCCAGATTGCACGGCAAGATTTGCAATATTTGCACATTTTGTATTCTATTTGCCCTCTGTGTGGCAGTTGGCTTCTGTTAAGAATTATATATATAATATATTATATTATGTTACATTACGTTATATATCATATCATATTAACTACAGCATCCCATTGGGAAATGCTCTGCCCAGAGGGAGGAGCCAAGGATTCCTATCTGGATATAATCTGGAGATCTGGAATATAATATAATTAACATAATAAAATAATTTTAAGTATAATTATGTTATTGTAATAAGTAATTACATCACATATATGATATTATATGATGTAATTTAAATTTTATAGCAATTCTGAGGGGACGGAGTTTATATTTTCCATTCCAGGCGAGGCTCCTGCCTTCCTCAAGAGCCTCCCCAAACCCAGCCAACCCCAGACCCCTGTGTGACCCCATCCCAGTCCGTCCCAGTACCGGTGACCAGCTCCAGTTTCTCGGCAGGGTCGCCCTCGTCGTAGAGCTTGGGGTGGCAGCGGTTCCCGATCTGGGTGACGAGCTCGGCCGGCAGCGACGCCAGGTCCTGGCGCAGGCGGGCGCGGGCCCGGGGCTCCGGGGGGGGCTGCTCGGGCAGGGCCTCCACCTTCTCTGCCGCTGGGGAGGGGGGGATTTGGAAATGGAGCTCTGTGTGCTGTGGGGAGGGGGCTCTGGGGGTCCCTGGCACCCCTGAGGTGTCACCTTTGTGGTGGTCAGGGGGGGTCCAGCTTGAAAATTCTGGAGGGTGACACAGGAAGAGGGGGGGACACCAAGTGGAGCCCTACCAGGCCACGCCCACACGTTCTAGCCACGCCTCAAACAGGGCGGGGTCTCCACCACAGCCACACCCCCATCTCCAAGGACCCCCCCCAGGTACCCCCCAGCCCCCCGATACCTGCAGGCCCCACGTTCATCATGCTGTACCTGGTGTACATGTTACAGATCTGCCGGTACTGCCCACACACCAGAGTCCCCCAGGAGCCCCCCAGAACCCTCCCCAGAGCCCCCCAGAACCCTCCCCAGAGCCCCCCAGTCCCTCCCAGGAGCCCCCCAGCCCCCCCATACCTGCAGGCCCCACGTTCATCATGCTGTACATGGTGTACATGTTACAGATCTGCCGGTACTGCTCGTCTGAGCCTTCCTCGCCCGCGTCCTCCTCCTCGTCCTCCTCGTTGTGGAAGGAGCCGGGGCTGTCGCTGGTGTAGGCGCTGGACGTGCCCCCGGGGCTGGTCTGGTCTGCAGCCGTGCCCGGCACCGGGGCTGGCACCGGGACAGGGGTGGTGCCACCACCGGTACCGGCGGCACCGGGCGCGCTCTGGCGCGGCGCCGCCTCGGAGAACTTGGCCATTTTCCTGCTGCCGTTGTTGCCGCCGGCCGAGGAGGAGGAGGAGGAGGAGGAGTCCTTGGCGGCGCCGTCCCAGAGGCGCTTGACCACGAAGGTGCACTGCACGCCGTCGGGCTCGCCCTGCTCCGTCTTGACCCGCGACACCAGGGGCAGCGCGGCCGGCCAGCCCTGCGCCGCCGAGGTCTGCGCCACCGGGCTCTGTGGCTCCGAGCCCGGCGTGTCGTCCCCGTGCAGCCCCTGCGAGTCGCAGCTCGGAGAGCTCACCTGCAAACGGGGAGATTTCACTGCGTTTTCGGGAAAAATCACTTTTGTCCAGGGTCTGTCAGCTGGGAAGATGAGAAGGCTCAGAGGAAAAGGGAATTGTTGGGTTTGCAGGGTCGCCAGGATAAGGGAGGAATGAGTGAATGTGACTCCGTGTTCTTAGAAGGTTGATTTACTACTACATTATATTATATTATATTATATTATATTATATTATATTATATTATATTATATTATATTATATTATATTATATTATATTATATTATATTATATTATATTATATTATATTATATTAATATATAGATACAAAATTATATATAATATTATATTACACATATATATTAATATAATATGCTATATTATATTCCACAATATTATACTATATTATATTAATATGTAATATATATGTAATACTATATATATACATATACAATGTAATGTAATGCA
The DNA here is from genome assembly GCA_024865655.1 of Emberiza elegans. Classification (NCBI taxonomy): domain Eukaryota; kingdom Metazoa; phylum Chordata; class Aves; order Passeriformes; family Fringillidae; genus Emberiza; species Emberiza elegans. The sequence goes on along the minus strand of JALJVW010003366.1, from coordinate 81,626 downwards.
ATATAATATAATAATAAATCAGCCTTCTAAGAACACGCAGTCACATTCACCATTTCCTCCTTCCATTATATTACACATATATTATATATTAATATAATGTAATGTAATGCAATATAATATACTGTAATATAAACCACCATAATATAATATAATATAATATAATATAATATAATATAATATAATATAATATAATATAATATAATATAATATAATATAATATAATATAATATAATATAATATAATATAATATAATATAATATAATATAATATAATATAATATAATATGATGTAATAGAATATAAAATATAATAATAAATAGGCCTTCTAACACCACAGGCCTCACATCCACCACTCCCTCCTCCACCCTCAGAGCCCCCCCCTTCTCCCCACACCAACCTTGAGGAAGAACTCGGTGCCCTTCTCCATGATCTCCTGGATCTGCAGGAACCCTGCCGTGTACATCAGCAGGAACTGGTCCCCCACGTTCATGCTCAATCTCCCGGTGTAGCAGAAGCTGAGGATCTGCTGGAAGCTCTGGGGCTGCACGGCGGCCGGCAGCTCCACCACGGCGCTCTTGGAGCTGTGGAAGAGGTCTCGGAAGTAGGAGCTGCTGGCGGCCAGCACGGCGCGGTGCGCCTTGAACGCGTGGCCCTTGACCACCACCGAGACGTCGCAGAAGAGCCCCTGCAGGCGCTGCTCGTTCAGGCACTCCAGGATGCTGTTCCCGAAGTTGGGGATCTCCATCTGCAGCGTCTGCGCCATGGCGGGCGCCGGGCGGGGCCTGCGGGGCACAGCGGGGGCGTTGGGGACATTGGGGGGCAACCTGGCTGTTTGGGACATTGAGGGGTGTTGGGAACAGCGCGGGCAGCACGGGGGCAACAGGAGGTGTTGGGGACAACGGTGGGGTTGGGACAGCAGGGGCCATTGGGGGCAACAGGGGACATTGGGGACGTTGGGGTGCTGGGGACATTGGGGACAGTGAGGGGCATTGGGGGACATTGGAGACATTGAGGGAGGTTGGGGACAGCAGGGACAGCGAGGACAGAGAGGGGAGTTGGGGACAGTGGGAACAACCGGGAGTGTTGGGGACAATGGGGGACAGAGGGGACGTTGGGGACAGCAGGGGAGGCGTTGGGGACAACAGGGGGCATTGGGGGCATTGAGGGTGTTGGGGGGACAACAGAGGCGTTGGGGACATTGGGGATAGTGAGGAGCTTTGGGGGATATTGGGGGGACATCGGGGACAATGGGGGGCAACAGGGGGTGTTTGGGACATTGGGGGGCATTGGGGGGACAGCAGCACATGGGTTGTTGGGGACAGCAGGGACATTGGGGGGTGTTGGGGTGTGGGGACAGGGGCACAGGACAGGGGGACACGTGGAGACACGTGGGGACAAGGCACAGGGAATGGGGTGGACACGAAGGAACAGGGACAGTGGGAACAGGGCAGGAACACGGGAGGGGCACAGAGGAAAGCCAGGGGTCCCACAAAGCCCCCAACCCGGGCTCACCCCAAATGCCCCCCTCAAGCCCTCCCAGCCCCCCCCAGGCTCGGGGGGGATATGGGGGGGGGGTTGGGGGAGACACCCCAAATTTGAGGGGGAAAGGAGACCCTCGAGTCTGATCTGGGGACTGGGGGACTGGGGAACACCCCAGGGGGAAAATGGGGGGGTCCGCAAATTTTGGGGGGCGGTCGGTGAATCCCGCAGCTGAAGGAGGAGGAGAAGCAGAGGGACCCCAAAACACGGGGGGGTCACCCAAAGGGACCCCCTCCCTGGGCTGGGGACAGCGGAGCCCCCCGTGCCCAGCAGGGGAGGGGACGGGACCCCCGAACCCTCCGAGGCGACACCGGGGGGACCCCAAATTTTTTTGGGGGGGGTCCCAAAACCCCCCAACCCAGGGGGTCTGCAATGGGGGGGGGGGTGTGGACAACCCCAATCCCCACAGCGTGGGGGGGCACGGACACAGCACCCCCCATTCCCGGCAGCAGCAGCGGGGTCACCCCGGGGGAACCGGGGCATCCCCAGCGCGGGGGGGGGGCGGGAGGCGCCGCAGGCCCGGGGGAACGGGCGGGGGGGGCGGTTTACCGGGCCCGGTGCGAGAGGGAAGCGGAGCAGCGGGGAGCCAGTGCAAGGGGCAGGGGGCGGGCTGGGGGCGGGGCAGGGGGGTCCGTGCCGTACCGGGGGCCGGGGGCGCTGCGCTGGGGCCGCGGCCGCTGCCGGAGCCGCTCCCGGGGCCGCCGCGCTCAGCGGCCATTCATTGTGCGGCAGGCGCGACCGGCCGAGCGCCGAGCGCGCCGCCCGCGCCTGCGCGACTAGCCGAGCGCCGAATCATCCACCCGCGCCTCTCGGTGACCGCGCGGAGTTTTAAGGGTGGGAGAGGCGGAAAACGCGCGGGGAACGGGCGTGGAACGCGGAGGAAAGGCGCGGGGTGCTGGCGCACCGCGTCCCACGGGCGGGGTACGGCGGGATCCGGTTCCTCCCGGCGCCGCCGGCGGGCAATGCCGCGGGATGGCGTTTTGTAGAGGCGAGCGGAGGTTTTGAAGACCCTGCGCGGCCGCCGTGGTCACGTGAGTGGCGCAAGATGGCGGCGCCCATGTGAGGGGAATGCGCGGGGCGGCGCGCGCGGGTGAGCCTGGGGGGGGACACGGGGGGTTTCGCCCCTCCCCCGATCTTGCCACGTGCTGGGGAGGGGGCGGCGGGTGGGGCTCGGTGCGACCCCCCGGTCCCGGTTTTTGTAGGGGGTCTTTCCCTTTTGTGGGAGGAGTCCCTGGCCCCCTCAAAATTCCCAAATTCCCGATTTTGTTCCTGGGATATTCCCCCAAAAGCCCGCGCCAGCACCCCCGGGACTCCAAGAGGGCCACTGGGATGCCTCAAATTTCCCCAAATTCCCCCAAAACCTCGCTCGATACACACCCCCCGCCCCCAGCGGGGCGTGCCGTCATTCCCAGATTTCCCCCCGCCCCAAATTTCCCAGGGATCGGGTGAGGTCAGGATTTGTTCATCCCAAATTTCCTCCTTTTCCGGCTCCCACCTTCCCGAGGTGTGGGAGGGGATGGGGACACTTGGGGACATTTGTGGAGGGGTTGGGACACACAAATACCAAAATCCCTCAGCCACCACGACCCCGAAATTCCCGAAATTCTACCAAAAGGACAGAACCCTTGGGAAAACCCGCGGTGAGGAGGGTCTGGAAAACGGTTTGGGATCCAAAAGGGGTTGGTATATTAGGGAGGGGGCTGGGATGGAGGAGCTGGAATTTGTGGGGGGGACCCCAGAGGGGTTGGGATATGGGGGGGAACCCCAAAAGGAGGCGGGGGCCCCCTGATTCCACCCAAAATAAAAACAACAACAATGGAAAAAAAATCCCTTTAATGGCCACAGCAGCGCCCGACAGCCCCGAATTCCTGACTGGGGGGGGGGCTGGATCCGGTCTGGGGGGGCAAATCCCACCCGAGGGGGGCAAATCCCACCCGAGGGGGCTCCAGGAAATCCTCCAGGACAGGGAGAGGGGACAAAACCTCGTTGTGCCACCGTGTCCCAGATCCTGTCCCGATGGGATTGGGGCCGGGTCCTGCCCCATGGGGGGGACAAATCCCACCCGTGAGGGGCAAATCCCACCCGAGGGGGGCAAATCCCGCCCGGGGGGGGTCTCAGGCGGCCGGGGGGGGGTCCCGGTGGGGCAGGGAGAAGGGCACCAGGGGCGAGTAGCGCGAGTCGTGCCACAGCAGCCGCTGCTCCAGGAAGGCGACGGCGTCCAGGGTCAGCACCAGCGTCTGGTGCTTGAGCAGGCTGTGCACGTTGAGCCCTGCGTGGGGACAGTTGGGGACACGTTGGGGACACGCTGGGGACGTCAGCGGGGTCCCCAGAGCGGCTGCGGGGGAGGGGGTCAGAGCCAGGGGATTGGGGCTCACCCAGGGCGGGGATGAGGGTGATGGATTTGAGCCCCTCGGCCGCGGTGCTGATGTTCTCTGGGAATTCATTGCTGGGGGGGAAAAGGGGTTGGGGTGTCCCCAAAGTGTCTTCAAGGTGTCCCCAGAGTGTCCCCAAAATGTACCCAACGTGTCCCCAGCTTCATGGACATGCCATCCTCTTTGTCCCCAGTGTCCCCTCTCATGTGTCCACCACCAGCACGGAGTGTCCCCAGTCCTGTCCCAGTGTCCCCAGTGTCCCCAATGTCCCCAGTGTCCCCTCCCTCACCTGTCCACCAGCAGCATGGACTGTCCCCAGTGTCCCCAGCCCTGTGCCAGTGTCCCCAACGTCCCCAGTGTCACCTCTCTCATGTGTCCACCACCAGCACGGAGTGTCCCCAGCCCTGTCCCAGTGTCCCCAGTGTCCCCTCCCTCACCTGTCCACCAGCACCTGTCCCCAGCCCTGTGCCACCAGCAGCCCCAGCCCTGTCCCAGTGGACTGTCCCCTCCACCAGTGGACTCCCAGTGTCCCCAGCCCTGTGCCAGTGTCCCCAATGTCCCCAGTGTCCCCTCTCTCACGTGTCCACCACCAGCACGGACTGTCCCCATCGCCGTGCCCGTGCCAGCTCCAGCAGCTCCTGGGGGTCACTGCTGGGCAGCTCCAGGCTCTCCACCAGGTGCAGCTCATCCTGGGGGACACCAGGGCCGTTGTCACCCTGTCCCCAGCCCCCAGTGTCCCCTGGCCCCCCCGGGCCACCCCCGTACCTGCATCAGCTTCACGCTCAGGGCCACCTTCAGCCCCAGCACCCGCACCCTCATGGGCACCATGTAGAAGTAGCTGGTGGGGCCCCGCGGGCCGTGGGCGATGCCACCTGCCAGGAGGGGACTTGGTGACATCCCCGGGCAGGGGACAACCCCCCCTGGGCCAGACTGAGGGGGGCAGCCAGGCCTGGTGTCCCCAGAGACCCCAAACCAGGGACAGCCAGGCCTGGTGTCCCCAGAGCAGCCCAAGGTGTCCCCAGAGACCCCAAACCAGGGACACCAAACCCTGATGTCCCCAGGGCAGTCCCAGACATTCCTATGTTCCTAGAATGTCCCCAGCCCCGTGTCCCTGTCCCCAGCCCCATGTCCCTGTCCCCATGATGTCCCCAGCCCCATGTCCCCATCCCAAGCCCTGTGTCCCCCATCCCCAGTTCTGGTGTCACTCACCTCCCCTCCAGAGCGGGGACCGCACGGAGCCGTGCCGGGCGCGCCCGGAGCCTTTCTGCCGCCAGGGCTTGCGGCCGCCGCCCCGCACCTCGGCCCGGGTGCGCACGCGGGCATAGCTCTGGGGACAGACAGACAGACAGTGGGGACAAACTGAGGGACACTGTCACCCCTGAGGCCCCACACAGCCCCAGCCCTGCACCTCAGCCCGGGTGCGCACACAGGCATAGCTCTGGGGACACTGGGGACAAACTGAGGGACACTGTCACCCCTGAGCCCCCCACACAGCCCCGAGTCCCCCGCCCCGCACCTCGGCACGGGTGCGTACACGGGCATGGCTCTGGGGACAGACAGACAGACCTGGGGACAAACTGAGGGACACTGTCACCCCTGAGCCCCCCACACAGCCCCGAGTCCCCGCCCACGGGTGCCCCATGGCTCTGGGGACAGACAGACAGACCTGGGGACAAACTGAGGGACACTGTCACCCTTGAGTCCCCACACAGCCCCAGCCCCGCACCTCAGCACAGGTGCGCAGGTGGGCATAGCTTTGGGGACAGACAGACAGACAAGGACACAAACATTTTCTGCCCCCAAGTCCCTTTTTTCACCCCAAATCCCCCCCCTTTTCCCCATAAATCCCCATTTTCTGCCCGCAAATCCCCCTCCCCACACTCACAATCCTCCTGAAGTTCTTCTGCCACGTGGCCACCGTGTGCAGGATGTCCAGCCTGGGGACACAGGAGGGGACACAGGAGGGGGACACTGACCCGGAGCCCTCCCCCGGGGGTGTCCCCAGCGTGTCCCCAGAGCCCCCCCGGTGTCCCCACCTGGGGGTGACGGCGAAGACGTCGGGGTGGAGGTCGGCCAGGCCCCGCAGCGTGTCCTGGGGGTGGCGCAGGGACCCCACCCATGGCCTGCACGGGGGACAGCGGGGGCAGCACGGGGACACTGCAGCTCCTCAGCACCGGGGATGCCACCGGGGGCTCCTCTGGGGACAGTCCTGGGGACAAGGGGACACATGGGGACACTGGGGACAGCACGGAGACACGGCAGCTCCGCAGCACCAGGGGCTCCTCTGGGGACACATGGGGACAATGGGGACCCTCGCAGGGTGGCCCTGGCATCCCCCAAAGCAAGGCCAGCCAGCTCTGATGTCCCCAGGGTGATTCAGGCGTCCCCAACCCCGTGGTGGCCTTGTCCACGATGTCCCCATGATGGTCCCGGCTGTCCCCACCCCCACGGCCACCCCCTCCCTGCTGTCCCCAGGGTGTCCTCAACTCCTGGCACTGTCCCCAGGGTGTCTCCAGGATGTCCCCAACCCCTGGCACTGTCCCCAGTGTGTCCCCAGCCCCTCCCCGCTGTCCCCAGGGTGTCCCCAGCCCACTGTCCCCAACCCCACACTCACCCCTGCGTGGCTCGGGGGTCGCGGGCGGGGCTGGGGGGGCCGTCGAGAGCTGCGGGACGGCGACATTGGGGACAATGACCGGGGGCGGGACCAACCGCGGGCTGAGGGGAGGGGGGACACGACCCCCGCCCAGCCCCGCTCCTGGGCCCGGTCCGGACCCGCGAAACCCCCCAGGCCGAGCTCCCACTTGGTACCGCCCCAACCCCGCCCCCAAACACAGCCCCGCCCATTTCACCGCCCTCATTGTCCTGCCCCCGCCCACTCAGTGCCCTGGCCCCGCCCACGCACCGCCCTCAGGGCCTTGGCCCCGCCCCCGCCCGGTTCTCCCCGTTCCCATTCCGGTACCGGGGCCGCTCCCGGTGCCGCTCCCCGCCCGTTCTCCCCGCGGCCCAGCCCCGCTCCCGGCCCCGCTCCCTGTGCCGCTCTCACCGCGGCCCAGCCCCGGCTCCGACTCCAGGCCCTCAGGGCGGCCGCCCCCGCGCGGATCATGGCGGGAAGGCGAGGGGCGGGCACGGTGACGTCACAGCGTGCGCGCGGCGCCACTTCCGGCGGGGGCGGAACGGCGGGAAACGGGGCGGAAGGGGGTACCCCCCTCCCCTTTGTGTCCCCAACCCCAAATTCCTCCCCCCGGTGTCCCCCTGGTGTCCCCACCCCGGAGTCACCCCCAGTGCCCCTTCCCCAGTGACCCCCAACAGCGCCCGCACATCCAACTGTCCCCGCCCGGTGCCACCGTCCCTGTCCAGTGCCATTTCCCGGTGCCAGTGTCCATTTCCAGTGCCACTTCCCAGCATCATTGTCCCTTCCCAGTGCCAGTGTCCCATCCCAGTGTCTCTTCCCAGTTTCGGTGTCCCTTCCCAGCATCGCTGTCCCTCCCCAGTGCCCCTGTCCCTTCCCAATGTCCCTTCCCAGTTCCCCATCCCAGCCCCACTGCCCGGTCCCGTTCCCATTTCCCACTCGGGGGGGCTTCACGCCGGGGGTCTCCCCCAAATTCCCGACCGGAATTCGCGGGGCCGGGATTGTTGGGACGATTCGGGAATTCCTTTTTCCCCCCTTTTTCCCCCCAGTCCGTTTTTCCACAGCCCCGCCCGGTCCCGGGGGTCCGGGGGCGGGAATTCCGCATGGATGGGGGTGGGCTCATCCCGCCCACCCCAGCCCGACCCCGCGCCTGGTTCCAATTAAATCCAAATTCATTAAATCCCTTCTCCGGCCCCCCGGCGCCTCCCAGCGCTCAAAATTTGGGGATTTTTTCTTTTTTTTTTGCGGGGGGGAGGGGCCCTTCCCAACCCCCCCACCAATAATTCATCCTCCCCCCCACCTCCGAATTCCTCCAGAGACGAGCCCTGGAAAGTCCGGGAAGTTTTTCCAGCCCCCCCAAAAATCCCCAAAATTGGGAAAAAGCTCCCAAGCGGAGGAAGAAGAACGGAGGGGTTTGTCGTCCCCCCCCCATCCCCCGCCGTATTTTGGGGGTGCCACCCACCCCAAAGGGGGGACACACACACGGGGGGGTGTTGCTGTTTTTTGCTGTTTTTTGTTGGGTTTTTTGGTTTTTGAGGTCCCCCTCCCCATTTTGGGGGGGTTCCAGCCATGGGGGGGTGTCACACGGTGGTCCCGCCCCTCAGGGGGTGTGACTCCCCAGGCCCGCCCCCCCGCCCCCGCGTCCCCCCCCCCTCCTCATGCTGGACCCGGGACGGGCGCTCAGCGCTGCCGGGACCGGCCCCGGGACCGGTAAGAGCTCAAATCCCCCCCGAGACCCCCGTGCCCCCTCACCCCCGGGAGTCCCCTCCCCCCCGAGACCCCCTCGGGACCCCCCGAATTAGGGACGGGGCACAAAACGGGACCTCGGGACGGCCCCAAGCGCGGGGAGGGGTCCGAGGGTTTGGGGGGTGTCCCCAGGGGTGGGGGGGACACATTGGGGGGTCCCCACGGAGGGGGCGGTTCAAGTGCCACCCCCGCGGGTGGGGGTCCCCCCTGGCTGTTCCCCCCATTGTCCCGGCCCAGCTGTTTCGGCCACGCCAACATCTGGCTCGCAGCTGGCGGGGGGCTGGGGGGTTCTGTCCTTGGCGGGGTCCCCAAAGCGCTGAGGGTCCCCAGAATCCCGACGGTGACACTGCCGAGGGGGGGAGGGGGGGGCCGTGTCCCCGTGTCCCCCCCCACGAGCGTGTCCGGTCTCGGGGGGTCTCGGGGGGCTCAGGGGCCCCTCCCGGCCCCGGTGGGCGCCGCCCCCGCGGCTAAACCCGGCTCTAAGCTCGGCTTTGTCCGCGCTGATCCAATTTGCTCCGGGATATTTCGGGATCGAGGCGCCCCCGGTGACCCCCCCGCGGCCCCCTCCCCTCCCCCCCACTCCCCAGGGCGGGGGTCCCGGGGGGGTCCCGGGAGGGGGGTCCGGGGATGGATCCCGGTGAGATTCCCCGCGGTAGGACGCCGGTCCCGGGGCAGGATCCCGGAGCAATTCCCGGGTCGGGATCCCAGTGCCGGTCCCGGGGCAGTTCCTGGGGCAATTCCCGGTTCGGGATCCCAGTTCAGGGTCCCGGGGCAATTCCCGGGGTAATTTCTGGAGCAATTCCCGTTGCTGGATCCTGGTTCGGGATTCCGGGGCAATTCCCGGCTTAAGATCCCGGGGGCAGTTCCCAGTTTGGGGGCCGTTCCCAGTTTTAGGATCCCGGGGGCAGTTCCCGGTTTAGGATCCCAGTTTGGGGGTCCCGCCGCCACTCCTGGGGCAGGATCCCAGCCCAGGACCGCGGGGCACGGTCCCAGGGCGGTTCCCAGTTTGGGATGCCGGTTTAGGATCCCGGGGCTGTTCCCGGATTGGGATCCCGGTTTGGGATCCAGGGGCCGTTCCTGGGGTCGTTCCCGGTTTGGGATCCCGGAGCTGCTCCCGGTTTGGGATCCCGGTACCGTTTCTGGGGCCGTTCCCACTTTGGGATCCCGGGGCCGTTCCCGGTTTGGGATCCCGGTTTATGATCCCGGAGCCGTTCCTGGGGCCATTCCCGGTTTGGGATCCCGATTTGGGATCCCGGGGCCATTCCTGGAACCGTTCCGGGTTTAGGATCCCGGTTTGCCATTCCCGGGGGTCCCGCCGACCCCGGCCCCGCCCGTTCCCCGCGCTGACTCCGCCCGGGGCCGCTCCGAGCCGGGGGCGGGCGGCCGAGGGGAAGGGGAAGCGGCGGGTGCTCCGTGCCGGTTCCGACCGGCACCGGCGGCTCCTACCGGCACCGGTACGAGGGTCCGGGGGCGGCCCGGAGGGGTCCTGGGGGGATCCCGGGGGCGGCGGGAGCCTGGGGCGGTGTCCCGGCACCGGGCGCGGCTGCGCGAGGCACCGGGCGGTGGCGGGACGGCTCCGGGGGCTCGGGGACCGCTCCGCGACGGCACCGGGGGCTCTCGGACGGCTCCGGGGGAGCTCTGGTACTGGGACGGGACCGGGACGGCTTTGGGACCGCTCCGGGACCGCTCCGGGACGGGACCGGGGCGGGTCTGGTACCGGGACGAGACTGGGACGGCAACGGGGGAGCTCTGGTACCGGGACGGGACCGGGGAGGGAGCTCCGGTACCGGGACTGCTCCGGGACAGCTCCAGGACGGCACCGGGGGAGTTCTGGTACCGGGACGGCACCGGGGGGGCTCCAGGACTGTACGAGGACGGGAGGGCACCGGCACGGGACCGACGCCGGTACCGGGACAGCTCCGGGATGGGACCGGAATCTGGGAGGGCTCTGGGGCTCCTTCCCCCGCCACCCTCGGCCCTCGGTCCCGTCCGGACCCTCGGGGTCCTGCACCGGGAGGGGTGGGAGCCCTTGCCGGGGATCCCGTCCCAAAATCTGGGGAGAGGGGACGTGGGACCGGGGGTGAGGGAGGACACGGGGACCCGGCGGTGACATCCCCCGGTGTCCCCACCCCCCCAGGGCGCCCCACCCCATTCCCCCCGGGGTGTCTGTCACCTCCTGCCACCCCGGTGTCACCTCCTGCCACTACCCGGGATGTCTGTCACCCTCTGCCACTTGGTGTCACCTTCTGTTCCCCGGTGTCACCTCCTGCCACTACCCGGTGTTACCTCAGGGTCTCCTTGGTGACAACAGGGTGACATTTCTGTCCCCAGGAGCCATGTCCTGGTGGTGCTGAGGCTCAGGTGACCCCAGGGTCTCCCTGGTATTACAGGTGACATTGCTGTCCCCAGGAGCCATGTCCCTAGCCTCGGGTCACCCCAGGGTCCCTTGGTGGCACAAAGGTGACAAGAAGGTGACATTTCCATCCCCAGAAACCATGTCCTGGTGGCGCTGAGCCTCGGGTTACCCTGGGGTGTTCCTGGTGGCACAGAGGTGACAAGGGGGTGACATTTCTGTCCCCAGGAGCCATGTCCCTGGGGTGCTGAGCCTCGGGTCACCTCAGGGTCTCCTTGGTGACAATGAGGTGACATTTCTGTCCCCAGGAGCCATGTCCTGGTGGAGCTGAGCCTCGGGTGACCCTGGGGTGTCCTTGGTGGCACAAAAGTGACATTTCTGTCCCCAGGAGCCATGTCCCTAGACTCAGGTCACCTCAGGGTCCCCTTGGTGACAATGAGGTGACAATGAGGTGACATTTCTGTCCCCAGGAGCCATGTCCCGGCGGCGCTGAGCCTCGCCCTCCTCTCCGCCCCCCTCCACCGCCATGGGGAGCATCTACAAGGAATATTGGAACCGCGACAAGATCCGCGAGCACTACAACTTCACCAAGGGCGACGGCGGCGAGGCCGCGGCGCCCTCGCGCTGGGTGGGCTCCGTGCTCATCGTCGTGCTCTGCTGCTTCATCGTGCTGGAGAACCTGCTGGTGCTGGTGTCCATCTGCCGCAACAAGCGCCTGCACCTGGCCATGTACATCTTCATCGGCAACCTGGCGGCCTCGGACCTGCTGGCCGGCGCGGCCTTCATGGCCAACACGCTGCTGTCGGGCAGCACCACCTTCAGCCTGACGCCCGTGCAGTGGTTCGTGCGCGAGGGCACGGCCTTCGCCACGCTGGCGGCCTCGGTGTTCAGCCTGCTGGCCATCGCCATCGAGCGGCACGTGGCCATCACCAAGGTGAAGGTGTACAGCAGCGACAAGAGCTGCCGCATGGTGCTGCTCATCGGCGCCTGCTGGGTGATCGCCGGCGCCGTCGGCAGCCTGCCCATCATGGGCTGGAACTGCATCAGCGACCTGGGCGACTGCTCCACCGTGCTGCCGCTCTACTCCAAGCGCTACGTGCTCTTCGTCACCACCATCTTCACGCTCATCCTCATGGCCATCGTGGGGCTCTACACGCGCATCTACTGCATCGTGCGCTCCAGCCACGCCGAGATCGCCTCGGCGCAGACGCTGGCACTGCTCAAGACCGTCACCATCGTGCTGGGCGCCTTCATTGTCTGCTGGCTGCCCGCCTTCATCATCCTCCTGATGGACGCCTCGTGCCCTGTGCGCACCTGCCGCGTGCTCTACAGCGCCAATTATTTCTTCGCCTTTGCCACGCTCAACTCGGCGGCCAATCCGGTGATCTACATGCTGCGCAGCAAGGACATGCGCGGCGAGTTCCTGCGCATGCTCTGCTGCTGCGGCCGCGCCCGGCGCCGTGGGCAGCCCCCCGGGCGGGCGGGGGTCCCGCTGCGCACGTCCAGCTCGCTGGACAGGGGCCCGGCCGGCCCCACGGCCGAGCTGCCCACGGTGCCACTGACCCGCGAGTGCACCACGTCCGTGTGAGGGTGGGAGAGGGGTGGGGGTGACCATGGGAGGACTGGGGGACGTTTGTGGGTTTTGGGATGCGGTGGGGGGTCAGGGGATGCAGTGTGGACACGGCATGGTCACCCCATGGCTTCATGGACATTCCATGGATGCCCCATGGATACCCCCTGGACATCCCATGGTCACCCCACGGCTTCATGGATGTCCCGCGGACACCCCATGGTCACCCTGTGGACACCCCACGGCCTCAAGACCACCCTGTGGATACTCCATGGTCACCCCATGGCTTCATGAATGTCCCATGGACACCCCGTGGATGCCCTGTGGGCACCCCATGGCCCTGTGGACAACCTGTGGACACCCCACGGCCACCCTGTGGATACCCCATGGCCTCAAGACCACCCTGTGGATACTCCATGGACACCCCGTGTCCCCACGGCCACCCTGGGGCCACCCCACGGCCACCCTGGGGACACCCCATGGCCACCCTGGGGACACCCCATGGCCACCCCATGGCCTCGTGGACACCCCAAGGCCACCCTATGGCCCCTTGGCCACCCCACGGCCACCCTGGGGCCACTGCACGGCCACCCCGAGGCCCCACAGCCTTGTGGACACCCCACGGCCACCCCATGGCTGCCCCAAGGCTGCCCCACGGTACGAGCGGCGCGGTTCCTCGCGGTTCCCCTGCGCTTCCCCAGGTACGGATGCACCCCCCCCCCACCCCCGGGGCCGTCCCCGTTGTCCCCGTTGTCCCCGCGGGTGCTCCGTGTGCCCGGACACGCGTGGGGCCCTTGCCACGCCCTTGCCCGAGCCCCGCGGCCGCCGCCGGACCTGTCGGGCGAGTCCCGGGGCCCCTCCCGGCCCGTGGGCGGCTCCCGCCGTGTTCCCACCGGGACAGACCGGGATCAGCCCGGGGACCCCTGAAATAAACCGGGACAAACCCGGGGGAGCTCTGAAATAAACCGGGATAAACTCCGGGGGGGCTCCGGGGACCCTCGAAATAGAACGGGATAAACCCAGGGGTTCCAGGGACCCCCGAAATCCAGGATAAACTCGGGGACCCCCAAAATCCGGGATTTTCCCCCGCGCTGGTGCGCGGGGCAGGGGGTTCATCCCAGTGCGGCTGGATCCGCCGGGAGCCCCCCCGAAATCCCCGGGATTTGCCCCAAAATCCTCCCCGCCTTGTATTAAACGATTTTTTTTTTCCAGCTGTTTCTACATCTTTCCTCAAATTTTGGTGTGGGGTGGGGGGAATTTTCCCGGTGGGAATTTGGGATAACTGAGCGTCTCAGGTGGGTCTGGGGACAAGGGGGGACACCTGGAGACCCCTCCCCTGTCCCCAGCCCACCGCTTTGTCACTTTGTCACCTCACATCCCCCAAAAACCCCGATTTGTCGCCATTTCCGCCCTGCACGCTGCAGGGGGAAGAGGAAACCCGGGGGGGGGTGGTTTCGTTTCCTGCCCCCCATCCCTGTGGGGACGGCGCCGTCGCGGTGTCCCCGCCGTGACCCGGCGCCTTTGGGGACACGGAATTCCCGCCGTTGGGGACACGGCGGCACCGCGGGGCTGCCACCGCCGGGGTGGCCCTGGGTGACATCCAGGGGTCGCCGCGGCGCGGCAAACGTGACAGCGGCTGTCACCCCGGGGTGCCCAAACGTGACAACGGCTGTCACCACACTCGGGGACAAGGTGGCAGCAGGTGCTACCTCGGGGTAGCCGCAGCGAGACAGGGCTGTCCCTCTCCATCCCCCCGGTATTCCCATGGGGACAGACCCCAAAGTGTCGCCCCCTCCCAAATTCTGGGGTGTCCCCCCCTTGGGAGTGTCCTCTCAGTGTCCCCCTCCCAGATTTCGGGGTGTCCCCTCCCTCCTGCCCCGCCACCCCCAAGATGGCGCCGGGGCGACCCCTCACGGCCCCACGCGCCCGTGCTGTCGCGCCGAGTGACGTCACGCTCACACGCCACACCCAAGATGGCACCCGGCCGCCTTGTAGCACAGCGGTTTAACCTTCCCAACATGGCTGCGCAACCACGACGGCTTTGGCGCAGGTGGATGACGTCATAGAGGAGGTGGGGCGGCCTTAAAGGGGCCATGACCGCGCGGGGGCCGCGGCCGCCGCCAGGGCCGGAGCGGGGCGAGACCGGCGGCCGGTGAGGGGGGGCCGGGGTGTCCCGGGGGGGCTTCACCGGCTCTGGGGGGGGGCCCGGGGGGCGTTACCGACTCTGGGGGTCCGGGGGGGCCGAAGGTTTTGGAGGGGGGCGGGTCTGAGGGCATTGCGGGGGGGGGGCGCTGAGGGGAGCGAGAGGCGGGGCGGGGGTGGGTAACGGGGCCTGGGGGGCAATAACGGCCCGGGGGGGGCAATAACGGCACAGGAGGGGCAATAACGGCATGGGAGGGGCAATAACTGCTTGGGAGGGGCAATTCATGAGCGGCCAATTAAGATGCGAGGGGGTAAATAATTAATGAGAAGGTAATAACGGCCCGGGAGGGGGCAATAAGGGCCTGGGGGGGTAATAGTGAGGGGGCAATTAAGATGTGAGGGGGGAAATTAACTCGTGGGGGGGTAATAACGGCCCCGGGAGGGGCAATAACGGTCGTGGGGCCAATAAGGGCCTGGGGGAGCAAAAAAGATAAGGGGGGGGCAATAAAGATGGGGGCAATAAAGATGGGGGGGGGGCATAAAGACGGGGAAAATAAAGTGGGGCAATAGAATGAAGATAAAGATAAGGGGGAGCAATAATGATAAGGTGGGGCAATAAAGATAAGGGGAGGCATTACACCATGAGGGGGCAATAACGTTTGGGAGGGGGGGCAATAAAACCTCAGGGGGAGTAATTTGGGGGGGGGGCTGTTGGGGACAATGAGGGGGGCAGTTGTCACCTGGGGGTGTCACGGGGGGGGGGGGAGGGTGACATGTGCCAGCTGTCACCTGCCCGGGGTGTCCTTGGGAAGGACAGGGGGACACCGGGGACGGCGGCAGGGTGACAGCGGGGACACAGCAGGGCCGGGCCCGGTGGTGACACTGATGGAGTGACAACAGGGATACGGGTGACAGTGCCTGGTGACAGCCCTGGCACCATGTCGCAGAGGGACGGTTCCTGTCCCCAAGGGAGGGGAGACCCACGTCCCCTTGGGCCACTTTTCTGGGGACACCCTGGGGACACCCGGGCTTTCCCTGCTGGGAGGTGGCACCTGAGTGTCACCCACTTGTCACTGCGTGTCCCTCAGTGCCACCACGTGTCACCGACTGCTCCTTTTTCCTGTTTTTTTCTGGCAGGATTTTGGATGGGCGCAGCCCCCCCCAGCCATGGGGCAGAGCGAGTCGCAGCAGGAGGCCGAGGTGGGACCCGTCCCTGTCACCCCAATGTCCCTAGGGTTGGGGACACTGGGGCTCAGCTGTCCCTTGTCCCCACAGGGCTCGGTGCTGAGGGGGCTCCTGGCCGTCTTCAGCCGGGAGCAGCTCCCGACACGCGCGGTGAGCTGCGTGTCCCCCTGTCCCCATGTCCCCATGTCCCTGTGTCCCCATGTCCCTGTGTCCCCGTGTCCCCATGTCCCATGTCCTTGTGTCCCTATAACCCCATGTCACCAGTGTCCCCATGTCCCCAGGGACAGTGTCCCCCATGTCCCTAACCCCACTGGTGCACTAAGCAGAGAACACTGTCTTCATGTCTTAGTGTCCCGATGTCCCCATGTCCCCAGCGACAAGGTCCCAGTGTTCCCAGTATCCCCATGTCTCCAATGTCCCCATGTTCCCCATGTCCCCATGTCCCCAGTGTCCCAATGTCCCCATGTCCCCAGTGCTGCTCAGCACGCCCTGACAGGGCACAGCCTTGTCCCCTGGGGACACGTCCCGGTCCCCAACCTGGCCACACTCTTCCCACCCTGGCAGCACCATGGGCCACCCCGTGCACTTGTCCCCATCCCTTGGGGACACTGGGGACAAGGTGGGGACAATCTGGGGACACCCCTGTCCCCTGCAGGTGCTGGGCACCCTCCTGGCCCTCTCTGTCGCCGTCATGGCCGTGGCCGTGCTGGGCTGGTGGCTGCGTCACAAGAGTGAGTGACAAGTGACAAGTGCCACCCTCGGGCTGGCCCTGGGGACACCGAGGAGGGGGTGGTGACAGCGCTGTCCCCTCACGGTGTCCCCTCCGTGTCCCCAGAGGTCCCCGCGCAGGAGCCACCGCGCTACCGCTTCCGCAAGAGGGACAAAGTCCTGTTCTACAGCCGCAAGATCATGCGTAAGGTGACCCTCGGGTGGCACTGGGGTGGCACTGGGGGTGGCACCGTGCATAAGGGGACCCGAGGGTGGCACCGAGGGTGACAGTCCTGCAGTGACACCGTGTCCCTGCCCTGACAGGTGTCCCAGTCCACCTCGTCCCTGGTGGATGTCACCCCAGGCAGCAGGGTGGCACTGGGGGTGGCACGAGGGGTGGTGCTGTGTGTAAGGTGACTCTGGGGGTGGCACTGGGGGTGGCACCCCTGCAGTGACACGGTGTCCCTGCCATGCCAGGTGTCCCAGTCCACCTCGTCCCTGGTGGATGTCGCCCCGGCCAGTGGCGCCACGCGGCCCCGCAGCCGCAAGAAGCTCAAGATGCTGAGCATCGCCAAGAAGTGAGCGGGCAGCGGGGTTGGGATCTGCATGTGGGGTTGGGATCAGCCTGTGGGATCTGTCCATGGGATCGGGATCTGTCTGTGGGATCTGTCTGTGGGATCTGTCCATGAGATCAGGATCTGTCCATGGGGTCGGGATCTGTCCGTGGGATCTGTCCATGGGGTCGGGATCTGTCCGTGGGATCTGTCCGTGGGATCTGTCCATGAGATCGGGATCTGTCCATGGGGTCGGGATCTGTCTGTGGGATCTGTCTGTGGGATCTGTCCGTGGGATCTGTCCATGGGGTCGGGATCTGTCCGTGGGATCTGTCCATGGGGTCGGGATCTGTCCATGGGGTCGGGATCTGTCAGTGGGATCTGTCCATGGGATCTGTCCATGGGGTCGGGATCTGTCCATGGGGTCGGGATCTGTCAGTGGGATCTGTCCATGGGATCTGTCCATGGGGTCGGGATCTGTTGCCATATCCCTGCTGTGTCCCTGCTGTCCCCGTGGCACTGTACCCATTGTGTCCCCATGCTGTCCCCAGGGTCTTGGCCAGCTTCCTGCACATCCAGAAGGAGCTGCCCATGCTGTCCTCTCACTGTCCCTACGCTGTCCCCATGTCCCCTCGCTGTCCCCACACTGTCCCCTTGCTGTCCCCATGTCCCCACGCTGTGCCCTGTCTGTCCCCAGGGTCTCGGCCAGCTTCCTGCGCATCCAGAAGGAGCCGCCCACGCTGCAGCTGAAGGAGCCGCCGCCCTCGGTGCTGGAGGCCGACCTGACCGAGTTCGACGTGGCCTCGTCACACCTGCCCTCTGAGGTGCTCTACATGCTCAAGAACGTCCGGTGAGCGGGGCTGGGGGCTGTCCGTGGGGCTGGGGTCTGTCCGTGGGGTCAGGATCTGTCCGTGGGGCCGGAGTCTGCCCATGGGATCTCTCCATGGGAGCTGTGCCTGGGATCAGGATCTCTCCTGGGGTATCAGGATCCTTTATGGGATCAGGGTCTGGATCCATTTATGCAGTTGGGATCCATTTATGGGATCAATTTATGGGGTCGGGATCCATTGATGGGGTCGGGATCCATTTATGGGATCCATTGATGGGGTCAGGATCCATTGATGGGGTCGGGATCCATTGATGGGATCAGGATCCATTTATGGGATCCATTGATGGGGTCGGGATCCATTGATGGGATCTATTGATGGGGTCGGGATCCATCCCTGGGGCCAGCACTGGACCTCAGGGATCGAGCTCCACTCTTGGGCACCTCTCTAAGGGGATCCCTGCATCCCCCTCTCCATGGCATGTGGGGCAGGTCCCCGTGTCCCTGCTGTCCCCGTGGTGTCCCTGTGTCCCTGCTGTCCCTGTGGTGACACAGCTGTCCCCACAGGGTGCTGGGGCACTTTGAGAAGCCGCTGTTCCTGGAGCTGTGCAAGCACATGGTGTTCCAGCAGTGCCAGCAGGGTGAGGACGTGTTCCGGCCCGGCCAGCCCGACAGCAGCATCTACGTTCTGCAGGAGGGCAAGCTGGAGCTGCTGCTCACCGAGGCGGTGAGGGACACCTGGGGACAGCTGGGGACATGGGGAATGGCTGGGGGGACAGCCCACAGCCAGCCAGGGATATCCAGGAGATAGCCAAGGACATCTGGGGACAGCCAGAGGACACCCTAGGGACAGCCAGGGACACACAGGGGTTACCTGGAGACACCCAAGGGCACCTGGGGGACACCAGACACAGTCAGGGGCACCCCAGGGGCATTCATGGACACACAAGGACACCCAGGGGACACCTGGAGACACTCAGAGACAGATGGGGACACCCTGGAGACACCCCAAGGACATTCAGAGACATGCCAAGGACACCCCAAGAACATTTGAGGACACACAGGGAACAGGCAGGGGACACTCTTGGAGACTCAAGGGACACCCCGAGGACACCAGGGGACACGGGCTGTGTCCCAGCAGGACGGGAAGGAGACGGTGATGAAGGAGGTGTTCCCTGGGGACAGCGTCCACAGCCTGCTCAGCATCCTCGACGTCATCACGGTACTGGCCACGTCCCCAAAGCCTTGGGGACATGGCGGGGGCTGTCCCCAAACCCTGCCCACACCCAGCTGGCATGTCCCTATTACCCCCTAAGCTCAGTGGGTGACTGTCCCCAGCCTGCCCAAACTGTCCCCAAAGCCCTCCAATGCAATTGTGGCCATCCCAATCCCAAACACAACTGTCCCCAAGTGTCACCAACTGTCCCTAAACCCTCCAGCCCAACCATGGCCACCCCAAACCCAACCGTGGCCATCCCAAACCCAACCACAACTGTCCCCAACCCACTCAAGCTGTCCCCCAACCCCTCCAGCCCAACTGTGGCCACCCCAAACCCAACCTCCCCAAACCCCTGCCCTTGCCCCATCCCCAGCTGTCCCCAGGTGTCCCCTGACCCCGTGCTGTCCCCAGGGCCACCAGCGGCCGTACCGCACAGTGTGTGCCCGTGCGGCCGAGGACTCCACGGTGCTGCGCCTGCCGGTCGAGGCCTTCTCAGCTGTCTTTGAGAAGTACCCCGAGAGCCTGGTCAGGGTGGTGCAGGTGAGCTAGGCTCCGGGGGAACCCTGGGAGGGCCCTCGGGGTGGCAGGGACCCACGGTGGCCTCGTGTCCCCCTGCAGATCATCATGGTGCGGCTGCAGCGTGTCACCTTCCTGGCCTTGCACAACTACCTGGGCTTGACCAACGAGCTCTTCAGCCACGTGAGTTCAGGCTGAAACTCGGGGGATCCTGGGCTGGGTCGGTTCCCTCTGATGTCCCCCCAGCCCCTCTGATGTCCGTCTGTCCCCAAACCTGCAGGACATGCAGCCCCTGCGGCTCTTCCCTCAGCCCGGCCACGCCGCCCGCACCAGCCCCGTCCGGCACAGCAAGCGCAGCCTGGGCAGCACCGACGAGGGCCGGGACACTGGTGAGGCACCAGGAGGGTCCTGAGACCCCCACCCCGAGCATTTCTGGGGTCTCCGTGCTCAGTTTTGGCGGGGGGGGGGTCTCATCCTGCAGCTGAGCTGATGAAAGCCACTGGCCTGGAGACGCCGGCGCCGCCACCGCTGCTGAGCCGCTGCATCTCCATGCCCGTGGACATCTCTGGTGGGTACCAGCCCTGCCAGGGGTGTGGCTGTCACCCTGGGGTGGCTTTGTCCCTGTTTGGTGACCCCCGTGACCCCGCCCAGGCATCCAGAAGGCTCCGCGCTCTGATTTTGACATGGCTTACGAGCGTGGGCGCATCTCGGTGTCGCTGCAGGAGGACAGCACCGGTGCCTTCGGGCAGGTATGGGGGGGTCCGTGCTGAATCCCACCCCAAATCCCACCCAAATTTCCCCTAATTCCCACCCTGAATCCCACCCCAAATCCCATCCTAAATCCCACCCAATTTCTACCCTGAATCCCACCCTAGATCCCACCCCAAATCCCCCCCAAACTCCCCCTAATTTGCACCCTGAAGCCCACCCCAAATCCCACCCAAAATCCCCCCCAAATCCCCCCCCAGGCATCCCAGGAGCCCAAGGAGCGCAAGTCAGTGACGCTGGAGGAGCAGCCCTCGGGGGTCTACCACTACAGCTGCTGCGAGGAGGACACGGCCTCGGGGACAGGGACAGGGATGGGGACGGGGCCGTGTCCCTTCGGGCCCTACCAGGGCCGCCAGACCAGCGACATCTTCGAGGAGGCTAAGCGAGAGCTCATAAAGCTCATGAAGATCGAGGTGAGGGCATTGTGGGGTCAGGATGGGTTCCTGGTGGTCCCCCATGGCTTTTTAATGGTCTTAGTTACCTTTATGGTGGTCCCCCATTACTTTGTGGCGGTCCTTATGGTTTCAAGGTACTCACTCTGTGGTGGGTTCCCATCTCCTCATGGTGGCCTCCATGACCTCCTGGTCATTCTCTGTCCCTGTGGCCTCCTGGTCATCCCATCCCCTCCTGGTGACCCCACAATGGTCCCGTTCTCCTTTCCAGGACCCTTCTCTCCTCAACAACCGCGTCCTGCTCCACCACGCCAAGGCCGGCACGGTCATCGCCCGCCAGGGTGACCAGGTGAGTGCTGGGGACTGTCACCTTGTGGTGGGGCAGAAACAACCCCAGAACCAGAAGAACACGCCATGGTGGTGGTGGTGGGAGGTGACAGGGGACATTCCTGTTTAGGACGTGAGCCTGCACTTCGTGCTCTGGGGGTGCCTGCACGTGTACCAGCGCATGATCGACAAGGAGGAGGACGTGTGCCTGTTCCTGACACAGCCTGGAGAGCTGGTGGGACAGCTGGCTGTGCTCACTGGGGAGCCCCTCATCTTCACCATCAAGGCCAACCGTGACTGCACCTTCCTCAAGATCTCCAAGTCCGACTTCTACGAGTGAGTCCGTGTCCTTTGGTGTCCTCGGGGGGCCACCAGGACCTGCTGTGGGTGCGTCCCCATCATCTTGTGGTGGATCTCCATTGCTTTGCGGTGCTCACTGTGACCTTGGGGATTCCGCATCTCTTCAGGGTGGTTCCCCATCACCTTGGGATGGTTGCACCACCAGAACATCTCCCCAGTGAATGTTCCCAGCCCCAGGGTGGAATTTTAGGATATCCTGAGCAAAGCCACTATGATCCTGGCAGTTCCCCTCCTCCCTGGGGTTCTCTGTGGGGTTCCCCACCTCAGAGGGGACATTTTGGGGTCACCACAGTGCCCTGTCCCCCCCAGGATCATGCGGGAGCAGCCCAGCGTGGTGCTGAGCGTGGCCCACACCGTGGCCGCCCGCATGTCGCCCTTCGTGCGCCAGATGGACTTCGCCATCGACTGGATGGCCGTGGAGGCTGGCCGGGCGCTCTACAGGTGAGTGGCCACACCCAGGTGTCCACCTGGGCTCGGGGAGGGCCTCCAGAGGTGCCACAGGCACTGCTGTCCCCAGGCAGGGGGACAAGTCGGACTGCACCTACATCGTGCTCAATGGGCGGCTGCGCTCGGTCATCCAGAAGGGCAGCGGCAAGAAGGAGCTGGTGGGCGAGTATGGCCGCGGTGACCTCGTGGGTGTGGTGAGTGTCACCCCAGGGACACCTTGGGGACAGCAGTCCAACGTCCTTGGGTGGCTCCATGGCCTCGTCCTGCAGGTGGAGGCGCTGACACGGCAGCCCCGGGCCACCACAGTGCACGCGGTGAGGGACACGGAGCTGGCCAAGCTGCCCGAGGGGACCCTCAACAACATCAAGCGCCGATACCCGCAGGTACCCCAGGTGTCCCTCAGGGGTGTCCCCATGTCCCAGCTGGTGGCCGCGACTCTAATTAAAACCAACTTCAGTTAAGGCGTTAATGAAGCTGTTGGAGGAGGAGAGTGGAGGAAGGGGTGGTAGCACCTGAGGTCTTGAAGGATGGGTGGTGGTGGCACTAGAGGTTTCCAAGGACAGGCAGTGGTGGTGATGGCACCCAAAGACTGCTGTAGAACACTAGTCTGGGGTGTTGACTCTCTGCCACATCTTATGGCCATCCTTGTCCCCACAGGTGGTTACCCGCCTCATCCACCTCCTGAGCCAGAAGATCTTGGGGAACCTCCAGCAGCTCCGTGGGCCCTTCGCAGGTAGGACTTTGGGACAGCGGGGTGGCCTCTGTGGGGCTGGTGGCCGTCACCAGAGCGGTGTGTCCACTCCTCTGTGTCCACCCAGGGCCTGGCCTCGGCATGGCCTCCAGCTCAGAGCCCATCAACCCCACCAGCAACCTGTCGACGGTGGCGGTGCTGCCCGTGTGTGACGAGGTGCCCATGGCGGCCTTCACGCTGGAGCTGCAGCACGCGCTCAACGCCATCGGTGAGTGACCACGGGACACTGACCATGGCAGTGACCATCCAATGGTGACCTGGGGTGGTGGTGATGGTTGCAGCCCCACAGGGTGGTCTTGGCTGTGGTGGGCACCATGAGAATGATGATGGCATGGTGGCAGCCATGGTGACCAAAACTTTATGGCATGATGACCAAAACTTGATGGCATGATGGTGACCATAGCATGGTGGTGACTATAGCCCCATAACATGGTGACCACAGCATGATAGTGACCATGGCACAGTGGTGACCATGGCCTGGAGATGACCACATCCCTACCTCTGCAGGCCCCACGTTGCTCCTCACCAGCGACATCATCCGCGCCCGCCTGGGCTCCTCGGCTCTGGAGAGGTAACAGGGCTGGGCAGCGGCGTGGCCACGTCCCTCAGGCCACCGCTGACCGCTCGGTGTCCCCGGGCAGCATCCAGGAGTACCGGCTGTCCGGGTGGCTGGCACAGCAGGAGGACCTGCACCGCATCGTGCTCTACCAGACTGACTGCACGCTGACCCCCTGGACGCTGCGCTGCATCCGCCAGGCCGACTGCGTCCTCATCGTGGGGCTGGGCGACCAGGAGCCGGCCCTGGGAGAGGTGGGACAGGGACAGGGACATGGCAGGGACAGGGACATGGGGGATGACCAGGAGCCTACCCTGGGCAAGGTGGGACAGGACAGGGACCTGGCGGTGGGACACAGGAACATGGGATATTGGGACAGGGGGACATGGGGACACAGGGACATGAAATATGGGGACATGTCCCATCTCTGAGGGTGTCCCAGTGCTCCAGGGGTGACGCAGCCTGGCGCTGGTGCCCCCCCAGCTGGAGCAGATGCTGGAGAACACGGCGGTGCGGGCACTGAAGCAGCTGGTGCTGCTGCACCGTGAGGACGGCGCCGGCCCAGCGCGCACGGTGGAGTGGCTCAACATGCGCACCTGGTGCTCGGGCCACCTGCACATCCGCTGCCCCCGCCGCGTCTTCTCGCGCCGCAGCCCCGCCAAGCTGGTGAGCATCCCCTCCCTCCCTGTGGCCACCGGCCCCTCCTCAGGGGTGGCCGCTGTCACTGTCACCCACTCTGTCACCCACTCTGCCCGCCCCCCCCGCAGCGGGAGATGTACGAGAAGGTGTTTGAGAAGAGCGCCGACCGGCACAGCGACTTCTCGCGCCTGGCGCGCGTGCTCACCGGCAACACCATCGCCCTGGTGCTGGGCGGCGGCGGCGCCAGGTGGGGCACGCCTGTCCCTGTGTCCCCCTGTCCACATGGCCTGTGTGCCCCTGTCCCGTGTCCCTGTCCCCATGTCTCCGTATCTCCTATCCCCATATTCCCATGTCCCTGTATCCCGTGTCCCCATGTCCCCCTGTCCCCACGCCCTCCTCCCACCCCCACAGTGCCCACAGCCCCTGGTTTATCCCGGCTTTCCCTGCACTCTCCCTGGCAGGGGCTGCTCGCACATCGGGGTCATCAAGGCCATGGAGGAGTCGGGGATCCCCATCGACCTCGTGGGGGGCACCTCCATCGGCGCCTTCATCGGTGCGCTCTACGCCGAGGAGCGCAGCGCCGTGCGCACCAAGCAGCGGGCACGGGAGTGGGCCAGGGTGGGTCATGGGGATGGGGACAGGGGCTGACAGGGACATCCCCACCCCAGGGACCCCTTCAGCCTGTGCCCAGCTCTGCCCCGCTGGTTCTAACCTGGCCTCTTCCTGTTCTTCTTCTTGCTCTTGCTCTTCTTCCTTCTCCTTTCCCTGCTCCATCCTCTTTTCTGCGTTCTTTTTCTGGTCTTCTTTGGTTTTCTTTTCTTCTATTTTTGCCTTTTTTTGATCTTTTTTTTTGGTCTTTTTCTCCTTTTTCTTCCTCTTCTCCTTTTTAATTCTTCATCTTGTCCCTCTCTCCTTCCACCTCCTTTCTTCTTTTTCATCTCCTTTTCCTTTTTCTCTTATTCCTTCTCCTCCTTTTTCTTCCTCCTTTTTCTTCTTCCCTTTTTTCCTTTTCCCCCTTTTTTCCAACTCCTCTTTCTGTCTTTACTCATCTCTTCTTTTATTTTCATCCTCCTTCATTTCTTTTCTCCTTCTCTTCTTGCTCTTCCTCCTCCTTCATCTCCCTTCTCCTTCTCCTTCATCTCCTTCCTCCTCCTTCTCCCTTTTCCTCCTCTTTCTTCATTTCCTTCCTGTTCCTTTTCTCTTTTTGTTTTTCCTCCTCCTCCCCAGTGCATGAATTCTGTTTTTGAGACCGTGCTGGACCTCACCTACCCCATCACCTCCATGTTCTCGGGCTCGGCCTTCAACGCCAGCATCAACCGAGTCTTCCAGGACAAACAGATTGAGGTCTGTCCCCCTCGGATGTCCCCCCTGGCCCCCTCCCCGATGTCCCCACGGTGTCACCCAGCCCATGCCATCCCTGCAGGACCTGTGGCTGCCCTACTTCAATGTCACCACGGACATCACGGCCTCAGCCATGCGGGTACACACAGACGGTGAGAGCTCCCCAGGGGGGACATGGGGGGGTGCACGGGGCAGGGGTGGCCTCCTGAGCCACCAGGAGCTGCTGACCCCACCCTGGGGACATCAGCAGGGTGGGGAGGGGACAGCTGGGGCTGCACGAGGCGCTAACACCGCTGCTGACCACTAACCCCTGTAACCCCCTGTGCAGCATGGGGACATGGTGGCAGTGCTGGGCAGGGACATGGTGGTGGCAGTGGGGACACGGAGGTGGTGGGGTCATCGTGGTGGCAGTGGGGACATCACGGTGGTGTCGGCGACGTGGTGGTGGTGGTGGGGACATGGTGGTGGGGACATGGTGCTGGTGGTGGGACCATTGTGGTGGCTGCCCCTCATCCTTGCCCGCTGCTGGAGCTCACCTGGGACATTGAGCCGTCCACAGCCACCCCGCTGCCTCTAACGCCCACTAATCCCCGCTGACCCCTCTAACCCAGCCCCCTCCCCACACTGCTGGCTGCCAGCGTCCCTCTGTCTGTCCCTCTGTCCCTCGCCGCGGTCCCCGGTGGCCGTGACCGTGTCCTCTCCGTCCCCAGGCAGCCTCTGGCGCTACGTCCGAGCCAGTGCCTCCTATACCCCCTACCTGCCTCCGCTCTGCGACCCCAAGGACAGCCACTGGCTGGTGGACGGCTGCTATGTTAACAATGTCCCAGGTCAGCACCTCGCTCGCTGGGGCCACCCCCCAAAACCACCACAAAAAACACCAAAAAAAAACCCCAAAAACCACCCCAAAACCACATCTAGAGTGTCCACACCACCGGTCAGGGTGCCCTGGGGTTCCTCTGCCCGCCACGGGGCCGACCCGTGGGGCGCAGACAATCCCGGTGCGGGCAGGGCGAGCGGCGAGGGCGGGTGCCGGTGCTGACGGCGTTTCCCGGTTCCGTTCCCGGTTTCCCGGTCCCGGTTCGGCCGGCGCAGGCTCGCTCTGGCGCTACGTGCGCGCCAGCATGACCCTCTCAGGGTACCTGCCCCCGCTCTGCGACCCCAAGGACGGCAACCTCCTGATGGACGGGGGGTACATCAACAACCTGCCAGGCAAGTGCGGGGCGGACGGACGGACAGACGGACACAGCCGGGGCCGAGTAGGGATGCTCCTGGCTCGGCTTGGCGGCAGTGATGGGCAAGGGATGGCTAACTCCTGTCTGGCAGTGGTTCTTTGCTGTGTTGGGTGGTTTTTCCAGAATGTTCCATGGATTTTCATAGTCAGGATCCATCCATCTTCCATCTTCTCCTGGTGGTTTGTCCATGCCAGGCAGCTTTCCAGAACATTCTGTGGGTTTTCATGGTCAGGATCCATCCGTCTTCCATCTTCTCTGGGTGGTTTTTCTGTGCTGGGTGGTCTTCCAGAACATTCCATGGTTTTCCATGTGTAGCATCCATCTATCATTATCTCTTGATGCCTTTTCCCTGTTGGGTAGTTCTTCCAGAACATTCTATGGATTTTCCTGGCCAGGATCCATCCATCCATCTTCCACCATTTCTTGGTGCTTTTTCCATGCCAGGCAGTTTTTCCAGAACATTCCAGGTTTCTTCATGCACAGGATCCATCTTCCATCCCTCTTCCGTCATCTCTTGATGTCTTCAATGCTGGTCAGCTTCTTGGGGCATCTCCACCCTCTGTCCCCTTCTGGTGTCACCTTCTGGTGTCATCTCCTGCTGTCACCTCTGGTGCTGGCTCCAGGTCCTTTCCTGGGTGGTTTCCATCCTTCACCTGCCTTGGTCTCCATCCTGCACTGTCCCTGGGTGTCCTCGGTAACCTCCTGGGCCACCTTTGTCCATCTCTGGATGTTCCCATCTCCAGGTGTCCTTTCCGTCCTCCTTCACCTCCCTCCATCTCTTGATGTCCTCTCCAGGCTCCTCCAGGCCTCTTCTGGCCATTCTGTGTCACCTCTGGTGGCCTTGGAAGGTCACCCTTGTCCCCTCCATGTGCTGGGGACCTTCCTCCATCCTGCAGCCTCATCCCCACCACGTTGGGTGACTCTGGTGGCATCTTTGGGTCTGAAGCCACCTTCCTCCTCATCATTATCATCATCATCTCTCCTGGTGGTTTGTCCATGCCAGGCAGCTTAGGCAGCTTTCCAGAACATTCTGTGGGTTTTCATGGTCAGGATCCATCCGTCTTCCATCTTCTCTGGGTGGTTTTTCTGTGCTGGGTGGTCTTCCAGAACATTCCATGGTTTTCCATGTAGCATCCATCTATCATTATCTCTTGATGCCTTTTCCCTGTTGGGTAGTTCTTCCAGAACATTCTATGGATTTTCCTGGCCAGGATCCATCCATCCATCTTCCACCATTTCTTGGTGCTTTTTCCATGCCAGGCAGTTTTTCCAGAACATTCCAGGTTTCTTCATGCACAGGATCCATCTTCCATCCCTCTTCCGTCATCTCTTGATGTCTTCAATGCTGGTCAGCTTCTTGGGGCATCTCCACCCTCTGTCCCCTTCTGGTGTCACCTTCTGGTGTCATCTCCTGCTGTCACCTCTGGTGCTGGCTCCAGGTCCTTTCCTGGGTGGTTTCCATCCTTCACCTGCCTTGGTCTCCATCCTGCACTGTCCCTGGGTGTCCTCGGTAACCTCCTGGGCCACCTTTGTCCATCTCTGGATGTTCCCATCTCCAGGTGTCCTTTCCGTCCTCCTTCACCTCCCTCCATCTCTTGATGTCCTCTCCAGGCTCCTCCAGGCCTCTTCTGGCCATTCTGTGTCACCTCTGGTGGCCTTGGAAGGTCACCCTTGTCCCCTCCATGTGCTGGGGACCTTCCTCCATCCTGCAGCCTCATCCCCACCACGTTGGGTGACTCTGGTGGCATCTTTGGGTCTGAAGCCACCTTCCTCCTCATCATTATCATCATCATCATCACCTGGTATCCTCCAGATTCACCTCCACCCCTTTCCCCGTGGAAATTACCTTCATCATCATCACCATCATCATCATTACCATCATCATCCCTTGATGTCCCCCAGGACCTTCTCCATCCTCCTCCCCCCTGAGCTATCTCCACCACCTTGTCCCCCGTTGTCCCCTAGTGCCACCCTCCTTCCCGTGTCCCCTCCCCATGACACCTCCACCCTCCATCCCACCCCTGGTGCCCCCCAGCGCCGCTGACTGCCCGGTGTCTGTCCGTCTGTCCGTCCCACAGCCGACATCGCGCGCAACATGGGCGCCAAGACGGTGATTGCCATTGACGTGGGCAGCCAGGACGAGACCGACCTGTGCAACTACGGCGACTCCCTGTCCGGCTGGTGGCTGCTCTGGAAGCGCCTCAACCCCTGGGCCGAGAAGGTCAAGGTGAGACCACAGCGGGGACAGCGGGAGGGGACACCAGGGGACATTGGGAGGTGGCACTGGGGGAACCAGGGGACACAAGGGGACCAAGCTGGTGGAGATGGCTTGCGGTGGAGGAGGGTGGAGAAGGTCCTGGGGGACATCAAGGGATGGTAATGATGGTGATGGTGACAATGAAGGTGATGAGGATGACAATCATGATGATGACAATGATGACGATGGTGATGACAATGACAACGATGATGATGATAATGACAATCATGATGATAATGACGATGATGATGATGATGAGGATGACAATAATGATAATGACAATGACAATGACAACAATGCCGATTGACGACAACGATGATGATGATGATGATGACAATCACGATGACGATGATGATAATGACGACTATGATGATGATGACAATGATTATGACGATGATGATGACGAGGTGCTGGACGCATCCCGAGTGTCCGGTCCCGGCAGGTGCCGGACATGGCGGAGATCCAGTCACGCCTGGCCTACGTGTCCTGCGTGCGGCAGCTCGAGGTGGTCAAGTCCAGCTCCTACTGCGAGTACATCCGGCCGCCCATCGACCGCTTCAAGACCATGGACTTCGGCAAGTTTGACGAGATCTACGTGAGTTAGGGCTGGGGATGGCTGGGGGCGCTGGGCTGGGGGGCTCCAGATGTGGGTTGGGGTAATTTGGTCACTGTTGGGGTTCTTTGGTCATCGCTGTATGTCCTTGACCATCCATTGAATGTTCTTGACCATCACTTGGGTGCCTTGGCCATCACTTGAGGTGTCCTTGACTATCCATTGAGTGCCCTGGTCATCACTTGTGTCCTGGTCATCACTGGGGTGTCCTGGGGTATTTTGGGGGTGTCCAGGCCACTTCCCCCTGCCCACTGCCCACTGCCCCCAGGACGTTGGCTACCAGCACGGCAAGCTGGTGTTTGAGGGCTGGAGCCGCGGGGACGTCATTGAGAAGATGGTCCAGGACCGGCGCTCGGCCGACTTCTATGAGAGCAAACGCATGGACGTGAGCCTGGGGACACCTGGGGACACTTGGGAACATGGGAGGGACATGGAGGGGGGTGGCTCATTGGGGACCTGCCCTGGGCCACCCTGGGAGGGGCCACGCCAGCCTTGTCACTGTCCTTTGAAGGGTGTCACCTCTTGAGTGACCTTCCTGTTACTGCCACCCTGTTCCTGTCACCCTCCCCGCCACCCTTTGAGCCCCTGGTCCCTCTCCTGTCCCTCGCTTTGTCCCCTGCCCCGTTGGTGCCTTCCGTGTGCCCCTCCTGTCCCCTGCAGGTGCTGAGGTGTCCCCTCAGGTGTCCCTTCAACTGTCCCCTCAGGTGCTCACCTGTCCCAGCGCCGGTTTCACAGACCTGGCTGAGATCGTGTCGCGCATCGAGCCCGCCCAGTCCTACCTGTCCGACGGCTATGGCGACGGTGACAGTGGGGACAGGGAGGGGACAGGGCGGGGACAGGGTGGGGAGAGGGCAGGGACAACGGGGGGACAGCAGGGACACCCTGTGGGGGGGTGGATTTGGGGCTGGGGGTGGAGATCTGAGGCTTGGGGACTGGGATTTGGGTCTGGGGGCTGGGATTTGGGGTCTGGGGCTGGAATTTGGGGTTTGGGGCTGGGATTTGGGGTCTGGGGCTGGGATTTGGGTCTGGGGGCTAACCCCACACCCCCCCCTCCCCAGAGGAGTCTGATTACCTGACCGAGTACGAGGACGAGGGCCCGGAGTCGCTGCGGGGCGAGGAGGACGCGGCCGAGTGGGGCAGCGCCGAGGCTGTGAGTGACCCCAAAACCCGGGGTGGGAACCCAGGGGGACCCCAGAGAACGGGGAGGATCCCAAAGAACAGGGGGGACCCCAAAATGGGTGGAGGAGGAACTCCAAAATGCAGGGTGGGGGGTGCCAAGGGGTCCTGGGCCCAGGTGTGGCACCGTGGGGATCCCAAGAATGGGGTTTGGTGGTTTTGGGGTTGGGGTTTCTGGGGTCCCAAGGGGCCTTGGGGACAACCTGGACCCCCCACAGGTGCTGTGTCCTGTCCCCACCCCAGTGCTCAGAAAATGTCCCCGTTGTGTCCCCAGTGTCTCCCCAATGTCCTCCCTGTCCCCTGTGTGTCCCCAGTGTCCTCACAGTGTCCCCAATGTCCCCCCAGGAGGAGGAGAAGTCCCTTCGGCACCGCCCGAGCACGGCCGGGACCCCCCCGCCCACCCCCGTGGACCCCGACGGCTTCTGAG
This sequence comes from Emberiza elegans, assembly GCA_024865655.1. Taxonomy (NCBI): domain Eukaryota; kingdom Metazoa; phylum Chordata; class Aves; order Passeriformes; family Fringillidae; genus Emberiza; species Emberiza elegans. Next base: position 50,982 of record JALJVW010003366.1, on the reverse strand, counting down.
GGACCCCCAATGTCCCCTCAGTGTCCCCCCTCCTGCCTGGGGGACCCTGGGGGGACCCACAATGTCCCCTCCCTCACCGGGGTCCTGCCCCGCCCCCCCATTCTGGCACTTTCCCACGGGGACCAGGACCCCCAATGTCCCCTCGGTCTCCCCAGTGTCCCCCCCCAGCCCGGGTGGCCCTGGGGTGACATGGGGGGGTCCCGGCACCCTCCGCGTCCCCTCGGTGTCCCCAATGTCCCCCCCCTGCACTGTTGCACTGTCCCACCCCCCCGGCCGGCCACGGGGGGGCGCTGCTGTAAATTTTCCTTTTTTTGTTTTTTTTTTAACGGTTCTTACGGAAATCCAGGCCGGCTGGATGGGAATTGGTTAATTATCGGTTAATTATTGATTAATTATTGGTTAATTATTGATTGATTGATGGAGTCTCATTACGCCGGTTCGGGAATTTCAAAATAAAAGCTGCTGGTGGTTGACGGGGTGGATGGGAATGGGAATGGGATTGGGAACTGGGATTGGGAACAGGGCTGGGAACTGGGAATGGGATTGGGAACTGGGATTGACAACAGGGCTGGGAACTGGGAATGGGACTGGGAAAAGGTGTGGGACACCTCCTTGCTTCCTATTGGCCCTGATGCCTGTCACTCAGGGCTCTCAGCCAACCGCAGCCCTGAGCAGGTTTGTTTGTTTGTTTGTTTGGTTTGGTTTGTTTAATCCTGGTTTTGGGTATAATTCCTAGATTTTTATGGTAAATTCCTAAGTTTTGTATTTCATTCCCAGTATTTGGGAATTTTGGATCCACAGCCCCTAAATCCACAATATTTTTACTTCCCACCATTCCCATTTTTTTCCCCAGCAAAGACAATTCCAAACTCTTTCCAAAAAAAAAAAAAAAAGGCCTTGATCAGTATTTTTTTTCCATTGCCAAATTCCAAAAAATTCTCAGGAAATTTTGGAAAATCCTGAGAAATTCCAAGAGAAACTCTGGGGGAAATTTGGGGAACTCTTGAAAGCTGCCGAGACGTCCTGGGAAACGTTAAAAATTTGGGATCCGCCTTCTCCGAGGGGTGGGGAATTCCATGATTTTGGGGTTTTCGGGGTCTCTGGGAATCCCGGGGGCTCAGGAAGGCACTCGGAGGCGGGAGCTGCCCAGCAGGAGCTGCAGGAGCCGATCCACGCAAAAAGCCAGCAGGAAATCCGCCGCCAGCACTGCCAGGATCAGGAGCCGGAACTGGGAACAAGGGAATTCCAGAATGTTCCAGGCAGGAACCGACCCCAGATCCCATCCCCATCCAACCTCCACCACCACCTCCCAATCCCTGAGAATTCCAGAATTTTCCATGGGAATGGGGCACGGATCCCCCCAAACCCCTGGGAATTCCAGAATGTTCCCAGTGGGAATGGGCTCCAAATCCCACCCCAACCCACAGGCAGGGACAGTTCCCATATCCCCTGGAATGCTGGGATTTCCCCCCGGAATGTTGGGATTTCCCCCTGGAATTTGGAATTTCCCTGAAATACTTGGATTTCCCCTGGAATTTGGGAATTCCCCCTGGAATGTTGCAATCTCCCCCTGGAATCTGGGAATTTCCCCCTGGAATTTGGGAATTTCTCCCCTGGAATTGGGGTCTCAGCAGGTCGGGAATCTCAGAGCCCCCTCCCTGTAAGAATCCCCCTCCCAGAGCTGTTAATCCCCCTGGGAATCCCCCCGGAATTTGGGAATTCCTCGGGAATTCTGTCCCTCACCTCTGCGGGGATCTCGACGAGGCCGAAGCCGAGGTTGAGCTCGGGGCAGGCGCCGCTGAGCAGCCCCAGCACGGCCGAGGCCGAGAGCAGCAGCGCCCAGAGCAGCGCCCGGTTCTGCAGCAGGCTCTCCATGAACGGCTGACCCTGGGGACAGCAACTGGGATGGACTGGGGCGCACTGGGATACACTGGTTTGTACTGGGAGGGCAATGGGAGAGCACTGGGATACACTGGGGGGCACTGGGATACACTGGTTTGTACTGGGAGGGCACTGGGAGCTGATTCCGAGAGGCTTTGGGGCCGTAAAATGGGGTTTGATGGCACTGGGGAATGGAAATTGGCAAAAATGTGCAGAAAAATGGGGAAAAGCAGGGAAAAGTGGGGTAGGGGAACATTCCGAGTTTCCCACCTTGTGGAAGGCAGGGGAAGTGGGAAAAGGAACATTCTGGACTTCCCACCTTGTAGTTGATGGCGAAGGTGGCTGTCTGCATGGCCATGGCCAGCAGGTACACGGTGCTGTTCACCAGCGACGGCTCAAACTCCCGGCTCAGATCCACAAACTCCTCCTCCCTGCCGGCAAAAACCGGGATCAGCCCCGGGAAATTGAGATTGGGAAACCAGGATTAGCCCCAGGATCAGCCCTGGGACCCACCCGGGATCCATTCCCCAAAAAATCCCGGTTGTTAAAAGGGGTAGGATTGGGTCTAAAATTTTTGGGGGGGTTTTTTATCCATGGGAATGGGTAAAATCCTGGGGGATTTGGCGTTTTTCATCCATCAGAATTCCTCGGAACAGAATTCCCACAGGAAATGGCAGGAAGTGCTCACTGCTCGCTGAAGTGGTTTTTATGGGATCAGGGAATGCTGAGGTAGCAGGAATTGGGGGGAAAAACCCTGGATTTTTTTTGTGGTTAAAGCTTTAATCCTGGAATTCTTTGGGAATTTTTCAGGATCGGGGCCTCACCTGGGCTCGCTGCGGGCCTGAGCTTCCCGATAAAGGAACACCAGGCTCAGGAAATGCACCAGGAACTGTAGCAGCACCGTCAGCACTGTGTACAGGTTGAAAATGTTGGGAAGGGGCCTCTCCTTGGAAAGAGTCTTCAGGGGCTGGAAAAACAGGAATCAAATCCCAAACAGGATTTTTTTTTTTTTTTTTTTTTTTTAGTGATTTTTTTTTTTTTTTTTGGCCTTTTTTAGGGACTTTTTTTGGATTTCTCCCTAGCCCACCCCCTTTCCCAGGGAATTCCCACCTTGGATCTGGAGATGAAGAGGAAGCAGCCGGCCAGGAGCAGCCCCTGCAGCGTGGCCTGCAGGTCGCTGAACTTGACGCCCTGCAGGAAGAGCACGCTCTGGCTGTAGGCCAGCACCAGCGCGTTCAGAGCCAGGATCTTGAACATCTGCAGCGTGGTCACCAGTGTGCAGCGGCCCTGCTTGATCACGTGGCAGACTGGGAAGAGTTAAAAACGGGAATTCTAGGAGTCAGGAACCGGGGGAACACCAGTGGGGGGAAAGGGGTGAGGGGAAAAATGGCAGGAATTGGGGATTTGGGGATGGGATGGGCTCAGGACTGCTCAGGATAAAACCAAAGTTAACCCTCAGCCTCAAACCCCAAGTCCAAGAGCTCCACATTTTGGGAATTCTGAGCTCAGGACTGTTCAGATTTGGGGTTTTTCCCATCCCATTCCCAGGGTTTTTCCCGCCGTTCCGGGCTGGGCACTCACTGCACTGGATGGAGGAGAGCTTGGAGGTGAAGGGGGCGGCGATGCTGGCGTCCCCCAGCTTCACCACGGGGGCCCTCTCCTCTTCCAGGTCCCTCAGCACCTGGCTCAGCCGCTCCTGCGGGATTGGCAATTCCCACAAAACCCAAAATCACACAGGAGGGCCACAAAACGCGCTCCAAATCCATGCAAATCCAGAGGGAAAAGAGCGAGTTTGGGATCTGGGGTGGTGGGGTTGGAGGTACCTTCCCAACTCCAGAATTCCAAGATTTATTCCCTGTTTACCCCAGATCTCAGGTCCCTTCCAGCCCCCAGAATTCCAGGGTTTATTCCCTGGTTTTATGTCACTTCCCACCTCAAGAATTCCTGGATTTATTCCACGTTACCCCTTTTCCCATTAGAATTCCCTCCCTCTTCCCATGGGATCCCCCTGGAATTTTGGGAAACTCCCTGCCCACAGAGCAGGACAGGACTGGGATCGGATCCATCCCCACTCAAACCATCCCAGCATTCCCATTCCCTAAATCCCTCTGCTCCCAGGGCTAAAAATTCCCAGCTAAATCCCAATTCCTGACTCAACGCCAGGTCTAAAACTCCCGGGATAAATGGGAATTCCCACCCTGTGCACGGCCAGCTGCTCCTCCCGCTGGGCCAGGAGCCGCTGCTTGGCTCCTCGGGATGAGGGTTTGACATTCCCGGCGGGAATTCCGGCCCTGCTGTCCCCAACGCCGTCCCGGGGCCGCCGCTTCCGCTCGGGAACGCGCTCCGGAGCGTTGGCCAGCAGGGCCACACCTGGGGAGGGGGAAAATGGGGAGAAATCAAGGGAAAATTGGGGGGAAAACGGGGAAACAGGGAAAAATAAGGGGAAATCGGGGAAACAAGAGAGAAATCAGGGGAAAGAGGGAAAATTCGGGGGGAAATCAAAGGAAAAAATTTGGGATAAGTTAGGGAAAATCAGTGAAAAAAACAAGGAAAATCAGGGGAAAAAAGGAAAAAATGCGGAAAAACCAGGGAAAACCCACAGGAAAACCTGGAATTCCTTTTTTCCCTTTCCCAGCTCCAAGAGCTGGGAAATACTGGGAGTGGCATAGCTGGGGTTGGGATTTGGGGCAAACCTGGGGAATTCTGGGAATGTGCTCACCCACGTCAGCGTGTTTGAGTGCTCCCACGTCATTGGTGCCATCCCCACACATCAGAGTGCAGTAGCCCAGGCTCTTCAGTGCCGTGATCACGAATTCCTGCCCAGAAAAACAGTGGGAAAAACTCCCAAAATCCCGGAATTCCCAGCTCGGAGTGGGGTGGGATTGGCGGGAAGGCTCAGAACTCTGGGAATTCAGGGCTGGAAGAAGCTCAGGATTCTTTAGGATCATGCCAGGGCCATCCCCCCATTCCCAAACCCACAAAATCCCAGGAATTCAGAGCTGGAACAAACTCCAAACTCTTTGGGCTCACCCTAGAGCCATCCCCACATTCCCGAAGATCCCAAATCCCAGGAATTCCCATTCCCAAACCCCCTCACCTTCTGCTTGGGCGCCACCCTGGCGAAGACGCGGATGTGGGGGATGAGGCGCAGCAGCCGCTCCCGGTCCCGCAGCCGCAGCTGCTCCAGCCCCTCCCCGGTCAGGCACAGCTCGAAGGGCCCCGTCAGATCCCGCAGGGAATCCGGGAACGCCGGGAGAGCCACGGAGCCGTCCCGGGAGCGCCACTGCCAGGGCAGCCCTGCAGGAACAGGAACCATTCCCATTCCTGATCCCATTTCCAGGAACAATTCCCATTCCCAATCCCATCCCAGCTCCCCAGACCCCTCAAATCCCAGAACCCAAAACCCCCTGGCATTCCCAATCCCATTCCTGATCCCAATCCCATTTCTGATCCCAATCCCATTCCCATTCTCAATCCCATTCCTGATCCCATCCCAGCTCCCCAGACCCCTCAAATCCCAGAATCCCAGAAACTCCCCTGGCATTCCCACTTCCATTCCTAATCCCATTCCCATTCCTGTTCCTGATCCCACCCCCATTCCCGAAACCATTCCCACTCGCATTTCTGATCACATTCCCACTCACGTTCCCACTCCCATTCCTGATCCCATTCTCAATCCCATTTCCATTCCCACTCCCATTCCTGATCCCATTCCTGATCCCATCCCATCTCCCCAGACCCCTCAAATCCCCGAGCCCCCCGTCATTCCTGTTACTCTCGTCATTCTCGTTTTATTCCCGTCATTCCCATTCCCGTTATTCCCGCGGTTATTCCCATTTTATTCCCGGCAGATACCGGGCTGCTCCGGGGGCTGCAGGATCAGGATCCTCTCCTTCTGCAGGAAGTGCAGCTCCCGCGCCACGTGGCAGGCGGTCAGCGGGCTGTCCCCCGTGATCATCACCACCTGCAATTCCCGGAGTTTCGGGAATTCTCCAGGGAATTCCAGCCTGGATTTAGGGCAGGGAGCCCCCTCTGGAGGGGCACACCCTGCAATGTTCCCAAATCCTGTGGTTTTCCTGTTTTCCACTTGGGATTTCCCTCATTCCCCGCTTGGAATTTTCCCATTTTCGATCTGGAATTTTCCCAGTTCTCAGCCTCGCATTTTCCCCATTTTCTCCTTGAAGTTTTCCCAGTTCTAAGACTGTAATTTCCCAATTTCCAGTCTGGAATTTTCCTTCCTTGTTTTCCACTTGGAATTTTCCCACTTTTCACCCTGGAAATTCCCGATTTTCCCCTCCCTCCAGCCCCTCCCACCCCTCTGGCAATTCCCCCATTTTCACCCCTTTCCCACCCTTCCCAAAATCCGGGAATTCCCATCCTTCCTCACGTGGTGGGAAGCGCTCTGGATCTCCCGGATCACGGCCTTGGAGTCGGCTTTGAGTGGGGAGGACACCAGGATGAATCCCACAAATCTCAGGTCACATTCCAGGGATTCCCTCTTCATCTCCCGCACCTTTTGCATAGCAAAATCCTGGATTCAGCATTCCCAAATCAAAAGCCACATTCCTCCTCCCACCCGTGATTCCTGGCACTTGGAGCACCCTTGGAATGAGTTTGGCACTCCTAAAAGCTCAGAGTGATCCCAAGTTTCCCAAAGAAAAAGAGTTTTCCTTGGAAAAAATTCCTTTGGGATGCTCTGAAAGGGCTCAGGAATGGGAATTTCCCTGGAAAAAGTCCCTGAAACCCCCAAATTCCACCCCAAAAAACACCCCTCCTTTTCGCAACCTCTCTCCCAGTATTTCCAGGCCTGGAATTCTGGGGTTTTTCCCATTTTTTCACCTGCTGGTGGCTCAGGGCTCCCAGCTCTTTGTAGCCCAGGGCCAGGACCCGTGCGCCCTCGTGGGAGAATTCCCGATGGATCTCGTGGTAGTTGCTGGGACATTGGGATAGCTGAGGAAAAGAAACCCGGAAGATATTCCATGAGTGAGGAATCTGAGGGAATTCTTGAGGGTTTTGGTGCAGAACTGGGAAAAATGAGGAGATTTGAGGGGAAAAGGAAGCAGGGATGTGGGAGAATCCGAGCAGAATTTGAGGGAATTCAGGATAATTCAGGGTAATTCCACTGGAATTTACGGTCCCCACCTCCTTCCATCTCCCTGATCTCCCAACATTCCCAAATCCCTGTTTTATCCTGGAATTCTCCCCTCACCAGAGGGCCTGGGCACAGCCATTTGGAGCTCCTGGCATTCCCAAATCCCTGGTTTTCCCTGAAATTTCCCCTTCCTGCATGCTCTGGGCCCATTTCCCCTCAGCACAGTGCAGCCATTTGGGGTTCCCAGCATTCCTAAATCCTCGTGTTTCCCCTTTTCCCCCGTTTTGCCCTCACCATGGTGTGCAGGGTCTCCCCAGCATTCCCAAATCCCATTTTTCCCGTTTTTCGCCCGTTTTGCCCCTCACCATGGCGTGCAGGGTCTCGGGAGCGCCCTTGACGGCCGCCAGGTATCGGATTTCTCCGGAGGCGTTCTCCAGGGACGCCAGCACCGCCATCCTCTTCAGGGCACTGGAGAAATGAAAGCGCTGGTGAATTCTCATTCCCGGAGTTTTTAGACTCCTCGGGAAAACTTTCTCATCTGGAAACAAAGGAAATCAGGAAATCCTGAAAGGGGGTGCTGGGAGGGAAAAGGGGGAATTGGGAATGGGGTGGGGGGGAGAAGAGGGAATTCGGGGTGGTTTGAGGAGGGATCTGGGTGGAATTCTGAGGGATTTAGGAGGAATTTGGTGGGAATTCTGGGAATTTGATGGAATTCTGGCCAATTTAGGTGGATTTGGGGGGATTTTGGTGAGGAATTTGTGGTTTGTTTTTTTTTTTCGGGAGGGGGATTTTGAGAGAATTTGGTGGGATTTTTGTAGGGATTTTCTGTGCAGCTTTTTGTGGGGATTTTGAGAATTTTGATTTTGAGATTTTTATGGGAATCTTGTAGGATTTTTTGCAGGGATTCTATGGAGTTTTTTGTGGGCATTTTGTGGATTTTTAAAGATTTTGTGAGATTATTTGGGAGAATTTTTTTCCAGCAACCCGCGACTGGTTTCCCCGAGCTTTTTCGAGCTTTTCCCACCCGAAATGCCTCAGAATTCCAGGAGAAGTGTGGATTTTGGGATTTACCTCTGGTCAGGGTCCAGTCCACGGCTGTCAGCATGGCTTTCTCCAGAGGGTCCCCCACGATGCTCCCGTCCTCCAGTTGCACCAGGGAGTGGCAGCAGGCAATGGCCCGGTGCGTCTCCAGCGGGATTTCCGACACTGGCAGCACCTCCTTGCCTTCCCTGAGGGAAAATTTGGGATTTTGGGATCATCCCCCAGGGTTTTTGTCGAGGGGATTGGTGGGGGATTGAGGTAGAAGGAAAAAAAAGGGAAAAATTGGGTGAAACACTCAAAATCCTGCAAAAAACTCCACAAAATGTGCTGTGAAATCCCATTAAAATCCCACAAAAAAGTATCACAAAAAAACCCCACAAAAAGCAAAAAAAAAAATTCCCCTAAAAATACACAAAGAATTCCACAAAATCCATCCACAAAATCCCACTAAATCCCCACAAAAAACCCTCAAAAAATCCCCCAAAATCTTTGCACAAAATCCTCACAAAATAGTCCAAAAAAGGTGACAAAAAAATCACACTAAACCCTCACACAATCCTCAAGAAGTTCCAAAAAAAAGCCACCAAAAATCCTTGAGAAATCCCAAAAAATCTTTATAAAAAATCCCAGGATTTTGACGGATTCTGTGGGATTTTTTGTGGGAATTTTGAGAGATTTCTTGTGAGGCTTTTGCAGGAAATTTGTAGGGGGGTTTTGGGACATATTTTGTTGGGATTTTTGTAAGGGTTTTGTGGATTTTTGGGAGGACTTTGTGAGAATTTTCTGAGGGATTTTTTGGGAAGATCTTTTAGACTGATTTTGATGGAATTCTTTTTTTTATTTCTTGCTCGGATTTTGTGAAAACCTTGTGGAATTTTCTTTTTTAAATTTTGTGTTTCCAGCCCCTTCCCCACCCCTCCCTTGCCCTCCCAAGATTCCCAGCGCTCTCCAACAGAATTCCCAGTGGGAATTTGGGGGTCAGGACCCACCTGAGCCCAGCCACCCCTCGCACCACCAGGTGGTCGCTGGTCAAGGTCCCGGTTTTGTCGAAGCAGCAAACCTGGACCTTCCTGCGAAGGGGATCCGGAATGGCTCCGTGCAGTACACGTCTGGGACAGGGGAAAAACAGGAATGTTGGGGGAAAAATGGGAATGCTGAGGGGAAAATGGGGATTCTGGGGGGGGAAATGGGAATGTTGAGGGGAAAAACGGGGATTCTGGGGGGAAAAATGGGAATGCTGAGGGGAAAAACGGGGATTCTGGGGGAAAATTTGGGATTCGGGGGGGGAAACAGAGGATTCTGGAGGAGAGTTTTTTTAAAAAAAAATCCCAAAATCCCCACGGCAGTCCACTCCCTGCACCCCTCCTGCCAATCGCAGCCCATCCCCATTCCCAGCATTCCCAAATCCCCCGGGAGGGCTCACAGAGCTTGGCCAGGGCGATCAGGGAGGTGTTGACGGCCAGGGAGAGCTCGATGGGCAGCTCGGGGGGCACCACGGACGTCAGGATCAGGGCACACTCCAGGAACAGCCGGTACTGGTTCCGCCGGGGGTCCTTGGTGCCTGGGGAACCACGGGAAAATGGGATCACAATGGGGAAAAATTGGATCAGAAAAGGAAAAAAACAGGATGAAAATGGGATTGGGGAAAAAATGGAATAAAAATGGAGTCCAGGTCAGGGAACATCACTCAGGGATCTCTCCCCCAAACCCTGGAATTCCCAGAATTCCCAGAATCCCACCCTGGATCCAGACGTAGGCGGCAGCGGCAATGGCGAAGACGAGGAGGAAGAGGATGAAGATGAAGGTCTCCAGGTTATTGGCCGTGACCCTCTTCACCCCAAACAGGATCGTCCGGAGCAGCTTTCCCTGCAAAACCAGCTTTGGTCAGGAATCCCATGGAAATTCCTTCAAAATTCTGTGGGATTTTGTCCAAAGGAGCATGAAATGGGAACTCCGACTCTGGGAAAAGCCTGGAATTCCTTTGGATCTGGGGAATTCTTCCCATTCCCAACCTTCTCCTTTTCCCAATCCTTAATTCCTCTCTCCTCCTGAGCCCCATTCTCTGGAATTCCCAGGAATTCCCAGGAATCCTTGGCTTACCTGGGAGGTGTTGAAGCCAGTGCGGAGGGCGTAGGCCAGGCACCCGTTATCCACAGCTGGGGAGGGAACAAATCCCAGGGAATTCCCAGGAAATCCCAGGGAATCCCCCAGGACATCCAATCCGGAAATTCCCACAAATTCCTGAGGAAGCCCCCAAGGAATTCCTGGGCATTTTGGGGTGGGAATTCCCAGGAATTTTAGGCAGGAACGTGGGAATTGATCCCTTTGGAGGATGGTCCCTGTGGGACGTTCCCGGGGTGGGAATCCCGGGGTGGGAATCGGGGGTGGGAATTGCAGGGCTCACGTTTGAGGCCGGCGGAGGCGCGCGGCGGCGGCAGGTGCTGGATGACGCGCGTGCCCCCGAACAGGACGTGCAGCCGCCCGTCCGCGCCCACGTCCAGCACGCGCTCGGGGCTCAGCCCCTCCACCGGCTCCTGTGGGAACACCGGCAATTCCGGATGGGAATGGGGCAGGGATCCAGGGAATGGGGACATGGGGACAGAGGGACCCCAGGGATCCCCATGGGGAGGACAGGGACCCCTGGCCAGAATCCAGGGGATTCTGGCCAAGAACAGGGACATGGATCCAGGGAATTCTGGATGGCAGTGGGGGCAGGGATCCAGGGAATTCCAGCCAGGAACAGGGATATGGATCCAGGGAATTCCAGCCAGGAACAGGGACAAGGATCCAGGGAATTCTGGATGGCAATGGGGGCAGGGATCCAGGGAATTCCAGCCAGGAACAGGGATATGGATCCAGGGAATTCCAGCCAAGAACATGCCCCAGTTCCCTCTTTTCCCCTGGTTTTTCCCATTTCTTTCCCACTTCTTTCCCTGTTTTCCCAACCTTCATCTGTGGCACAGACTCCCCGGTCAGCATGGCCTCGTCCACCACGCAGCGGCCCCGCAGCAGCAGGAGGTCACAGGGCACCAAATTCTCCTGGGGGGAGCGGCCTGAGGGCAGAAATCCCCAAAATTCCCAAGCCAAACTCATCAGTTTTTCCATCTTCCCCACTCCAAAACCCACAATTTTCCTGTTTTCCCACCCACTTTTCCAGCCCCAGATCTGTAGGAAAAGGGTTTGGAGAAGGGAAAATTTGGGGGAAAAAAGCCCCTGGAATTCCTGAAATTTTAGGAATTTGGGGAGCTAAAATGTTCGATGGCAGGATGGTGGGTAAGCAGGGAATTCCAGGTAAAAAGGGGAAAATCCCACAACTAAAACCTCAAAGTTATCCCAGTTCAACCCGGAATTCCTGCAAATACCAGGAAAATTCCAAGGGGATTTATCTGAAAATGAGAATCAAAATCCTCAAAATTCAATTTCATTCCAACAAAAATGAGGGAAGAGATTCCAATTTAAAGGGACTTTTCCATGAAAATTCCCATTTTAGGGGCGTTTCCCATAAAAAATTCCATTTTCCAGAATTCTTTCTATATAAGTTCCCACTTTAAACACGCTCCCTGTGACAATTCCAATCGGGAATTTCCATTTTTGGGGCATTTTCCATGGGAATTCCCATTTTTGGGGCGTTTTTTCCATGGGAATTCTCATTTTTACCGATGGAGACAATGTCCCCCGCGATGATCTCGTCGCTGGAAATCGGGCGCCACTTCCGGTTCCTGTAGACCTGAAATTCCCCAAAAAACCCCCCAAGTTTTGGGATGGAATCAATGGGAAATCCACAGGAAAAAGGACACAAAGTGGGAAAAAAATCCCCAAAAAATCCTAAGGTCCCCCAAAAATTCCAATTTTTGGGCCAATATCAGCAGGAAAACAACAGGAAAAGTCACCAAAAAACCTCAAAAGTCTCAATTTTGGGACAAAAAAATCTGTGGAAAAACCAGGGGAAACAGGAAAACAACTGGGCTAAACGCCCCTAAAAATCCCAAAAACCCCAGAAATCCACAAAAATCCCATTTCCTGGGATAGAATACAGGAAAAAGGAAAATAAAGGGGCTAAACCTCCTAAAATCCCCATTTTGGGGCCGAACTCAGCAGCAAAACCACCAAAACTGGCACCAAGAAGCTGGATTGGGACCCTGGAGCCCCGGAATTCCGGGATTTTACCTGGATCATGTAGGGCTTGTTGCCCATCCTGCGGATCTCGGAGAGGTTGCGGAGCTGCTGCTGCACCAAGGAGGCCTCGAAGGCCACGAGCATGGACAGGGTGAAGACGCTGTAGTACCAGAACTCGTCCAGGCACCACAGCCCCACACAGAACACCTGGAAAAATCCATGAAAAACCATCCTGGATCCGTGGGAATGCCGGGAATCCACCCCTGGATCCGTGGGAATGCTGGGAACGCTGGGAATGCCGGGAATCCACCCTCGGATCCGTGGGAATGCTGGGAGGGGTCAAAGGAAGCCCGAGGGGAAGCGGGGGAAACGGGGAAACTCTGAGGGAAAATCCCTCATGGGACTGGGATTGTGCCAGGGGAGCCCAGAATTCCTGCAATTCCAGCCCAGAATTTCAAGGAAAAAGGGATGGCAGTTATCCCAACCCAGCCCAGAATTCCTGAAATCCCAGGGGAAAAGGGACCAGAATTATTCCTGAAATTCCAAGGAGAAAGGGACCAAAACGGGTCCAATCCATCCCAGAATTCATTCCCCTGGTTTTTACAGGAACAGGAATTTTCCCTGAGCTTATTCCCATTTTTAGCAGATTTGGGGATTTTCCCCAGGTTTTTACTCCCAAGTTTCACCTGGAAAACGAAGAACGGAGCTGTGGCTCTTTCCTTGAAAAGCTCCAGGAATTCTGGCACCACCATTTCTGCCCTGGAAGGAGCAAAATCCTTGGAAAACCCTTGGAAAATCCCAGTTTTCCCACCCAAAACATCCCAAACCCTTCCCACTCCCAATGATTTTAAACAGAAAACTGGATTTTTGAGATTCCTTCCCAGAAAACCCCTCAGTCCAAAATCCCAAACCCAGGAGGAAAATCCCAGATTTTTGGGATTTTTTCCAGCCTATTTTGGAATATTTAGAGACGTTTTTGTGGAACATTTTCCTGGAATATTTTACCATGCTTTAGCACATTTACCTGGAATATTTGGTAATAATTTCCCAAGATATTTTGGGATACTTCCCAGAATATTCTGGGACATTTTCCTAGTATATTGGAGCTATTTTAAAAATACTTTCCCAGCACATTTGAGAATTTTTTTTAGGATATTTATAGATTTTCCCCAGAATAATTCGGGCTCTTTTCCTGGGATTTTCCCCCAGGAAAAACTCACTTGTTATTCCCGTATTTCCTCTCGGCCTCCCGGATTTCCTGCTCCTCCTGGAAGCCTCTGGAATTCTGATAGAATCCCAAGGGATGCTCCACAGGGAACGCCACGGGCAGGAATTGTTTTTTTCCATGGATTTCATAGGAATATTTGATCTTCTGGAATTCAAAGCTCAACGCTTCCTGCCCATCCTCACCCTGGAAAAAAAAAACGGGAAAAATTCCAAATTTCCCATTCCTGGAAAAATTTCCAGCCTGGACGGGAAAAAAATATTCCTAGATTTCCAAGGGTCTCCTGGAGAAAAATCCCAAAATTCCAACGTTTTCCAGGGGGCTTTTGCCTGGAATTCCCAGATTTTCCCCATGTTCAGGGATAAATCCCAAGGAATTCCCAGATTTTCCCATTCCCTCATGGATTATCATGAACACGTTGGATTTCCCAGGACAAATCCCATCAGAATTCCCGGATTTTCACCCCACAGCTGGATGACCCTGAGCTCACTGGATCTCCAGGGATGAATCCCAGTGGAATTCCTGGAATTCCCAGGTTTCCCTCACCTGCTCCCTGTGGATCGGCACCAATTCCACAGAGCCGTTGTTGGGGGTTGGCACCACCTTGGCCAGGGTGGCTTTTTGGGGACAGGGTTCCTGGTGGAAAAATAGCAGGAAAAGCCCTTCACAACTCCTTAAAAATCCCATTTTTTTATCGCTTTAAAAGCTCATTTTTTATCACTCTAAACCCCCACATTTACACTTTCAATAACCCACATTTTATCCCTCTAAAATACCACATTTTACACTCCTAACATCCCAAATTTTATCCTTTTAATATCCCACACTTCCCTATTTAACACCTCACGTCTCTCACAGCCAACACTCCAATATTTAACGAATATAACAAAATACTTCAACTTAGTCTGACATTTTTAAGTTTATCTTTCATACGTTTATGCTTCAAATCCCCTTTAAACCCTGAACCCCTTCAGACCCCAAATGTGCCCCAAACCCACTCAGACCCCAAATCCCCCCTTCAACCTCAAATTCCCTCAGATTCCCCCCCCACCCAAATCCCCCCCTGAGCCCCCAAATCTCCCCCAAATCCCCTCAACCTCCAAATCTCCTCAGACCCAAATTCCCTCAGACTCCAAATCCCTTCAGACCCAAATCCCACCTCGGATCCCAAACTCTCTCAGACCCCAAACCCCCCCCCAAATCCCCCCTAAATCCCCCCAGATCCCAAATCCCCCTCAGCCCCAGCCCCCGCACCCCGTCCCGCACTCACCCTGACGCAACTGAGGGCGCACTCGGCGTGCACGGACCAGAGCCCGGCCAGCGCCGTGAGCAGCTGCAGCGCCGCGATGGCGCCGAGCGCCAGCAGCGCCGCCTCGGGCGGCCCCGCCGCTTCGCCCGCCGCCCACAGCCGCGGCCCCCACAGCCACAGCCAGGCCGGGTAGAGGCCGGCGGCGAAGGGCAGCACGGTGCCGCGGAGCAGCCGCGGCCGCCGCCGGTAGAGCGTCACCGACGAGACCAGCTCGTCCTCGGGGGCCGCCGCGGCCGCCGCCATCTTCCCTCCGCCCTCGCCGCGCCGCTTCCGCTTTCGCTTCCGCCTCTGCGCCTGCGCTGAGCCCGCGCTTCTCGTCTCGCGGCCGGGAGCATGCACAGAGTGAAGGAGTGGCGGAGGTGAGAGCGGGGCGCATGCGCAGAGTGAGAGAGTGGCGGAAGTGAAGCGGTGGCGGAGGAGGACGCGCCATGTGAGTGAGGGGCGGCGGGGCCGGGCCGTGTCCCCCCTGTGTCCCTTCCTGTCCCCTCGGGTCCCCTTCGGTGTCCTCTCCGTGTCCCTCGTGTCGCGCTCTGTCCCCTCGTGTCCCTCCCGCTCAAGGCCCCGCGTTTCCCGCGGTGTTCGCGGCCACCGTGTCCACCCCGCGGTGTTCCCGGTTCCGCCCCTCGGTGTCCCCTCGGTGTCCCTCCCGTTCCAACCCCGCTGTCCCTGCTGCTGTCCCGGTGTCCCCGTTATTGCCAATGTCCCTGTCACTGTCGCAGGGAGGCGCCGGCCGTCACCAGGAGGTGACACTGTCCCTGTGACCCTGTCCCTGTCCCGGGGAGGTGTCCCTGTCTCAGGAAGGTGACAATGTCCCTGTCCCCGTTGCAGGGAGGCGCTGGCCGTCACCGCCCAGCTCTGCGGGCCGGAGCTGGAGCGCTACGGGCGCTGCGTGGCCGCGAGCCCCGGGAGCTGGCACCGGGATTGTCACCAACTGTCCCTGAGCGTCACCGAGTGCGCCTCCAACCAGTGAGTGATGGGCACTGGGGACACTGGGATTGTCACCAAGTGTCCCCAAATGTGAGTGACACACACTGGGGACTCTGATCCTGATCCCTGGGGCTGATCCCAGGGATGGGTCCCGTGGCAGCGATCCCAATCCCGATGTTTTCCCCAATATTTTCCCATTTTTTCCTGTTTTTTCTCTGATATTTTCCTTGATATTTTCCTGGTTTTTCCCCGATATTTTCCCCGTTTTTTCCCCAATGTTTTCCCATTTTTTCCCCCATATTTTCCTGATATTTTCCCCAATGTTTTCCTGATTTCCCCCAATATTTCCCAACGTTTTCCCGTTTTTTCCCCGATGTTTTCCTGACATTTTCCTGCCACCTTGCAGCCCCCTGGTGCGCCGGATCCGCCGGGATTGCTCCGACTCCTTCGGGGCCTTCGAGCGCTGCCTGCGGGAGCGGCCCCGGAGTGCGGCCGAGTGCAGCCCCCACGTCAGCCAGTTCCTGCTCTGCGCCCAGAATGTCACCCAGAATGCCACCCCTGGGGACACTGCCACTGCCACACCCAGTGCCACCCCCAGTGCCACCTCCACAGGTGAATTTTGGGATAAAAATGGAAATTAAACCCCAAATGCAGCCCCAAATGTCAGCCAGTTCCTGCTCCGCACCCAAAGGGTCATCTAGAGGGACACCCAGAGTGTCACCCCCAGTCACCCCCAGTGCCACCTGCACAGGTGAGGCTGGAACCCCTGGAAGGCAATTTGGAGCTGGAATTTTGGGATAGAAATGGGAGTTAAACCCTAAAAATGGCCCTGGTCCCTCCTGCCTCAGGAAATGCTGGAAATTTGGAATTTTGGGACAAAAGTGGGGTTTGAATTCCCCAAAATCCACCCAGGTGCCACTTTTTTTTTTTTTCCATGGAAAAGCTGGAAGAAGGAAATTTGGGAAAAAATTGGAATTTTTGGATAAAAATGTTATTTTTTTTTTCACTTTCTTTCCCTCCCCAGAGAATTCCTGGAATTAAAACCCATCCAGGAATGCCGAGAAAGCCTCAGAACCTTCCGGAACCTCCTCCCAAATCCTGGGAATTGCCCCTCTGGGAAAAGAGCCCTGGGATGTGGGGCCTGATCCGCAATTCCCTGCGGATTCCTGAGCTTTTTTCCCAAAAATTGGAGGAAGAAATTAAAATTCCAGTGGGGTCTCCCCAGGAATCTTCGGGATGGGACCAAAAATTCTGCTTTTCCTTCTTTTCATTCCCAATTTTTTCCTTTTTTCCCCTCCTTTTTTCCCATCTTTTCCTCCTTTTTCTCCACCTTTTCCCTCTTTTCCAGCTTTACTTGGCTCCCTCCCAGTTTTTGGGGGTTTTTTTGGCAATCTCGTGGTCCCATGGAATTATTCAGGGATTGGAGTCGCCATTTTCCATGGGAAAAAAAAACCTCTGGGAATTCTGGAAGCCTTCTCAACCCTTGGGAGCCCCAAAATTCCTGGGAATTCCAATCCCACCACCCCCAAATTCCCAAAACTTTTCTCTCTTTTTTTTTTTTTTTTTTTTTTCCTGGGATTTATTTCCCACCAGACATGCAAAAAAAAAGGGAAGCATTCCCAAAAATTCCCCAAAATTGGCATGGGAGCAGAGGGAAAAACCCAAATTTCAGCAGAATCGGGGGGTCGATCCCAGTTTTTTTGGGATTCCCAGGACTGAGATTTTCAGGAATTCCAGGATGTCAGGAGGTGAAGTAGGAGCTCTGCATGGAGTACAGGCGCTCCATGGGATTCCCGGGCTCAGGGATTTCAGGAATTCTGGGATTCCCGGGGTACAGGCGCTCCAGGGCATCCCTGGGCTCAGGGATTTCAGGAATTCCAGCATTCCCAAGGATCAGCTGCTGGGAATTCTCCGTGGAGATCAGGGCTGCTCCCAAGGATCCCAGGGTGTCCCCGTCCAGCTCCCGGAAAACTCCCTCGGAGTCTGGGAAAAGGTGGGAAAAAGTAGGAAAAATTGGGAAAAATCGGGAAAAATTGGGAAAACTGGGATGGGGCCTGGGCATTCCCAGCCCGCCCCAGTTGAATTCCCGGAATTCCCAGAATTCCCTGCAGTTACCGTAGGGCCGGAGCTCCGGGGGGGTTCCCCGGAACGTTCCGGCCTCGCTCCCAAATCCGTTGGGCTCCAGGGATGGCGGCGGAATCCGGGAAAACGGGACCAGGATCCGCTGCAGGCCTGGGAATGTCGGGAATGTTGGGATGTGGAATATCAGGATGTGGGATATCGGGATGTGGGATATTGGGATGATGTTTGTAACTTCCCAATTTCTGATCCCTCCATCCCTGATCCACCCCATTCCCATTTTCCCACTCCATTCCTGTTTTCTCACCCCATTCCCATTTTCCCACTCCATTCCTGTTTTCCCACCCCATTCCCATTTTCCCATTCCCATTTTCCCACTCCATTCCTGTTTTTCCCACCCCATTCCCATTTTCCCATCCCCATTCCCATTTTTCCCACCCCCATTCCTGTCATTCCTGACCCTCCTCATCCTCATTCCCATCCCGGCTGCTCCTCCCGGGTCCTCTCCCGCCTGGAATTCCCCCTCTGGAATTCCCGAGCTGCTCCTGCTGCTGCTGCCTGCGAGCGATCTTCTTCATCTGGGGGGGAAAAAACAGAAAAATCCCAGGAAAATCCTGCAAAACTCCGATTCTGGAGGATTTGGGATTGTGTTTTATCCCGGAATTCCGGGAATTCCCACCTTGGCTCGTTGGTTCTGGAACCACACCTGGACCACCCGGACTGTCAGCCCTGTCTCGGCCGCCAGCGTCTCCCGCACCTGGAAAAATCCCTCGGAATTCCGGGAAGGAGACCAGGAATGGGGAAAAATCCCTCAGAATTCCGGGAAGAAGACCAGGAATGGGGAAAAATCCCTCAGAATTCCAGGAAGGAGTGTGGGAACGGGGGAAAAATCCTTTGTAATTGCAGCCCCTGATCCCGATTCCAGAACCCCAGAACCCCATCCCAAAATCCCAAAATAATCCCGGATCAATCCTGGCCCATTCCCGGCCCATTCCCAGCACGTTCTGGAACGTTCCGGCACCTTCCGGCAGGGTTTGGAGGAGACCTCGAAGGAGGCTTTGAACGCCCGGCGCTGTTGGGAGCTCAGGATGGTTCGGGGCCGCTTGGAACGTTTGAGATCCTTCCCGCCTGAATTCCGGGGGCACCGGGAATCTCGGCCCTCCTCATCCTCGCTCCGAGCTGTGACCGGAAGGAAAAAAAAGGGAATTTTGTGGGGAAAAATCAAAATCCTTCATTGGGATTTGGAATTCCCAGAGGATTTTGGGGTTTTGGGCCTTTCCAGGCCTCGAATTTCCAAGGAAATGTTTGGCTGTTCCAGCCCTAAAAAGTTCTCAAGAAATCTCCCCAAACAATAAAAAAATCCCCAAAAATCTTTAAAAAATTATGCAAAAGACTCCCAAAAAATACTCCCCCAAATTCCCCAAAAATTAAAAAAAAAAAAAATCTGAAAAAAAAAAATCCCCATAACCAAAAACCCAAACCCCCTGAAAAAATACCCCCAAAATTCCCCCAACCCCCCCAAAATCCTGAAAAAATCCCCCAAAATACTCGTAAGCTTCCAAAAAAAAACCCCCCAAAAATCCCCCAGATTTATGATTATGGCGACGATGACGATGATTGATGATGATGATGACGATGACTGTTATTACTACTATTATTACTACTATTATTACTATTAATTTTTTACCTCCATCCTCGGTGGCGGGGCTGGCGGCCTCGGGCTCGGCGTGGCCGCGGCAGACGATGCGGCCCTCGCGCAGCACGAACTCGTCGCCGCTGCGCAGGCGGCGGGCGCAGGAGCCGCAGCGGAGGCAGCGCTCGTGGAAAACGCGGCCCAGGACCCGCAGGACGCGCTCCGAGCGCCCCAGCGCGCCCAGGCAGCGGCTGCAGCGCTGCGGGAACAGCCTGCGGACAGCCGGGATTTGGGGGGAAATTCCTGGGATTGGGGGGGAAATATCCTGGGGTTTATGGGGGAAAAATCCTGAGGTTTTGGGGGAAAAATCCTGGGATTTATGGGAGAAAATCCTGGGGTTTGGGGGGGAATATCCCGGAATTTTGGGGGAAATATCCCCAGATTTGGGGGGGGGAAATATCCTGGGGTTTGGGGAGGAAATATCCCAGAATTTTGGGGGGGGAATTTCTTGGGGTTTGGTGGAAATATGACAGGATTTGGGGGAAAATATCCCAGGATGTGGGGAGGGAAGTATCCAGGGATTTTGCAAGAAAGAAAACAGGATTTTGGGGAAAAACATAAAGGATTTGGGAGGGACATCTTGAATCTGGGGAAAAATCCCAAGATTTGGGGGAAAAACCCTAGGATTTGAGGTAGAAAAATGGGATTTAGGGAGGAAATTTGGGATTTAGGGAAAAAATCCTGTGATCTGGGTGGAAAAATGGGATTTGGCAGGAAAGATCCTGGGATTTGGGGTTTTGGGACACTTCTGCCTTTTGTATCCCAGTATTTGGGGGTTTGGGGATGTTCCCACCAGAATTCCCAAAAAAAGGGGATTTTTCCCACTTTTCCAGCCCCTTTTTTGGGAATAAAGCAACCCCAAGCTCATAAAATCCCCATCAGCTCCAATTAGTGGGAATTAAAATTCCGGGAATTCCTGCAGAGCCTCTCCCAGGTTTTTAATAACCCCAGAATCCGCTTTTAAATCCCAATAATTCCCTCAGGGTTTCCATGGAAATGGGAATGTGGGAAAAGGGGGGGGTTGGGGGTTTTTTTCCCAGGGATTTTGGGGTTTTCCAGAGGGATTTGGGAAAGGGGAGAAGCTTCCCCAAAATTGGGAATGGGAATTGGGAAATTGGGAAAATGGGAATGATACTAAATCCCTCTTTTCCCAGGAGAATCCCCATTTTTGGGGCCCTGCTTTTTTTGGGAATGACAGGATTTGGGAAAAACTGGACATTCCAGGGAAACACCATCCAGGAAAATCCCAATTTTTGAGCCGTTTCCCTGGAAAAGGCCAGATTTGGGAATAGCCGAACATTCCAAGCAGCTTTTCCATGGAAAAAACCCCCGGAAAATCCCATTTTTGGGATCCCTTTCCCACCCCTCCCACCCAGGTGGGATGAGCTCCCATTTTTTGGGATTTTCCCATTTTTGGGGGATTTTTCCCTGTGTTCCCCTTTCCCAGCCGCATAAAAAACACAGGGAAAAAATAAAAAGGGATTAAAAAAATTCCGTTTTTTTTCCCCTTCGGTGGCGGAGCTGGGAATTCTGGGAATTTTAATAACGGAGCCGGGGATGGAAAATTTAATAATGGAGCTGATCCGATTATCCCGGATTTCTGCCGGAGCAATTTCCGCTGGAGCTGGGGGGGGTCGGAGCCCCCAGCTGGAGCTGCTGCTGGAATTGGATTTTCCAGAGGTTTCACTTCCCAGCCCTCGGATTTTATGGAAACCCCGAGTTTCCAATTTGGGGGGGGGGGTATTTCCCCTAAAATCTGATTTTTTTTTTTTTTTCCCCATTCCCATTTTAGGGCTCGTTCTCCTCATGGATTTGGGGTTTTTCGGGGGCTCCTCCGGGAAAAAAAAGGAAAAAAAATCAGGAAATTTTGGGGATTTTTTGGTGGATTTGGGGTGGTTTTCCTTAAAAGTGGGATTTTATTTTTGATTTTTCCTCCAGGATTTTGGTTTTTGGTAGGGGAAAGAAGGAAAAAAAATTTAGGTTTTGTAAATTTTTTTTTCTCCTGGATTTGGTGGGGTTTTTGGGGAAAAAAAGAGGAAAAGAAGGGATTTTGGGCTGAGGTTTGGATCCATTAAAATTCCAGGCAGGAATTCTCCTCCTGATCTTATCCCACCTCAATTTCCTGTTGGGCTTTTCCAATTTCCGGCATTTTCTGCCCATTCCGGGGGGAGGGGAAAAAAAATTGGAATAAAATTAAAAATGGGAAAAGTGGGAGTGGGGGAGGGGAGGAATTAATGAGGATTTAATGAGAGGAGCTCATTAATGATTCATTAGGGGAGGGTTAATTAAAGGTGGGGATGGGTAGAGGGGGAGAAAAGTGGGGAAAAATGGGAATAAAAAATGGGAATAAAAAGAGGGAAGAAGTGGGAATAAAGTCAGAATAAAATGGGAATAAAAAGGGGGATATTAATAATTTTTAAAATAGTTAATAATATTTACAGTAATTAATATTGATATTAATCCATCGTATTTATTATCCAAATCTTTATTAGCAATGATAAAAATTATTAATATTTTACAGAAGCTGGACTAATAATTTGTGTTGGTAATTGTTGTTATTAATGAGAGTTTTGTTTAATTGAAGAGTGGAATAGAATGGTAATAATTAATAATAATGACTGATAATAATGCTACTAACTTGAATCAACTATTGTTAATGAGAAATAAGAATAAATAATAAGTAGAATAAAATAAAAATTTTTAAATAATAATAATAATAGAATAATAACAGATGGGTGGAATATAATGGTACTAATGAGTGATTATAAATAACTAATAACAATTATATTAACTTTAAATAATTGTAATAACAAGTAATAATAAGTAGAATTATTAGTATTTAAGAATATTAATCTGGATAATTCATAGGAATTATTATTCATGAGAAAATAGGGAAAGAAAGAAGGAAAAAACAGGGAAAATGGGAAAGAAGGAGAAAAAAGTGAATTTAAAAAGAGGGCAAAAAAAAAAAACAGGGAAAGAAAAACTCAGGAAAAGAGGTTTTGGGGAAAAATCCTGGGATTTATGGGAGAAAATCCTGGGGTTTGGGGGGAATATCCCGGAATTTTGGGGGAAATATCCCCAGATTTGGGGGGGGAAATATCCTGGGGTTTGGGGAGGAAATATCCCAGAATTTTGGGGGGGAAATTTCTTGGGGTTTGGTGGAAATATGACAGGATTTGGGGGAAAATATCCCAGGATGTGGGGAGGGAAGTATCCAGGGATTTTGCAAGAAAGAAAACAGGATTTTGGGGAAAAACATAAAGGATTTGGGAGGGACATCTTGAATCTGGGGAAAAATCCCAAGATTTGGGGGAAAAAACCTAGGATTTGAGGTAGAAAAATGGGATTTAGGGAGGAAATTTGGGATTTAGGGAAAAAATCCTGTGATCTGGGTGGAAAAATGGGATTTGGCAGGAAAGATCCTGGGATTTGGGGTTTTGGGACATTTCTGCCTTTTGTATCCCAGTATTTGGGGGTTTGGGGATGTTCCCACCAGAATTCCCAAAAAAGGGGGATTTTTCCCACTTTTCCAGCCCCTTTTTTGGGAATAAAGCAACCCCAAGCTCATAAAATCCCCATCAGCTCCAATTAGTGGGAATTAAAATTCCCGGGAATTCCTGCAGAGCCTCTCCCAGGTTTTTTAATAACCCCAGAATCCGCTTAAATCCCAATAATTCCCTCGGGGTTTCCATGGAAATGGGAATGTGGGAAAAGGGGGGGGTTGGGGGTTTTTTTCCCAGGGATTTTGGGGTTTTCCAGAGGGATTTGGGAAAGGGGAGAAGCTTCCCCAAAATTGGGAATGGGAATTGGGAAATTGGGAAAATGGGAATGATACTAAATCCCTCTTTTCCCAGGAGAATCCCCATTTTTGGGGCCCTGCTTTTTTTGGGAATGACAGGATTTGGGAAAAACTGGACATTCCAGGGAAACACCATCCAGGAAAATCCCAATTTTTGAGCCGTTTCCCTGGAAAAGGCCAGATTTGGGAATAGCCGAACATTCCAAGCAGCTTTTCCATGGAAAAAAACCCCCGGAAAATCCCATTTTTGGGATCCCTTTCCCACCCCTCCCACCCAGGTGGGATGAGCTCCCATTTTTTGGGATTTTCCCATTTTTGGGGGATTTTTCCCCTGTGTTCCCCTTTCCCAGCCGCATAAAAAACACAGGGAAAAAATAAAAAGGGATTAAAAAAATTCCGTTTTTTTTCCCCTTCGGTGGCGGAGCTGGGAATTCTGGGAATTTTAATAACGGAGCCGGGGATGGAAAATTTAATAATGGAGCTGATCCGATTATCCCGGATTTCTGCCGGAGCAATTTCCGCTGGAGCTGGGGGGGGTCGGAGCCCCCAGCTGGAGCTGCTGCTGGAATTGGATTTTCCAGAGGTTTCACTTCCCAGCCCCTCGGATTTTATGGAAACCCCCGAGTTTCGGGAATTTGGGGGGGCATTTCCCCTAAAAATCTGATTTTTTTTTTTTAATTTTAGGGCTCGTTTTCCTCATGGATTTGGGGTTTTTGGGGGGGAAAAGGGAAAAAAAAGGAAAAAAATCAGGAAATTTTGGGGATTTTTTTGGTGGATTTGGGGTGGTTTTCCTTAAAAGTGGGATTTTATTTTTGATTTTTCCTCCAGGATTTTGGTTTTTTTGGTAGGGGGAAAGAAGGAAAAAAAATTTAGGGTTTTGTAAATTTTTTTTCTCCTGGATTTGGTGGGGTTTTTTGGGGAAAAAAAGAGGGAAAAGAAGGGATTTTGGGCTGAGGTTTGGATCCATTAAAATTCCAGGCAGGAATTCTCCTCCCGATCTTATCCCACCTCAATTTCCTGTTGGGCTTTTCCAATTTCCGGCATTTTCTGCCCATTCCGGGGGGAGGGGAAAAAAAATTGGAATAAAATTAAAAATGGGAAAAGTGGGAGTGGGGGAGGGGAGGAATTAATGAGGATTTAATGAGAGGAGCTCATTAATGATTCATTAGGGGAGGGTTAATTAAAGGTGGGGATGGGTAGAGGGGGAGAAAAGTGGGGAAAAATGGGAATAAAAAATGGGAATAAAAAGAGGGAAGAAGTGGGAATAAAGTCAGAATAAAATGGGAATAAAAAGGGGGATATTAATAATTTTTAGAATAGTTAATAATATTTACAGTAATTAATATTGATATTAATCCATCGTATTTATTATCCAAATCTTTATTAGCAATGATAAAAATTATTAATATTTTACAGAAGCTGGACTAATAATTTGTGTTGGTAATTGTTGTTATTAATGAGAGTTTTGTTTAATTGAAGAGTGGAATAGAATGGTAATAATTAATAATAATGACTGATACTAATGCTACTAACTTGAATCAACTATTGTTAATGAGAAATAAGAATAAATAATAAGTAGAATAAAATAAAAATTTTTAAATAATAATAATAATAGAATAATAACAGATGGGTGGAATATAATGGTACTAATGAGTGATTATAAATAACTAATAACAATTATATTAACTTTAAATAATTGTAATAACAAGTAATAATAAGTGGAATTATTAGTATTTAATAATATTAATCTGGATAATTCTTAGGAATTATTATTCATGAGAAAATAGGGAAAGAAAGAAGGAAAAAACAGGGAAAATGGGAAAGAAGGAGAAAAAAGTGAATTTAAAAAGAGGGCAAAAAAGAAAAACAGGGAAAGAAAAACTCAGGAAAAATGGGAAAAATCCAGCCCAGAATGGGATAAAAACCCATGGAAAAAAATCCTTTTTAATGAATCCCAGGAAATGAAGGGAAAATGCAAATGAGGCTCTGGGAATTAATGGGATTTGGGGATTTAATGGGATTTAGGGAATTAATTCCATGGGATCCGTTATCCCACGGGATCCAAGATCCAGGAAAGCAGGAATGGGGAAAGTGGGGATGGGAATCCCAGAATTCCTAAATTTCCACACCTAAATCCACACCCAGCACCCTATTCCCTCTTTTTCATCCCAAAAATCCCGGATTTTCCCCCAGTTTCCCAAATTTTCCCCTTTCCGCCACCCCTTGGAATCCGAATTCCCAAATTTCCGAAATTTCCCAAACCTTGATCCCCAAAAAAACAGGAAAAAGACCCCCAAATCCCAGAGATTTTGACACAGATCCCGATTTTTTTCCAGACTTTTGCCTCTGGAATTCGCTGCTTCCCCACAGAATTAAAGATTAACCAAACCTGGGCCCCATTCCTGAAATTTGTCCAGGTGGGAAAGGGCACGGATCTGCTCCAATGGAGCCAAAATTCCCATTTTTAAACCTTGGGAATGGCCAAAATTCTGGATTTTTAATGCCTGCAATGACCAAATCCCAGATTTTTAACACCCTGAGGGGGAAAATTCACATTTTTCTTATGGTTTTAATGGGAATTTTGGGTCTGGGTGCTTGGAAAAGTGGGAAAATGGGGGGGAAAGGGGGAGGAAATGTGGGAATTTGGTTTTCCTGAGGATTCCCCAAATCCTGGGCCCAAATTCCTGGGGTTATCCCAATCCATGGGCCGGGAATATCCGGGATTGGAGGTTCCTGGGAATTCCTGAGGGGATCCTGATGGGAATTTGAGGATGGGGCAGGATCAGATCCCAAAAAAAACCCCCCCCAAATTCCAGGAAAAGCCTCAAAAACCTGAGGAAAAAAGAGCTGGAAGAGGAGTTCGAGGCGAGTTCATCCCGAAAAATTCCGGAGGAGGAGGCCGGGAACAGCTCCAAGGGCTCGGATATCTCCCGAATTCCCAGAAATCCAACTTCAAAGGGATTCCGAAGGGAGTTTTCCTCCCTTTTTTTCTTTTTTTTTTTTTTTTTCCCGATTTACGGGACAGGTGCCTCTGGAAGGGGCCCTGGAAAGGGGAGAATTCCATGAAAAATCCCTTTGGATTTGGGGTTTTTGTGGGGAAAACGATCCTCTTCCTCCTCATCCAATTCATTGGGAAAAAGTGGGGGGAAAAGCAGGGAGAATTCCTGGGAAAATGGGAAAATTGTGGAAAAACCAAGGAAAAACCTTGAAAGATGGGGAAAATTAGGGGGAAAAAGGGAAAATCATGGAAAACAAGGGAAAACCCTTGAAAATGGGGAAAAAACCCATCTTTAAAAATGTGATGGAAAACCTTGGAAAATGGGGGGGAAACCTGGAAAATGGGGAAAATCAGGGGAAAAATGGGAAAATCATGGAAAACCAGGGGGAAAACCGTGGAAATAGGGGAAAAACACCCTTGAAAGAAGGGCAAAATCAAGGGGAGAAACCCTTGAAAAATGGGGGGAAAAAAACTGGAAATGGGGAAAATCAGGGGGCAAATCAGGGGGGAAAGGGGAAAATCGGGGGCAAAATGGGAAAAACTCTGGAAATCCTGGAAATGCCGGGGGAAGGCGCCAGGGCCGGGCCGGACTCACCGCTCGTAGTCGGGCGCGCAGAGCAGGCGGCGCTCGCGGCTGAAGCAGCGGCCCCGCAGGGCGCGGCCGCACTCGGAGCAGCGCAGGCACCGCTCGTGCCACGAGCGCTCGTTCACCCGCAGCAGGAACCGGTCCCAGATGCCGCGGCCGCAGCCCGCGCACAGCACCGGGAGAGCGGCGGGAGGGGAGCCTGGGGAACGGGAGAATGGAGAGACTGGGGGGAAATCCCGGGAAATGGAGAGTCTGGGGAGCGGAGAGACTGGGGGGGAAAACGGGGAAATTGGAGAGTGTGGGGAAATCCGGGGAAAATGGAGAGATTGGGGGGAAATCCTGGGAAATGGGAGAGACTGGGGAAATTCGCACAGCACCAGGAGAGCGGGAGGGGAGCCTGGGGGGAACCGGGAGATTGGGGGAAAAACAGGGAAAATGGAGAGTCTGGGGAAATCCGGGGAAATTGAGAGATTGGGGGAACCGGAGAGATTGGGGGGAACGGGGAAATTGGAGAGCCTGGGGGGACCGGAGAGCAGAGAGATTGGGGGAAATCCTGGGGAAAGGGAGAGATTGGGGGAAATCTGGGGGAATGGAGAGTTTGGGGGAAAAAATAGGAAAATTGAGAGATTGGAGAAATGCGGGGGAATGGAGAGACTGGGGGGAAAACTGGGAGAATTTGGGGAAATTCTGGGGAACTGAGAGTTTGGGGAAAAACAATGGCAGAGTTTGGTGAAATCCAGGGAAATGGGAGAGTTTGGGGGAAATCCTGGGGAATGGGAGAGTTTAGGGGAAAATCCAGAAAAAATCTGGGAGAAACTGGGGAAATTTGAGGGAAAAAAAAAAGGAAAATTTGGGGGGAAATGGGAAAATTTGGGAGAAATATGGGGGAATTTGGGGCAAAATGGGGGAAATGGGAGAATTTAAGGAAAGCCAGGGAAATTGAGGGGGAAACATGGGAGAACCCAGGAAGAACGGGGTTGGACATCAGGGAAATTCCATGGGTAACTCCCAGAAATCAAAAGGAATATTTTTCCATGGCAAAAAGAAGAATTTGGGGGATTTTGGGAAGGAATCCAGGAGATTTGGGGGTTTTTTTCTCACTCCGGATTTTTGGGAATTTGATTTTTCTCCCTCATTTTTATCCCAACTTTCATCTCTGGCAGCTCCTCAAAGGGAAGGGAGGGAGGGAAAAATTCCAATTTTTCTCTGGCAGCACCTCCTCCTCCTCCCGAGGCCATTCCCGGGTTTCTTCTGCCCGAATTCTGGGAAAAATCTGGCCCCAGATCCCAGGGATGAAGCCCAAAACTCCCGGGAAAAATGGGAATGAGGGGCGCCCCTGATCTTGGATTTAATTTGGAATTCCAATCCCAATTTCAATTCCAAATTCAAATTCCCAAATTCCAAGCCCAGCTCCAATTTGGACCCCAAAATTCCAAATTCTAATTCCCGGGGGTTTTCCAAATCCCATTCCTGAGGTTTTTCCCCACATTTTTCACTCCCCCAATCACATTTCCCCCACCACGGGTTAAAATTAAAGATTTAAAATCCCAGTTCCTGATTCATTTAGAGGGAAAACCCAGGAATAATTAAAGAGGGAAAGAGGATGAATTTTCGGGAATTTCTGGGAATGTGGGATGAGGGAGAAATCCCCCGAAAAATCCTGGATTCCAGCCCGGGAAAATGAAAAAAAAAAAAAAACCAACACGGGAATTCTGCCTAAAAAAACCCTAAAAAACGGGATTGGGAAAAGGGGGAGGTCTGGAGCTGGGGAAAAACGGGAATAAAGAGGAAAACTCTGGGGAAAACGGGAAAAGGGACCCGGGAATGGGAAAAAAATCCTGAAATCCCGGGATTTCCGTGAATCTGGGAATGCGGGAGGAAATTTTGGGAATTCCCAGTGATATTCCCGGTGTCATTCCCGGAATTCCCGGTACTCACCGGCTCCCGGGAGCGGCGTTCCCTGCTCCCGGCAGGACGGAGCCTCCTCCGGCTTCATCCCGACGGCTGCGGGGGAGAGGAAACGTCGGGAAAAGCGGGAAAAAACGGGATGGGAGCAGGGGAAAACCGGGAAGGAACCGAGAGCGGAACGGGGAGGAACCGGGAAAGCGCCGGGAGAGCAGCGGGAAGGAGAGCCGGGAGGAGACCGGGAACGGAGCGGGAGAAAATCGGGAACCGGGAGGGGAAGGACAGGGAAAGCACCGGGATGGGAGAGACTGGGAAGAGAGCAGGATGGGAGTAAGGAAAAACCGGGCAAAAAAAACGGTATGGGAGCGAGGGAAAGGACCGGGAAGAGCCCGGGATGGGAGCAGGAGTGGACCGAGGGGGAACCGGGCAGAAACCAGGAGCGGGGAGGAGAAAAACCGGGAAAGCGCCGAGATCGGAGCAGGAAGATCTCCCGGGATGGGAGCGGGGGTAACAC
Source organism: Emberiza elegans (assembly GCA_024865655.1). Taxonomy (NCBI): domain Eukaryota; kingdom Metazoa; phylum Chordata; class Aves; order Passeriformes; family Fringillidae; genus Emberiza; species Emberiza elegans. The sequence goes on along the minus strand of JALJVW010003366.1, from coordinate 21,814 downwards.
CGGGAAGAGACCGGGATGAGAGCGGGGAAAAAACCGGGGGAAAGTGGGATGGGAGCGGGGTAAAACCGGGCAGATCCCGGGGCAGGAGAACCGGGACGCGCCGCCCCCGGTGCCGCTCCTGCGGCTCCTCCCGGTGCTCCCGAACCGCCCCGGCACCGCCGCTCACCCCGCCCGTCGCGACTGTCGCGACACGGCGGCCCCGACTGGACCCCCGGCGTGACCGCGGGGAACTCACCGAGACCGCGACACCGGGACGGGGACGGCGATAACAGCGCCGCGATCGCGACAGCGGCGGCGACAGCGGGATCGCGACAGTGACACCGGGCTCGGCACGGCCCCCGCCCGGGCGCGCTCCCGGGGGAGGGGCGGGGGCGCGCACGGGGGAGGGGGCGAGGAAAGGGAGAGGGGGAGGGAATTCCCATTTTTGGGGGAATTCCCATTTTTTTCCCCCAAAATGAGAATTCCCAAATAAAAGGGAATTCCCAAACCCAAAAAACGAGAATTCCCAAATAAAGTGGAATTCCCAAACCTAAAAAATGGGAATTCCCAAAAAACCCGGGAATTCCATCCCCAAACCTGAAGGAATTGGGGGAAATTAGGGAAATTAGGGGTCCAGAAGGATTTGAGGGAAATACAGAGGGAATTGGGGGGTACGGGGAGAACAAAACTCTCAAAATTCCCAAATCCTTGTGGGATCTGAGACCCGCCCAGGACCTGAATCCCCAAACCCACCAAAATCCTGGAAAATTTCCCCTGGAAATCCAAATTAAACAGGGAAATAAATAGGGAAAAGTTTGGGAAATGCTGATTTTTAGGGAAGATTACGGGAAAATTGGGAACGGGGCTGACAAAAATTCCCAAATCCCTGAATCTCCACAGAGTTTTACCTTAAAACCACCAAAATCCCAGGAATCTCCCTCCCCAAACCATCCAAAAATCTGAGAAAACTCCAGGAAACTTCAGAAAAAATCAGGAAAATCCCAAATTCGCCCAAATCAGAGCAGGAATCTCCTTTTATTCCCCTAAAAAGTTCACGTTTTTTCGGGAATTTCACACTGCAGCCCTGCAGGGGGTGGGAAAATCGGGAAAACTGGGAATGGGGATCCCGGATTTTAGTGGGAAAAAGGAGATTTTTGGGAAAGGGGGCGCTCGCAGACGAAGAAGCACTCGAAGGTGCAGTGGACGTCGTTCCACTTCCCGGAGATCCAGAGGTGAGCGCAATCCTCGTTATTCCCGCTGTCGTTGGGCTCCCCCTCCCGCCAAAACCTGGGAAAAAATCCGGATTTGGAATGGGAAGGGCCGGGGGGGAAAAGTCCCCATAAATATTCACATTTTGGGGGGGGGGATTTAGCAAAAATACCGAGATTTGGGGAGCGAAATTCCAATAATTAGGGAGAAAAAAAAATCTCCAAAATTTCAATATTTGGAGGGGTTTTTGGGAGGAAATCCCCCAAAATTCCAACAATTGGGCTCCACATACCCCAAATCCCAATTTTTGGCTCACTTTCTGCGGAGAAAATTCCAAGAAAACCCCCCAGATTTGTGGGATTTCCGGGGGAAAAACCCCATTTCCCTCAAATTTGTGGGATTTTTGTGGGGGAAAAAAAAAACCAAATCCAACTTTGGGATGGAATCCTGGGATTTTGGGGTGGAATCCTGGGATTTTGGGACCCGGGGCTCACATGAAGGAGGATTTGTAGTCAGTGCCATCAACCCATTCCCAGTTTCCCTCGGAATTCTGGTCGGTGAGGCCAATCCAGAAGCGCTCGTTCCGCGCGCGGGACATCAGGAACTGCTGCAGCAGGGGGAAAATCGGGATCGTCGGGAAAATCAGGAAAATTGGGATCGTTGGGGGGTTTTGGGATCAGTGGGGAAAAAGGGAAAATCAGGAAAATCAGGATAATCCAGATTGGGATCATTGGGGTTTTTGGATCATTGGGATCAGCAGGATTGTCAGGAAAATTGGGATAATTTGGATTGGGATCAAGATCTGGATTTCAGATTTGGGATTGGAATCAGGATCAGGATTTGGGCTCAGGATCTGGATTTTGGATTGGGATTTGGGATCAGGATGGGGATCGCGGATAAGAATTTTGGGATTTGGGATCAGGATGAGGATCAGGGATGGGAATTTTGGGATTTGGGGTCAGGATGGGGATTGGGGACGGGGATTTTGGGATTTGGGATGGGGATCGGGGAAGGGAATTTCGGGATGTGGGGTCACCTGCTCGGCGAAGCTGCCCACCACGGCCAGGTCGGCGCGGCGCTCCCGGCACCGCTCCCGCGCCCGCTCCCAGCTCAGCCGCGCCAGCGAGAAATAGTAACAATTCCCAGAGAAATATTCCCATTCCCGGGAATCCGCCCCACACGGGAACACTGCAGGAACCACCCAGGGAAAGAAAAATCACCCAGATTCTGGGATTCGGGAATTCTCTCCCCTGGAATCCCCCAGGTGTTGGGATATTGGGAATATCCGGAGGGAAAAAATTCAGGGAGTTTTGGAAATTCGGGACTTACGGAAGGAATCCCAACTGGAAAAATTCCACTCCTGTTTCTCCTGGTAGAGTTTGGAGGAAATGGAGGAAACTGGGGGGGAAAAAAGGAGGGAAAAATTCACAAAAAATCGGAATTCTCCTTTTTGGGGGGGAATTTTCCACCCTTTGTATCCCAGGATTTGGGGATTTTGGGAATTTCCCACCCCAGTTCCAGATGGAATTTGGGGTGGTTTTTTGGGATTGGGATGGGAATGAGGGAATTCAGGGAATTTGGGATGGAAAGAAGGAATGAGGATGAAATTCCAGGATTTGGGATGGATGGAGGGGGAGGCCCCCTATGCAGAATTGGGGAATTACAGGCAAACTTGGGATTTGGGATGGGAATTCAGGGAATTCCAGGAATTGGGATGGATGGGAACAGAGAGAGGGGAACTGAGGGAATTGAAGGGTTTGGGACCTCAGGGAATTGGGATGGATGGGAACAGAGAGGGGGGAATTGAAGGGTTTGGGACCTCAGGGAATTGGGATGGATGGGAACAGAGAGGGGGGAATTGAAGGATTTGGGAACTCAGGGAATTGGGATGGATGGGAATGGGGGGAAATGAGGGAATTGAAGGATTTGGGAACTCAGGGAATTGGGATGGACGGGAATTCGGGTGAATTTCCCGGCCTGGATTCCAGGAATGCCGAGGAATTCCGGGATTTGGGGTGGCCGTAGCGGGGGTTCCGGATCAGGGATTTTGGGAATGTCTGGGGTGTCCCCACCTCTGGCCAGTGCCAGGACACTGAGGCCCAGCAGGAGCAGCGAGGAGAGCGCCAGGCTCAGGTACACGGCCGGGAAGGAGCGGAGCCGCGCCGGGAGCACTGTGCTGCCTGGAAAATGGGGGAAAAAACGGGAAATTGGGAAAAAGGGGGGGAAATGGGGGTGAAATGGGAAATTGGGGAGAAAATGAGGAGAAAATGGGGGGAAACGGGGAAAAACGGGGAGAAATGGGAAGAAAACGGGGAGAAATGGGGAGAAATGGGGGGAAATGGATAAAATTGGGAGAAATGGGGATAAAGAGGGAAAGAAATGGGATAAAAAGGGGGAATCAGGTGAAAATGGGGGAAATGGGAAATAAAGGGATAAAACGAGGAAATGGGATGAAACTGAGATAAAATGGGGGGAAATGGGGAAAACCCAATAGATCCAGGGGTAATTCAACAAATTCAGGGGAAAATGGAGGGGAAATGAAAAGAAATCCAGGGAAACTTTGGGAAAATCCAGGAACATGGAGGGAGGATGCAGGGAAAAATCCTGGGAAAATTCAGGGAAAATGCAAGGAAAATCCCTCCCTGCTCTTCCCAGGATTTCCCCCCAGCTTTTCCCACTCTGTTTGTCCAGGGGTTAATGAATAACTGGGAATGCTCCGAGTTTGCCTCCAGGACGGGAAAATTTGGGAATAATTTGCAGGGTTTGGGCTTCTTTTATTGGGATTCTTTTGGGAATTATTCAGGGATTCATTCCTGATTAATTCCAGAATGATTTTATTTGGAATAATTTGTTTCAATGATTACTTTGGGAATTATTTAAGGAATTCTTTTGGGAATTATTGAGGAATTATTCAGGGAATTATTTTTAAATAATTTCCCAATTATTTCCGGGATTCTTTTGGGATTCCCAGGAATTTGAAGCTCCCAGGAGTGGAATTTTCGGGATTGTCCAAATTCCCTGATCAGGGGAGGAAGAGGGAAGGAAAAGCCCTTGGAAAAACCCTTGGAAAAGCAAGAAAAATCCAGGAATTCCACCTGGGAAGAGGCGCAGGTCATCCTGGAGCTCCTCCTCGTCCATCCTGGGATTGTTGGGGGGATTTTTTTGATTTTTCTGGATCAGAGGCCACAGGGGCACTCTGCGGATGATCCTGGGATTGTTTCAGTTCCTCCTTCCTCTCCAGAGGGTTAAAATTTAATCCAAGAATTTTTTGGGGCTGGATTTTTGGGCTTGGAGCCAATTCCAGAGAATTGCAGGGGTTTTTTTCCCCCTTCATCCAAGGATTTTTTGGGATTTTTAGTGGGTTTTTCTTTTAATTATTAAGTGGATTTTTTTTAGGGTTTTTTGGGGGGGAATTTCCGTGGACATTTGTGGGATTTTCATGGATTTTTGTGAGGCTTTCATTGATTTTTATGGATTGCTCTGATTTTTTTTTTAATTTTAGGGCAATTTAAAAGATTTTAATAGATTCCTTGGCTCTTGATGGGTTATTTTTTGGGTTGCAGGGCATTTTTACATTTTTCTGGATTAAAAAAAAAAAGGTAAAATTTTGCGAATTTGTGGGGATTTTAAAATTTATTTTGAGGATTTTGGGCAATGTTTCTTTGAATTTCAGTGATTTTCGCAAATTTTTATTTGAATTTTGGTGGCTGCTGGGGGGATTTTTTGGGAATTTTCAAGGATTTTCCTTCTCCCTTTGAATCAAAACCACAAATACGGAAAGAAAGAGAGCCTGGGAAATCTGAAAAATCCCTCAAAAATTTAGATTTGGGAACCAATCCCGCAATTCCGAGGTCACAGAGACCTGGATTTCATCACCAGGGCCAAATTCCGGCCGAATTTTTTGCCAAAATCCCCGAAGATTTGGGGTCAAAACGGACCAAAATGGCGGCAGGGCCCTGAGGGGCGGCGGAAAGGGCGGGAAAAAAGGGCGGGAAGAAGGTGGGGAAAGGGCAGGAAAAAGGCGAGGCCGGGGTGGCTCTGGGCGCCGTTCCTCCCCTGCCAGTCCCCGTTGTCCCCAGTGGCTCCTCAGAGCCCTCCATGGAACCCAAAGACCACCCCAGTAACTCTCAGTAGATCCCAGTAACCCCCAGTACCCACCCGTGGGGGGCCCAGGCCGCTCCTACCGCCATCTTGGCCGTTGCTAACAACAAACGCCGTTGCCAGGCAACGCTTCAGGTAACGGGCGTCGGCGTGATGTCACGTCCCATACACAATGATGTCAATTCCGGGCCCAGCACCATGGCGGCCTGGAGGTATCCGGTGGGTTCTGGAGGTACCGGGAGCGCTCAGGAAATACCGGGACGCCCCTGAGGGGTCTCCGCACCCCCCCCCTCCCCAATCAACCACCTTAATTCCTACTGCGGATGAGATCCAGGACGGGGATGAACGACCAGGAGCGGCTGACGCGTCCGCTCGGTCTCCCCCGGTTTTCCCTGTTTTCCTCCCCACCCCCGGTTCTCCCCCTCCCATCCCCTCTGTGACCAAACCGGCGCCACGCTGAGGATTTGAACCGGCCGTGCGCGTTCTGGAGCGTTGAATTTATTGATAATAAAGCTGCTTTTGAAGTCCCGGTTATTTCGTGGTTATTCCCGGTGGGACCGGGACGACCTAACCAGGAGCGCTGGAAGCATTGCTGCGTGTTTGCGTTCCGGCTGAGTTTGTCCACCCACGGCCACCGTCCCTCCTTTCCCGCGCGCTTCTGGACTTCACCGCGCGCGTGATTGACGTGTGGCTCCACCAATAGAATTGCGCGACGAAGGCCGCCGTGTCTCTGCCAACCAATGGGAGTGCGAGCAAGGCGGGTTTGCCCGCCTCCTCCGCGCGCCGGTGTGGGTGGGCCGCGCAGGGTGGGCAGAGGGAAGGGAAGATGGCGGAGGAGGAGAAGCTGCCCGCGGGGTGGGAGAAGCGCATGAGCCGCAGCTCCGGTGAGGGCCTGAGGGCGGGGGGCCACCGGGGAAGGGCGCGGGGAAGGAGCGGCGGGGATGGGGGAGGTGGGAAAGCGGGGGGTGGCGGGGTTTGGCTTTGGAGGCGATGAGGGGGCGTGGGGGGGGGGCCGGTGCGTGAGGGAAATTTGAGGGGGGGGCTCCGAATTGAGGGGGGGGTCTTGTGGGGGTCATCGCCTCAGGGAGAGGGAGTCACTCTCGTGAGGGAAATTTGGGTGGGGGTCCCCAGTTCAGAGGGTTCTGAGGGGGGGGGGGTCTTCACCTCAGGGAAGGGGGGCACCTCCGTGAGGGAATTTTTGAGGAGGCGTCAACTCCGTGAGGAGAATTTGAGGGGGGTCTCCCTCGTGAGGGGAATTTGGGGGGGCGGAGTCGTCGCATCAGGGAAGGAGGGACCCCCAGTTGAGGTTTTGGGTGGGGGTTACTCCCCAGCAGGAAGGAGCTCAGAACTGGGGAGGTTTTTCGGGGGTCAGAAGTTGATTTTTGGGGTCCAAACTTCGTTCTGGGGGTCAGGACCTTGAAGTTTGGGGTCTATAATTTGGGGTTTGGTGAGTTGATCACTCATCAATAACGAATAATTGATCAATATCCCCTAGGAAGGGTGTACTACTTCAATCACCTGATGGTGGGGTCAATCCTGGGGTCTGTAATCTGGTTTTTGTACCTTTAAGTTGTTTTTTCGCTGCCGATGTCTAACTGATCAGTGATCAATAGACAATAATTGATCAATAACTCTGTGGGATGGTTTTACTGCTTCAGCCATTTGATGAACACGACTCTGTGGTGTCCATCAAGAGATTTTTGGGGTCTTTAATCTGAATTTTGGGTTCCATAACGTCCATGTTCAGCATCAATCAGTAACTAATCACTGATCAATAACTGATATTTGATCAGTAGCTCCCTAGGGAGGTTGTACTGTTTCAACCACCAGACAAACGCCAGCCAGCAGGGTCATTGAGCTGGGATTTGATGTGAATAACCTGTTTTTTCAGCATAAATGAATACCTGATCACCAATCAATAACCAATGGCTGATCAATAACCCCATAGGATGCGTGTACTACTTCAACCACCTGACGAACGCCAGCCAGTGGGGTCAATGTTGGGGCCTGCAGGAGGGGTTTTGGTGCTGATAGCCAGGTTTTGTGATACCAATCAGCAATCAATAACTGATCAATAACCAATAGCTGATCAATATCTCCAGAGGATGCATGTACTGCTTCAACCACCTGACGAACGCCAGCCAGTGGAGTCAATGTTGGGGCCTGTAGAGGGGTTTTGGTGCCGATAGCCAGGTTGTGTGATACCAATCAGTAACCGATAACCAATCAATAACTGATCAATAATCCCTCAGGACAGGTGTATTTCTTCAACCACCTGGTGAACACGAGCCAGCAGGGTCAATATTGAGGCCTGTTAGAAGGGTTTTGGTGCTGATAGCCAAGTTGTGTGATACCCATCAGTAACCAATAAATAATCGATTACCAATAAATGTTCAATAGCCCTTCAGGACGAGTGTACTTCTTCAACCACCTAGTGAATATGAGTCAGTGGGGTCGAGACTGGGGCCTGTAAGGGGTGTTGGTGCCAATAACCAGGATTTTTTATACCAGTCAGTAACCGATCAATAACCAATAAGTGATCAATAACTGATCAGTACCCCCGCAGGCCGGGTGTATTACTTTAACCACCTGACGAACGCCAGCCAATGGGAGCGGCCGAGTGGGGGCGCGCGGGCGGAGCCGGGCCGCGTGCGCTGCTCACACCTGCTGGTCAAGCACAACCAATCGCGGCGGCCGAGCAGCTGGAGGCAGGAGCGCATCACCCGCTCCAAGGAGGAGGCGCTGGAGCTCATCAACGGTGAGCAGGGGATTCCTGGGAATGCTGGGGGGGTCTGGGAATTCCTGGGAATGCCGGGGGGATCGTGGGAATCGCAGCTGGAGGCAGGAGCGCATCATCCACTCCAATGAGGAGTCGCTGGAGCTCATCAACGGCTGGGGATTCCTGGGAATTCCCAGGAATGCTGGGGGGGTTTGGGAAAAAACCTGGGAGTGGTGATTTTGGGGAAAAAAAAAAGTGGGAATGATGATTTTTTTTTTTTGGGGGAAGGAAACCTGCAGGGATGGTCGTTTGGGGTGGTTTTGAGGATGTTTTGGGGCTCTGTCTCCTTTCCTGTGGAATTTGCAGCATCCAGGGAATTTCAGGAGTGGTTTTGATCCCTAAATTTAGGGGTTTTCCCTTTTTTTTTTCCCAGGTTACATCCAGAAGATCAAATCAGGAGAGGAGGATTTTGAGTCTTTGGCTTCGCAGTTCAGCGACTGCAGCTCGGCCAAGGCTGGGGGGGACCTGGGAGCATTTGGGAGAGGTGAGGGATTCATTCCAAAAAAACTTCAAATCTGTCAGTTCCAGGAGATTCATCCCAAAATAATCCCAAATCCCTCAGTTCCAGGGGATTAATCCCAAAAAATCCCCAGACCCCTCAATTCCAGGGGATTCATCCCCCAAAAAACCCCAAATTCCCCAATTCCAGGGGATTCATCCTAAAAAAAACCCCAAATACCTCAGTTCCACAGGATTCATCCCAATAAAACCCAAATCCATAGTTTTTTTAGGGATTTATCCCCCCAAAAAACCCCAAATCCCCCATAATTCCAACTGGAATCAACTCCCCCCTTCAATTCCCCGATTTTTCTTTGGGAAATGCCCCAAATCCCAAATGTTTTACGGAATTTTGGGTGGTACTACCTCTTTTTTAGATTCCAAACTTCCCTAAATGTGTTTATTTTTTCCCTTTATGACACAAAATTCCATCTGGCATCGATCCAGCAGGACAAACTCCCAGAACCAATCCCCCCCTACCCCTTCCAAATCCCAGAGTTTTCCCCAGGAAGCACCCCGGATCCCAATTTTTTTTTGGTGGAATTTCGGGTTGCAGGGCAGATGCAGAAGCCGTTTGAGGACGCCTCGTTCGCGCTGCGGGCCGGCGAGATGAGCGGCCCCGTGTTCACGGAATCCGGGATCCACATCATCCTCCGCACGGAGTGAAGTGCCTTGGGAGGGCAGGGCCTCCCGGGAATCCCGTGGGAACGGGTGGGAATCCATGGGGAGCCCGTGGAGATCCGCGGGAATCTATGGAGGCCCTCAGGAATCCATGGGGAAGCCACGGGAATTCGCGGAAATCCTGGGGACTCCGTGGAGATCCATTTGGATCTGTAGAAATCTGTTAACTCCGCGGGAAGCCATGGGAATTCTCAGGAATCCACAGGAATCCACAGGAAATCCACGGAAGTCTGTGGGAATCCTCAGGAAATCCATGGGAATCTATGGAGATCCATGGGAATTCACAGGAATTCATGGAAGTCCATGGAGATCCATGGGAGTCTATGGGAATCCTCAGGAATTCATGGGAACTCACGGAAATCCTCAGGAATTGATGGGAATCTATGGAAATCCTCAGGAATCCATGGGAATCCACAGAAATCCAGGGGAATCCACAGGAGTCCATGGAATCCACAGAAATCCATGGGAATCCATGGAATCCATGGGAATCCACAGGAAATCCATGGAAATCCATGGGACTCCCGCCCCGTGCTCCCCACCACGAACTCCAGATCCCACAACTCCTCCATTATTCCCTCCTGAGTGGGAGCAAAAACAGGGAATTCCCGTGGTTTTTGGGAATGTTGGGTCGGCCTAAGCTGGCTCCCAGCGGTCCCATGGTGGTGGTGGTGACAATGGCAATGATGACAATGGCCAACAGTGACAGTGACAACAAGGACGATGACGATGACCAACAGTAGTGATGGTGATGACAATGACCAACAATGGTGACAATGACTATAACCAACAATGGTGACAACAACAACGACAATGACCAATGGTGGTGACAATGACAATGACCAATGATTGTGATGATGACAATGACCGTGACCAACGATCACGACAATGATTAATGATGGTGACAATGACCATGACCAATGATGGTGACAATGACCATGACCAATGGTGGTGACAATGACAATGACCAATGATGGTGACAATGACGATGATAATGATAGTGACAATAATGACAATGACCAATGAAGGTGACAATAATGACAATGCCCAGTGAAGGTGACAATGACCAGTGATGGTGGCCATGACCATGACCAACAAAAGTGACAATGTCTATGACCAATGATGGTGACAATGACCATGACCAATGAGGATGACAATGACCAACAATGGTGACCGTGACCACGAGCAACAACCAACAGAGGTGACAATGACAAAATGACAATGACCAACGATGGTGATGACCAACCATGGCAATGGCCAACAATGATGACAGTGATGATGAAGATGACATTGACAGTGATGATGAAGACAGTGATGATGAAGACAACGATGGCGATGACACCGATGACGATGCCACCAATGACGATGCCACCACCGAAGGTGCCGTGGCCAGTGCCAGGCCAGGCCCCTCCCTCACCCCCTGCATGTTTATTTAACTCATTCCTGCTCTTTTCTCCCCAAAAAATGCCCCCAGTCTGAAGGCTCCGCTTGATTCAAGCCATTAATTAATAATTACTCGTTAATTAATAGCAAAGATGGGGCAGCTCCCATGGTGTCCCTCCACAGCATCCGTCCGGATTATCCCGGGAATTTCCCGGCACCATCGCTTGGACTTCCAAAAAACCGCCGGATTTTTGGGGTAAATTCACAGGAAATTGGGAAAAAGTGGCCGGAGTTGAGTTTTCCCGCCCTTTCGGGGCCACAGGTTTTCAGTTTGGGGTGAAAAAAAGTTGGATTTGGGGAGGTTTTTTTTCTGAGATTTTTCGGTTCTGCTGTTGTTTCTGCTTCGTTCAGTGGGAAAAAAAACAGGAAAAATCCCAAAAATCCCAGCTTGGATCCGTGCAAAAATTTCCAAAAAAAGCTGTAAAGCCCCGGCTCTTTTCCTGCAGAAATAAATCCCCCTCCAGTGGAATTTCTGGTAATTCTGGGTCTTTCTTTCTCCCTCTTTTTTGTTTTTGTTTTTGTTTTTAATAAATTGGAATTTTTTTTTGTTTGGGTTTTTTTTTTTTTGTGGGATTTGGAGCTTAAAATGGACAGAAAGCGGGCTAAAATTGGGAATTTGGGGATTTATTTAGTAGGAAAATGGGATTTATTAGTACAACATAATTGTATTTGTTAATAGGGAATAATTGAATTTATTTCATAGGGAATATGGGATTTATTTATAGGAAATATGGAGTTAATGGAAAATATGGGATTTATCAATAGAGAATATGGGATTTAATTAATAGGGAATGGATTTATTTAATGGGGAATATGGGATTTAGTTAATGGGGAATATGGGATGTAGGGGGCGGTTCCAGGGGGTACTGGGGATCCCCTTAAAACTCCCCCAAATCATGCTAAAATCTCCCAAATCCTCCCCAGACTCCCCCTAAATCCCAAAAAGCCCAAAATGCCCCAAATCCCTAAATCCCTCTGCCAAAAAACCACAAATACCCTCTAAATTCCCCCCCAAATCCCCCCAAACTCAAAAAATCCTCCAGATCAAAGGTATTTGGGGGGAATTTAGGGGGATTTGAGGTTTTTGGGAGGGCGACTTTGGGTTGTGGGGCATGGGGCAGAATTTGGAATTTGGGGGGATCTGGGTTTTTGTAGGGGGTTTGGTTTTTTTTGGGGGGTGGGGAGGATTTGGAGTTTTTGGGGAGGAGGATTTCAGAGTGGGGGTTGTGGAGCCGATTTGGGGGAGTTTTGAGCGGATTTCGGGGGCGGTTGGGGGATTTAGGGGGGATTTGCGGAATTTGGGGGCGATTTCGGAGAATTTTGGGGGATTTGGAGAGACGGGAAGAAAGGGGGGGATGGGAACCACGAGACCACGCCCCACTACCCAAACTCCCCCCCCCTCAAGTCCCCTCCAAAATCCCCCAAATACCCCCAAAATCCTCTCCCCCCACCTCCCCCCGGCGACCCCTCCCCAAATTTTTTGGGAATTATGGGGGACTTTTCGGGTTTTTTGGGGGGGGATTTTCTTTTGGGCGGCTCCGAGGCTGCGGCTGCGCGGATGCTCCGGGGTAGGGAGGGGGGGCCGGGGGGGGGGGGGGGTGGGAATTATTTGGGAATTTTCGGGGGTCCTGGAGGAGTTTTGGGGGGATTTTGTGGGGGTTGGGGGGTCAGGATGCGCTTCCTCCCCCCCAGCCTCGTCCTCCTCCTCCTCCTCCTCCTTCTCTGCGCCAGGCAGGTAAGGGGGGGAATTTCGGGAATTTTTTTGTGGGAGGAATTTTTTGGGGTTTGGGGGGTTTTTTTGGGAGGGGGAGGGGGACGACGGCGGCGGGAATTTTGGGAATTGCGGGAATTTTGGGAATTGCGGGGATGGCGCTGGGTGTGGCCGTGGGGGAAGGGAGTGGGACACGGGGACAGCGCGGGCGGGGGGGGGGGGAGGGAAGGGAGGGGGGGAACTGGGGACACTGGGGGTGCACTGGGGACACCCCAGTTTGCACTGGAGGACAACTGGGGATACTGGGAAATACTGGGGGGGACTCTAGGGACAGCCGAAGACACTGGGGGAAAGGAGCTCTCCAAAAACCCCAAAATTGCCCCCCAAACCGCCCAAATTTCCCCCCCCAAAATCTCCAAAACCCCCCAAATTCCCCCCAAAACCCCCAAAAATTCTCCCACAAAAAACTCCAAAACCCCCAAAATTCCACCTCAAAAAGCCAAAACCGCGCGGGTTGGGGGATTTTGGGGGTCCTCGGGGGATTTGGGGGTTCTGGTCCCCTGAATCTGGGATATTGGGGTGTTCCCACCCCGAACTCGCCCTAAACCCGCCCCAAACCCATCCTAAACCCACCCCAAACTCACCCCTCACTAATCCCGGCCTAAGCCCGCCCCGGAGCCGCCCCCGGTGCCGGTGCCGGTCCCGCCCCGTTTCGGGGCCGTTCGGGGCTGGCCCCGGGCCAGCGGCAGCGACGTCAGCCCCGGGCCCCGCTCCCAGCGGGGGCGGCTCGGAGCGGGCCCGGCGCCGGCAGCGGTGACAGCCCCGGGACGGGGGCGACACCTCCGGGGGGGCTTTGGGGGCTCCCGGTGCCACCCCGGGACCCCTTTAAAACCGCGTGGGCGGCTCCGATCGGGCCGGCACCGGGTCCCGCTGCCACCCCGGTTCCCGGTACCGCGTTTTTAAGGCCGGGGGGGGCTCTGCTCGAACAGGTCCCGGTTCCCAGCACTACCCCCGGGAGGAGCTGAGGGTGCCACCACCGGTAGCCGGTCCCGGTTCCCGGTGCCGCGTTTTTACGGCAGGGGGGCTCTGCTCGAACCGGTCCCGGTCCCGATTCCCGGTGCCACCCCCGTTCCCGGTACCGCATTTTTACGGCGGGGGGCTCTGCCCGAACCGGTCCCGATTCCCGGTGCCACCCCCGGTTCCCGGTTCCGCGTTTTTACGGTAGGGGGCTTTGCTCGAACCGGTCCTGGTCCCGGTTCCCGGTGCCGCGTTTTTACGGCGGGGGTCTCTGCTCGAACCGGTCCCGGTCCCGATTCCCGGTGCCACCCCCGGTTCCCGGTACCGCGTTTTTACTGCGGCTGGGGGGCTCTCCTCGAGCCGCTGCCGGTTCCCGGTGTCACCGGGGGGGGGTGATGGGCACGGGGCGCTGCCGGTGGCGGCGGCGGCGGCGACAATGACGGTGCCGCTGCTGAAGATCGGGGCCGTGCTCAGCACCATGGCCATGGTCACCAACTGGATGTCCCAGACCCTCCCGTCGCTCGTGGGACTCAACGGCACAGCCGTGTCCCGGGCCGGGACATCCGAGAAAATCGTGAGTGACCCCCCCCGGTACCGGGGGTGTCGGTTTTGTTTTGGATTTTGGGGGGTGGGGGGGATTTTTGGGAGATTTCGAGATTTTGGGGCTGGCAGAGGCTGCCATCGGGAGATGGGCAGAGGTGGGGTGGGTGAGGGGGGAACCCCCCGGTGATTACTGCACGGGAGCCCCTGAAATCCCCCAGGACCCCCATTCTGCCCACCCCCGGTTTTGGGGCCCCCTTGCAGTCTCCTGGCACCCCCAAATTTTGGGGACCCCTTTTTGCCACCCTCTGAATCCCCCCGCTGCGTCTCGGTGCACCAGGACCACCCAAACCCCCCGGTACGTCCCTGAATCCCCCACCTCCGGTTTGGGAGACGCCCCCAGCACCCCCTGCATCCTCCCGCTCACCTCCGAATTTTGGGGCCTCCCCATTTGCCACAGCTGGACACCCCCGGTTCTTCCCCGAGCACCAGGGACCCTCCGAAATCCACCCGGTTTTGGGGACCCCCCCAGAAATCCCCCTGTTTTCAGACCCCACCAGGCACCCCCTGAACTTCCCAATTTTGGGGACCCCCCCGTTTGCCACCCCCGGGACCCCCCAGAACGCCCCGGGGACCCTCCCGGGCATCCCCCGATTTCTGGGGACCCCCCCGGTTTTGGGGACCCCCCCGAATTCCTGCCGGAAAACCCAAATTTTAGGGACCTCCCCCAAATTCTCCCTCTAATTCTTCCCCCACTTCCCAAAATTGCGCTGGAACCCCCCCTGGAATTCCCATCGGGAAGTTTGGGATCCCCCCCCCCCCAAATTTTGGGATCATCCCCGGACCTCCCCCGCATTTTTTGGGGGGGCTCCCCATCCCATTTTGCCCCTGGAAAATCCAAATTTTAGGGGAATTTTGGGACTGCGGCAGCTCCGGGGGAAAAAGAATTCCCAAAATTATTCCCCCCTCCACCACAAAATTGGAACGGGGGTGGGTTTTGGCGTTAAAAATCAGTTTTTTAGAGGTTTTCTGGAAAGGGGGGGCTAGATTTTGGGAGCGGAGCTTTGGATATTGCCTGGAATTTTAGGAAGGGGGGGGGAATTTTGGATCAATTTGGATGAACCCCCCGAAAAATCCCGATTGGAATTTGGGGGGGGTTGGGAGGGAAGGCCTGGAAAAAGGGAGGGGGGGGATTTTTTGGGGGGGGTTTGGGGGATTTTTTTTTTTTTATTTTGGGGTTTTTTGGGGGGATTTTTTTTAATTTTGGGACCGCATTCCCAGCTCCCCCCCCACCAGCTGTCAATCAACGCCGCGGGGTAATTAGCGGCCGCCGGACGTTAATTAGCGCCTCATTAACCACCCTTGTCCCTCATTTATCACCGGGAAGCGGCCCCTGGAATAAAAACCAGGAATGAGCAGAATTCAGCCCAAAAATCCCGGGAGTTTTTTGTTTTGGGTTTTTTTTTTTTTTTTTTTTTGGTTTGGTTTTTTTTCCCCCTGCTTGTCTGCTTTTATGTTTTGTGGGGGTTTTTTTTGTTTGTTTGTTATTTCCCCCCCGGGATTTTGGAGTTTTTTGGGGAAAACCGGATTTTTAAAAATGTTTTTTCCTCCCCTTCTCAAAGGGATGGGATGGAATTTCCCAGTTCGGCCCTGGGGATTTGGCATTTGGGGAGAAGAATTGGGAATTTGGGGAGAAAAAATTGGGATTCTCACACCACCCCCCCCAAAAAAAAAAAAAAGGGAGGAGCTCCGTCTTTTTTTATTCCTGGATTTTGGGGTTTCTGGAATGACGGAGAATCCCTGGGTTTTGGGGCTCCTCATTCCTGAATGTTCGGGACACAATCCCTGAATTTGGGGTCCCTTCCCTTGGAAATTCCCCCTTTTTCCCCAACGATCCCAAATTCCTCTCCCCAGTTTCCTTCTCATCCCAAATTCCCCCCTTTCCCCCCCAGATCCCAAGTCCTGCCTCTATCCCTGAGAAATTCCCTCTTTTTTCCCCTCCCCCCCCCCTTTTTTTCCCTCAAAATCCCAAATCCCTGGGAAATTCCCCCTTTTCCCCCAAAATCCCAAATCCAAAATCTCGCCTCCATCCCTGGAAAAGTCTCCCTTTTTCCCCTCTTTTCCCCCGCAAATCCCAAACCCCTCCCAGCGCCTCCCCCTGGCCAGGCCGCTCTCATTAATTATTCATTAACTCTCCCTCATTAATTATTCATTACCTCTCCCTAATTAAGGATTCATGACGGCTCCAGAGGCTGGGGGAGGGGCTGCGGCTGCTCCTGCTCCCTTTTTTTCCCTGGGAATTTTATTTCCGGATTTTCTCTTTTGAGTGGAAAAACGGCGATTTTGGGGCTGGCGCCAAGTAGGGTAATTCCCGAGGTTTATCCCGGTTTTTTTGAGGGGTCTATCCCGAATTTTGGGGGGAATCCTGGAGGGATTTTCCCTTCTTTTTTTTTCTTCCTGTGGAATGTGACGTCAGTGCGGCTGTGACGTCATCTGCCAGGGAATGGGAGAAAAAAGGGAAAAAGGGGGGGGAAAGAAGGAAAAATGGGGAAAAGGGGGGGAAATGGGGAAGAAAGACGGGGAAAAACAGGGGAAAATGGGGGGAAAGAGGCTGAAAAGAGACACAAATGGGAATAAACTGAATTTTGGGATCAGGATTCTCTGGTACCTGGAAATTTCCACAAAGCGGAATAAACTGAATTTTGGGATCAGGATTCTCTGGTACCTGGGAATTTCCAGATCTCCCTGGTTTCTTTGGGAATTCTGAGGTGCCGATCCCAATTTTCCAGACCCTTTTCCAGAGCCCAGACGAGGGCTGGCAGGTTTTCACCTCGGCGCAGGCTCCGGACGGGAAATGTCTCTGCACCGCCGTGATCCCCGTGCAGGGATCCTGCTCCCGCGACCTCCGCAGCCTCCAGCTCCGGCAGCTCCTGGAAAAGGTTGGGAATTCCCAAATGGTCCAGAACCAATTGCTGATTCATCAGTTAATTGACGGGAATGGGTTAATTATTGTGGAATTTGTTAATGAATTAACTTGCTTGGGTAATGGAGGGGTTAATTGGTGTTGGGAATGTGGGGATTTGGGATTGGGGGAAAAATCCCTGTGGGATTCCAGGCATGAGGATCCTTATGGAGATTGCCATTAATCACTGTGATGAACGCCATTAATGACCAGGATTAACCCCATTAATTACCATTATTAACCCCATTAATTACCATTATTAACCCCATTAATTACCGTGATTGACCCCGTTACTGACCATTATTAACTCCATTAATTGCTGTGATTAACCCCATTAATTATGGCGATTAACCCCGTTAATGATCGTGATGAACCCCATTAATTACCCTGATTAACCCCATTAATTACCCTGATTAACCCCATTAATGACCTCTCCAGGTGCAGAACATCTCCCAGTCCATGGAAGTTCTGGACCTCCGCACCTTCCGGGACCTGCAGTACGTGCGGAACACGGAGGCGCTGATGAAGGGCCTGGACTCGCGGCTCCGCGTGGCCTCTGAGGGCCACAAAGCCCTCAACGCCCGCAGCTTCCAGGTGAGAAATTTACACTTTTTATCTCAAAAAAATCCCAGTGTTCCAGCCCTCTTTTTCCCCTGATTTATTTCGTATGTTCCCCTGATTTATTCCCGCTGTATTTTAGTTTTCTGCTTGTTTATTCCTTCCACATGTCAGGATTTTTCCCGTGGGATCAGGCCTCAGGATCCTTTTGGGGCTTCCAGAGCTGAAAATCCCAAATTTTTTTTGGAATTCCCAAACCTGAACATCCCCATTTATCCCAAGGAACAAACAGCTTCCAAAAAAAACCCTGGACCCCAGGATTTTGGAACTGATTTTTCCCAATATTTTTTTCGCTCAGGATTGGAAGGTGAACCCTGGGATTTCAGGACTGATTTTTCCCAAATTTTTTTCTCAGGATCTGAAGGAACAGCGTGAACCCTGGGATTTTGGGGGCCATTTTTCCTAACTTTTTTTCTGCGGGATCTAAAGGCTAATCCCGGGATCTTGGGGCCATTTATCCCGATTTTTTCCTGCAGGATCTGAAGGAGAAGATGCGGGAGCTGCTGCCGCTGCTGCCGGTGCTGGAGCAGTACAAGGCAGACTCGCGGCTCATCGTGCACCTCAAGGACGAGGTCAGGAACCTCTCTGGGATTCTCCTGGCCATCCAGGAGGAGATGGGAGCCTATGACTACGAGGAGCTGCAGCAGCGCGTGCTGCTGCTGGAGGCGCGGCTGCACGCCTGCCTACAGAAACTGGGTAAAAAAATCCCGTTAGAAATCCCAAATTTTGTCTCAAATCCTAAGAAAACGTGGTGGAAATCGGCCTAAACATCCTCTCCGAAGTTGTCTTTGAAATCCGCCCCAAAACCACAAAAAAAATCCACCCAAAATCCCCTCAAAACATCTCTAAAATCACTCCCAAAATCCACGCCTAAAAAGCCAAAAATCCCCCCTAAATCTGCCCCAAATCCCCTCCTGTAAGTCCCCCAAAATGTCTCAAGAATCCCCTCTAAATGCCCCCAAACATCTCTAAAATCCCTCCTAAATCCATCCCAAAATCCCCCCCCAACCCCCCCCCCCGCCAAAACCTCTGCAAAATCCCCTCAAATTCTGTCCAAAATCCACCCAAAAATCCCCCAAAACACACCCAAAATCCCATTTTCTCTTCACAGTCCCATTCCCAGACTCTTCAGGGCTTTCCTGACCCTGCTGTGGCTCCAATCCTGATTTCCCATTTTTTCCCTGGTTTTCCAACTCCCTGATTTTTCCTGTAATTCCCACTTTTCCAAACCCCTGATATTTCCCAAAATTCCAGTTTTTTCCCCCCAATTTTTCCAGGCTGTGGGAAGCTGACAGGGGTCAGCAACCCCATCACCATCCGCGCCTCGGGATCGCGCTTTGGATCCTGGATGACTGACACGATGACGCCCAGCACTGACAGCCGGGTGAGGGCCACCCCCAAAAACCAGGATTTCCCCAAAAAATCCTCTGGATCTGATGGGATTTGGGGGAATTTGGGGACAATCCCGACACTTTTCAGGCATGGTGATCCCTGAAAATGCATGGATTTGGCACCTGGAAGGGAATCTGAAATCCCCTCTCAAAATCTCCTTTAACATCCCCCAAAACTTCCTAGGGTCCTCAAATCTTGGATTTGAGGGGGATTTGGGCAAAATCCCAGCAATTTTCTGATGAAAATCCATGGATTTTGCACCTGGCTGGGAACCCATGGGTCATTTTTGTGGTCCCCACACCACGGATTTGGGATTTGGGCACAATCCCTGTACTTTTTGGGCACTGTTCCCTGAAAATCCTGGATGGGGGATTTGATGGCATTTCCAGTGGGTTTAGAGCCCACCTCGACGAGGTTTTGGAACCCACCTTGAAGAGCTTTTGATCCCATTCTGAGGGGCTTTTGACCCCACCTTGAAAGGAGTTTGATCCTACCTTGCCCACCTTGAAACCCCATTTTAACCCCGTTTTCTCCCATTTTAACCCCGTTTTCCCCCTCCAGGTGTGGTACATGGACGGCTACTACAAGGGCCGGCGCGTGCTGGAATTCCGCAGCCTCAGCGACTTTGTCTCCGGCCAAAACTTTGTCCAGCACCTTCTGCCTCACCCGTGGGCCGGCACTGGCCACGTGGTCTTCAACGGCTCCTTGTACTACAACAAATTCCAGAGCAACGTCGCCGTCCGCTACCACTTCCGCTCCCGCAGCGTCCTGGTGCAGCGCAGCCTCGCCGGCGCCGGCTACAACAACACCTTCCCCTACTCCTGGGGCGGCTTCTCTGACATCGACTTCATGGTGGATGAGAACGGCCTCTGGGCCGTCTACACCACCAACCAGAACGCCGGGAATATCGTGGTGAGTCGCGTGGATCCGCATACCCTGGAAGTGCTGAGGAGCTGGGATACGGGGTACCCCAAACGGAGCGCGGGCGAGTCCTTCATGATCTGCGGGATTCTTTACGTCACCAATTCCCACCTGGCTGGCGCCAAGATTTATTTCGCTTACCACACGAACACTTCCAGCTACGAGTACACGGATATCCCCTTCCATAATCAGTATTCCCACATTTCCATGCTGGACTACAACCCCCGGGAGAGGGTCCTCTACACCTGGAATAACGGCCACCAGGTCATCTACAATGTCACGCTCTTCCATGTCATCAACACGGCTGGAGAGCTGTGATGGACATTCCCAAGGGGAGAGAGAGAATTCCCAGCTTTTTGTTTTCTACGCTTCCACGCTTCCCCTTTCCCGTCTGCGGAATAATTCCAGAGGGATGCAATGATGAGGTGGAAATTCCCAGTTCTCGGCAAGTCCCAAACTCTAATTCTGCTTTATTTCCATTATTTTGTACCTATGCTGCATTTCCCTCTTTCTTCACTTTTTTCCTCTTTTTTTCTTCTTTTTTCCTTTTTAAAATCTTTTTTTCCTTTTTGTCCCCTTTTCCTCCCTCTTTCCCCCCTTTATTTCCCCATTTTTTCCCCAGCTCGTAGGATTTTTTTTTGCCCCACGTTTTTCTCCCAATTCTGCAATTTTTTCCCCTCCTCTTCCTCCTCCCCCTCCTCCTTGGTTCTTCTGGAATTCCGTCGGATTCATGGCGCATGGAGCTGCTCTGCCTTGGGTTTTTCTGTATTTTTTTTGGGAATTTCGGGGTCAAATTCCATCTTTATTTCGACGGCAAATAAAAAAAAATATCTCTGGCCTTTGGTGGGAGTTGATGACTTTTCCCCCCCTCCTTTCTGCCTGGTTCTTAGTTATTTAAAAAATTTATTATTTTAATTACTCGCTCCAAGGGTTTTTCTGATATTTTCCTGCTTTTTTCCCGCCTTTTTTTCCAAAGAGGAAGAGGTGGGAAAGGGGGAAAAAGGATGGAAAACAGGAAAAGAGGATAGAAAGGTGGAAAAGAGGATGGAAAAGAAGAAATGACAGAAGGGATGAAGAAATTGGGATAATCCAGAGGGGATGGAGGGATTAGGGATAGTCCTGAAAGTCTGGGATAATCCCAGGAATGGGCACAGATCCCACTGGAGATTGGGAATGGGCACAGATCCCGGGAATGGGCGCAGATCCCAGGAATGGGCACAGATCCCACTGGAGGTTGGGAATGGGCACAGATCCCAGGAATGGGCGCAGATCCCGCTGGAGATTGGGAATGGGCACGGATCCCAGGAATGGGCACGGATCCCAGTCCTGGCACAAGAGGAAGAATTTTGGGAAGTGCGCCTGAGCTCCCGCTGGCTCTGGGCAGCACCGGGAAAAGGCCCTGCAGGGATTAATTGGGAATTTAATTGGGAATTACGGCCAGCACAGCAGGGAGGGATCCAAGGGGCCGGAGCGATGGCGGCAGCACCTGGTGAGAGGGAACAGGGAATGGGAATGGGAATATGGGAATGGAGCAGGGAATATGGAAATGGAAAGGCTGGACCAGGAATACGAGAACAAGAGAGGGAATATGGGAATGGGAATATGGGAATGGCAACCAGACAGAGAATTCGGGACAGAGAATGAGACTGGGAATGGGATCCAGACTGGGATGGGAGCAGGATGGGACCAGCAGTGGGGTGATACAGCGTGGAGGGTTCAGTGTTGGCGAAATGCTCATGGAGTCTCTGGAATTATTTACTTGTTTCTTGTTGTGAGATAGGATTAGAAGGCAGTTAAAGTAGGCTTAACACTTTAAAAGGGTGTAAAGAAAACTTTAGTAATAGGACTAAAGGAAAAAATAGTAAGAACGAGCATAAAACTTCTAGAACACTTCCTTTCCCCACACTTTTATCTTTCCCACTGACAGTGTCCAGAGATGAATTTGTTATTCTCAGTCAGTTTACTT